>JBBDGP010000561.1:3352500-4552500 GCA_037952835.1 Lithobates septentrionalis | reverse complement strand
ACTCATAGTTCTTACGTGTGGACTTTTGTATATATATTTTTACATTTTTATGGACTTTGTTTTCCACTTTTTGGCACTATGCACTTTATTCATCGATGTATGGTATCTTTACCTCTCATGCACATTTAAGTATATATGTTTGTTCAGTTTCACTTGCTCATTTGCACATTGTATTTTATCATCAGTTTATGCTATCATTATCATTCATATATTTGAATGCACATTTATTATGGTTCATATTTTGCGCTGCGCTTTTTGAATTTTAATCATATGAGATTATTGTTAGCGGCTAAAGTCACTAGCAGTAATCACTAACTTCTCCCGGCATTCAGAGCCCCCCGTCCGGAGGAGAACACAATGGCTTCACAGGAGCGATCTCCCCATTAACACTGACTGTGTTGATGGGGGAATCAAGCGATATGAAAGAAAATCACATAATCTATGGCCTGTTTTAGTGTTGCATACATGTCAAACTCTGCTGTCTGGAGTGCCTGCATGCAGTTCCAAGCTACTCCAAAAAGATAAACAAATGGATCTCCATGCTGTACAGGGATCAAAAACTGTCTGAATGAAGAGTGATGTGATGAGAAATAAAAGAAAAACATGACAAAGGTTCTAATCTTCCTCCAGTCTATTCAAAACTCAACTAAAATTATTTTGGCAGGAAAATACTTTAACTAATTGCCGATGCCGATACTTTAACTAACTGCAGATGGCTGCAGCGCGGGCCTTAATTGCCAGGAGGGCATCCATGGACGTCCTACTGAGCAAGCGCTGCCTGCGGGTCGCTCGTGGCATGCTCGTCGATCCCGGCCCCTTACCACGTGACCAGCAGTCAGCCAATGACAGCTGATCACGTAATGTAAACAGAAGCTCAGTAATCTGTATTTTTTCCCCTAACGCTGTCAGCATGAGGGGAAAGAAAAGCCGATCACCGGCTTCTGTCAGAGGGACATCGGTCCCTCACACATAAAGCCGCGGCTGCATTTTCTGTGCCCACCAGTGTCAGCTGCCAGTGCCCACTGTGCCACCTACCAGTGCCACTTATCAGTACCCACCAGTGCCCACAGTGCCACCCATCAATGCCCACCAGTGCTGCCAATCAATGCCACAGATCAGTGCTGCCTATCAGTGTCATCTACCAGTGCCTACCAGCGCCCATCAGTGCCACCCATCAGTGATCATCAGTGCCCATCAGTGCCACCTATCAGTGCCATTTATCAGTGCCGCTTATCAGTGTCACCTATTGGAGTCGACAAATAAATGCCCTTCAGTGCCACCCATCAGTGCCAACCATCAGTACAGCCTCATCAGCGCACATCAGTGAAGGATAAAAATTAACTGGTTTCAAAAATTTTTTAACAAACTATGAAACAGTTTTTTTTTCAAAATTTTCAGTCCTTTTTTGTTGTATTTAGCAATAATTATAAAACCCAGCAGCAATTAAATACCACCAAAAGAAAGCTCTATCTGTGTGAAAAAAATGATAAAAATTTCATTTGGGTAAACTGTAGCATGACCGCGCAATTGTCATTCAAAGAGTGACAGCGCTGAAAGCTGAAAATTGGTCTGGGCAGGAAGGGGGTTTAAGTGACCAGTAAGCAAGTGGTTAAACTTCTGAATTCTATAATTTTGTACCATATATTTATAAAAGCATACTATATTTTATTCATTATTTAAAAATTAATATGATGATTCGCAGATAGCAGTGTCAAGGATCTATTAAACCTTTCCTGATTAGAGCATTAAGGATAACAAGAGGTAGGCTAGTAAGCATTTAGAAATGAATCAATTTCATTGGCATCTTCAAATACCCTCATAAATACAGAGATTCAAATTTCCTAACTTGTGCTGACTATATTGGTATGTGCTTTAATACTGAACTGTTGCATTCAGTTTTCATAAACAATTTTCAGGATAAGCCAATCATTCAAACAAGACATGACATGAGATTAACATTTATCCAAGATTCCCCCTCACTTTGGAGATATTTTCTCTTAGGCTACTTTCACACAGAGACGCTTTAAAGGCGCTACAGTGCTAAAAATAGCGCCTGCATAGCGCCTGTAAATAGCCTCTCCTGTATCTCCAGTGTGAAAGCCCGAGTGCTTTCACACTGGAGCGGTGCGCTTGCAGGACTGTAAAAAAAAAGCCCTGCAAGCCGCATCTTTGCAGCGCTGTAGGAGCGAAAACAACTGGCCAGCGCCGCCAAACTGACGCTGCAGTGGCTATTTGCGGGCGGTTTTAACCCTTTTTCGGCCGCTAGCAGGGGTTAAAACCGAATCGTGCAGCTAAAACAACGGTAAAGCGCTGCTAAAAATAGCGGCACTTTACCACTGATGCCCGTCCGTCCCAGTGTGGAAGTAGCCTTAATTCCTGTCAAGTCTTGAAAACACACAGAAAAAAGGCTGACAGGGATTTTAGCCACTTCCTGTTCTATTCAAAACCAAGTTTTGCCTTTAGATATATGTTAATCCAGCAACCTATTGGCCTGGATATGTAAGAATTTACAATATCTGACAGCAAGCTCAGAGATTATCACTAATAATGTGCAGTGTGGATTTATGGCAGAATTGCTAATGAGTCAAATCAAGTAGCCAGTGACCATTAGTGACCAGGCACGTGGCTGGTGAGGCACTGGATAGTATCAGAGCCAGATACACACAGGTTACATACGCTGCCAACGTTAGAGCGAGAGCAATAATTCTAGTACTAGACCTCCTCTGTAACTCTAAACATGTAACCTGTAAAAGATTTTTAAGTAGGGAAGTTTGGTGCTATTCCGCAAGTGTGCGCAATTTTAAAGAATGACATGTTAGGTATCTATTTACTCGGCTTATCATCATCTTTCACATTATACAAAAAAATCGTGCTAACTTTAGTTTTTTTTATTTATGAAACAGTTTCTTTCCAAAAAGAAACACGTTTGAAAAATTGCTGTGCAAATACCGTGTGACATAAAAAGTTGCAATGACCACCATTTTATTCTCTAGGCTGTCTGGTAAAAAATAATATATTTTATACCCCGTGGGGTATAGCATGCGGTGACCGCACCGCATGCTATACCCCACGGACGGCTTATTTGTGTCTATGCTTGTTTGGGATGGTGCACTTACGCACCCGCAACATGTGAGTACCCCTATGAGGGGAGAGTTTTTTGTTTATAATAAAAGATCCTTTATTATCCTACAATATTGCGCTATGGAGTTTCCTTTTTCTTGCATATAACATCATGATTGGAAGCATTGGAGGTCTGCAAAGTTAATTCCCTTTGATCACTGGAGTGGCTCCAAAGCTTGTTTGACAGAGTTTAATTACTGTGTCACACATTGTAAGGTGAGCGCATACGCTTTTGGGGGGTCACAGGAAGACACTGAGGCATGCTTTACAGTGTTACACTTTTGGAAGAACAAGATGGATGAAATTCACTATTGTGGACACTATTTCTGAGCACTTTATATTTATATTTCTGTGGATGTGCACGTTTTGAACTATAAGGACTTCTATGAGGAATGCTGCTATTTCACCCTTGATTTTTGCACTTATACTGTGTGTTTTTGAGTACACTTTGCACTTTAAGGATTTTAAGGTTAGATCACTAAGAGATATATCTGATGATTATTGATCAACTTAATGTGCATTTATTTATTTATTTATTCATTTTTTAGTGATTTGTCATTTTTTTACTTGCCGCAACTATTTGTTTGATATTTGAATTCTAGCGCAGACACGTTTGTATTTATCTTGTCATATTGAACCTCCCAATCTCAACCCCCCCCCCCCCCCCACCCCAAGATCCTAGAATCAGCCACATTGTGACTCCATAGCGATTAAACAGTGTGAGGCTCAGGGTACGAGGGCAAGTTCTCAGGTACTCACAAAACCCAACAGCCGATAGCAAGTGAGGGTCCAATGGACAGTGGTATGCACAATAAATACAGCAAAAATGAACCAAAGATTAGCCCTGGTAAGTCCAGTCCTGCATGGTCCAGACCAACCAAGGCCTTTGTTTGCATAGAAGATCGTAAGGATAAGCTCTGGATGGATAATTGCACAGATATACTCAAACACTGATGACAGCGCTCAATCCAGGATCATTGACTCAGCAACTCACTCAGCTCCTCTGCTGCCACTCCCAGCAATGTCTCCTCTCAGCTTCCTTGGTAGGAAGCTAAGAGGAGACATTGCTGGGAGTGGCAGCAGAGGAGCTGAGTGAGTTGCTGAGTCAATGGTCCTGGATTGAGCGCTGTCATCGGTGTTTGAGTATATCTGTGCACTTTGGAAAAACTGAGGCATGCTGGTAATTGGAAGGGTTTTTTGCTTTCCATTGTCTAATGCTTCTGTAGATGGCAGTATAACCCAAAGATTAAGATTGAGGATGAGAACGAAAAGCATTTTTAGGAGGAGGTCAGTAGTAACAACATCTATATTACTCTCAAGTTTCCATTAAAATCCTCATTTGGTTTAGAGTCTATCTTTGAGTAATTTTTTTTTAAATAGATTACAGCGCACACATACAAAAATGACACCCCATCCCCCCCTCATTACCACTTATTAGTGTCCACCTGTGTATAGGAGGAGTCCTTATAGTTCTCCCATAAGGAGGAGTTTGTCTCCCATGGTTGAGATGCAGGACCTTTCATTCTATAGATAGTGTAGGACACACTGATAATGGTGTACTTTAACGCAGCAGTGGGATTAACACTATATGGCCATATGGTGTAACCAAATTCCCATATTTTTGAATATGTTCAGTTTTAACCACTTGCCAACCGCCGCACGCCGATTTACGTCGGCAGAATGGCAGGGCAGACAAAAGGGCGTACCTGTACGTCCCTTTGAATTCGCTGCCTAGTGGGCACGCATGCCGCGGGAGCATGCCCGCAGATCCCACAAATTCGATGTTCGCTGGCGGCCCGCGATTGCGGTGAGGAGAGGCAGAACGGGGAGATGCCTATGTAAACGAGGCAATTCCCTGCTCTGCCTAGCAACATGACAGGGAGCTATTGCTCCCTGTCATCGGGAGCAGTGATCGCTGTCATGTTCTAGTGAGCCCATCCCCCCTACAGTTGGAACACACTGAGGGAACCCATTTAACCCCTTAAACACCCCCTAGTGTTTAACCCCTTCCTTGCCAGTGTCATTTATACAGTAATCAGTGCTTTTTTATATCATTGATCGCTGCATAAATGTCACTGGTCCCAAAATAGTGTCAAAAGTGTCCAATCTGTCCGCCATAATGTCGCAGTCCCGATAAAAATCACAGATCGCCCCCATTACTAGTAAAAAAAAAAAAAAATAATAATAAAAATGCTATAAATCTATCCCCTATTTTGTAGATGCTATAACTTTTGCGCAAACCAATCAATATACACTTATTGCGATTTTTTTTACCAAAAATATGTAGAAGAATACATATCAGCCTAAACTGTGGAAGAAATTTTTTATATATTTTTTGGGGTATTTATTATAGCAAAGAGTAAAAAAATACTGCTTTTTTTTTTTCAAAATTGTCGGTCTTTTTTTGTTTATAGCGCAAAAAATAAAAACCGCAGAGGTGATCAAATACCACCAAAAGAAAGCTCTATTTGTGGGAAAAAGGGACGTCAATTTTGTTTGGGTACAACGTTGCACGACTGCGCAACTGTCAGCTAAAGCGATGCAGTGCCGAATCACAAAAAATGCTCTGGTCAGGAAGGGGGTAAATCCTTCCGGGGCTGAAGTGGTTAAATAGCCTTGCAGGATTTAAATGTCATTTTTGCATGTGTGCGCTGTAATCTATTTTGTTCTGTTTGCAGTTTTATGCACCATCTGGAATGTAAACACATTTTTAGGGCGTGCCCCCCAGGTCTGTTGTTTTTTGTTTTTTTTTTAGTGACTGCAGACAGCTTTCCTAAAAAAGACGGCAGACAGCTTTCCACCAATGCTCTTTGTCAGTTATGTGTATACCATGTGAGCACATTCCCTCTTATCTTGGTATAGCACAACTAGTCGAGTGAACTGTTAGAACCTAAAAAGATTCTTAGGTAATAACAATTCTGAAGTACAGACACCTTTTACTGCCTGACAGAACCTGTTTCAGTTTTCAAACCAATTCCTGGGACTCTTTGGGACCTCCAGTTTCCAGGTCAAGGCTGTACACAGAGCTTTAGATTCTACACCGCAAACTCCCTGCCATTTAACTGTCAAATACTAGACCCTCACAGCCTGTAGAGGCTACAGCATTTGACAGACAAATGGCAGGGAAGGGTCAGAAGTTGTTTATAGCCTGGGACTGGAATTCAAAGGGCTCTGGACTTCACAGACCCAAAGAAACAGATGTATATGTATTCGCAAACACAACTTCATCACCTTAGGCTCTTTTTAGGTCATGACATGTATACTTACTCAGTGAGAGTGTACATTATTAACAGCCAAGGATGCAATAAGTTGTGGGAATATAGATTTTTACATTTTAAAAAGGCAGCATAACCTTTGACATACCACATGACAACAGTAGAGGCATATTTGCAACTGACCAATACTTTAAATAAAATGTGTAAAAAACAACAAACAATCCAACTTGTGTCACTAGTGGTTTATCTCTCAGGAATAGAGGCTACTAGTAACACAGGAGGAGTTGGGCTGCAGTCGAGTGGCTGGTGTACAATCACCATATGCAAATGCTCACTTAGCACAAAAAAAAATTAAGCAGAGAGATATACAGGATTTATGTCAACTTAGCTATAGCTGAAACAGATGAGAAAGGAGGTCAATACACATTTCACTACTCTTTGAAGGTCTGCAACATCAAAAAACCTTCTAAACCTCACTTTCTCATGGAAGCACAGTACAGCACAGATCCACCTGCATACAGTGCCTTGAGAAAGTATTCAAACCCATTGAAATTTTCCACATTTTGTCAACCAAAAACGTAAATATATTTTATTGGGATTTTATGTGATGGACCAACACAAAGTGGCACATAATTGTGAAGTAGAAAGAAAATGATAAATGGTTTTCCATTTTTTTTCCCACAAATAAATATCTGAAAAGCATGGCGTGCATTTCTATTCAGCCCCCTTTACTCTGATACCCCTAACTAAAATCTAGTGGAATCAACTGTCTTCAGAAGTCACCTAATTAGTAAATAGAGTCCATGTGTGTGCAATTTAATTTTAGTATAAATACAGCTGTTCTGTGAAGCCCTCAGAGGTTTGTTAGAGAACCTTAGTGAACAAACCACATCATGAAGGCCAAGGAACACACCAGACGGGTCAGGGATAAAATTGTGGAGAAGTTTAAAGCAGTGTTAGGTTATAAAAACATATCCCAAGCTTTGAACATCTCACGAAGCACTGTTCAATCCATAATTCAAAAATGGAAAGAGTATGGCACAACTGAAATCCTACCAAGACATGGCCGTCTACCTAAACTGACAGGCCGGGCAAAGCAAGCATTAATCAGAGAAGCAGCCAAGAGGCCCATGGTTACTCTGGGGGAGCTGCAGAGATCCACAGCTCAGGTGGGAGAATCTGTACACAGGACAACTATTAGTCGTGCACTCCACAAATCTTGGCTTTACAGAAGAGTGGCAAGAAGAAAGCCATTGTTGAAAGAAAGCCCTAAGAAGTCCTGTTTGCAGTTTGCGAGAAGCCATGTGGGGGACACAGCAAACATGTGAAAGAAGGTGCTCTGGTCAGATGAGACCAAAATTGACCTAAAATCAAATTGCTAAGCGTGGTGAAAAACTAACACTGCACATCACCCTGAACACACCATCCCCACTGTGAAACATGGTGATGGCAGCATCATGTTGTGGGGATGCTTTTCTTCAGCAGGGACATGGAAGCTGGTCAGAGTTGATGGGAAGATGGATGGAGCCAAATACAGGGTAATCTTAGAAGAAAACCTGTTAGAGTCTGCAAAAGACTTGAGACTGGGGCGGTGGTTCACTTTCCAGCAGGACAACGACCCTAAACATACAGCCACAGCTACAATTGAATGATTTAGATCAAAGCATATTCGTGTACTAGAATGGCCCAGTCAAAGTCCAGACCTAAATCCAATTGAGAATCTGTGGCAAGACTTGAAAATTGCTGTTCCCAGATGATCTCCATCCAATCTGACAGAGCTTGAGGTATTTTGCAAAGAAGAATGGGCAAAAATGTCACTCTCTAGATCAGTAAAGCTGGTAGACACATACCCAAAAAGACTTGAAGCTGTAATTGCAGTGAAAGGTGGTTCTACAAAGTATTGACTCAGGGGGGCTGCATACAAATGCAAGCCACACTTTTCACATATTTGTAAGAAAATGTGTAAAATCATTTATCATTTTCCTTCCACTTCAAAATTATGTGCCACTTTGTGTTGGTCTATCACATGAAATTCCAATAGAATACAGTTACGTTTTTGGTTGTAATATGACATAATGTGGAAAATTTCAAGGGGTATGAATACTTTTTCAAGGCACTGTACATGCCCAATACTATCCCTTCTCCTCCACACTCCGCAATTAGAATTCTTGGTCTCCTCAAGAACTTATCCACAAGTAATAAGTTGATTAATAGTGCCACACCAGTGCTCAGAGATTTTGTTTATCTCTTACAATAATGAACATAAACCTAGTTCCTAAGTTCACGCAAATTTCAGGTCCTGTTAGAGGGAGAGTGCCTAAGCCCCCAAAACACGTTGGCGGTTTAACATCGCCCTAATATAAACCAATGCAAAATTTGTGTGAAGTCTCTGTCCACTGGCTTGGCGCTCTTAATAGACTTGTTACCTGAGGATTTCAAACCTTGGTTCCCCCAGGTAGGGGTGGCCCTGCTTTCCTAAGAGCAGTCTTACCAGTGCTCCATATACCCAGCTAAATTTCTACAATTATGAGACACAGAACAAAAATCCAGTGCCATCCTTCTGAACTTATGACACTCACAGCCAACACCAGAATGATTCAACGCTGGTCCCCATTAGTACACATGCTGCCTCCTCC
This sequence comes from Lithobates septentrionalis, assembly GCA_037952835.1. NCBI lineage: Eukaryota > Metazoa > Chordata > Amphibia > Anura > Ranidae > Lithobates > Lithobates septentrionalis. The sequence continues at coordinate 4,543,529 of JBBDGP010000561.1, read as the reverse complement.
CTCCCACAAAGGTGCCAAACATGTCTCTCTCACTTTCCCCCAACTGCCACTCACCACTTTCCGGAAAGTAGAATCCCATAACAGCCGCTCCCAGGATAGCTTGATCTAATCTGTAAACTCCCCAAAAATGATTACTTCTTTTTTTCCTTTTTCATTTTTAATTTTGAAGGACTAAACACCCTACTGTAATACCAGTTATCAAATTAAAATTCAGATATTTAGCTCTCTGGATAATCAGCTGGTACTAGCCTAGCTAGAATACTATACCACTTCTAGATTGTAAGCTCTAACGAGCAGGGCCCCCTGATCCCTCCTGTATTGATTTGTATTGTAAGTGTACTGTCTGCCCTCATGTTGTAAAGCGCTGCGAAAACTGTTGGCGCTATATAAATCCTGTATAATAATAATAATCATCATCACCATATCTTATCTAGCTGCCTTTAAGGTCACAACAGGACATGGTAGTATTTTGTTCTGCAATTGTGAAAATCTGTTCATTACCTCTTATTTGTAGATCAAGAATTTTAAGTAAACATTCTTTTTTTACAGGAACAACAGAATGTGCTGTATCTGTACAAAAGTTTTGATTTCTGTTAACACACCACCATCATTCTTACTTGCAGAATATAGCTTTTTACGACTTCAAACAAGACAAAGTATTAAAAGGTTACTTGCCAATCTGATTTTTTCTGAGGGTCTAAAATTATCTGTGCCATCGTAAACAATTTTTTGCAAGCTACAGGATGTCTTCACAGCACTTTTGGATGAACAGTTACTGTTGTTAGATGAAAAGTTGGCTTTATAGTCCGTTTGTTGCACCATGGGCCTAACAGTTGCAGTAGATATGCTTCTGCTTATTGAGGTCTCCTCTGGACTTCGTGCCTCTTTGAGAAATTTCTCATATTTGTCCAAGTATGGAGGTCGCTCAGGAAGAAGGTAGTAATGTGTATTGCTAACCTTCTTACCGTCTTTCACAATGGGCAAGATGCAAGGACCTTTTGAAGAATCTTTACCTTGGGCTTGAATAACCTTGGGAGTAGCATATTTAGGATCTGAAGCAAAACTCTGAGTGGTGGGCATTTGTTTTCCTGGAGATGTAGAAAGGCCTATACATAAGGGAGAGCAGAGGTTAGACCTCTGCTGTGGAGAGCCAACCTGAAGAGTCATAGGGCTAGGAGTCCGAGATGTGGGTTGAGACAGTGGGTCCCTTGGAGGCAGTAAAGGAGCTCTACCCACTTCCTCCGCTCCAAAAGCTGGAGACAGCTCTCCAGACCAGCGTTCATGCTCACGTCTAATTGGCCTGGGAGGTATAGGGATTCGTGGCGGTATCTGTGGTTTGTCTTCAGATGAAGTGACAAAGTTTCCAGTAGAAAAGCTTGGGCTTGGAGTGGAAGCCAGTGAAGATGACTGAGGGACATTTAGCCTCTTCATGCATTCCTGCTGGAGTTCCTCAAATATTTCTGATGTTTGGGAAATGTTTGCATGCTTTGAATCCTTTGGAGGAAGGAAAAGATTGTCTTCCACTTTTATTTGAACAGGAGCCCTTTCTGTTTCTTGGACATAACCATAGTTAGCTTCACCTTTTTCTTTAGCCCTCTGAAGATGGGTCATTGTAATTTTCTCTCTATGGGCCAATAGAACATCAGGACTATTTATAGTGCATACTTCAAAATCATCTTCATCCTGTGCCACCTCATCATAAGCTGGAGGGGCTGGGAGGGGTTTGGTGTCCCAGTCCACCACAGGAGTTGGATGAAGAGGCCGAGGAAGTGAGCGTGAGGGACTCTGGGGGGGAGTTTTATCAAGCAGTGAAAAGGCATCCATTGCCAGTTTAGCTAAAGAGGGAGCAGTCTGTTCCACTACAGGAGAAATAAAACCTGGGCTTAATGGACTGATGTCCTCTCCAAAGTCTATCAGGGCAACATCTCCTGAGGAAAAGCTGCTACTCTTAATACCAAGTGTGTGCCTGTCAGACACTTTGGTGCCAGCCACCCGTGCAGATGGTTTAACCAGTTTCAGACCTTTGGATGTTGTTGTTTTTTTGAGAGACAGTCTTTTAATTCCCGATGATATAGAGTCGTCTTCTCCGTTGATAGGATTATAACTGGATTCTAAGATAGAATATAAACAAAGTATAAGAGTAATGCAATTTGGCTTTTTTTTTTTTAAAGTACCCTTGTGAATATCTATTAATAGTATCAAAATGAACTTTTTTTTTCAATTGTAAAAATAGCACGCAACATCAAATCACCCAAAAAACTACTTTAGTTCAGTTAATACTCTTCAATATTGACAGTGTATACAAACATATACATTATACCATGAAAACTGGAAGAGCTCAATGTAAACAGAACAGAAATGTTTAACAAGAAGGACGATTCCAAGAGTATTATGCAAGTAGAAGTGAGAAGTTGCTTTGGCTACAGCGTAAAAAATATAAATATGCAACAGACTAGAATAAAGCCATGCAAAGTAGAAATATGTAGTTGCTGACCTCCGTCAAAACTGTTAGTTGCCAGGCAAACATCACTGACCTTAAAATACATGCAGCCAGTAAAGTCAAAACTCATTATTTGCACACTTGTTTCAGGTCAGTGCTCAGAAAGTAATTAAGCCCATGACAGCCAGGCAGCTAGCATTTTCAGAAGGAGATGTCAGCAAAAACAACATTCATATTCCTTTAAAGGCAATTTGGTAATGTATAACTGATGACATTTTTTTAAATCTTGCTATGTTTTCAAAATACGCAGCAGCATTTACAAACTGAGATAAAGGTTTTAGACATGTCTGTACATTAATTAATTCAGGCTGTAATGTACATATAGTACATTTTATTTAAGTATGCATGTGTCTATGTATCTTTACATGCTCCAATGAACTGCTATATGTGCAATGTAGCATGCGTTTATAACAGAGTTGCATGTTATATGCATGTGCTGGTGTGATTCTCCATTGAAAGGCATCAACATGTATCTCATGGGCTGTATGCATATATCCATGGCCACACACTTTTAGGTTAAACATAACATTAACCATAACTTTACACTTTGTAAAGTATTCCATTTCTTTATGTAAATGCAAATGTATTCTTCATATTTAGGGCTTTTTCCCACCAGACAGCTATGCTGACTGTATGGCTGCTGGTGGGCGCTAACAGGAACAGTGCCGATGCACCAATCCCAGGGCATGACACGACGGCTTCCCTTTTTTTTATTATGGTGCAAATTTTTTTGAAATATTATAGTAACATTTCAAAAAATTCTATACACATACACACATTGCAGTGTGGTAGACTGCGATGAAAAAAGCAATGCATGCAGTATTTTTTCTTGTTGCACACACCACACTATAGGAAACAATGTTTTTTCTTTGGGGAAGGATGCCTAGGCAGTTCCAGCAAATGTGCTGTGAAGGAGCCTAAAGCTTCTAAACAACTTTCGTCAGTTCTGGAATCACCAGAGATTGTGACTTACCTGCACCACCCACTCAAATCACATATCTGTTTCTAGTTCATTACTTACAAGGAAAACCACTGCAAATCTAAAAGCACCAGGCATGCAATATGATAGACTATTCTCTGCAGAAACAAGGTTCCCTCTCCTTAACAGGGATACATTGAATTATTTGGTTGCAATTTAAAGACTATAGGTTACATATGCAATCATTTTGTGCACCTGTGCCCAGACTATGGGTTTTCCATATGTATCAAGCTCCAGGCTTTGTTTCCTGGGCTGGGAAAGGGGGAGAGCAGTTCTATAGGAGGAGAAGAATTTTCCAGAAAATTCTTCACAAAAACACGCAGAAATACACATCACAAATTCACAGGCAAACCCAGTGAAATGTAAGGGGCAAAAACACCTGAATATGCTCAAAAAAAGCTTTTGAGTATCAGGTGTAGAGCATGAAGTGACTGAGTGTACATGTGTGAAAAGGGATAATTAGAAAGAAAGGAATTCTGCATGTTCAGCATAGTCAGGCATAGAAAAACAAGTGGAAAAATGCTTAAAGTAGACCTATAGGCCAAAATTCTACCATTTTGGATAGAGTAAGGGAGGGTTATAACCCCTGTAAGGTTTATTTTTGCCCTCTTTGTCCCAGTGGGGAGATTTACCTTCACTTCTGTTCCCAAAGCCAAAATAGGAAATGAGAGAAAATCCCTGCAAATTAAGGACATCTCTTAGGGACCCGTAGGTCATCAGAACTAGTGCATCCGTTGGAAGATTTCCCTATTTCTCTATTACTTTTTTGGGGACAACCTAAAATTTGGAATTCTCTTTTACTTTCAATGATAATGGTAAACAGGACAAATAAAGAGGGTGAATCCCCTAACGGGGACACAGACAGCAATAAAAACTGACAGATGTTTCAATCCATCTATTCAAAACGAAAAAAAAGTTTTGCTTTTAGTTATACTTTAAGTGTGAATAGTGACTTACACATTCTTAACAAGAAGTAAAAGGGTTTTAAAACAAGCTAACGACCTCTCTAGCTGCAATGCAAAGTCAAAGCCTCTATGTCAGTTTCCCTGTGTTTCCTAAAAACTGTACTGGTTGTCTACATTAAAGGGCTGGCAGGCTTCTAAGATTCTGTTCTAAAAAAAAAGAAGCTATTTAAATGCCTGTGTTGTGATCTTGAAAATTAATTTATCTACAATGCTTAAAAGATACAGAGATAAATGGGGGCTTGTTTTCAGATGCTTTTAATGGTCTTTCAGCAAATAAAATACTTTAGTGTGCAGGAGGGCACAAGTGCACTTTAAATAATGACTGCCATTACAAATAACTTCATGCATTTAAACCCACTAGGGTTTACAGATTAACTTAAGTTAAAAATGCAAAACTGTCAATATTGAGGGGTAATAAAAAGTAGGATAATACTATGGTGATGGTAAGAGTCAGTCACTCATTCCACTGCACACTGTTAAGCCAAATGTCAGTAAATAGTTAATTCCATTGATTAAACACTTGTACCTTGAGAGAGAGGGACTAGAAAAGTACAGAGCGGACAGGAACAGGGTGCGCGAAGGAGGGAGCCAATAAACTTACTCTTAACTAGAGCAGCCGGTTGTGGAGGGCGAGGTGGACGCTCCCCTGGGAGGAGAAAGGCCACGGAGCATTAAGAAAAAAGCAGGTAGTTGATTTCAGAAAGAGAAAGAAAATGCAATTTGAAAAAGAATATTTAGTAAATCAGGGAGATATTAGAGAAGCACATAAATTAAAATAGGATAGAGGAAATTAAATTGGCACTGTGGAGAAAAGTACACTGTATTAGCAGGTAAAGGAAAATCATAAGACGGCTAGAGATGAAAAGCACAGATCAGTATGGCACAATAAGCGGGAAATTAACTATTCGAAAATATATGTAATAGATGAAAGCAAATAGTCTCCTTAAAAAATAGGATTACAGAAACATATACAGTATATCTTATAGTAATGACACATGCAGACACAGGAAATATACATTGCCTGGAAATATACATATCATACAATTGGGTTGATTTACAAAACTGAAGAGTGCAAAATCTGGTACAGCTGTAAATGGTAGCCAATCAGCTTCTAACTTTAATTAAGCTTTGACAAAAAAACCTGGAAGCGGATTGGTAGAGCTGCAACAGATTTTGCACTCTCTAATTTTAGTAAATCAACCCCAATACATAATGGTTATAAGAAATCTCGGATATGGAATCAAGAGATTGTATAACCTAGTGGGACACAGGCACCCAAAGCTAATACAAATCTTAGGCCAGGAGAACACCAAGATCTGTAACTACCCACAATTTAGAAATGTTACACCTGCTCTGTGTAAGCCCTTTTGGAGAGCTGCATAGTGACTGTCTAACCCAAATAAGGAAGCATGGAATGTATGCTTGTACATCACATGTATGTGTGTACATCATGTCCTGTAACTACTTATGTAGGACATTTTCACATTAATAGAAGCAATTCATATATAGAACTATGAATTTTTAAAGTGTACATGTACTTAAGAAAAAACATATTACACAAGCCTTATCTCCTGTTAGCAAGTACGCCTGCTCACTTACTCTGATCTAGTTCTGATGCACTCCATGAGCCCCAAAAATTACAATGTGACTTTGCACACAACTAAGTGCACAAGCACATCGCTATCCATGCCAGTTTCTCTGTGGATCCCACTGAATCCTAGGTACAGGCTGCATATGGGAAACCAACTTCCTGTCCAAGTGCAAAGTAAAACCCTCCTCTCCTGGTGTGAAGTCCCATTCTTGTCATTCAAATATCAAATACCACAGCCTCCCACTGTAATTCTTGTATTTTGAAATCGAGAAAAGAGGTCAAGCCTTAATCTCAACTCAGTTAGGTTTGGAGAACAGTCTTGGCCTAGGATTCAAAAGGATAGAAATAGACAGGGGGATAGTTTTCAAAGCTAACCCAGAGATCACAAGGTATAAGCACTTTAGCACTGTTGTTACCTTGTTTTTTTAGGCTGGATTAGCTTCACTTTAAGGTACGATTTTCATTTTGACAATTTCTGTTAACTAAATCCTGTCTTTTTCTCCAAGTCAGAGACATAACATAAAATGTGCACTGGAGTTCAACTTTTTCTAGTTTGTCTTATTTTTTCCAACCTAGTTTGATATTTCAGATTTACAACAGTGCAAAGTCTGGGGGCTGCCCAGGTTGCAGTGATGATACAATAACAGCTCACCAGAGTAGGTTTTGCAGCTCACATACCACTGATGTTCATCCTTAGTATTAGTTCAATAGAACATGGACAGAATGTGCTCTGAAAGCCATCAATGTATAGCCTTTATGTTTATCTGTTACTATGTTACTCATGACACGCAAAGGCTAATTTGTAAACCATCACTTTACTGTGCATAAAACAGACCATATTGAAGATTCTCATGTGCTTTCAGCACGGTCTGAAAAACTTCCATATAGCTAGCAGATGGCAGTTCCAGCTATCAACTGAGAACGCAATGTTCTCTGTGCGGCATAATTACAGCAACAGTTTCAATAACTACTTTTTTCTATAACATTTGGCATATTTATTAACTATATGTCCATTAAATGAAAGGTGTTCTTTCAACAGGGCTGGAAGAACAACTGATAACTGTTATGCCCCGTACACACGGTCGGACATTGATCGGACATTCCGACAACAAAATCCATGGATTTTTTCCGACGGATGTTGGCTCAAACTTGTCTTGCATACACACGGTCACACAAAGTTGTCGGAAAATCCGATAGTTCTGAACGCGGTGACGTAAAACATGTACGTCAGGACTATAAATGGGGCAGTAGCCAATAGCTTTTGTCTCTTAATTTATTCTGAGCATGCGTGGCACTTTGTGCGTCGGATTTGTCTACACACGATCGGAATTTAAAGGATCGGATTTTGTTGTTGGAAAACTGTGTGTCGGAAATTCCGATGGAAAAAGTCCGATGGAGCCCACACGCGGTCAGAATTTCCGACAACAAGCTCCGTTCGCACATATTCTGTCGGAAAGTCCGACCGTGTGTACAGGTCATAAGAAGAATAAATTGGTATTGAGTGTTCTATTGCTACAGTACAATGCCTGCTGAAAACAGACAACTGTAAATAGGCCATACGAAGAACATCATAGTATATATTATGCATCAATGTCAAGTATAAAAAAATATTTGACATTCACATATCACTCTACAAGTGACAAATACGATATTTGTATTGCTGTAAAATCTCTTTCTTGGAGGCCATTGAGGTATACAGAAAGTCAGACACTGTCAAGTTATACTACCTACCAGAGAATTTGAACACTGCCAAACATGCCTCAGTTTTTAGCAAGCAGTACCATAATCATAAACATCATAAATACAGAGGGGTGGGTCCTGTCTCTTTCAATGGTACATGCAGACAAAGCCCCCCCCCCCCCCCCACCAGGGAAACACTGAATTGACAAGGACCACAACCTGCAAGCGATATGAAGGTGACTTCTGAGTCCAGCAAAGAATACAGAGTTCAATCCCATGAAGTCAGCATACCCGAGCCGGTAGGTACAAGGGAAAAATCTCAATAAGAGTAGGTGAGAAAGGAAGGCTAGAACCTAAACACAAACTGGTGAGATGAGTTACAGCCCTGATGGTGCTGAAGATAAACTCACCAGTTACACAAAATACGCATTTGCAGTAAGCTCCAAAAGAAAAATTGCTAAAAATGTATCTTGCCAATTTCTGTAGCCAAGGGTAACAGTGCTAAGAATGCTTCGAACTCCCCACATCCAACAAAGCAGTAGGATCCATTGCACAAAGGGCAGTAGTCTTATCAGGACAGCAAAGAATATTTGCCTAAATTAATCTAGAACAGAGAACAGTGTCAAAAAGGCCTTCGGCATGAATCTGCAGGCCAAACAAAGTAGAGGGGGCTGGCCCCAGGTGTAGACAGGTCCCACAGAGTCTGCAGGGCACGTCCTATTCCAGACAGAGCATACCTACAGCAGGAGACTAGCTTGTTCCACCCAATGACTGCCTAGGAACATACAGGGCCTTCCTCTGATGTTTTTCACCTGCAACGCAGATTCTGAGACACACCTAGGTGTGAAAACCCTAATGCCCTGTACACACGGTCGGACATTGATCGGACATTCCGACATCAAAACCCATGGATTTTTTCCGACGAATGTTGGCTCAAACTTGTCTTGCATACAAACGGTCACACAAAGTTGTCAGAAAATCAGATCGTTCTGAACGCGGTGACATAAAACACGTACGTCGGGACTATAAATGGGGCAGTAGCCAATAGCTTTCGTCTCTTAATTTGTTCTGAGCATGCGTGGCACTTTGTGCGTCAGATTTGTGTACACACGATCGGAATTTCCGACAATGGATTTTGTTGTCGGAAAATTTTATAGCAAGCTCTCAAACTTTGTGTGTCGGAAATTCCGATGGAAAATGTGTGATGGAGCCCACACATGGTCGGAATTTCTGACAACAAGGTCCTATCACACATTTTCTGTCGGAAAATCCGACCGTGTGTACAGGGTATACCTCCATATTAGAACTGCACGATTAATCGTTAAAGAATCACATTTCGATTCTTCCCTCCTCGCGATCTTAACAAAGCATTTTCCTGATTCTACACAGAGTTCCCTGCTCACAGCTGACAGCTGACAGCTGTCTAAAAAACACCAAAAAAACAGGCAGCCTGCCAAGTTTATGACAACATCGCTTAGACAGAGATAAGGAGAAACATTGTAATACTTTGTCTTTTTAGATCAAAGGAATGAACTTCGGTCTGTAAGTGAGCGCAGTTTAACTATTTAAAGACTAAACCTAATTTCTGACACTTGTTGTTTACAAGTTAAAATCAGTATTATTTGCTACAAAACTACTTAGAACCCCCAAATATTACATACATACATATATATATATATATATATATATATATATATATATATATATATTTTAGCAGAGACCCTAGAGAATAAAATGGTGGTTGTTGTAATATTTTATTTCACACTGTATTTGCGCAGCAGTCTTTCAAACGCATTTTTTTTTTTTAAGAAACACACTTTAATGAATTAATGGAAAACTAAACAGTAAAGTTAGCCCATTTTTTTGTATAATGTGAAATATGATGTTACACCACGATAATCGTGATCTTTATTTTAAGCAAAAAAACTGATTCTCATTTTGGCCAGAATTGTCCAGCTCTACTCCATATCAAGAAAAAGTTGTTGAGAAGAACCACTTTTCAGGGGATTGCCCTTAAGGGGATCAGCGTGGGTAACACTAAGACCTATGGTACCAGAACCAGGCTACCTCTCCTGATGTAGGAAGGACTCCTGTTTAACTTAGTAGGTAAAAACACAGCAGTACCTAGATAGACTCCCACAGTGTCCGAGCCAGGAGACCTACCCAGAGTGTAATCACACAATATGACAAGAACCACCTGTTCTTGGACAGCAGAATGCAGCCCCAGAAATAATTTTCCAATGAATGGGACCACCCTGGAGATGGGGAGATAAGCTGTTAGCAGCCACCAGATGAGAAGGCTGAAATTATGCTGCCAGAACTAATTGGTCCCCAGAGACAGACACCTTGGTCTATACCAGATTTATATTTGCAACAACAGAGGAAGGGGCTTAGGTAGACTGAGAAGAGATGAGAAAAAATATGGTGCCTCTAAGAGGAAGCTCCTGCAAGGGAGGAGAGAAGGCTGACTCCCTGTCAAATGAAGAGGGGCCGAGGAGAAACATGCTGTGGACCCTTCCAGCAAGGAACTAAGCTGGTGTGCACTGCCTACAGGTGACAGACAGGCCTGTTAATCTGTGAGAGGGCACAGAGGAGTAGCGAGTGAGCTAATAAAGAGTGTCAGAGGCAAGGAAACGGTGTGTGCATCTGAAGGGGCACTCTGCAACTATCCAAGAACCTTCAAGGATAAGAAACCATTCCCTACTTAAAAGTGGTGGCAAACCTTCATGTTGTAATATTCCGTGAGGGCTTAGCAGGTTTCTTGCTTCCCATCCTGCAAACTGTCTGAGAATCAAGCTTAGCAAGCCTTATTTGTACTCAATCCAGAAGCAATCGGAAAAGGAAAGGCCAGTCAGGAAAGCTGCCATGGACAAACCAGCTCAAGCAGCTGTGTATCAATGAATCTTAATAGATGTCAGTATGAGGAAGGGATTAAAAATAAAGCTGAGCACAAAAGCTAAAAAAAAAAAAAAAAAAAAAAAAAAAAAGGGTAATGCCCCGTACACACGATCGGAAATTCCGCCAGCAAAAGTCCAATGTGAGCTTTTGGTCAGAAATTCCGACTGTGTGTATGCTCCATGGGACTTTTGCTGGCGGTATTCCGCGCCAGCAAAAGACTGAGAGCAGGTTCTCAATTTTTCGGTCGGAAAAAGTTCCGATCGGAAATCCCGATCGTCTGTACCAATTCCGACGCACAAAATTCCTACGTATGCTCGGAAACAATTCGACGCATGCTCGGAAGCATTGAACTTCATTTTATCGGCTCGTCGTAGTGTTGTACATCACCGCGTTCTTGACGGTAGAAAGTTCAGAGAACTTTTGTGTGACCGTGTGTATGTAAGACAAGCTTGAGCGGAATTCTGTCGGAAAAACTATCCAAGATTTTTCCAACGGAAATTCCGCTCGTGTATACGGGGCATTAGACTTTTTCTCAGCAGAGCTGAATAAAAATAGTCCATCTTCTTAGGACACTAGGAAAAAACTAAGGCATGCTGGGCAGAGAGGGGATTATCCTGGCCTACAGACATTGTTTGTTTGCCAGTGTCCAAATCCTCCTGGGAGTTCCAACAATATCTGACTTCCTTTGTCCCTCAATGGACGGGAAAGGTTTTTTTGTTGTTGCAGATAATAACTGTGCTTTACAGTATTAGTGAAACAAACAGAACATCCTGCACATATACAGTATGTTATCACAACAAACAAAGTTTAGCTGCAGGATCTCAGGGAGGTAATGTTGTGCTTTTTCTACTATAGCTCATATACTATATAGCATTGTACCATTTTAAGTATAATTTCAATCATCTGTGTATCACATATTTCCCTGCACATTGAAAAGAAAAGCTATTTCTTGCATTCTAGTAAAATGTAGAAAATTCATTTATTTCTGCAACAGTCACTGATGTTTCCTAAAAGAAAACTGCAGAGATACTTTGAGCAATCTGGAATACAAAGTACATATTGACAAACATTTAAGCTACTCACTTTTTGCCCTCCCTGGCAGTTGAGTTGGTCTAGCAGTTCCTTGATCCAGACCTAGTATATCAGGAGGATCCATGGGATTTCCCAAGTACAGCCTGTAGGGGGAAACAGAGAACATATTAAAGAAATGGCCTCATGAGCTTCAAAACATCATGAAAATATGTATTATCCTTATATCGCCACTAATCATAATCCACACTGACTGTCATGAAAAACTAGACATGATTACTGACTTTGATTAAATTAACACAACGTCATCTAAAAACAGGTGTTTTGCTGCAACTGTTACTACTACTACTCCTGTTTCTGCTGTTACTACTAATATTACTAATCCTGCAGCTACTACTACTCCTGCTGATACTGGTATTAGTGCTTCTGCTGCTAATGCTACTACTACTGCTACTATTACTAAAACACTTGCTGCTGTTACTATTGTTAGTACTTTTGCTGCTACTTCTACTAATACTGCTACTTTTAATATCACTACCATTACTAATTATTACAAAAACTATACATATATATATATATATATATATATATATATATAGTAATGTGTCACAAATACAGTATTTAAATAAATAATTTTCATGTTACAATATGACCAAGCTCACCAGCTTGCAAAACTGCCTACAATGTGAAATTGCAATGTGCAATTTGACAACTGACTAAAAGCACATGCCATATCCACCAAAAACCAAGCAGATCCTACAAATTACTTATCTATGTTTGTGACTATGAATGAATGAATGAGACATGGATTCCAGCCACAAACACACTGTAGGAGTTAAAGCTGTGGATCACAGTGATTCACCTCGCTAAGAGAGGCAGGACAAAGATCCCCTTATTCCTGGGATAAATGCATATATGTAGGTAGGGAAACTTTATGGATTGCAAAGAGAACCATGGTTATTAGGTTCCTGTGAAAACCCCTTCATAAGTAAGGAAAGTTTACAACTACTGTCTGTAAAAGACATACCAGAGCACCAAAAAAAGCTCAGGTACCCACAACCTGTGTTGTATACAAATGTGTCCTATATATATATATATATATATATATATATATATATATATATATATATATATATATATATATATATATATATATATATGCACTGTGGAATTCTCTAAGAGCACCTCACTGTTTCCACTGATCAATGTCAACACTGGCTGAACTAACCTGGTTCTGGGTCATTTAGTGTATCACGTTTTGCACAAAACCTGCAGAAAGCTTAAAGTGAATGTAAACCCTCATATACACCCAGTGAATAGAACAGCCTCAGACGATACACAGAAAAACAAATCTCCTTACACAAGTTTTACATGTATATCTGTCATCTTCAGCTTTATATACTGTTTAGAATGTGCACATCCTGTTAGAATTTTCACTTCCTGATTCAGCAGTAGCAGTGTAGTGTTGGATTACACTGTAAGACAGCTGATTGGAGGAAAGGCACACAACCCCCCTCCAGATAGCCAGAGACTTTAGCTGTCCTGTGAGTAGAGCAGCTGTCTGCTAATCTATTTATAGCACCCACCTTGACACAAAAGTCAGGCTGGTTTTATCATAAGTGTCAGAGAGCTTGTCAGAAGTTATCATGCTAACAGAAGAATGGAGCAGGAGAAAGCCATGGGACTTAGTGCTTTGAAGAGAGATAAGAAAAAACACTGCAGATATATGTGCCCAGCTCAAATTTCCTGAATCTGGTTTACATCCACTAAAGTAAAATTACAGTCATCTTCAGCAATAGGAGTTCAGTTTTCAGTGAGATACTAATTACCATACAACAAGAATACTGATCACATTGTGATAATAAAGGCAGATCCTAAATTGCATTTAGTTTGGTAAAAGCTCTAGCAAGAAAAATAAAAATCTGCAGCAAAGCTTGCTAAATTCTAGCTATGTATACTTTTAACCTGAAAGGGATTATTTTGCCTCAACCAAAAGAGTTTTAAGACTGCAGAATATTTGAAAGGATTATTTTAATGCTTTAAAAACATAAGTGTATCAATTGCAAAGAAATATACTGTATGTACAGGGGGCATCCCTATTGGCTCATTTCTTATGCATGTTCACCTGTCTCCTGCTTAGTAATTCTGCACAATGACTGTGCTTTACTGCTCCTCTATCAGAACAAGTCTGTGGATCTGGTATAACCTGTCTGAGAAACAGCAGGCTACCTACAGGGTCAAACAAGCTCATATCCACAGTCGTTAAGCAAGGATATTAATATGTGCCGGTTCTTTAAACCAATAATTCACAATGTTATATTGTATTTCATTTTAAGAATCATTACACAATTTTTATTGAGGCTTCAGAAATACGGGTGGGTGACAGTATAACATTATGGCCAGTCGCAAGAGTCACAAAGCAATGTGATATGACACTGAATGGACCTCAAACATGGAGGATGTTTATAATAATATAACAAAAATGTAAAAAAGTACACTCCAGCAACATTATAATGTTAACACATTGCTCGGCACAGATGCTTGTATGATTGTCACTCACCACAGCCCACATGCTTTGCTCTATATCTTTGTGTATCATACAACACAATCATACTGTCTTGCATGTTGTGTGACCTGCCTAATATTTTGAATTTAATATAATTGCCTTTTAAACTGTTAAAGAATGCACAAATGTTTGCTGTAAAAATCAGTAAACATGCCAAGAGTGAGCTAGAGCTAGACATAAACACAGATGTGAGCCAAAACCGTTGCAAAATGTGACATATTTACCGGACTCTTCCCCACTGTCCATTCTGAAGGATCCTGTTGTGTGCTTGTAGCTGCCGGTGGGAAGAAGAGGAGGGAAGCTGGCAGCCCTGTGGGGGTAGGGGGCACACAGGGGGGCCTAGGCAGCAGGGAGAAATGTATGGTGCACAGGGAGGGTGATCGATGCAGTGGGGAGGGGAGGGAAATTGCTGGAACCAATCTGTATGGCTTCCTCTGCAGCAACTGAAAGCTTGCAGGAGTGAGAGGAGAGAAAGCCAGCTTTCGGCTGCTGCAGAGGGCCATACAGGTGATCGGTTCCAGTTATTGCCCCCCTGCCATGCTGATCACCCTCCCTGGCCACATCTGATTCACCCAGCTGGTCTGAGCCCCATACAGGAGGACCGGGTGTGCCCCCTTATCCATGGCCCTGTGCCTTGGGATCATAATAAGATAAGCATAGGGGCCAGAACCATGATGAACACATGGGGTGCGGAAGATGAGCTAAATGGCAGAGCAACAAAGTGCTGAAGATCCATGGTAAAAAAGGGAAATGCAAGCGCACGTCCATGTCTACAGAGGTCAGAATGTCTCCCTAATGCAGAGAGGTTATGACAAGCCTGGTGGATTCCTGGTGGATGGTGAGAACTTTCAAGGTCTTTTTGATTCAAGATGGAGCAAGTGCCCCCTTTTGGTTTGGGAACTGTAAAAAAGTTAAAATAAAACACATAAAACCTTTCTATCACAAACATTGAGACAATACCTGCTTGATCCAGAAAATCTCCAAAGGCTACATGGAGGTCTGCTATTCTTTGCAGTAACACAGAAAGATTTTTAGCCCCTGGTAACCACCTCCCGTACAGGTATCTGAAATGTCCAGGTGTCCTCAAAGCTAACAGATATTCTCCCACAGCGTAAAGTGAGGGTGTCCGTTCACGCTGAATAGGACTTGTCTGCAGGCTTAGGGGATTTAGAAGCTCAGGGTTTGCAACTGAACTGGGCTTATGGTTTGGGTCTGGCCTCAGAGGACAAAGCCTGGGGGTAATGAAAGAACTCTTCTTAACCTCAGAAGGGAGGGTGAGCCTTCCCAGCATGAAGCTTAGGCTTCCTCTGCAAGGGTAGATAATCTCCCTTAGTGAAAGTGTCCAGTTTCGAAGAGATGTTGTCCTTTGAAGGGCATGTGCAGCAAATGCTTTTTTTTTTTTTCTTCTTCATCCCTGCTCCTCAAGCCACCTACATAGCCAATGAATTCTCTGCATGTTCACTGATAGGAGACTCAGTGAAACAGGAAGGTATCCACTAACCTGTCTACACAGTAGAGCTGCTGACAGGAAATACAAGAGCTCCACAAATGGGTAATTAGTGTTGCGGAAAGCTGGATCCCTTCTCATGAGTCTAGTCCTTTGCCCTAATGTTTGACAGACTAGGATCAAGACCATGGCAGGTTGCAATGCAGGGCCTGCCAGAGAAAATATGGTCCTAAAAAGAATCTCCACACATTTATCAACTGGATCCGTAAACACTGGCACATGCTCTACAAGAATTGTCAGTGCTTTATTAACCATTTGCCCATCACACCACGCAGAAATACTGCGGCAGGGCGGCCGCTCTGCATGGATCATGTATCTGATACGTTATCGGTGCTTCCAAGTAGAGGGCGCACACACACCTGCAGCCCCAGTTGTGCTGTGATTTCTTACAGCACAAGCCGATCAGTGGGTACTGGCCAATGATTGATCACCGGCACTTGCTGATCAGATCCGTCATTCAGGAAAGGGAGCTGTGTTGTAAACACAGAGCTCTGAACACTGACAGCAAAGCAGGGAAAAAAAACAGCAAGTTCGCTTAGTAAAAGCAGTACATAACACACACACAGTAACCATTGTTAAGCACACATTTAACCCTTTGATTGCCCCCTAGATGTTAACCCCTTCCCAGCCAGTGTCATTAATACAGAGACAGTATTAGATACAGTATTAATCACTGTATTAGTGTCAATATTGATGTCAGTGTCAGTTAGTGTACGCCCTGCCAGCATCAGCTAGTGTCAGATCTTGCGCTCCTCCACCTTCTGTTTGTGGATGCCCCATAGAAGCTCAATAGGGTTTAGGTCTGGAGACATACTTAGCCAGTCCATCGCCTTTACCCTCAGCTGCTTCAGCAAGGCAGTGGTCATCTTGGAGTTGTGTTTGGGGTCATTATCATGTTGGAATACTGCCCTACGGCCCAGTCTCCGAAGGGAGGAGATCATGCTCTGCTTCAGTATGTCACAGTACATATTGGCATTCATGGTTCCCCCAATGAACTGTAGCTCCCCAGTGTCGGCAGCACTCATGCAGCCCCAGACCATGACACTCCCACCACTATGCTTGACTGTAAGCAAGACGCACTTGTCTTTGTACTCCTCACCTAGTTGCCGCCACACATGCTTGACACCATCTGAATCAAAAGTTTATCTTGGTCTCATCAGACCACAGGACATGGTTCCAGTAATCCATGCCCTTAGTCTGCTTGTCTTCAGCAAACTGTTTGCAGGCTTTCTTGTGCATCATCTTTATAAGAGGCTTCCTTCTGGGATGACAGCCATGCAGACCAAATTAATGCAGTGTGTGGGGTATGGTCTGGGCACCGACAGGCTGATCCCCCACCCCTTCAACCTCTGCAGCAATGCTAGCAGCACTCATACGTCTATTTCCCAAAGACAACCTCTGAATATGACGCTGAGCATGTGCACTCAACTTCTTTGGTCGACCATGGCGAGGCCTGTTCTGAGTGGAACCTGTCCTGTTTAACTTCTGTATGGTCTTGGCCACCGTGCTGCAGCTCAGATTTAGGGTCTTGGCAATCTTCTTATACCCAAGGCCATCTTTTTGTAGTGCAACAATTCTTTTTTTAAGATCCTCAGAGAATTCTTTACCATGAGGAGCCATGTTGAACT
Organism: Lithobates septentrionalis; assembly: GCA_037952835.1. NCBI lineage: Eukaryota > Metazoa > Chordata > Amphibia > Anura > Ranidae > Lithobates > Lithobates septentrionalis. The sequence continues at coordinate 4,526,186 of JBBDGP010000561.1, read as the reverse complement.
TCCAGTGACCAGTATGAGAGCGTGAGAGCGATAAAACCAAATTTAACAGAACTGCTCCTCATTCACACATGAGACCTTGTAACACTCCCCATGACAACGAGGAGTGAAAATGTCTAATTGGGCCCAATTTGGACATTTTCACTTAGGGGTGTACTCACTTTTGTTGTCAGTGGTTTATACACTAATGGCTGTGTGTTGAGGTATTTTGAGGGGACAGTAAATTTACACTGTTATACAAGCTGTACACTCACTACTTTACATTGTAGCAAAGTTTCATTTCTTCAGTGTTGTCACATGAAAAGATATAATAAAATATTTACAAAACTGTGAGGGGTGTACTCACTTTTGTGAGATACTGTATGTGAAAAAATATCCATAGTCCCTAATAGAAAGGAGAAAAGCTTTAGTAGGCCAGGTGTTTAAGCATGGGTATGGAATGGACTTTGTTTAATACCTAACATGCATTGATTTACAGTATATTACCTTGGCTCAAGCATCAAAAGTGATATAAAAAAGGGAAAGATTACTCATAACATTTCCATCTTTAGCTTTTCTAGGGCAGACTAAACACAAAAGGAAAACTGTGACTGATTTTGGCCAACAAATACACTTCCACAGCTAGAGACTTATACATGAATCCAATGTGCACACCAACTGATTAGGAGTATAGAACACAGTATGTCTTTTTTTTTTTACCTTTGACAGAATCAATTCCCTAAATGAGGTGGCAATACAATGCATTTTACTAATTTAACATCCCTTCTTGCCTCTAAAAGCATTTATCATAGACACTTTATCCAGCTTGTATTGTGAATGCTACTATGCTGGAATGTCATAGGATTCACTGTCTTCAGCAGGACTTGAAAGGCACAGAGCATTACATTTTACATCAAATAGAAACATAATACAGAAATAGGAGATCACCATGCAGACAAACCAAGGCATTTCTGAACATTCAGTTTTTGGAACTTACTCATCAATCCTGTCAGGGAAGCCCCAGCAGTGAGCAGGCACAGTATCTCCATGACCAGTGTGGATAAAGCTGTTCTTTAGGGGTCGGCTAATATCATGAGCAGACAGTCCAGCTACAGATGTCACAGCATTGCGTGGAAATTGACCAACCTTCAACGTGCTCTTGTTCTGACCTCTCCACCAATAATTCTCTGCCCTGTGAAAAAGACAAATGTCATGGCACAAGAAAAAAAAACTAAATTAACAGATTCTCTTAGCAAAAGTAATACCGACTAGAGGAAGGGGGGGGGGGGGGCACAGTACATGGAAAACCACAAAGGGAATGCTGTCTCACGTCTTTCTTGGCTCACCATAAGAACACGGTAACCACAGCTTCCAGCAGATGTCTACATCCTCAGTAGTACAGGTTTATAAGACCGGAGTGGTTACGTGTTCAGTTTGTAAGATTAACTATTTGGCCAATTAACACGTGGGTGCATGTATAGTAAAGACTGAGTCAGCCTGTCTTCCTGTCATCCCCAGAGAGGCACGCACAGACACAGCACAATCCCTGAAACGTTCAGATGTCACAAGCACTCCTTCCTGCCTCCTCTGGAATTTCTTCGCTCTTTCACTAATTACCTGGCTCAGAACGTCAGCAACTTGAGGGGGCAATGGGCAAGATATGACTGGTATCCTCTTATTACTAGGGCTAATCAAATAAAGGCAAACGGAAGTGAAGCCCAATTAATGTGGCAGGACACTCAAACAGTTTGTCTCCCACACAACCTGCCAAGCAGAACAAGCCATAAAACCCCTTATCATATTACACTGAGCAATCTGTGTGTAACTACAGCTAATTTAACAACATGTATAGATATATATGACATCTCATATATTTCAGAATATGTAGAGAACATTACCAGTGTGTGTGAGTGTGTGTGTGTGTGTGTGTGTGTGTGTGTGTGTGTGTGTGTGTGTGTGTGTCACTGCCATAAAAAAATGTCACCAAACAAGGGTGTGGGACAGCACAGGACAGAATTTCAGGATAGACGTGACAAGTAAGAAAACACGGACCTAACTCACATTCAGGTAATACCAATCAAATCTACATGCTATCATTCACAGAAACCTTTACTAAATTTTGTCAAATTAAAGGTATGCCCAAGGGAAAGTCATCTAATGGCACATGACTACAAATGTAGACAGTTCTGTACAATTTCTACAATCATGAGCAATTAGTGTTCTATTGCTCCCTTGTGTCCAACCATTACAAGAAATACAGGAAAGAATTGTGAACAGCTATGACCGGTAAACACACAAAGAAAACAAATTCATACTTGTCTAAATTAGCATTGTGGATTATGTTGATTCCTTTTTTTTGTTTACAAATGCTTTTTAATTTTGTTGTAAAGAAAAAGACATACATTCAAATTGCGAAGTATAGTCACATACATAACCATTGTAATCTATTACGAGATAATCCGGTGATATTCACATTACCAAAGGTAAATGATAACAAGGGATTGATTATGTTGAATCTTAAAAAAAATAGAAATGTCATTATAAGAAGACTTGACACTAATGGGCATCTATGAATTGAATGTTACATGTGTGTGCATGTAAAAACACAAATCAGACAGCTATTGACAGCGAGTCCCAGTAAGTGATTAGAAGCTAGTTTTAAGGTAATCATTTTTAGCTCTACCAGATGTTATTAGAAGATTACTTACACAGCCCCAGAGAAAGAAATGCAACCTGTGTCCCCTGTTCTGACAGGACTTGTGTCCCTGCTCCTCTTACACCTCTTTTCCCCCTCCCACCCCCTCACTTGTAACCCATCCCTTCTCTGAAGATCAGCTCACCTGCCCCCGCTGTGTGACTGCCAGCAGGAATGGGAGCTGTGTGTGGGTGTGTAAGAGTGTATCTAAGCTGCAGCACGCCATTGGTACACAGGTCGGGTCAAAGGAAATGAGTGCATTTAAGTTCATTGTGCTGCGTTTAACTCATTCTTTGGCAACCACTGATTTCATCAGAACTAATAGAGCACTGAGAAATACCTGTTGTAATACAAGCTTACAAGAAAAAAAAATGAAATAGGTAAAATGTTATAAATATGAAGTAACTACAAGAATGACCTCATAAAGTATAATTATCAGGTGTATCTATAAAAACCTTCAGCATGGACACCATACACAGCACTGAAAGTGACCTCACACACATCTATGCTTGATTTATTCTGTAGTAAACTCAGGAAATATATATTAGGGAGGAGAGGCAGAGACATATATTTTGCCCATGTGCTTTAAGAACAAACTGATGTTGATCAGGATATGCTTTGTATGAGGCAACGAACCTGTTCTGTGTAGGACCAAAAAGTGAAACCTTTTACATTTACACTTTGAGCCCCACAACTTAAAACGGAGTTACACTCATTTTTCACAATTACCCCCAATGTAATTTGCACATATAGCGATTGACTTTTTGGATATTTAAATGGGGAAATTTGTAAAGAAAGTACCTTTTTTTAAAAAAATTAGTCTTCCCCGTGACCTCCAGTCATGGCTGCCTAAGCGACTACATCATTAGTCAGGCCCATTGACTCCTGGGATATCCATTGCATCGATCCCAGGAATCTTTGGGCATCTAATAAGGGTACAAATGCCAGATTCTGGGTTCTCTGTTGATTGACAGGTACCATAATAACAGGGTGGGAACTTCCGCAAATGCTGCCATTGCTATGGCAGCCTGTAATCAACAAAGTGTGCCGCACAGTGTCATTACTGCGCAGGCGTGAGATCAGGAGGTCGAGTGAGAGAAAGGGGTGAAAGGCGCGTGATCCAACGCTTGAATCAAGATAATACAGTTTATTCTTATACAAAGTAGATAAATACAAAAAAGTTACTACGTATTCATAAAAACTAGGTTACAAAATATACATTAAAAATTAGACATGCCCATGCAAGGGCAAGTGCTCAAAAGTTGGCTGACACGTTTTAAGGGGTTCCCTCTTCATCAGAGCCTTGTAAAACAAAAAGAAAGTCTGTGCAATGTGGTAGAGCAACATAGAGAGGAGTGGCTGATTGGGAGGTGTATCACATGGTGAGTGATGAATTCTCCTTTACTCCAGAGTTGTCCACATCACAGCACTATTGTTTCAGTGGATAAACGTGGAGCACTCTACAAATATTTCAAGCACACTACTGGCTTCTCTCTTTTATTCTATTCCTTAATGAATGTTTTTTTCCTCTGGCACTCACTGCCTCTTCACATCAAAAGCAGAATCCACTTCCAGGTTGTTATCGGTTTTTCAGAGACCAAAATTTTTAGGATTTCTTTATCTTCAACATTTGACAGATTCTGCCGGCAGCTGTCAGTCTCCTCACTCCCTGCGCTCCTCTGCTCATCTCCCACAGGGAGATCAGGAGGTGCATGCTGGGTAGCCAGCTGCACTGAATCCCAGAGATACACAGGAACGGGCTTTAGATGCCCACATCCTCGATGGCTGCTAATTGCATTAAGAGATTACAGATTTACGAGTAACAAGTATGAAGACAGTTATGCCAATATCCAAATAATATAGTAAAAGTACTAAGAATCATGGAGGTGCTTTTATCAAAAAATTGTTTAGGAGACTGTAGCTCTGCTTTAACCTTTTATAGCTGTTTTACAGCACTGGCAACATCTGGGCACTGTAATGGATTAAATGCACTCTTTGACACACAGCCTTCCCACCAAAGGCTTGTCAACATGGCCCTAAGAAAGCAATCAGTTACTTCCCCCCATCTTGTTTCCACTTCTATAGACTTGAAGAAGTTGGTTGCCATTTTACTTTGCTTAAAAGACATAGCTTCCAACTGACCCTCATGTGAAGGGTCTATCTCTACTGTTAAGTCCCTCTTTCCTTCGTCCCTAATTTAGTCTGATGTAAAATAGTATTTAAAGAGTATGTAAATCCAACATTTCATATTCCATCATGATATGTGGCTTCTGTACCATGCACTTGTATGAAAAAGGATCCTGTTCTCTTTGTATTGCTTCCTTTATGTGAAATCCCTGGTGTCCCTGCCAGTTCCTCTGCTTTCCTATTAAAAATTGACCACACTAAGCAGGAGAACAAACCATGGTCAGTTCTCCAACTATGCTTGGAACTCAGCCTGCTCTCCTCCAATGATAAGACTCGACCTGACACACCCCCTGTGCAGCCTTTCACTGGGAAGATCAGTGTACTGCTGTTTCTCCTCCCCCAATTCTTATGCAGCTGAGAACAAAGGGAATGTGATCACTTATAAAAAAAGTGGAAAAGGGTATTTATAATTTTAAAGCCGCAAATCAGTGCGATTTGGACCTCCAATTTCATTGCAGCTTGCGACTTCATTCAACAAAAGTCTATGCAAGTCGCAATGAAATCCCCAAAAAGTAGTGCAGGAACCTTATTCAAAGTTGCAACAATTTGAATAGTTTTATTGCCGGCAATGGGCTGTGACTTGTCATGCAATTTTGAACTGTCAAATCGTAAGAAAAATCGCACGAGTGTGAACCAGGGCTCATTTCTATTTTAAACTGAATGGGTGATTGTTTACAATCACTTTAACTACCATAAATGTTAGCCTACACTAAATCTCTCATACCACCTTTAAATACTTATTTTTTTGAAAAGCAAGTATAATAGAAAAGAAATGGTGGGAAAAAAAGCAGTTGTGGGTTTAACCAATCATTTCTGTGTATTTGTTCTCCTTTGGCTTATGTAACAGGGGCATGTCCTTTAGTTCCATAGTATTAAAAGGTCTCCTTTGAACTCATGTCGAAACATTAGAAGGTATTTGATAGACTTAAAGTGGTTGTAAATTTAGTTACACCACCTACAGGTAAGCCTATAATAAGGCTTACCTGTAGGTACTGGAAATATCTCCTAAACCTGCACAGTTTAGGAGATATTTACCATATACACTTGCGCCAACGTCATCGGCCCATGCGAGGGCACGATCGTGCCGTTTGTAAAGGGCCTGTGCCATGACCGGCGGCTCCAAAGCGCCTCCGGCCAGTCACAGAGCCGGAGTCCACGGCTCCGGAAGGAAGAGGGGTGAAGATGGATGCAGCCACCAGCGGGGACATTGCGGGATACGTTTGCAGTTAAGTGGCAAATAATGGGCTAGTATGTGATGCATACTAGCCCATTATAACCAATCAGGGTTTATTTCCTCTTTAAAGGAAACATGTAGTTAAAGAACTAGGAGGCTGCCATTTTGGACCTCTCTTTAAAAAAATGTTAGCGGTTTCATTTTAATCCAATGGCTTCAATACTTTGAGACACTGACCCACAACAACTTTACAGATCAGGTGTACTTTTTTGCCCTGTTTCTACTCTGTGTTCTTGTTCTAGGTCAGTAACTCAAAGTATTGAGGTCATAGACAGAGAAGCAACCGTTATTTTAACTCTTCCAGATGACCGTATACATCTATACGGCCTCTCAGAAGTGGATCTTTATTTGTGGGGACAATATATGCGTATCGCTCTTTGTACTGGGAGCACGCCACACAGCGCACTCCCAGCACAGAGACCAGGCTCTCACCAACAATTGGGTCCCGGGACTTCAGATTCCGGGTCACCTGATCGCTGTGATAGCCTGATTGGCTATCACAGTGATCAGTCATCGTGAGCCCGCCTCTGCGTTTACTTCCTCTTCTAAATGAAGACAAAGGTATATTGTATCTTTCTATTCTTGCAGGAGAGGAGGATATTAAGAAAAGTGTGTAAAAAATAAAATAAAATGTTGAAATAAAGAAAGAAGTAACTAGATCAAGGTTTGGTAGGGTTAGTGTTATGCCGCGTACACACGGTCGGACTTTTCAGCTACAAAAGTCCGACAGCCTGTCCGACAGACTTTCGACGGACTTTTGGCGGACTTTCGACGGACTTGCGGCGGACTTTCTAACGAACAGACTTGACTACACACGATCACACAAAAGTCCGTCGAATTCTTACGTGATGACGTACACCGGACTAAAATAAGGAAGTTCATAGCCAGTAGCCAATAGCTGCCCTAGCGTGGGTTTTTGTCCGTCGGACTAGCATACAGACGAGCGGATTTTTCGACTGGACTCGAGTCCGTCGGAAAGATTTGAGGCATGTTTCAAATCTAAAGTACGTCGAATTTGAGGCTAAAAAAGTCAGTTGAAAGTCCGGAGAAGCCCACACACGATCGGATTACCAGCCAGCTTTAGTCCGTCAGCGTCCGTTGGACTTTTGTAGACGAAAAGTCCGACCGTGTGTACGCGGCATTAGGGTCAAAGACAACCCCTTTTTTTCTCTATAGTGATCTTTTTAAATAGTTACCTGAAATTACCCCAATCTGTTCTAGCCAGAAGAGCAAATAGATTTACACAGCTATATTTAATCAATGCTCCCACCTGCTCTATACAACTGTTCAACAATTTAATTTTGTGACAAATATTCATAAAACAGGATCTTAAAAATAATTTCCTGGTGCAGAGGACCATATTGCTTGCAGAAGGTCTTTAAATATACAAATGGGAGCTCCAGAAAATCTGCTTTGCTTATCACGAAACTCTTTATATATACCTGTTCAGTTCTTTTGTTGTTGTGGATTAGTGTTAAAATATACAATATCCTGGATGACCATGTGTAATATAATCGTGCTGCTTTGAAACAAGTGCTTCTTACAGTTGTCAGTTAGTTTATATGGTTGTGTGTGTGTGTGTGTGCGTGTGTGTTAATCTGTGTATACATACTCAAGCTAGGCTGCAGTTATCAGTCTACGTAGCCTGTCCCTGACGCCCGGGCACAATTACGAGGTGTGGTTGTGATGGGCGCTCCTCCATGACTCACATGTAGCTCTCCACCCAGACCTGATAACCTAACCATAGGGTGAGTCAATGGCACACTCTATGAGTAACCTCTGATTTTCCAGTACATTAGGAAGAGAACACCTTTTACAGCAAACTGACACATATAACAAGTCACTAGAAAAAACGATCACTAAAACCACTAGAGAACAATCCTAGAATATGAACTAATCATATAAGCTGCTGTCACAAAACACCAAATAAGCTTTAGGGAAATAAGAAATTTGGCTTCTTCTAATAACAGGAGGGTACAAGTCTAAAGCAAAGCCATCAGTTACTGTATAAGAAATGTTTCCAGCTATATTTATACCTTCTAGAATAACTTTACATACCATGAAGCATGTTCTGTAAAGAGTACCTGTAGTGTCTGCCTGAAATACAAACATAGCTAGTTTTGAACAAAATAATTTGTCATCTCTCCTCCTGCAGAGCCCTGCCTTAATGAACCTTTACAAACCCAGACATGCTGAAAATCAGTTTTCGCAGAAGCATAGGTACACATCAAACACGGTGAACGTGGTGACTGATTGTTTTAGCTGGGAGTTGGGAGATGGGCAGTGCTTGTTGGGCATTTTCTACTTACCTAGAAGTTTGGAATTTTGATGCCATCTAGACACCATTATCAGGTAGTACCTGTGTATTGTGAGTACCTTAGTGTTGTCTGAGTAGTGTGTGTGTGGATCGTTAGTATATTGTGTGTGCATGGGATCTGCAAGTGCACCTGGGTCTGTAAGTGCACCTGGGTCTGCGAGTATCTGTGTATTGTCTTGTTGAATAACTGTGAATTGTCTTGTTGAATATTAGTGTCAGGAAGCTAGTTGTTAGGTAATTTGGACAGGGTATAATCCCTAAACCTCATTAAATTAATAGGTACGATGCCCGGCGGGTGTGGAGATGCGACTCTGTGTACGTCTTAAGGCATGTATGCGTTCCTTGATCATCTGATTGAGGGCGAATACTGCTGTGCAAAATGTAAGCACATTGTTTTCCTGGAAGCCCAGGTTCTGAATCTGGGGAAGCAACTGTCAGCACTGAGAAGACCCTCCATACTAAAGGAGAGCTGGGAACATACCCAGGAGGTGCCAGCACAGAGGCGGGTGTAGACAAAGAGAGCAGGCACCAGAAAAGAGTAGATGGGTGACAGTCAGGAAGGATAGAGGGGGAAGTGCCAGGGAGGCCGATCCAGGGCTGGAGCATCCCAATAAGTACGCTTCATTGAGTGACATCGGTGAAACCAGTCAGGGACCAGCACTGCTGGAGCTGAGGGACTCTCCTAGCTGCCGGGGAAAGAACTCCTCCAGTGAGAGAGGGGGGGGAGCGAAGGGAAAGGAAAGACAGATTCTGGTATTAGGGGACTCAATTCTTAGAAGGACAGAGAGGGCAATCTGTAGCAAAGACCTGTAGCGCCGAACTGTATGTTGTCTACCGGGCACTCGGTTCGGCACATCACGGATCTGGTGGACAGATTACTGGGAGGGGCTGGGGAAGACGCGGCTGTCATGGTGCACGTTGGCACCAATGACAAAGTCAGAGGCAGATGGAGTGTCCTAAAGAACGATTTTAGGGACTTGGGAGCTAATATAAGGAAAAGGACCTCCAAGGTAGTATTCTCAGGAATACTACCGGTACCTCGAGCCACACCAGAAAGGCAGAGGGAGATTAGGGAAGTAAACAAGTGGCTGAGGAGCTGGTGTAGTAAGGAGGGATTTGGGTTCCTGGAGGACTGGGCCGACTTCTCAGTTGGTCACCAGTACTATAGAAGGGATGGACTGGACCTAAATGAGGAGGGTGCAGATGTGCTGGGAGTAAAGATGGCCAAAAAGTTAGAGGAGTTTTTAAACTAGGCGACAGGGGGAGGGCCCAGAGGTAGAGATAGTCAGCGCGGAACATATTCCAGAGGGTAGTATTGGGGCATTAGTGGTAGGTTGACTAAAGCACATAAACCCAAGGTAAGTATAGTAACAAGTCCTAGTTGCAATCTCGGAACACCCAATAAGAGGATAGTAGTGGACCGGTCTAGACTACGTGGCATGTTCACCAATGCCAGGAGCCTGGCGGACAAGATGGGTGAACTAGAGATACTGTTGTACGAGGAGGATTTGGATCTTGTGGGAATTTCAGAGACCTGGTTCAACAGCTTTCATGATTGGCTGGCAACCATTCAAGGGTATACCCTTTATGGCAGGGATAGAGAGGTTAAAAAAAGGGGGAGGGGTATGCATATATATCAAGAATAATGTACAAGTGAATGTGAGAGATGACATCACTAAGGGAGATAGGGGGGAGGTGGAATCCTTGTGGGTAGAGCTCCAAAGGGATGACGCTAAGGGGAAAATAATACTGGGAGTATGCTATAGGCCCCCTAACCTGAGGAGGGAGGGAGGGAGGGAAAGAAGGACCCCCTATCACAATCTGGATTAGCAGCAAGGATGGGAAGTGTTACCATAATGGGGGATTTTAATTATCCATACATAGACTGGGCGGAGGGAAACACGCATTAGTCTAAGGCTCGCCAGTTCCTAAATGTCTTGCAGGACAATTTCATTGGTTCAGATGATAGACGCACCAACTAGAAATAAAGCGTTACTGGATCTACTGATTACCTACAATACAGACCTGATCACGGATATGGGAATATGGGGCAATTTAGGAAACAGCGATCACCGGTCAAATGGTTTCAGTATAAATCACACAAATAGGAAACATAAGGGGAATACAAAGACACTGAATTTCAAAAGAGCAAACTTCCCCAAACTGTGAACCTTGCTATAAGGCATAAATTGGAATAAAATCTTAGGAACAAAGAACACAGAGGAGAGATGGGTTTGCTTTAAGAGCATATTAAATAAGGCCATTAGCCAATGCATCCCAAAAGTCCTGGATGGCTTAACTCCAATGTAAAAATGCATATAAAAGCAAAGGAGAAGGCCTTCAAAAAATACAAGGTTGAGGGATCATCAGCAGCATTTAGACTTTATAAAGAATGCAACAAGAAATGTAATGCCCCGTACACACGGTCGGACTTTGTTCGGACATTCCGACAACAAAATCCTAGGATTTTTTCCGACGGATGTTGGCTCAAACTTGTCTTGCATACACACGGTCAGACAAAGTTGTCGGAAAATCCGATCATTCTGAACGGGGTGACGTAAAACACGTACGTCGGGACTATAAACGGGGCAGTGGCCAATAGCTTTCATCTCTTTATTTATTCTTAGCATGCGTGGCACTTTGTGCGTCGGATTTGTGTACACACGATCGGAATTTCCGACAACGGATTTTGTTGTCGGAAAATTTTATATCCTGCTTTCAAACTTTGTGTGTCGGAAAATCCGATGGAAAATGTGTGATGGAGCCCACACACGGTCGGAATTTCCAACAACAAGGTCCTATCACACATTTTCCGTCGGAAAATCCGACCGTGTGTACGGGGCATAAGAGTGTAATTAGGGCAGCTAAGATAAAACACGAAAGACACATAGCGGAAGAAAGCAAAAAAAATCCCAAGAAATTCTTTAAGTATGTAAACAGTAAAAAAGGGAGCACAGATCATATTGGCCCCATAAAGAATGAGGAAGGACATCTGGTTACAAAGGATGGGGAGATGGCGAAGGTATTGCATTTATTCTTCTCCTCAGTCATCACAAGGGAATCAGGGGGCTTCAGTAACCAAAACTGCAGTGTTTATCCTCATGACACATCACAGGAAGAACCTTGATGGTTAACAGAGGACAGAATTAAAATTAGACTTGGGAAACTTAACATTATTAAATCACTGGGACCAGGTGGCTTGCACCCGAGGGTACTTAGGGAACTCAGTCAAGTAATTGCTAGACCATTGTTCCTAATTTTTACTGACAGTCTACTGACTGCAATGGTACCAGCTGATTAGAGAAAAGCCAATGTAGCACCAATATTTAAAAAGGGCCCAAAATACATCCGTGGGAATTACGGACCAGTTAGTCTAACATCAATAGTATGCAAGCTCTTGGAGGGGATGATAAGGGACGATGTGCAAGATTTTAGTAATGAGAACGGTATCATTAGCAGTAATCAGCATGGATTCATGAAGAATCGTTCTTGCCAAACCAATCTATTAACCTTCTATGAGGAGGTGAGTTGCCATCTACATAAAGGAAGGCCCATAGACGTGGTGTATCTGGATTTTGCAAAAGCATTTGACACAGTTCACCCTAAATGTTTACTGTACAAAATAAGGTCCGTTGGCATGGACCATAGGGTGGGTACATGGATTGAAAACTGGCTACAAGGGCGAGTTCAGAGGGTGGTGATAAATGGGGCGTACTCGGAATGGTCAGGGTTGGGTAGTGGGGTCACCCAGGGTTCTGTGCTGGGACCAATCCTATTTAATTTGTTCATAAACGACCTGGAGGATGGGGTAAAAAGTTCAATCTGTGTATTTGCTGATGATACTAAGCTAAGCAGGGCAATAACTACTCCGTAGGATGTGGAAACCTTGCAAAAAGATCGTAACACATTAATGGGGTGGGCAACTACATGGCAAATGAGGTTTATTGTAGAAAAATGTAAAATAATGAATTTGGGTGGCAAAAATATTAATGCGATCTATACACTGGGGGGAGAACCTCTGGGGGAATCTAGGATGGAAAAGGACCTGGGGGTCCTAGTAGATGATAGGCTCAGCAATGGCATACAATGCCAAGCTGCTCCTAACAAAGCAAACAGAATATTGGCATGCATTAAAAAGGGGATCAACTCCAGAGTTAACACGATAATTCTCCCGCTCTACGAGACTTTGGTCCGGCCGCACCTGGAGTATGCTGTCCAGTTCTGGGCACCAGTCCTCAGGAAGGATGTACTGGAAATGGAGCGAGTACAAAGAAGGGCAACAAAGCTAACAAAGGGTCTGGAGGATATTAGTTATGAGGAAAGGTTGCAAGCACTGAACTTATTCTCTCTGGAGAAGAGACGCTTGAGAGGGGATATGATTTCAATTCACAAATACCATACTGGTGACCCCACAATAGGGATGAAACTTTTTTGCGGAAGGGAGTTTAACGAGACACGTGGCCACTCATTAAAATTAGAAGAAAAGAGGTTTAACCTTAAACTACGTAGAGGGTTCTTTACTGTAAGAGCGGCAAGGATGTGGAATTCCCTTCCACAGGCAGTGGTTTCAGCAGGGAGCTTCGATAGTTTCAAAAAACTATTAGATAAGCACCTGACCGACCACAACATACAGGGATATACAATGTAATACTGACATATAATCACACATATAGGTTGGACTTGAGGGTCTTTTTTCAACCTCACCTACTATGTAACATTCTTTCATTATTCAACTACACCTATAGAAGGTTTAGAAAAAATGTCACTTCCCGCTCAGAAGCATCCTTTTATCTTTTTCTCACAGACATTTCCATAAGTTCAAAAGCACTGAGCTACTAAAAGTCAGACTGGCTGTCAGTCTGTGTGTTGTGACATGAAAACCCCACCAATATAAGAAGATCCTCTTGCTGACCGTGGAAACCAGGTAAACAGCATATATGCCTACTGGACATAGCACTTAGTTTATATGAAAATACAGCAGCTCCCAGCACTACTACTACAATGTGGCATGATAAAAGTAAAAAAAAACAAAACTGCACAGCAGCTGCATGTGCGGTGAAGTTGGCCAATTACTTCATGAAGGAATTAAGTCTCTGGGCTTCAAGACGCCTGAAGAACTACTTGGCTTTTTAAAATACAGTACACTTGAATCAGGAAACATGCGCTCCATTTCAGATAGAACTTATATTAATCTCCATGGGCTAATTTAAAGGGAATATATCAGTTTGCCTATTCTGAGCAAAGTGAAAGATTCTCTTAAAAATTCAACCACAACCCCCTGATACCTTCACCATGCCCGTGCATCTGCTGACACCCCGAGTCTCTTTTCTTTTATATGTTTCATTTTGGTCAGCGACAGAGCTTACAAACAGTTAATGACCTTTACCAATGATTGAACATTCTGAACAGTGATTGGCAACTTAGGCCTAAGCACTGCATCATGGGAGGAACAGGAAAAGGCCAGCTATACCCAGAAGCATTAGATATTTCCTACAGGTTCCGACAAACCAATGGAGTGGCAGGGCAACATGATGAAGGTATCAGTGGGTTTGATTCGGAAAGGGGGGTTAGGAACTCTGTAGATAAAATGTCTATATCTCTTCAAATACATCACATATTCACTCTGTCATTGTACGTGCTGAGTGTGCTTGGTATTGTTTGCCAATCCTTTTCAATGTATAGTGCCAGCAGTGCAGAAGTTCAGCATTGCAGGATTAATACTTGTGTATGAAGCAATGAACATGTTAAGTTCCCAGGTGGGAGGGAACTGGTACCTGCCCTCGATGACAGTTATTACATCATTAATCTGGATGTGCAGCTTGTCCGGCTCCTGGAAATCTTGCAGCGCTCGCATATCTGTTGGCTGGGCCTAGAGTACAAAGGACAAAAATAAGGCAATGTCAGCAAATGTGATTATTGCTCTACAAAATATAAACCATTAAAACCCTTTAAACTTATTACATAAATAAAGAACTGGCTCTAAATCTGCAATTTATTGGATATTCCACTCTGATTCCAAAGCAGACATCTGTATTTAATATTGTGTAACATTAAGGGGGCTTTGCTAAGGACCTCTCATAGTATCTGGGGTCTCAATGTGTCTGGACCAAGACATGCAATGTGGTATTTTTCTTTTATTGCTCCTTTAAGGCAAAACAGTTATACTATTTTTTTTAATGGTAATATTACACAATTTAGCTAGATGTGCTATTTATTTGCATTCTGGCCTTACCTCCACTAGAAAGTCTCTCAGTGCAACAAATGTTGGTCTGTCTTCAGGTTTGTGAGCCCAGCACTGTAGCATAACATTATAAATGTCTTGTGGGCTGTCTTCTGGCCGCTGCAAACGTTCACCCTCTTTATCAATTTTATGTAGAATCTGCAAAGAGTAGAGAAAAAAGTAAGATGAATGGTGAGGCTGCAAGCAGAAGCTAAGAAGAACATGGTGTATCATGTACAAAAAAACATGGTAAAAAAAAAAAAGTCTATGTAATTCACAACTAGTACACTTCCTAACTTGTACAAAAAAGCTGAAATCTGGTTGGCTGCCCCGGACAACACAATTTCCTTTCTTGAGATTTTGTGTGTGGACAAACAATATGGGAAATGTATTAAAACTGCAACAGCTGTGCATAGTAACCAGTCAGCTTCTATCTTCAGCTTGTGCAGTCAAGCATTGAATATGAAAGATAGAAGCTGAATGGTTCCCTGCACAGCTGATCCACATTCCAGCTGCTCCAGTCTTAGTAGATTCCCTTCAGTATGCTTTCCCCTTTATTTAAAGCTCCCTTTAAAGAAAAGTTTAAAGTGGTTGTAAACTCTTCCATATACCCAGTGAAGTGACTGTAATCAGGTTATACACAGAGATGAAACAAATCCTCCTACATAAGTTTTCTATTCTGTCTTCTCTCTAATCTGGTCAGTGCTGGATTTATAAGTTTGTCGAAGTTGTCAGAAAAAAGGGGGCAGAGAGCTGAAGTTACACTCTGCAGAGATCAGTGAGGAGAGCTCTTGAGAGCTGATTGGAGGAAAGAGGCACACCCTTCATGCAGCTCACAGGAACATAGCTGATGCTCTCAATCGCAGGCTGGAGGTCCCTTCCTTGTCACCATTTTCTCTTGGTGTCAGTAAAACTTGTCAGAAGTGATTCATGCTGATAGAGGAACAAAGCAGCAGACAGAAATTACACTTAGTGATTTTAACTGGGACAAGTACACTCTATTGAGAGATATGCTTTGTTCACATTTCTTGTATGAAGTTTACAACCACTTTTAATTCAAATTTTATTAAAAAGCCCCCCCCCCCCCCCACACACACACACACAGAAGATTTGCTGTGTGTTAGACAGTGTATTTCAGGATCTACTAAACTATTTTTTTTGTGGTCATAAACTATAGTTAATAAACTAGAGGTCACGAGTACAGTATATGCAGTTAATCCACCATATTTTTGGCTCTGTGGGAGGCTGATGGGGCTGTTTGTGGTAAGACAACAAGCCAGAAGCTGTAGCAAGGCAGGTATTTAAATATGTACTATGTAGAAGTCACAATTTGTACAAGCATTAATTACCCCCCAGATGCCAATGACCACGCCTACAGATAGGTTGCTCAGGTGACTGTATTATGGGCTGGGATTGTGTCTAATGTCCACTATCAGAAAGTGTAAAATTTGTGGAGCAGCTCCAGGTGGCCCTGGATTGACAGAAGTTGGATTGAAAGGTACTTGACTACCTGCTGACTGTTTGTTCTGATAACTGTTAAAGTAAAAATATAGGCAAAACCTTTTTTTTTCATTTTGGATAAATTAATGGGGGTTATAACCTCAGTCAGATTTTTTTTCTGCATCTATATTCCATGCGAAGATTTCCCTTCACTTCCTGTCCCATAGCTGAACAGGTAGTGGGAGGAAATACCTGTAAATTAAGGGAATTCCTTGGGAACCCCCAGTCACTGGAACTAGTGTCCCTATTGGAAGATTTACCTTCTATTACTTTTCTGGGGACACATGTGGTTCTAATCGCTCTGCACTCTGTCCAAAACCAAATGAAGAAAAAGTTTTGTCTTTAGTTAAACTTTAACCAGCATAGGTGGGTTTGTGAATCACACATGCTTCCTTTAGCCCCCGTTCACACTAAATGTGACTTTGAAATCGTGCTACTTCACTTGAAATAGTAGGATTTCAAAGCTGCAGGTCAATGCCAATGTGGAAGGTACAGACTGCCAGGCACCTAGCATTTTCAGAATGAATCAAAAATATAATAAAACTATAAAAATATAATATGGAGTTTATATATAATGAATACAGGATTCCAGACAATATGTCAACTACACGAAACATACAAAAATTGACCAACACTTCCTTTTCCTAAATAGGCTGTTAGGAAGAATATAACCAGATTTTCTGGGTTCATTTTACCTTTTTTGTAACGAACAAGGTAAATTTGTTTAAGTGGTATTAAAGCCAAAATAAAAATGTAATATATTAGCAATCCTTAAATGTGGCAACTGCATTTTTTTTTTTCCACCTGGTGATCCAGCCAGTAACACACTTTTTATCTTATGCCCTGTACACACGATCCTTTTTTTCAGACAACAAAGCCGTGGATTTTTATCCGAAGGATGTAGGCTCAAACTTGTCTTGCATACACACAGTCACATAAATGTTGGCCAACAATTCCAAAACGTCATAACGCCGTGACGTACAAGATGTACGTCGACCTGAGGAAAAGGAAGTTCAATAGTGATGATATGTGATATCTCCATTACAAACGCAAGTTTTACAAGACCGAGCGCTTCCGGCTCGTACTTGATTCCGAGCATGCGTGAACTTTTGTGCTCGGACTTGTGTACACACGATCGGACTTTCCGAAAAAAAAATTTTGTTGGCGTAAAATTTGAGAACCTGCCATCAAACATTTGTGGGGGAAAATCTGAGAGCAAATATCCGATGGAGCATACACATGGTCGGACTTCCCGACTACAAGCTCACATCCAACATTTCCTGGCGGAAAATCCAACTGTGTGTACGCGGCATTAGGGTGTCTCTACTCTGGAAGGAGGAGCAACGGAGACACCTTTGGACAGCAACATAGTCAGTCTGGGGAGAGGGTAGTATTAGATGCACTGGCAGATTCAGATGTACTTGACTGACAAATTAAAGATGAACTCCAGCTAATACTTTTTAAGCGCTTACAGTAACATTTTTTTTTCCTTTTGGGATAAAGGTTTTGTCTAAATGAATAAAAGCTGATCATTTTAATCACCCCATGTCAGTGGTAAAAGGTTTGTCTCAACTGTCTTATTGCCTTTTACTACTACAGGGCGGCCGCGCTGCACAGGATCACGTGTATATATAGGTGAGCCTGCATTTTCGGGTATCAGGCGCGAGTGTGTGCCGCCAGAGGCTCTCCCACCGATCTTTCAGGACACAGGCAGAACGGTGATCTGCCTATGTAAACAAGGCAGATTGCCATTCTGTCAGTAAGGAAAGCATGGATCTTGTGTTCCTGCAAAGCAGGGACACGGATCTATGCCCTCCCCTATTACAAGGGCCTCCCCTACTACAGTAAAACACTCCCTAGGCACATATTTAACCCTTTGATCACCCCTGATGTTAACCTCTTCCTAGCAAGTGTCATTAGTACAGTGACAGTGCATATTTTTAGCACTGATCACTGTATTGGTGTCACTGCTTCCCAAAAAAGTGTCAAAAGTGTCAGTTAGTGTCCAATTTGTCCACCGCAATATCACAGTCCCGCTGTAAGTCGCTGATTGCCGTCATCGCTAGTATAAAAAATTTTTACATTCCCTAAATATATCTCAGTTTGTAGACATGATAACTTTTGTGCAAACTAAACAATATACACTTATTGGGATTTGTTTTACCAAAAATATGTATCAGAATACATATTGGCCTAGATTGATGAAGAAATTATAATTTATTTCATTTTTTTTATGGGATATGTTTTATAGCAAAAAAACATAGTTTTTTAAATTGTCGGTCTTTTGTTGTTTAAAAAATAAAAAAAATGCAGAGGTGATCAACTACCACCAAACGAAACCTTTTTTTGTGTCCTTTGAAAAAAAGGACAAAAAATGTTTTGGGGTACAGTGTCGCACGACCACGCAATTGTCAGTTAAAGTAATGGAGTGCCGTATAGCAAAAAATTACCTGGTCAGGAAGGGGGGTAAATCATCCGAAGCCAAAGAGGTAAAGGAAGTTACAGAAAAATCCTTTCCTTGGAGTACATCACGGGACACAGAGCCACAGTAATTACTGTCTGGGTTTTATGGCACCTTTAGGTGATGGACACTGGCACACCCTAGACAGGAAGTTCAACCTGAGGACCTATACTGCAGCCTGCAGTAAACTGCGCCAAAAGGCGACATCCTCATGCCTTCTTACATCCACCTGGTGAATCTGGAAAATGTATGGAATGAAGACCAGGTTGTGGCCTTGCAGATTTGAGCCATGGAGGCTTGGTGATGCACTGCCCACGAAGCTCTAACAGCCCTGGTGGAGTGCGCTTTGACCTGAAAAGGTGGAACCTTCCTCTTCAAGCCATAGGTTTGAATAATTACCTGCCGAATCCATTTGGAAATAGTGGATTTTGATGCTGCTTGTCCTTTCCTAGGACCTTCCGGCAACACGAACAAAACATCTGAGCAGTCGCCTTCAAATAGATCTTGACCGCTCTCACTATATCCAAAGAGTGTAGTGATTTTTATTCCTTAAAACAGGGTTCTGGAAAAATTGAAGGTAAAACAATATCCTGGTTTAGGTGAAAACCTGAAACCACCTTTGGCAGAAAGCTAGGATGAGGACGCAATACCATTCTATCCTTGTGAACGATTAAATATGGCTCTTTACAAGAAATAGCTCCAGCTCTGATACCGTTCTTGCAGAAGAAATGGCTACCAGAAAAACTAGTTTCATTGTCAAATGGACCAAAGGAACATGTCCTATTGGCTCAAAAGGCTGTTTCTGTAATGCCGACAGAACTAAATTCAAGTCCCAAGGGTTCAGGGGTGCTTTAACCCCGTTACCAGCCTGTATAAAGCTTTGGATCAAAGAATGCGAAGCCAGTGAACGTTGAAACAACACTGATAAGGCCGAGACCTGGCCCTTGATAGTACTCAAGGCCAGCTTCATCTCTAACCCCATTTTCAGAAAGGCAAGAATTCTACCTATGACATATTTCCTAGGATGCCAACCCCTGGATTCACACCAAGAAACATATGCCTTTCAGACTCTAAAATAAATGACTCTGGAAGCTGGCTTCCTTGCATTATTTAAGGTAGGTATCACTGAGCCTGAAAGCCCACATTTCCTTAGAATGTGAGTTTTGATAACCAAACCGTTAAATTAAGCGTTTGTAAAGTAGGATGGAACACTGGTCCCTGCGATAGCAGGTCTAGACGTGGTGGTAGGGTCCATGGGTTTCCTACTGCCATCTTTACTATTTCTGCATACCAAGATCTGGGCCACGCCGGGGCCACAAGAACTACCGACTTCCTTTCCCGCTTGATCCTACGAAGAAGAAGTCGAGGTAGCAGCAGAATAGGAGGGAACACATAAATCAGTGAGAACTGATCCCACGGGGTCACCAACGCATCTGTTCCGCATGCGAGTGGATCCCTTGTTCTTGACACAAAGATGTCGACTTTGTTGTTGAACCTGGACGCAAACATATCTACATCCGAGATCCCCCATCGTTGGCATATAGCCAGGAAGATGTGAGGGTGAAGGAACCACCTCCCCGGAAACAACTGCTGGCGACTTAGGCAGTCTGCCTGCCAGTTCTCTACCCCTGGAATAAAGATTGACGAACTGCACAGCACATGTTCTTCTGTCCATGTTAGGATATGGTTTACCTCTGCCTGGGCTGCCTGACTTCTGGTGCCCCCTTGGTGATTGATACAAGCGCATTGTCAGATTGAATCCTGACAGGAGAATTCTGCAACCTGAATGTCCAGGCCTTTAGGGCTAGACACGCTGCCCGAATCTTTAGAATGTTGACGGGCAAGGTCTTTTTGGTTCTGGACCATTTCCCTTGGACAGACGCTTCTTCCAGGACTGCTCCCCAACCTGAAAGGCTGGCATCTGTTGTTGCCACCTTCCAGGTAAGGACTTCTCCTTCTGCAGATTCTCGGATATCCTCCACCAACTGAGGCTCTGGCGCACTTTTGGCGACAAACGCATTGGAAAATCTAGTGCCTGAAACTTTTTGTTCCAGGCCGATAGGATACTGTTTTGCAGCAGTCTCGAATGAAACTGAGCATAGGGAACTGCTTTGAATGAAGTCACCATGTTCCCCAATAACCTCATACAAAGGCGAATGGAAGGACCTTTCTTTGCCCTGACCCCTTGGATCAGCTCCTTTATGGCGCTGATCTTTGTCTGGGGTAAAAACACCTTCTTTTGGGCTGTATTTATGACCAGACCCAAGTACTCAAATCTTCTTACTGGCTTTACCCACTTGACCACTGGGCACTTAAACCCCCTTCCTAACCAGACCAATTTTCAGCTTTCGGTGCTCTCACATTTTGAATGAGAATTGTTCAGTCATGCAACACTATACCCATATGAAATTTTTGTCCTTTTTTTCCTACAAATAGAGCTTTCTTTTGGTGGTATTTAATCACCTCTGTTTTTTTTTCATTTTTTGCGCTATAAAAGAAAAAACACTGAAAATTCTGTAAAAAAAAAAAGTGTTTTTCATGTTTCTGTTATAAAATTTTACAAATTAGTAATTTTTCTTCATAAGTTTGGGCCAAAATTTCATACTGCTACATATCTTTGGTAAAAAAATAACCCAAATCGGTGTATATTATTTGGTCTTTGTGAAAGTTATAGAATCCACAAGCTATGGTGCCAATCTCTGAAAATTTATCAGACCTGAAGTACTGACGGCCTATCTTATTTCTTGTGACCCTAACATGCCAGGAAAGTACAAATACTCCCCAAATTACCCCTTTTTGGAAAGTAGACATTCCAAGGTATATAGTAAGAGGAATGGTGAGTTTTTTTAAGTTGTCATTTTTTCCCACAATTCTTTGCAAAATCAAGATTTTTTTTTTCTTTTTTTTTTTTTCACAAAATTGTCATATTAGCAGGTTATTTCTCACACACAGCATATGCATACCACAAATTACACCCCAAAACACATTCTGCTATTATTCCCGAGTATGGCGATACCACATGTGTGACACTTTTACACAGTATGGCCACATACAGAGGCCCAACATGCAGGAAGCACCTTGAGACGTTCTGGAGCATAAATTACACATTTAATTTCCTGATTACCTCTTACACTTTTGAAGGCCCTGGAGCACCAGGACAATGGAAACGCCCCAAAAATGACCCCATTTTGGAAATAAAACACCCCAATGTAAAATCTATGAGGCATAATGAGTCTTTGAACATGTCATTTGGAAATGTGGGAAGAAAATGAAAACGCATTTTTTTAATACAAAGTTGTCCATTCATACAATATTTCTAACACATAGCATGTACATACCAAAAATAACACCCCAAAATAGATTCTTCTACTCCTCCTGAGTACGGCGATACCACATGTGTGAGACTTTTCCACAGCCTGGCCACATACAGAGGCTGAGTACGGCTGAGTATGGCTGAGTACGGCTGAGTATGGCTGGGGGTGGATGGGATGGCTGAGCATGGATGGATGAGTATTGCTGAGTATGGATGGCTGAGCATGGATGTGTGGATAAGTATGACAGAGGGATGGCTGAGCATGGATGGGTGGATAAGTATGACAGAGGGATGGCTGAGCATGGATGGATGGATGGCTGAGTATGGATGGAGGGATGGATGAATATGGATGGAGGGATGGATGAGTATTGATGGCCGAGTATGAATGGCAGGATAGCCGAGTATGGATGGCGGGATGGATGAGTATGGATGGAGGGATGGATGAGTATTGATGACCGAGTATGGATGGAGGGATGGCTGAGTATGGATGGCGGGATGGCTGAGTATGGATGGTGGGATGGCCGAGTATGGATGGCGGGATGGCCGAGTATGGATGGCGGGATGGCCGAGTATGGATGGCGGGATGGCCGAGTATGGATGGTGGGATGGTCGAGTATGGATGGCGGGATGGTCGAGTATGGATGGAGGGATGGATGAGTATGGATGGAGGGATGGATGAGTATTGATGGCTGAGCATGGATGGATGAGTATCGATGGCTGAGTAATAGAGGGGTGGCTGAGCATGGATGGATGAGTATTGATGGCTGAGTAATAGAGGGATGGCTGAGCATGGATGGATGGATGGCTGGGATGAGTGCTGCAATTGTAACAGAGCAGCGCTGTGGGCACTACACATCCAGCCCACAGCGCTGCTACATCCGATCTCTCCCCTCTCACTGTACAGAGAGGGGAGAGAGGAACCGGATATCACGCCGGTTTGTTTACATGTGATCGCTCCGTCATTTGACAGAGCGATTACATGGTAAACGGCAGCTGTGATATCAGGTTTGTAACCTAGAACTATTGTGGAGACCACCTCCTCCTGAGTACGGCGATACCACATGTGTGAGACTTTTCCACAGCCTGGCCACATACAGAGGCTGAGTACGGCTGAGTATGGCTGAGTACGGCTGAGTATGGCTGGGGGTGGATGGGATGGCTGAGCATGGATGGATGAGTATTGCTGAGTATGGATGGCTGAGCATGGATGGGTGGATAAGTATGACAGAGGGATGGCTGAGCATGGATGGGTGGATAAGTATGACAGAGGGATGGCTGAGCATGGATGGATGGATGGCTGAGTATGGATGGAGGGATGGATGAATATGGATGGAGGGATGGATGAGTATTGATGGCCGAGTATGGATGGCAGGATAGCCGAGTATGGATGGCGGGATGGATGAGTATGGATGGAGGGATGGATGAGTATTGATGACCGAGTATGGATGGAGGGATGGCTGAGTATGGATGGCGGGATGGCTGAGTATGGATGGTGGGATGGCCGAGTATGGATGGTGGGATGGCCGAGTATGGATGGCGGGATGGCCGAGTATGGATGGCGGGATGGCCGAGTATGGATGGCGGGATGGCCGAGTATGGATGGTGGGATGGTCGAGTATGGATGGCGGGATGGTCGAGTAGGGATGGAGGGATGGATGAGTATGGATGGAGGGATGGATGAGTATTGATGGCTGAGCATGGATGGATGAGTATCGATGGCTGAGTAATAGAGGGGAGGCTGAGCATGGATGGATGAGTATTGATGGCTGAGTAATAGAGGGATGGCTGAGCATGGATGGATGGATGGCTGGGATGAGTGCTGCAATTGTAACAGAGCAGCGCTGTGGGCACTACACATCCAGCCCACAGCGCTGCTACATCCGATCTCTCCCCTCTCACTGTACAGAGAGGGGAGAGAGGAACCGGATATCACGCCGGTTTGTTTACATGTGATCGCTCCGTCATTTGACAGAGCGATTACATGGTAAACGGCAGCTGTGATATCAGGTTTGTAACCTAGAACTATTGTGGAGACCACCCATCTGTCCTGAAATTCTTCCTGCCAGACCTTTGAGAACTGCAGAAGTCTTCCCCCCCACTTGAACGGCAGGGGCGCCCCTTCATAAAGAGACTTTAGCGTTCTGTCTTACGGGTTTCTTCCCTGGGATTGACTTAGGTTTACCTCTTAAACCTGACGGTGAAGGCCGTCGCGACTGCCTGGAGGCTGATGCCCCGGCACTGGAGAAAGAGGCAGTTTAAATTAGGGCGTTTACTCTTTTTCTTAACTGGCAAAAGAGTACTTTTCCCACTTGATATTCTTTGGATATATTTGTCCAAATCCTCCCCAAACAGCTTTTCACCACGGAAAGGAAAACCAGCCAGGAGCTTTTTGCTTGGTGCTTCGGCTGACCAACCTTTCAACCATAATATTCTACGCATATGCACCAACCCAAGCGTAAGGCGAGAGGTTTTAAGAATAGAATCTCTAATTGCGTCAATTGCAAAACACAAAGCCGCTGGCAGCTCAGCTAATTCCTGGGCCTTCTGTTCAGGGACCACCTTGAGTACCTGTTTCAACTGGTCTCTCAAGGACTGACCCCAATGGCCACCACTGCAGGTTGAGCCACTGAACCTGCCAGGGAAAAAATGTTTTTTAACAGAAATTCCAATTTTTTATCAGTTGGATCCCTAAGCATTTGTGCATTGTCAACCAGACAAGTCAAATTTTTATTCACAGAGGATATAGCAGCATCAATTGCTGGTATACTCCACATCTTAGTAAATTTTTCCTCCATAGGATAAAGTGTTGAAAACTTTTTAGGAGGGGAAAATTGCTGAACTGGATGATCCCACTCAGAATACATAAGCTTTTCTAGTAATGAATGGACAGGAAAGGCACGCAAGGCTTGAGGAGGCTTTAGTGAACCCAAACAGGAAGTGGGCTCTTCAACCGACTCCGTTAAGGGTAGCTTAAATGTGGAGTGGACCATTTCAGTAAGAAAATGTACCAGCAACTTCTCAGCATGTGAAGCTGAAGAAGATCCTTGCCCACTTGACTCCTCGGAAGAGGAATCATCAGCCTGTTCATGGTCCCCTGAGGGAGATTCATCTTCCCCCTCCCACAGTTCCTCCGTTTGGGGATCCTGGGTGGTAGAAGGGGACCTAATGCGTTTTCTTCCACTTTATGAAGAAATGATTAAAACCACGAATCTTTCCTCTAAGCCACTCGTAGCGGAGGAGAAAACCTGCTCAGTTATATAGACAGGGGATGACGTGTCGGAAGCAATTGCAGCCCCTGATGACGCTGATGGCTCACTCTGACCAGCCTCCTTAGTACGGGATGGTGCTGCAGAGGGAGTGTCCTTAGGACCTGAGGGCGACCCCTTCGTGTCCTTGGTCTTTGCGGCATTTGAATCACCTCCTCTGGTCATAGTGCCGAGCACAACGCAGAGGTACCACCATTAAGAATGCACCCACTGCTGAGCAATAGTCCAGCAACTGCCGCTGCTATTAAGCGCAGCCTGATGCTTAAAGTAAATGTGCTTGGGAATGCCTGTGTCACCAACTCACATGCCCCCCATCCGCTCTGTGTCCCTCCTAGCTGTATGCACCTGAAAAAGGTGCATTTTATAGCTATGCAGCCCGCATTGTGGATGCTCAATTTGCGCCAACGCCGCTAAGCCCCACCCCCTCCTCCTTCCGACCACCCACCGCGCCCCCCTCTCATCTATTTCAAAATAGAGCGATTTCAAGCACGAGCGGGCTCCGATCCTGCCCGACCGCATGGAGGAGGGCTGGGGGAGGAGGAGAGCTGCCAAAGGGGGACCGCTGTAATGGCGGCGGGAGCGGCGCAGCACACCGCAGTCTAGCGCCATGCTCCCCCTGCCTGGAGGAAGCTATCCATGTGGGGGGACATTCCCGGAAGAAGAAAACCCCCCTTTCTCACGACTTTACCTGGAACTTTGGGCTGGAGAAGCATGCAGCCTGGGACACAGAGGCGAGACTGACAAGCATGGAACAGGTACATGCTCTTGCCAGCCCCCGGTGGTGACTATAGGCATAGCAACATTTACTTTAAGGGAGAAAACCCACAAGAATTAGAAAAAGAATCTCCCTTACCTTATCCAGCTGCAGGGTTCTGTGGTAACAGACCCAATCTTCACCTCTCACGGTGGGCTCCGTTAGAAAACCTTCAGGGACTGGGGCCCCCTTTTTATCGGGGGATCCACAGCCCTGGGCCTGTAAAAAGCACCCCGCCAGGAATATGGCTGAAGAAACCAAATACTGTATCCCGGGGTCTAAAAGAGAAGCGTTACAGGTTAAACCTCGTTTCTTCAGACATGAGGCCCGGGTTCCATTCAATTCGGTCTGGAAAAGACACCTTGAATGGATCCGGTTGCATGGCTTGCCCCAGTAAGGAATATTCCAGTGGAGCTCAGCACAGCACATCTTTACTCGTGACCAACACCTAAGACACTGGAGAAAAAACTGAGGTAATCCCGGTAAGGGGAGGGGTTATATGGGGAATTGAACTTCCTGTTTAGGGTATGCCAGTGTCCATCACCTAAAGGTGCCATATAACCCAGACAGTAATTACTGTGGCTCTGTGTCCCGTGATGTACGATAAAGAAATTAAATTATTGCTTTTAGATTTAATACTGCTTTATATATGGCCACTTCCACGCCAAGTCTGGATTGCATATAACATGTAGATGTGAAAGCTGCCAAGTAATAGAAAAGGAAAGCTGAGGGAAAACATTCCTTGCTTGATCAGAATGTTGCACATTAGGATTCTGTTTCAGTAGTGACTGCTACAGGCTGCTATGCAAACATTTTTGCAGGCATTATACTATAGTTTTCCTGACTTGCAGTAACAAGACCAAAGGCAAATACACGATACGAAAATCTGTAAAAAGTAAAATTTCGTCTGATGAATGATCTGACCATTTTCGGATCGTTAGTATGGTGCTTTCGACAGCCGATTCTGATTTTTCGTACGACAAAAGCTGGATGTGCAGACTATAAAATTTTAAATGTACGTGAACACAACGTACAATTTTCATTTCATTAGTCAAGTTTTTGTCCGAAAAAAATCATAAGAGCAAGACTACGCATGTTTAGAAATGAAAGAATACATACAAAACTATTCAACACATTACGTCACTTCTGAAGTTGAATTCTGTCGTACGAAAATTTTCGTATGGGGAGTAACCTCTTCACTTTCGATATGAGGCTAGCATGCCACAAAAAATGGACGAATGGTCGTCTGAAAATCTGATTGTGTGTACAAGGCTCTACAGAAAAATGTAACAAAAATGTACAAAACTGATTACACTTAAGACACCTGTAGACAGGATGACAAAAACAGCATCATTTTCCATCTCTACTTTGGACAGATAGCTGCAGTCATCATACCCCAGTTAAAAACTATTTTAAGTGGTGATAGATATCTCAGTCTCTAAAACAAACAGTTTTAGGCCTAGTGATGCCCTCTGAAAAGCAATCTCTGTGATTTGCTTTTTAGAGGGTGTTTGAAATGAAGTGTTATGGTGTTATGTTGCCTCCTCACCACCTGTTTTAACCCCTAAAAACCGGCAACCTCGTGCACGCAGGGCGGAAAAAGTTGCGGTACAGCCACATTCATTTGAATCAGTTACGTTCTGCGGGTGGTACTGCCTGTTAAACATAACAGACGGGAACATTTTTACAGAGCAGTAGAGCAAAGATTGCAGCCACAGCATGTGACACCCCTCACCACAGCCTTTGCAGCTTAATGAGGGCCGTAAAAACGTGGCTAAAACATACAGTGGCTTGCGAAAGTATTCGGCCCCCTTGAACTTTTCAACCTTTTGCCACATTTCAGGCTTCAAACATAAAGATATAAAATTTTAATTTTTTGTGAAGAATCACCAACAAGTGGGACACAATTGTGAAGTGGAACGAAATCTATTGGATATTTTAAACTTTTTTAGCAATTAAAAAACTGAAAAGTGGTGCGTGCAAAATTATTCGGCCCCTTTACTTTCAGTGCAGCAAACTCACTCCAGAAGTTCAGCGAGGATCTCTGAATGATCCAATGTTGTCCTAAATGACTGATGGTGATAAATAGAATCCACCTGTGTGTAATCAAGTCTCTGTATAAATGCACCTGCTCTGTGATAGTCTCAGGGTTCTGTTGAAAGTGCAGAGAGCATCATGAAGACCAAGGAACACACCAGGCAGGTCAGTAATACTGTTGTGGAGAAGTTTAAAGCCGGATTTGGATACAAAAAGATTTCCCAAGCTTTAAACATCCCAAGGAGCACTGTGCAAGCGATCATTTTGAAATGGAAGGAGTATCAGACCACTGCAAATCTACCAAGACCTGGCTGTCCCTCTAAACTTTCAGCTCAGGCAAGGAGCAGACTGATCAGCGATGCAGCCAAGATGCCCATGATCACTCTGGATGAACTGCAGAGAACTACAGCTGAGGTGGGAGAGTCTGTCCATAGGGCAACAATCAGTCGTACACTGCACAAATCTGCCCTTTATGGAAGAGTGGCAAGAAGAAAGCCATTTCTCAAAGATATCCATAAAAAGTCTCGTCTAAAGTTTGCCACAAGCCACCTGGGAGACACAACAAACATGTGGAAGAAGGTGCTCTGGTCCGATGAAACCAAAATCGAACTTTTTGGCCACAATGCAAAACGATATGTTTGGCGTAAAAGCAACACAGCTCATCACACTCAACACACCATCCCCACTGTCAAAAATGGTGGTGGCAGCATCATGGTTTGGGCCTGCTTTTCTTCAGCAGGGACAGGGAAGATGGTTAAAATTGAGGGGAAGATGGATGCAGCCAAATACAGGACCATTCTGGATGAAAACCTGTTGGAGTCTGCAAAAGACCTGAAACTGGGACGGAGATTTATCTTCCAACAAGACAATGATCCCAAACATACAGCAAAATCTACAAAGGAATGGTTCACAAATAAACGTATCCAGGTGTTAGAATGGCCAAGTCAAAGTCCAGACCTGAATCCAATCGAGAATCTGTGGAAAGAGCTGAAAACTGCTGTTCACAAACGCTCTCCATCCAACCTCACTGAGCTCGAGCTGTTTTGCAAGGAAGAATGGGCAAGAATTTCAGTCTCTCGATGTGCAAAACTGATAGAGACATACCCCAAGCGACTTGCAGCTGTAATCGCAGCAAAAGGTGGCTCTACAAAGTATTAACGCAAGGGGGCCGAATAATTTTGCACGCTCCACTTTTCATTTTTTTATTAGTTAAAAAAGTTTCAAAAATCCAAAAGATTTCGTTCCACTTCACAATTGTGTCCCACTTGTTGGTGATTCTTCACAAAAAATAAAAATTTTATATCTTTATGTTTGAAGCCTGAAATGTGGCAAAAGGTTGAAAAGTCCAAGGGGGCCGAATACTTTCGCAAGCCACTGTATTTATTTAACCTCCCAACAACTGCAAGTGTAAACTAATCCTTACATTGTCCTGCTGAATGCCACCTCACACTACTAGATCCTTTTATGCTCAGATTAGCTCCAAAGTACAAGAGTTCTAAGTTATACCGTTCTGTTTTTTCATATATTTACCCATAGAACAATACAAGAGATTGTTTTTTGGTCTATATGCTGTCTTACCTGGCTACCATTAAGCCCTATCCAGGGTTCTTGTCCATATGTGAACATTTCCCACAGTGTCACACCAAACATCCAAGTATCACTGGCATGTGAGAATGTACGAGTCTTTAGGCTCTCTGGTGCACACCTATCAAATGAAGATAATGTAAAGACTGCATTAACCAAACGTATGAAACAATAAATCTAGTAATTGATCATACAATATTTCAGACATTAGTAAGATGCCAGATTTTTCAGTTAGTAAGGTTTCCCTACACATTACACATACATTACCTATGCTGTCCTATAATTACCATAGTAAACTTTTTCATAATTTGGGGTTCTGCCCCAGGGATGACCCCCCATTCACCATGGCCCACAAAATATGGATGATGACTAATGTAGAAGGATACCAGAGTCTGGCATCAATAACTGCACATCCTAACACAAAAAGGTGTACAGTAAGTACCCTACATACAAACATCAACCTGTGAGCTTTCAAAGATGTGAACATGAGTTTGCCCAATCCTGTAAAGCTGGGCACACACACTTTGTTTTTTTTTCGTTCAACCCAGCAGGCTGAAGGAAACAAAAAATGACAGATCGCGGTACTGACACAATGTTGGTGCAGCGATCTCCCCTGCTGTGCCTTTGTGTTCTGATGGGGGCACCCCTCGCCAGAACACACGGATCAGCGTCTACGGCCTTTGTCTGCAAGCTCTGATCTTTGCTGGACTTGTGAACAAGTGTAACTTACTAACGAGCTCCAGGAACGGAACTCGTTCATAAGTAGGGAACTTACTGTACTAAGAAATGCTGGCACGCTGTTGCATGTGGGCATTTTATGGCACTGTAGCTGTCCAGTATTTTAAAGTGAGTCAGCTTGCAATCAATGTCCTATCACCTTGATGTTAATACGTGGACTACATGGGAGGCATGGAGAGGTCTTGAAAGCTGCTTCATATGCTTGTACAAGAGGTCTGCACATCATGGTACCATAGAAGGCATGTGGCAGTCAGGAAGGGGGCAACAATTGAAATGCAAAGAACTTTCTAATATTTCTGCTGTAGATGTCAGCCCTCATTTCCAGACTATAAACACAGTTACAAGGCTCTTCTGGTGGCACTTGGTGGGAGGGACTTTAGCTACTTACAGCTATCATTCATGTCATAAGGCAGGAGAAAAATGCACACTATGTTGTTTGGCATTTTCAAAGCTGTCTACTTCAGGTGATCAGCAGACTCCCCCCTCAAACAACTCTTTGGGGCTGATGTATGAAAACAGCCAAAAAAAGGGAATGAACCAAAAATCAGGTCCGTTCCTGATAGCA
Source organism: Lithobates septentrionalis (assembly GCA_037952835.1). Classification (NCBI taxonomy): domain Eukaryota; kingdom Metazoa; phylum Chordata; class Amphibia; order Anura; family Ranidae; genus Lithobates; species Lithobates septentrionalis. The sequence goes on along the minus strand of JBBDGP010000561.1, from coordinate 4,495,339 downwards.
ACCCATCAGGTTTCACTTTTCAATCTATATAAAGGTTAAACAATAATTCTATTCAGTTGCTACATGCAACAACTTTAACCCTGCCATGTGTCCTTTCTCCGGTTGTAATAATTTAGGAGTGGCAAATTCTTTTTATACATATACTGTATTTGGGTGTATAGCAAAACAATACCAATGATGCAGTGCTCATAAATATATATTATATATCAATCTAATGTCAAAATAAAATAAAAACAGTGATAACACTGTGAATGAAACACTGTGACAAAACATCTGAAATCCCAATCCATTTGAAGGTCCTTATTACATATGGTGAAAATTTTCAAGTGTCCATTATTCCTCCTTAAGCCTAGTACACACGATCAGAAAATCAGATGAAAAATACCGCTTTCTAAGCGATCGTACAATAATCTGATCGTTAGTACACAGCTTTTGAGAGTGCTGATCACGGCAGTTCATCTGAAATTAACCAAAGAGACAAACATGAAAATTATTCTCGTATGATTTTTGTGTAATCAGCTCAGTATTCCTGCGAAGACCAAAACCATGCATGCTCAGAAACAAAAGAATACATTACAATACAACACATTACATCACTTCCGAAGTTGTATTTTGTCGTATGAGAATTTTTGTAACTTTAGTAACCTCTTCATTTTCGATATAAGACTATCATGCAAAAAAAAAAAAGACGATCATTCATCCACGATTCTCATTGTGTGTACCAGGCTTTAATCATTATAAACTTAACACACCCGACACACGTGAACGCCTCTACCAACAATGGGAGTCTCACTCACACTCCCCACTCCCATTTGCCTCTCTCTTTCAAAACAGGCAAAATTGTTTTTTTTTTTAGAAGTTTAGAAGTTTCCCCGTTTAGCAGGATGATTTCCAGAAATGCAAGATCACAGGTGGCACATTCCTTATATTGGCACCTCTACTTTGTCTTAGCACATATATACTGTATGTAAGTTCACTGGGGGTTTATATATATATATATATATATATATATATATATATATATATATATATATATATATATATATATATATATATATATATATATATATATATATATATATATATATATATATATAGATCTATATATATATATATATATATATATAGATAGATAGATAGATAGATAGATAGATAGATAGATATATAGATATAGATATATATATAGATATACACTACCGTTCAAAAGTTTGGGGTCACCCAAACAATTTTGTGTTTTCCATGAAAAGTCACACTTATTCACCACCATACGTTGTGAAATGAATAGAAAATAGAGTCAAGACATTGACAAGGTTAGAAATAATGATTTGTATTTGAAATAACATTGTTTTTACATCAAACTTTGCTTTCATCAAAGAATCCTCCTTTTGCAGCAATTACAGCATTGCACACCTTTGGCATTCTAGCTGTTAATTTATTGAGGTAAGCTGGAGAAATTGCACCCCACGCTTCTAGAAGCAGCTCCCACAAGTTGGAATGGTTGGATGGGCACTTCTGGCGTACCATACGGTCAAGCTGCTCCCACAACAGCTCAATGGGGTTCAGATCTGGTGACTGTGCTGGCCACTCCATTACCGATAGAATACCAGCTGCCTGCTTCTGCTGTAAATAGTTCTTGCACAATTTGGAGGTGTGTTTAGGGTCATTGTCCGGTTGTAGGATGAAATTGGCTCCAATCAAGCGCTGTCCACTGGGTATGGCATGGCGTTGCAAAATGGAGTGATAGCCTTCCTTAGCTTTTACCCTGTACAAAGCTCCCACCTTACCAGCACCAAAGCAACCCCAGACCATCACATTACCTCCACCATGCTTAACAGATGGCGTCAGGCATTCTTCCAGCATCTTTTCATTTGTTCTGCGTCTCACAAACGTTCTTCTTTGTGATCCAAACACCTCAAACTTGGATTCATCTGTCCACAACACTTTTTTCCAGTCTTCCTCTGTCCAATGTCTGTGTTCTTTTGCCCATCTTAATCTTTTTCTTTTATTGGCCAGTCTCAGATATGGCTTTTTCTTTGCCACTCTGCCCTGAAGCCCAAAATCCCGCAGCCGCCTCTTCACTGTAGATGTTGACACTGGTGTTTTGCGGGTACTATTTAATGAAGATGCCAGTTGGGGACCTGTGAGGCGTCTGTTTCTCAAACTAGAGACTCTAATGTGCTTATCTTCTTGCTTAGTTGTGCAACGCGGCCTCCCACTTCTTTTTCTACTCTGGTTAGAGCCTGTTTGTGCTGTCCTCTGAAGGGAGTAGTACACACCGTTGTAGGAAATCTTCAATTTCTTTGCAATTTCTCGCATGGAATAGCCTTCATTTCTAAGAACAAGAATAGACTGTCGAGTTTCAGATGAAAGTTCTCTTTTTCTGGCCATTTTGAGCGTTTAATTGACCCCACAAATGTGATGCTCCAGAAACTCAATCTGCTCACAGGAAGGTCAGTTTTGTAGCTTCTGGAAGGAGCTAGACTGTTTTTAGATGTGTGAACATGATTGCACAAGGGTTTGCTAATCATCAATTAGCCTTCTGAGCCAATGAGCAAACACATTGTACCATTAGAACACTGGAGTGATAGTTGCTGGAAATGGGCCTCTATACACCTATGTAGATATTGCACCAAAAACTAGACATTTGCAGTTAGAATAGTCATTTACCACATTAGCAATGTATAGAGTATATTTGTTTAAAGTTAGGACTAGTTTAAAGTTAGCTTCATTTAAAAGTACAGTGCTTTTCCTTCAAAAATAAGGACATTTCAATGTGACCCCAAACTTTTGAACGGTAGTGTAGATATATATATAGATATAGATATATATAGAGAGAGAGACACACAGTGGTGACGGAAAGTATTCAGACCCCCTTAAATTTTTCACGCTTTGTTATATTGCAGCCATTTGCTAAAATCATTTAGGCTCCTTTCACACTTATACGACTTCAAAGTCGCACGATTTTACCGCGATTTCGCGGCCGCGATTTTGCCGCGATTTTAACGCGATTTGCCGCGATTTTAACGCGATTTGGGAGCAGTACTACTTTGCCACGTTTTTGGCATTAACAAATGAAAACATACAGTAGTTGGTATGAATCATAAGGGGGAACTCCACGCCAAGTTTTAAATAAAAAAACTGGCGTGGGTTCCCCCCCAGGGGCATACCAGGCCCTTAGGTCTGGTATGGATTGCAAGGGGAACCCCCTACGCCGAAAAATCGGCGTGGGGGTCCCCCCAAAATCCATACCAGACCCTTATCCGAGCACGCAGCCCGGCCGGCCAGGAATGGGGGTGGGGACGAGCTAGCGCCCCCCCCCTCCTGGACCGTGCCAGGCCGCATGCCCTCAACATGGGGGGGTGGGTGCTTTAGGGCATGGGGGGCACCCTGCCGGCCCCCCCACCCCAAAAGCACCTTGTCCCCATGTTGATGAGGATAAGGGCCTCTTCCCGACAACCCTGGCCGTTGGTTGTCGGGGTCTGCGGGCAGGGGGCTTATTGGAATCTGGGAGCCCCCTTTAATAAGGGGGCCCCCAGATCCCGGCCCCCCACCCTATGTGAATAAATATGGGGTACATGGTACCCCTACCCATTCACCTAGGGAAAAAAGCGTCAATAAAAAACACAGTACACAGGTTTTTAAAATAATTTATTAGGCAGCTCCGGAATCTTCTTCCGACTTCGGGGGTCCTCTTCCGACTTCGGGGGTCTCTCCGGCGTCTTCACTCGGTGTCCGCATCTTCTGCTGGCTCCACCGCTATCTTCTGGCGCTCTTTTGCCAGCGGTGGTCCGGACTTCTGGATCGTCTTCTTCCCTCTTCTCTTCCAGAGATGTTGACACGACGCTCTCTCCAGCCAGAATGGTCTCTGTGCGCTCCGCAACGGACTTATATAGGCGGTGACCCCGCCCCCTTATGCCGTCACAGTCCCATGGCATGCTGGGACTGTGACGTTTTAGGAGGCGTGGTCACCGGGTGATGACCACGCCCCCTTATGACGGCACAGTCCCAGCATGCCCCGGGACAGTGACCTCATAGGGGGGCGGGGTCACCGCCTATAAAAGTCTGTTGCGGAGCGTTCAGAGACCATTCCAGCTGGAGAGAGCGTCGTGTCAACATCTCTGGAAGAAAAGAAGAAGGCAGGAGGCAGAAGTCCGGACCACCGCTAGCAATTGAGCTGCAGAAGATAGCGGAGGAGCCGGCAGAAGATGCGGACACCGGGAGGAGACGGCGGAGAGACCCCCGAAGTCGGAAGAGGACCCCCGAAGTCGGAAGAAGATCCCGGAGCTGCCTAATAAATTATTTTAAAAACCTGTGTACTGTGTTTTTTATTGACGCTTTTTTCTCTAGGTGAATGGGTAGGGGTACCATGTACCCCATATTTATTCACATAGGGTGGGGGGCTGGGATCTGGGGGCCCCCTTATTAAAGGGGGCTCCCAGATTCCGATAAGCCCCCTGCCCGCAGACCCCGACAACCAACGGCCAGGGTTGTCGGGAAGAGGCCCTTGTCCTCATCAACATGGGGACAAGGTGCTTTGGGGTGGGGGGGGGGCCGCAGGGCACCCCCCCATGCCCCAAAGCACCCACCCCCCATGTTGAGGGTATGCGGCCTGGTACGGTCCAGGGGGGGGGCGCTAGCTCGTCCCCACCCCCATTCCTGACCGGCCGGGCTGCATGCTCGGATAAGGGTCTGGTATGGATCTTGGGGGGGACCCCACGCCGATTTTTCGGCGTAGGGGGTTCCCCTTAGATCCATACCAGACCTAAGGGCCTAGTATGCCCCTGGGGGGGAACCCACGCCAGTTTTTTCATTTAAAACTTGGCGTGGAGTTCCCCCTCTGGATTCATACCAGACAGCTGTCAGCACTGCCTGTCGCTCATCGGGAAAGGAAAAAAAAGTTTTCCTTTCCCGATCAGCGAGCCAGGCTTGTGCTTACAAAGTCGTGCTGAAGTCGTGTCTATATTATTCAGGCACGACTTGCATGCTACTTCAGGGTTTAACATTGAGGTCTATGGAGTACAACTCGCATAGAAGTTGGACCAAAGTAGTGCAGGGACTACTTTCAAGTCGGCACGACTTAAAGTCGTGCCAATATGAATGGTAGTCATTGAAAATCATGGAGAATGACTTGTCATACGATTTTGCAGTACAAAATCGTGGGACAAGTCGTGTAAGTGTGAAAGGGGCCTTAAGTTCATTTTTTCTCTCATTTATGTACACACAGCACCCCATATTGACAGAAAAACACAGAATTGTTGACATTATTGCAGATTTATTAAAAAAGAAAAACTGAAATATCACATGGTCCTAAGTATTCAGACCATTTGCTCGGTATTTAGTAGAAGCACCCTTCTAATACAGCCATGAGTCTTTTTGGGAAAGATGCAACAAGTTTTTCACACCTGGATTTGGGGATCCTCTGCCATTCCTCCTTGCATATCTTCTCCAGTTCTGTCAGGTTGGATGGTAAACGTTGGTGGACAGCCGTTTTTAGGTCACTCCAGAGATGCTCAATTGGGTTTAAGTCAGGGCTCTGGCTGGGCCATTCAAGAACAGTCATGGAGATGTTGTGAAGCCACTCCTTCATTATTTTAGCTGTGTGCTTAGGGTCATTGTTTAGTTGGAAGGTAAACCTTCGGCCCAGTCTGAGGTCCTGAGCACTCTGGAGAAGGTTTTCGTCCAGGATATCCCTGTACTTGGCCGCATTCATCTTTCCCTCGATTGCAACCAGTCGTCCTGTCCCTGCAGCTGAAAAACACCCCTACAGCATGATGTTGCCACCACCATGCTTCACTGTTGGGACTGTATTGGACACATGATGAGCAGTGCCTGGTTTTTTCCACACATACCGCTTAGAATTAAGGCCAAAAAGTTCTATCTTGGTCTCCTCAGACCAGAGAATCTTATTTCTCACCATCTTGGAGTCCTTCAGGTGTTTTTTTAGCAAATTCCATGCAGGCTTTCAGGTGTCTTGCACTGAGGAGAGGCTTCCGTCAGGCCACTCTGCCATAAAGCCCCAACTGGTGGAGGGCTGCAGTGATGGTTGACTTTCTACCACTTTCTCCCATCACCCGACTGCATCTCTGGAGCTCAGCCACAGTGATCTTTGGGTTCTTCTTTACCTCTCTCACCAAGGCTCTTCTCCCCCGATAGCTCAGTTTGGCTGGACGGCCAGCTCTAGGAAGGGTTCTGGTCTTTGCAAACATCTTCCATTTAAGGATTATGAAGGCCACTGTGCTCTTAGGAACCTTAAGTGCAGCAGAGATTTTTTGTAACCTTGGCCAGATCTGTGCCTTGCCACAATTCTGTCTCTGAGCTCTTCAGGCAGTTCCTTTGACCTCATGATTCTCATTTGATCTGACATGCACTGTGAGCTGTAAGGTCTTATATAGACAGGTGTGTGGCTTTCCTAATCAAGTCCAATCAGTATAATCAAACACAACCGGACTTAAATGAAGGTGTAGAACCATCTCGAGGATGATCAAAAGAAATGGACAGCACCTGAGTTAAATATATGAGTGTCACAGCAAAGGGTCTGAATACTTAGGACCATGTGATATTTCAGTTTTTCTTTTTTAATAAATCTGCAAAAATGTCAACAATTCTGTGTTTTTCTGTCAATATGGGGTGCTGTGTGTACATTAATGAGGAAAAAAATGAACTTAAATGATATTAGCAAATGGCTGCAATATAACAAAGAGTGAAAAATTTAAGGGGGTCTGAATACTTTCTGTCCCCGCTGTATATATATATCATTTATAGGTAAAGTAGATCCAGGGAAAATCCGAAAGGAAGGGAGGAATTTTTTTCCCTGCTGTAGCAAATTGGATCATGCTTTGCTGGGGTTTTTCGCCTTCCTCTGGATCAACTGTGGGTATAGGATTGTGTATATGGGATTGTATGATTTTATAGGTTGAACTAGATAGACTTGTGTCTTTTTTTTCAACCTAACTATGTTGGATGAAGCAGCTGATTTTTGGGGTAAAACTATTTGTGAAGTTTGTGTGGCGTGGGGATATATATTTATATTTTAGGTCACTTTATTGCTCCTAATTACAGTTTAGTTGCATATAAACAAAATTGTTGTAAAAATTATTTTGGGCTTAATTTTTTTTTACAGATTTTTGCTAAATGCTTACCAAGCAAAGGGCACCTTGCGATGTTCCTGCATGACATAGTGATCATCATTTTTTGGCAATGCTCTCATAAGTCCAAAGTCCCCAATCTTAACCAGGTCATTAGAGGAGAGTAAGATGTTCCTGGCTGCAAGGTCTCGGTGGATGAAACGCTTCGATTCTAGATAGGCCATGCCATTAGCAATCTGGATAGCATAATGACATAGAGTGGAGATGAGGAAATGACCCAGGTTCTTACGCAAGCGGTCCAGCAGAGATCCCAGTGGAGCAAGCTCTGTCACCTGTAAGAGATAAGCAATAATTTCATAGGTGCTACAGTAAACTGAAGGTTTTCAGGTTCTTCTATAACTAGGAGACCGAGTTGTGAAAATTTTTACAAATGTCAATGTTTGCACCAAAATCTTTTTTACGGTTTCCTTAACAATTATCTCTTGTTTAGCCTTGACCATTCACATTCAGATCTGTATAAATAAATGCAGTATTTCCCACTATGCATTCCTTATCACCCCTTACAGTTGATAACGTAAAACCAAACAGGTCCTAAAAACTTTGAACTATGAAACTATACCAATACCAGTTGAATCTTAACTTCAGGCAAAGATTTTTATTTTTATTTTGGATAGAATAGGGAAGGATAAGATCTGGTTCTTGGTCAGATTATATGGCTCTATGTGTCTCCCATCAAAGAGATTTCCCTTCATTTCTCAGAGATGTGACATAAAAAAGTACAAATCTCCAAAAAGAAAGGGAAAATCCACTTTTGACAGCTGTCACTGGAACATGTGTTCCCACTGAAGGATTTCCCCTATATTCCTGTCCCATTGACAACTGTAAAATATTGTCTTTTTTATAAAATTTAGACATTTCTTTTAATGTTCTCCATTAAATAATGAAAACGAATCCTGCCAAGGACATTAACTGAGGTTCTAAGCCTTTCCCACTCTATGCAAAGTTATAAAAGATGTTTTATCTGGAGGTCAGGTGGGGGAGTCTTTTGTATTTTTTTGGCTTTTATGCCTAATAATTAGAAACTGTTCTGCTAAAGATGCATACTGCAACCTGTGTTCAGAAATGTGCAGGTCAGGCTAGGCCTTTTAGAAGTACCTAGTTTGATAAGAAAACTGGTCTGGTTGCACAAAAGCAAGTCTGTCAACACTTAAAACAGGAAATAGCCTCTGATGTCAACTAGATAACTGGTTCATATGGGGATGGGAGTGGCAGTACAAAACAGGGAGTGGAAATTAAAATGGAGAGTTGTGTAAGAGATAGCATCCAGGCAAGAAGATGTTTATATGTGCAGATGTTGTGTTGCTTAAGAGTAGGTTGACATGAAACTGAAACTTATGACACTTTCAATTCTATGTATGAATGCTGCAACATTCTCAAGTGTGTATACATATTTATAATGTATTTCACAGCTCAGAAGATAACTAAATATCTTCTTAAAGTAGAACTAAAGGCTAAACTTTTTTTTTGTTTTGGCTAGAGTGGCGAGGTATTAGAACACTTGTTATGCCGTGTACACATGAGCGGAATGTCCGACAGAAAAAGTCTGACAGGAGCTTTTCATCGTATATTCCAATCGTGTGTATGCCCCATCGGACTTTTTACGTTGAAAATTCTGACGGACCTAGAAAGAGAACATGTTCCAAATATTTCCGACGGAACCAATTCCTATCGGGCAAACCGCTCGTCTGTATGCTGTTCCGACGTACCAAAAACGACGCATGCTCTGAAGCAAGTACGAGACGGAAGCTATTGGCTACTGGCTATTGAACTTCCTTTTTCCAGTCCCGTCCTACGTGTTGTACGTCACCACGTTCTGGACGGTCGGAATTTGGTGTGACCGTGTGTATGCAATACAGCTTGGAACTTTGACGGAAAAACCTTCAGAGTTTATTCCGACGGGAAAATTGGTCGTGTGTACAGGGCATAAGGTTTTATTGCTGTGTGTGCCCTTGTTAGTGAGATTCACCCTTTCTGTTTGTCCTGTTTACCATTATCATTGAAAGTAAAAGAAAACCCCAAATTTTGGGTTGTTCCCAGAAAAGTAATAGAGGTAAAATCTTCCAATGGGGACACTAGTTCTGGTGACCTGGGGGTTCCCATGGAATTCGTTTAATTTGCAGGGATTTCCTCTAACTTCCTGTTTGGCTAGGGGACAAGAAGTGAAGATAAATCTCTGCAATGGGACATCTAAAACTAAAAAAAAGTTTTGCCTATAGTTTAACTTTAACTAAAACCTGAAGATTATTTAGCAGACTATTGACAGTTTCCAGTAGTAATATAATAATTAGCTATACAGTTACAAACAATTGTACAAATGTTTTGTGCATGGTATAAAACCAAAAGAACATACTGTTATGTTGGCCATACACCATACAAAAAATGGGCCGAAATTCGGTCATTTAGACCGTTCGTTCGTTTTTCGGCCAGTTAATGGGCACAAAATCGATAATCGTTTGGACGTTTTTGAGCCGAAAAAACGAAGGACGGGTTTGGAAATTTTCTGCCGAACGAACAATAAATTGAAAGGTTAATGTGTTTCCTGTCCGAACTGTCTGCACTAGGTATATGTAAAAAAATGAACAAAAAATGTATGTTATGTACACTGAACGATTTATCGGTCATTACATGATGGCACCATCGTTTGCGCTCACGGCCGAACGTTCGTTTTTCGAAAATGGGTTCGGCCGATTTTTCGTATAGTGTATGGCCAGCATAAGTCTAAACACAAAGCCATCTACAACTTAGCCCTCAGCTACATCACTAGCCTTGTCCCAAAATACCAACCTACTCGTTCTGTTCATTCCTCTCAAGTCCTCCTGCTCTCTAGCTCTCTCGTCACCTCCCCCCCCATGCTCGCCTCCAGGACTTTTCCAGAGCCTCTCCAATCCTATGGAACTCCTTACCCCAATCTGTCCAATGATCTCCTACTCTATTAGCTTTGAGACGATCCCTGAAAACCCTTCTCTTCAGAGAAGCCTATCCTACCCACACCCTACAACTGTATTTTCATTTTCTACATCAGCTCATCCCCCACAGCTATTACCTTTTGTTTCATTTTACCCCACCCTTCTAGATTGTAAGCTCTAACAAGCAGGGACCTCTGTGATTCCTCCTGTATTGAATTGTATTGTAACTGTACTGTTTGCCCTCACATTGTAAAGCGATGCGCAAACTGTTGGCGCTATATAAATCCTATATAATAATAATAAACAAGCATTATAGGTCTATATCACATTATAATAATGCTTTACTCCATCATACCATTTTCATAGGATGTGTAAGGACCACTCCATATAGTCTAATGAGATTGACGTGGTCCAGGGAGTGCATTGCATTGACTTCTCTGATAAAATCATCTAGGGCATCTGGCTGTGTAAGAACATCCGTCTTCAAGCACTTAACTGCAACATTAAACTTGGTAGAAAGACACAGAAAATGTCATTAGCACAATGTTTCTAGTGCAGGTTTTCAGAACAATATCAAATACCACTTACACAAAACCATCTAATGTAAAAAAAAGAAAAAGCTTATGAAAATTGTCAAGTCTATCCAAAATGTACAAGTTCAAGTAGAAAAACTTTTCAGAAATGACATACAGACACTAAAATGCTTGCCATCAAATATTTGTAACGTTTTTGTAATGGATAGGTATTCATAACAACAATTTTTGAAGTACACCTGTCATTTGAGAAATATGAGACTGTTAATGTTAGTCTGTTTCTGCAAATGCTAGTTTCCTGGCTGCATTTAGCCTGTATTACTTTTTCTGAACTGCTAAGTACTGCAGCAAGGATTCATCTACTATGTGCTGGCAGCATGTAGGACAGCTGGGCCAATACTCTTATACGCAAAGCAGATGCTGGGTTCCAGTGATCCATACTCCTCCTCCTGAACGCTGCTCCAATCAGCAGTGGTGTTCAGGTATCAAGAGCACTGGAGGGGGCATATTAGTCCACTGGAGAGTTAGACCGGTGCATTGTGTGTGGGAGGCTAACTACATTACATGGATAATTAATGAGGAACTGCAGTCTGCTCACATAATTTGTAATAAAAACCTTTGCCATTCTGAAGCTTCCCTCCAACCACTTTGCATATTTTATATATACTGTGATTCTGTACTTGCCAAATATGCTGTAGAAATCTCCCTCTACTAAGTCTGGCAGCATCCATTTTAAGTGTGGGCAGCTGAAGCTGCTGTCTGTTCACTTCCTGGATTTACACAGACACACACCTCCAGCTCTGCAGCCCTGCAGCTTTCATTGGCCATCTTATGACTCATCCTTCCCTTACTGGCAAACTCTTACAAGAGTGAGAGAGAGAGCTGTGCATGATGTCATAAGCCTAGGCTAGTGACCAGACAAGAAACAGGAAGTGGGCTGTATGAGGTGTTTACTGCCAGAAAAAAAAATGTTTTACAAGGGCAGAGGATTTAATAGATGGAAAGTTGAAAAAATGACTGTAGGTCCGTTTTAAAGTGAGAGTAAACGTCCATGAATGATTTTTACCTATAGGTACAATAAATATCTCCTAAACATGCACAGTTTAGGAGATATTTACTTGTGAAGTCAGCAGTAATGTCACCGGTGTATGCACTCTGAAGGAACAGCATACTGTGCCGTTCCTTCAAAGCCCGAGCCTTGTGCCGTGAATAGCGGCTGTCGCACGCGTGACGTCATTGCGGCTAATCCAATCTAAGGACCGGAGCCTGCCAACCCGGAAAGAAGACCGGGTGAAGATGGAAGCCCTGTCAGCGGTGACAGGGGGCCACTGGAGGGCTTAGTTTTAAGGTAAGTTTCACATAATGTACTAGCATGCGATGCATACAAGCACATTAATGCAGGCTTTTAAAAAATCAGCAGTTTACTACCACTTTAAAGAGGATTTAATAAGATTTTTTTTAAAAAATCAGCAATCTATTTTTGATATTCCAGTATACCACATAGTAAGGCCGACCATAAACGGCTGGGATTCGAATCATGTATGGGCAGGCTGAATGTAACCAAGTTGATTAATCAATCAACTTGGATATAACCAGCCTGCCAGATCTTACATGCGATTATTGGTAGTGGCTGGTAAAGCCGCTACTGATAATTACTGTCTTCTCTCAGCGGTGGCAGATTTCCCAGTGCCCCTCCTGGGAAAATACAATGGATCGTCAGGAGGGATTTCCCCATCAACACTGACCCGTGGTTACAGGGAAGAAATTCATTCTGGGTATGGCTGGCCTAAGACTACATTTGTTAAAAATGTTTCTGACTACAAATTTTGAAATAAAAAATAAGCTTCTGCAGTAGGTATACTGTGTTTCTATAAATGGAAATGTATCCTAGCTCTTTGAACAAAGTTGTAAACTTACCATTTTACCACTAGGGGTGTTCCACTCTCCTCTTCTAACAACACCAAAAGACCCATCTCCGAGCTTCTCAAAGAGAGAAATGTCCTTTTCACTAATAAGACAGGTCAGGGCCTGCTGACCTTCAGAAGGTGGAGGGCTGGGAGGTTTTCTAAAAGTATTTTGAGGCAGAGGAGAAAATTCTGAGTCTGGTCTCTTCCCACTGAATACCTGTTGCAAGGAAAACAATTACATTTATCTACTAGCTAAATATGTTACACATCCTATTCCAGAACAGTGTCAAAAAGGTAGATGGAAAGAACATCAAAGCATACAATAATAAGCAAATTACAGGACTACAATAACAAGCTCCAGCTAACACGTTTTAAGTAGTTGCAGAAAAAGTTTATTTTTCCTTTTTGGATAAAGGTTTTACATAAATAAATAAAGGCTGATCATTGTAAGCACCCCTTTCAGTGGTAAATGATTTATCCACCTCTCTAACTGCTACCTTTGCAGGAAAGCTGTTGAAAAAACAACATACCTGCTGGCAGGATCACCAGGTGAAAATAAAAGAGAAAACTAATGCAACCATCATATCTAAGAATTGGTGCGTTGCAGTATAAGAAATGTTTTCTTTTGGGTTTAATAACTCTTACTGTTTCTGAGTGTAAAGTTATTCTTTTAGGGGCTAAAAACATTCCCGCATCATACATTTTAGGAGGAGAACAGCTAGGAGAGTCAGTGGTTAAGAAGAATTTGGATGCTCTGGTAGATCATAGACTTAATAATAGAATGCCATGCAAGCTGCAGTTTCTAAAGCAGCAAAAATAGTTTCTTGTATTAAAAGAGGTAAAGACTCCAGAGAGAGAGATATAATTTTGCCCCTGTACAAATCATTAGGAAGACCTCATCTGCAATATGCAGTTCAGTTTTGTGAACCAGTTCTCAAAATGGGCAACCAAAATGATTAGTGGCATGGAGAAGCTCAGCTATGAGGAAAGATTGGCTTAAATGTATTTATTATTCTCTTTTAATAACAGGCTATTGAGGGGGATAGGATTACCATGTATAAATATAGGGGTGGTCTCTATAGTGAGTTTGGTGTACAGGTATTCACTTTCAGGTCATTACAGAAGACACTCTTTACATATGCAGAAAAAAGAGATTTAACCTCCACATAAAGAAAGGTTTCTTCACAGTAAGAGCTGTGAAAATGTATAATAAACCCCCTCAAGAACTAGTTGTGGCCAGCTCAGTAGATTGTTTTTGAAAAAGGCCGGGATTCTTTCCTAAACATACAAATAAATATCAGGATATTAACATTATAGGTTATAACACCAGGAACTGGTGATCCAGGGAATATCCAATTGCCTTCTGGGGAAGCAGGAAGTAATTAATTTACTCCTACTGGAACAAATTGGGCCATGGTTTATGCCTTCCTCTGGATCACCTGTGGGTATAGGGTGGGCTCACTAAGCTCACTAAGCTCGGTTCACATTGGTGCGATGTGGGAAGCCCTGCAAATCCCCTGTGGGTTCCCGCATCGCACCCGAAACGCAGGCAGTTCACACTACTATATGCAAACCCCTGGGAGTATCAATAAAAAGTTAATGACACCCCCAGATCGGTTCGCATATCGCAGTGCGAACTGTCAATTCGGACATGAATCGGATCGCATGGGTGTTCACACCCATGCGATCCGATTCTGGTGCGGACCAAAAAAAGGGTTCTACACGACTTTGGTCTGAATGCAAAATGTATAGCTGAATTGGCATCCCACAGACATTGCATGCGATTTGCACAGCAGTGTGGTACGAATCACATGCAATGTCGCATAGCGCACTAATGTGAACCCAGCCTAAAGGTGTGAAACTGTTAAGCTGTTTGCATGATTCAGAATGTATATTGTGCTTCTTGATTAAATAAACACCAACTAATACTGCAAGATACCACTGAGAACTTGTGTTTAGGAATATATATATTATGTGCAGTAAACTATAACAACCAATGGCATGTAATCAGAAAAAAAAAGAATTCTGATTGGTCACTTAAGGTTTTATCAATTTTTTTCACAGTACTTTGCCTAGCTGTATAAATATGATCTTTTTTTTAAATAGTCTACTCCCAATACACTGAAATCCTATTGGTTGCTATAGTTTAGCACTCTTTGTACATAATCAGTTTGTAGGCCTGTTTGTTTCTCAGCAATATGGTACATCCTTGCTGTTTGAAATGTCATAAGATCCACTTTAATCCACAGATAAGAAAATAAAAAGTCAGATGTCAGGATGGGGCCGCAGGTTACATAGCACTGGTATCATGAAGGGGTCCCCTTGAGAGATGTGTATTTCAGGCATACAGAAATTCAATGCTGATAGCATGATTTATTTCCTGGAAAAGTGCAGCAAATCTCTCAACCGGGATTAGCAGCTTCCGCTGCCAGATAGGCCTGCAGCTGGGTCAATCCATCCTCCCCTAAGTGAAAGACCCCTAGAAAGGAAATCCTGGGACAACTGCTGACACTTGTACAGTGTGAGTGTCACCAGTCACGGTCCAGCAAGAAGAGTGGATAGACATGTGATACTGAGTGGGTGGGTTCTATTTTCAGAGTAAAGCCAGACCCAAATATTCTAACACCGCAGACGGAGGACAGTGGATTGAAGCAAAGTTTCAAAGACAGCAATATTAGCCTCTTTTATTCTACAGTCTGTTATGAATGAGTACATCAAGCCTTACTAAACAATGGGGATTATTTACTAAAACTGAAGAGTGCCAAATCTGGTGCAACTCTGCACAGAAACCAATCAGCTTCAGGGTTTTATTGTCACAGCTGCACCCGATTCGGAGTGCTCCAGTTTTAGTAAATCTACCCCACAATGTAGGTCTGTGTGACATGCTGAAAAGAACACATTGCTAAAAGATAACATACTACCATTGCAAACCTCACTGGGAACCATGATGTAGGTAGTGACAATAAGATGAGACCATACATTTGGCACCAGAAAAAGATGAATTCACATATATGTTGATGCTTATTAAAGAGGAACTGCAGTCTGCTCACACAATTCATAATATCTTTCATTCTGAAGCTTCCCTCCAGCCACTTTGTATATATTATTTTATATATACTGTGATTCTGTACTGGCCAAATATACATACACATATATATATATATATATATATATATATATAGATACCCAAACTGTGTACTGTATAGTGAACAGCTATACAGTAACTGTAAATACCTGGGGCCCAAACTGTAGCCAAAGGTCCACATGAGGCCTTTTGCTACTTGCTGTGTGGCCCTTTGCAGACTCCAAGCTGGAATGACTGTGATTTCTAGCAGTCTCATATAATCTGTAACCCATTCACTATCTTTTGCAGCAGGTTTCGAATATAGTCTCTGCCCATCTTCTCTAGCATGTCTGCAGTTTCTGCCAGTTTTGTGTAGTATTACATTTAGTGACTGTTATGTGTGGCCCTTTGGAGGTTTTATGATCTGCAGTTGAGGTCCCTTGTGCCTTTTATGTTGATAAGCACTGTTATAAATTGTATGTCATACAAATAAAATGATTGTTATGTTTACTTGTAAACAATAGGAACGTGCACAGATTCTAAATAGTATAAACCTGTGCCACAAAAGGCTGCCACTACAGAACACATCTTCTAAAAATGCTTACTACCTGTCTGTTATCCTGATCCATAGGCTCAATACTTAGGCCTCATGTACACAGCTGCTGGTAAACGGGCGGAGAAGGAGAAGTAGGGGTTTTTTTTTTTCCAGCTGCCCCTGAACTCTCCTCTGTTATCTTATGAGTACGTGTACACAAGATCGTTTATAGTCATTTCTATGCAGTTGGGTTTAGAAGCATTTTTTTGGAAAGCAAAAAAATGCATTCAGATCGGATGTTCAGAGGCATTTGAAATGCCAAACGCCTGTAACAGCTTGTAAACGCGGTAACTCGTGTTTATCTGCGTTTTGTTTATAGGCATTTTTAATTTTTGACTATTTAAAAAAAAAAAAAAAAAAAGCTTCTAAGTGCAAACGTGGCTATACACGGCATGTAAATGTGGCAAAACGGACGTCTTTAAATGTCGGTTACTATCTGTCAAGTTAAATCGTTCAGGAGAGGTTGTAAAACGTCCCGTGTACATTAAGCCTACTGTACTACTAACTTGCAATAAGTACGCAGATCAAGAATTCTTACCTTATTTCTTGCATTACAACAGCTGCATTTACAGTGTTCTAGACAACTGCATAGTGTTGTAATATACAGTATCTCACAAACTGAGTACACCCCTCACATTTTTGTAAATATTTTATTATATCTTTTTATGTGACAACACTGAAGAAATGACACTTTGCTACAGTGTAAAGTAGTGAGTGTACATCTTGTATAACAGTGTAAATTTGCTGTCCCCTCAAAATAACTCAACACACAGCCATTAATGTCTAAACCGCTGGCAACAAAAGTGAGTACACCCCCAAGTGAAAATGTCCAAATTGGGCCCAATTACCAATTTTCCCTCCCCGGTGTAATGTGACCCGTTAGTGTTACAAGGTCTCAGGTGTGAATGGGGAGCAGGTGTGTTAAATTTGGTGTTATCGCTCTCACTCTCTCATACTGGTCACTGGAAGTTCAACATGGCACCTCACGGTAAAGGACTCTTGGAGTATCTGAAAAAAAGAATTGTTGCTCTACATAAAGATGGTCTAGGCTATAAGAAGATTGCCAAGACCCTGAAACTGAGCTGCAGCACAGTGGCCAAGACCATACAGCGGTTTAACAGGACAGGTTCTACTCAGAACAGGCCTCACCTTGGCCGACCAAAGAGTTGAGTGCACATGCCCAGCGTCATATCCAAAGGATGTCTTTGGGAAATGATGTATGAGTGCTGCCAGCATTGCTACAGAGGTTGAAGGGGTGGGGGGTCAGCCTGTCAGTGCTCAGACCATACGCCGCACACTGCATCAAATTGGTCTGCATGGCTGTTGTCCCAGAAGGAAGCCTCTTCTAAAGATGATGCACAAGAAAGCCCACAAACAGTTTGCTGAAGACAAGCAGACTAAGGACATGGATTACTGGAACCATGTCCTGTGGTCTGATGAGACCAATATATACTTATTTGGTTTAGATGGTGTCAAGCGTGTGTGGCGGCAACCAGGTAAGGAGTACAAAGACAAGTGTGTCTTGCCTACAGTCAAGCATGGTGGTGGGAGTGTCATGGTCTGCATAAGTGCTGCCGGCACTGGGGAGCTACAGTTCATTGAGGGAACCATGAATGCCAACATGTACTGTGACATAATGAAGCAGAGCATGATCCCCACCCTTCAGAGACTGGGCTGCAGGGCAGTATTCCAACATGATAACGACCCCAAAGACAACTCCAAGACGACCACTGCCTTGCTAAAGAAGCTGAGGGTAAAGGTGATGGACTTGCCAAGACCTAAACCCTATTGAGCATCTGTGGGGTATTCTCAAACAGAAGGTGGAGGAGCGCAAGGTCTCCAACATCCACCAGCTCCATGATGTCGTCATGAAGGAGTGGAAGAGGACTCCAGTGGCAATATGTGAAGCTCTGGTGAACTCCATGCCCAAGAGGGTTAAAAGGCAGTGCTGCAAAATAATGGTGGCCACACAAAATATTGACACAATGGGCCCAATTTGGACATTTTCACTTAGGGGTGTACTCACTTTTGTTGCCAGCGGTTTAGACATTAATGGCTGTGTTGAGTTATTTTGAGGGGACAGCAAACTTACACTGTTATACAAACATACATAAAGTGTAATTTTTCCCCTTTCGTCTTTCAGGACAGCCACCATGAGAGATAGTCTCCTCCTCTTCCTCTTAGGAAACACTGCGCCAGCCCATAAATTCTCACTTCCCCCTGCCAGACCTCAGTATTAGTGTTTCCTCCGGTGGGGAGACACTGTGCAAGGAACCAGGCTTTTCAGTCAGGGGACTGTGGCTGTTATTTGTTTTGAGCCTGTAAATGGGAGCAGGGGCTTCCTATGGGCATGGGGGGGACTTACCCCTCGTTCGGTGGCCACCACTTCCTAGCTGAGCGCAGCTTCAGGCTGTGGGGGTTCCCTATCGCGGTCACAGGGCTGCAGCAGGCTGGCGTCCGCCCTTCCTGTATACTTTACAGGCCGCTCTCTTTTTGGAACTAGGCGGGCCGGACGACGGGCGACGTCATTTCCGGCGGAAGGGCGGGGGCTTGCCTTTGACCCGCGGCTTCCGGTTCCGGGTCGCAGGGCTGATAGGGAAGCCAGGCACAGGCTGGAGACGAGTCTGGGACGCGCACAGGCAGCGTTGGACTCGGTAGTAGCAACCACCTGCAAGTCATGTCGGAAGCGGATGCTCAACCAACGGACACTACCTCCAGCCTTCCTAAGGTAAGAGTGCCTTGGGGAAAAGTACTCCTTACCTAGGATTGTCCCTCCATGTATGGTTCCTGTCATGGGGGGGCAGATCCCCTGGGTGGTCAGGGGAGGGAGGCTCAGATCCCCATAGATTAAGGAGGGTCTAGTGCACTCCCAGGGTTGTATCCTTGTTTTTTAAAAAAAAAAAAAAAAAAGTGACAAAATTTTTGTTTTTTCCTTTCTTGTATTTCAGAAAGCTACAGAAAAATCTAAGTCTACCCATAGCTCTAAGAGGAGGTGTGCCTCTTGCAGGGACACATTAGGGGAGGCATGGACAAAGGTCTTGTGTAGGGAGTGCATAGACTCCCTTGTTAAGGAGAGGGACTCTGAACAGGAGTCAGCACTTGCAGCCTCAGTAAAGGAGCTCTCGTCCACCTTTTCTTCATTTAAGGCCTTATTTGAAAGGTTTCAACCTCCCATTAGTCCAGCTCCCCAGGATACAACCCCGCCTCAGGCGCAGGGCTCTGCTCCTGCCCAACCTGCAACTTCAGTTAGGGCAGAGGAAGCTCCAGGGCCTTCCGGAGTGGAACTAAGACAGCCAGATAGTTCCTCCTCCGATTCCCAGGATGGTTCAGAGGGGGAGGACCAGGACGGGGAGTCCAAGAGATCCTCCAGATATAAATTATCCCTAGAGGAGGTAGAGGACCTCTTAGGGGCTATTTATACAACCCTCGGTATTCAGTAGGACAGGAAACCCCTGACCCTTCATGACCAGATGTACAGAGGCTTGGGGGAACAAAAGAGAAAGGTTTTTCCAGTTCATGAAGTACTGGTTGAAACTATCAAAAAGGAGTGGCAGGATCCCGAAAGGAAACCCTTTTTTTCTAGATCCTTAAAAAGGAGATTTCCGTTTTCGGATGATCCTACATCTATCTGGAATAAGAATCCCAAGTTAGATGCTGCTTTCTCCCAGGTTTCCAGACACACTGACCTGGCATTTGAGGACATGGGGGCCCTGGTGGATGTCATGGATAAGAGAATAGACTCTCTCCTTAAAAAGACGTGGGATTCAACAATTGGTAACTTGAAACCTGAGTTGGCTGTCACAGTAGTGGCTCGCAATCTGGAGCACTGGCTCTCTAAGATTCAAGAGCATATTGAGGCTGGAACGGCAAAAGAAACCATTCTGTCTTCTTTCCCTACGATTCTGCGGGGTATCGCCTACATAGCTGATGCCTCGGCAGAGTCAGTACGTATGACGGCCAGATCAGCGGCTCTGGCCAATTCGGCCAGGAGAGCCCTCTGGCTAAAAACCTGGCCGGGCGATAGCGCCTCTAAAGTCAAATTGTGCGGCATACCGTTAACGGGAGA
This sequence comes from Lithobates septentrionalis, assembly GCA_037952835.1. NCBI lineage: Eukaryota > Metazoa > Chordata > Amphibia > Anura > Ranidae > Lithobates > Lithobates septentrionalis. The sequence continues at coordinate 4,475,123 of JBBDGP010000561.1, read as the reverse complement.
CCTTCTCTTCGGCCCAGGCTTAGAGACTGTCTTAGACCGCACAGCAGACAGGAAGAAATCCTTCCCGGTTAAGCGGAAAACCCCTGCACCTACAAAGAAGGGGTTTCGTCCGCAAAAGCGTAAAGAGACTCCAAAGCCGGAAGGGCAAAGGAAGCTCTGGGGTCAGAAAGGCAAGGGCAGAGGAGGGGCGATTTTTCGCCCTCCTGAACAGCCCCGTAAAAGTCAATGACTCCCCAACCATGGTGGGGGGAAGATTGGGGGCCTTCCTCCCACAGTGGGAAGCAATATCCCCCAATCGCTTTATCCTAGGGATTATAAGAAAGGGGTACCATATCGATTTCACAAATCTTCCTCCTCGGAGATTTTTGGTCACGCACCTACCCAGGTGTACGGCAAAAGCCGAGGCTCTGTTGGAAGCATTAAGAGATCTGGTAGATCAGAATGTGGTTCTAAGAGTTCCAAAAGCCGAGGAGGGAGAGGGGTTTTATTCACACATCTTCGTAGTGAAGAAACCCACAGGGAAATTCAGACTAATTCTGAATCTAAAGCCCCTGAACAAGTCAGTGACATACAGGAGATTCCATATGGAAACAATTTTCACGGTGAGAACACTGTTGCCCCGCAACTGCTTTATGGTATCCCTGGACCTAAAGGACGCGTATCTACACGTTCCCATAGCAGAAGCCTCACAGAGGTTTCTCCGGCTAGCGGTAGATCTAGGTGGAACAAAGGTACATCTACAGTTTCAGGCGCTGCCTTTCGGGCTATCCTCCTCGCCCCGCATCTTCACCAAGGTCTTGGCGGAGGTGATGGCCTTTCTTCGGCTCCAGGGAGTATCAGTGATAGCATACCTGGACGACCTGCTCCTGTTTGCAGCGTGTCCACTGCAGTTAGTCAGGGATCTAGAACTTACAAAAAGAGTTCTTACAGGTCTAGGGTGGCTAATGAACTTGGAGAAATCCAGTTTGATTCCCTCCCAGCGCATTACCTACTTGGGGTACCAGTTGGACTCAACACTACTGAGGGTGTTTCTTCCAACAGAAAAAATACTAAAGCTGGACAGGGCGGTGGCTGGTCTCCAGTGCAGCAGTCGGGTCTCCATAAGAGTTCTGATGTCGGCCCTGGGTCTTTTGACCGCGACCCTCCCAGCAGTGCAATGGGCAGGTCTGCACTTTCGTCCCTTACAGTCCTTTGTCCTAAGGGTGTGGGATCACAGCCAGAGAAATCTGGATGCCTTGGTTCAGGTCCCATCCCAAGTAAAGAGATCCCTCTGGTGGTGGAGGAGGGTCTCAAACTTGTCGCAGGGTCGTCTGTGGTTCATCCCAGTCTCTCAGGTGGTAACCACAGACGCAAGCGGCAGAGGTTGGGGGGCGCATCTGGGTTCCCTTGTAGCACAGGACACCTGGGAGGGAGACGAACTCAGAAGGTCGTCCAATTGGAAGGAGCTGAAGGCAATCGGGCTAGCACTCAGGTTCTTCAAAAAGGAGCTACAGGGCCACCATGTTCAGGTGCAGTCGGACAACTCGTCCGCCGTAGCCTATGTGAACAAGCAGGGAGGCACAAGGAGCGGAGTACTGTTGGCATTGGCATCAGACATTCTGAGCTGGGCCGAGACTCACACTCTCTCACTTTCAGCAGTCTACCTGAGAGGAGAAAAGAATGTGAAAGCAGACTTTCTCAGCCGAACCAAGCTGAGAGAGGGCGACTGGATCCTCAACCAGGAGGTTTTCAGTCTCATCTCAGAGAAGTGGGGTCCTCCAGAGGTAGATCTGTTCGCGTCAAGAAGCAACGCGAAAGCCCCTTGTTTTTTCTCCCTAAACAGAGGGGAGGGAGCGCGAGGGGTCGACGCATTGATCCAGGACTGGCATTTCAGAATCTGCTATGCCTTCCCGCCCCCAGCGTTATTACCAGCAGTTCTCAGGAAGTTTCAGATGGAAAACACGTCCCTGATTCTGGTAGCACCACATTGGCCAAAGAGGGCTTGGTTCTCAGTACTCAAGCAGCTAGCGGTCGAACCTCCCTTATTCCTGCCACCTCGAGAGGATCTCCTCTCACAGGGCCCAGTCCTCTGTCCACAGGTTCACCAATGGCAGTTAGCGGCCTGGCTACTGAGGAGGGTATGCTGAGAGCTAGGGGTTTTTCTGAGAAATTAATCTCCACCCTCCTCAATAGCAGGAAGAAGGAAACACGCCAGATATATAAAAAAATCTGGGTACGTTTCAATAAATGGTGTGCAGAAGGCTCCTTTGCGGTACATAGTCCCACAGCTGTGTTGGAATTCCTTCAGGGCGGGGCAGACAGGGGTTTATCCATAAGTACCCTTAAAGGTCAGGTGTCAGCACTCAGTGCTTATTTAGAGAAACATCTGGCCACCAACCCCTGGGTGGTCAGATTCTTTAAGGCTCTGTCTAGACAAAGACCGGTTCAAGGTCCTCCTTTTCCCAAGTGGGACCTATCGTTAGTTTTGCAGGGCCTGACGGGAATCCCCTTTGAACCTTTAGAGGAATGTCTACTAAAGGATCTTACGTTAAAAACAGTTTTTTTGGTAGCAGTGACAACTGCCAGGAGAGTCAGCGAGATTGAGGCCTTATCTGTTAGACCTCCCTTTTACGTTATTTTTCCAGATCGGATCATCTTTAAGACCGATCCAGCATTTTTACCTAAGGTTGCTTCTGGTTTCCACAGAAGTCAGGAGGTAATTTTACCCTCATTTTGTCCCAACCCCTCGGGGGAAAGGGAATTAAAATTTCATTCTCTGGATGTAAGGAGATGTATCCTTAGATACCTAGAGCTGACCAAGATGTTTAGAAAGTCAGACTCTTTATTTGTTTTGTTTTCTGGGGCCAGAAAAGGATGCAAAGCGTCTCGACGCACTATTGCCAGATGGCTCAGAGTAGCCATTGGCCAGGCCTATACATTGGCAGGGAAAGAAATCCCAATGGGTATAAGAGCACACTCTACTAGAGCTATGGCAGCTTCGCAGGCAGAAAGGGCTGGAGCAACACCAGAGCAAATATGCAGGGCTGCAACATGGTCCAGCTACTCCACTTTTGTAAAGCACTACAGAGTGGACCTGGTGTCGGCTAGTGAGCAAGCCTTTGGGCGAAAGGTATTGCAAGCTGTAGTCCCACCCTAAACTGGTAAGTGCTCGTTTATCCTCTCATGGTGGCTGTCCTGAAAGACGAAAGGGGAAAATTAGAGTTACGTACCGGTAACGTCTTTTCCAGTAGTCTTTCAGGACAGCCCTAGTTACCCACCCGAAATTTTTGGGGGGTCTTACAAAGACCAGAACGCAGCATGATAATGATATGGAATAGTATGTTATTAATGTGTTCTTGTGTCTCCCCAGCTGACCGGAGGTAATCTCGGAATATACTGAGGTCTGGCAGGGGGAAGTGAGAATTTATGGGCTGGCGCAGTGTTTCCTAAGAGGAAGAGGAGGAGACTATCTCTCATGGTGGCTGTCCTGAAAGACTACTGGAAAAGACGTTACCGGTACGTAACTCTAATTTTTCAGTGTTGTCACATGAAAAGATATAATAAAATATTTACAAAAATGTGAGGGGTTTACCCACTTTTGTGAGTTACTGTAATTATCTATCCATGAATTAGAGACTGAATTAGCTGTCACATATTGAAGGGAACGGTACTACAGAAAAGGATCGGCATAGCTCCAACCAGAGCTTGCTAGAATGCATGATATACGTGTTTGTCTGTACCTCTATCTGCTGCAATCAATCTGCTGGGACTAAGCATATTGGTCTGCTGATTTACTCAATCCATGGATGGATTGTACAATATTTACTATACAAATGGCTGCTATATATATGCAATTGCTTCATAATAAGCTTGTTGGGATTTGTGGTACATCTGTATACCTACATTTCCTTTTTCTGAATTAGCTTGCTAGAATGTAGGATACACCTGTTTGCCTAAATCTTTGTCTTCTGCCTGTTGGGACTGAGTATATCAGCTTACCGAGATGTGTGATACATCTGCTGTCCCAATTCAATTTATGGATGGTTATTATACAAAAGGCTGCTATATTGATAATCACTTTATAAACAGCTTGCTGGGTCTCACGATATATCTGTCTACTTGCATTGCCTCTTGTTATATTAGCTGGCTGGAATGTATAATATAACTGCTTGGCTGTATCTTTGTCTACTGCAATCAATCTGCTAGGACTAAAGGCCCTTTCACACACGCACCTTCCATTTCAATCAACAGGGGATCTGTCCCCTAATCGGAGCCGAACGGGGAGGATGACAGGTCCATGTCCGCTCAGTTTCTGCAGAGTGGACATGTATAGCCCTTGTTCTGCTCTATGGAGCAGCCAGAGGTAAATTAACTCCTCCGCTGTTCATTTCTACCAGGCTGCCTCTGATCCGGGCCACCCAAATGGAAGAGGACGCAGGCCTCCTCCATTTTTTTTAGAGGGTCTGATTAGACCCAGAGGTAGGTGGGTGTAAACGGACACAAATTCATTTACACCCACTGGTCCATAGCAATACATATAACCTCTGATCAGGTCTGCCTGAAAAACTGACAGGCAGACCTTATCGATGACCCATGTAAAAGAGCCCCAAGTATATTGGTTTGCTGAGCTTGGTGCTGTATTGTATCTGTTGACACTTTTTTTTTTACACTTTTCTGACTACATATGAGGTTTGCGTCAACCAGTTGCACACTACTGGATAAATGCAATTGTTTTCTGTTGCCGCAACTTATATGTTCCTTGCATGTAAATTATTATTATATAGGATTTATATAGCGCCAACAGTTTATGCAGCGCTTTACAACATAAAGGGGGACAGTACAATTACAATACTAATAAATACATCTAATTGCACATAGGAGGTCTTTAAACTATCGGGCCTCAGGCATACACAATTTGTCCACATACAATCCCTGGCCTTTGTTTAAATGTATACCACCATCAGCTATCATCACAGGTTATGTACAGTACATATATACTGTCCCATAAAGGCCATTTCTTTGTCCTATCTAAAATCTTGCAATTTAATACTATATTGACTCAGAGGCTGGATCAGCGCTTTCAGTTATTAAGTGAATAAATTTACAGTTATGGAACTACAATAACCAATTACCAATGTTGCAATGGGATGATGTGAAGATTCACACCAGGAAGCCATCCTAATCGCACAGCTGCTGGTAAGCCGTGTAGGTTTGATGTGGGAACTGCATGAATTACTAACCTGTCTGTTTTATCACAACATTTTCTCTCAGACATTTGTTATTTCATAAGAGTATTCAGTAAAGATGTATAATGTTTTAATACATTTAGGTGGATAACTATATATGCCTTTTTTTAAATGATTCCCTACAAATAATTTTTACAAAGGTATTAGTCTTTACTATTTTAGTTAAAATAATTTATATATACTAATAGATCTGTATCTTATATACTGGGATATATATCTTATATACATCCCTTGATAACACTTTATTACGACCTGTACATTTTTAATGGTTTAAAAAAAAGAAAAACAAGTTTTAAGGGTGTACTCACACTGGGCACAGCTGAATCGAACCGTGCCCAAGTTGGCTTTCCCCCCTCCCCTGCTGGTCTGCACTCACAATGTGCTTGAAAGAACATGTTCCCAGGCACGCTTACATCATCACATCGGCCAGCCAGACCACAGTGATCCCTGCTTCTGTGCTCAGTGAGCTATGGAGAGTTTTGTACTCAGGCATAGTTTGCACTCACACTGAAACAAACTGTATGGGACTACAACTGAACTTCATCCTATACCAGCTCTTCCAAGCAGTCCTGGGCACAGTACATTAAAAGCATAAGTTCAACTTTTTAGACAAAATAATAAATGCACATATTTTTGCAGAAAAAAAATGCATTTTTTATTTTTACCTGTAGGAGTCTGGAAAGCATTGCATCTGTCATCAGTGGATCAGGGATGCAATGTCAGGCTTCTGCAGACAAGCTCTGCCACTTTCAGCCCATACCTTCATACGGGCTACCAGTCTGAAAGTTGCAGGGCTTGTGAATGAACTACAAGAGCACTCATTAGCATCCTCGCAGTTCATTAAGAACTACAAGTCGTCTCCTGCGGAAGTGACAATACTTCATTCAGTAAATTGTAGTTCATTCACAGTAAATTGTTAATTAATGAATGATGCAGCCGTGTGGGCAGAGCTCCCCACGGCCACACTGTTTTTGGATTGTGAAGCAGGTGTGGGGAAAAGTCCCCCCCCCCGCCCATTGTCACAGCGGCAGAAGCTGGAACATGTTACATGTGCCACTGTAAATATGGCTGGAACATGCAACGTGATTCAATAGGTGAACTTATCCTTTAAAACAACTTGCTCTGTACTTATCTATAAAAATGAATACGCATGGTGTTTTAAAAGTTATGAGTCTTCAATATTCATATCTCTAGAGCAGGGTTCCTTCATGGGTTGCTAGGGGTTCCTTGAGCAATGTTCTGCCTCTCAAATACCTTCCCACTGACACCATTGATCTATTTAGTGATCTGTAAGGTAGAAATTCTTCCAAATGACCACAAGTGTAAGGAGCATTCTTCCCACTGATCATCGCACTAATGTGTCATGAGTTGTAGATACAGTCATTTTTAGCAGGGGTTCCCTGAGGCCAGAAAGTTATTTCAAGGGTACCTCTTTGTTGAAAAAGGATGCTCCAGAGTGTTCCACATTGGCCTACCTTACTCATCCAGGATTTTCGCTTACACATAGCCTTCCTCCGCTTCACTGCTTCCCAAAGACGTCTCTGGCCTGAAATGTATAAATAAAACAGCAATGAACATAAAGCATAGCAATACATTATGTAGTGCAATATAAACTTCTCATTGTAGCACAGCTATCAGAATGAGACAAAGTGGTAAATTGGGTTTGTTAATATTATATAAATATTTGGATTAAATTACCTATAATATAGATTAAGGTTGCCATTCATCCCTATTAGAGGAGTCTGTCCCCAGCAAACAGCAAATGTCCCTGGCAGATACTTTTATTGACAGCAGCACTTAGGAGCTGCTTGGGAGGCAGACAGGAGGACAGAACATCAGGCAGAGGGGAGAGAAGTGCATTGACTGAGCTAACACAAGACTCTCATGTCAGCACTGCAATAGCAAAGTAACACTGCCGTTGCTATCAGTCTGCACAGAGCACTGGACTACAGGTCCAAGGAGTGTAATTTGAATTCACTGGGGGATCCCCAGAGCCCGGTCTTGCATAGCTGAACAATCCTGAGTGGGGCAGTTAAACCCTAAAATCAGCCATGCCTGCCATTCTCCTGGTTTTTGTGGTCCCTTGCTGGTGAGACTAGTGTGGAAGGTGTAGCAGCTACCAAGGGAAAGTGTATCCAGAGAAGGCTGCAGGTCTTTCCCTGAGGTGTTCAGGGGGTGATGAGGGTAAATCTCTATTCCTGATGCAGAGCTTGCAAATGTAAATAAGCCTTTTCTTCCTCCCCTGCTGGAAGATGAGGGTGATAGGGACTCCCAGAGTCCCCACCAAGACCTGGAAGCCTATGAAGGGAATAATAAGTGAGATCTGTGCAGTCTGTCGGTTGTATAGCGCAGAGCCAAGGAGGAGTTTCGGAGCACTTCCCTAGGGAGTACTGTGCAAAGTATATAGGAGAAGGAGTGTACAGTGCAGGGTATATAGGAGGAGAGGGGTGTACTGTGTAGTGTTTAGGAGAATGGGGGGGGGGGGGGGTTAATGTTCAGGGTATGTAAGAAAATAGGTCTGTGCTGTGCAGGGTATATTCAGATTCAGAATACCTCAAAAATCCCAATAGGGAAATTATTAAACTACAATTACACTCAAAGTGAAAACAAATAAAGATCAAAGTCAGCAAAGCAAGTTAGCAGTGTATACAGTAAATAAATTGAAGATAAATTTAAATTGAAAAGCTAAATTATTAAATAGATACTAAACAGTAAAAGAAACTGTGCAATCCAAACAAAACACAGCAAAGAATGAATAGCAGCAAATAACCTCCCTGGTGGTATGATTATGTCAGATTTTTGCGTCTCAAAGCGGTACATTGTTTTGGACGTTCTCCAGTTTCCAGGCAGAAAGAACAGTATATAGATTATAAAACTGCATACAGGACACTAGACAAAGCACTAGGGACAAAAGGTATGTGAAATGATTTCATACATTAATGTAATCTGTAAGATTACAGTGTACTGTATGTGTTATGAATTTTGAACTTGCCGCTGGGCTCCGCCCCCATGCATCACAACGCTTGCAGGGAACGGAACCCGGCACACAGAGGCATCGGGCGGAGGACACAGCCCAAAGACACAGCGGGGGGACATCGCAGGATCCTGGGGACAAGCTAAGTACACTGCACCAGGATCCTGAGATGCAATCCTGAGTGTGGCTCGGGGTTACTGCTAATGGTACTGAAATTTAACCCTGGGCCACACTCAGGAAAACCGCCAGGGAGGTTAAACAAGTAGCAGAAAATATCGGACTACAAAAATATAGGAGAAGGGGGTATACTTTTCATGGTGTACAGGTGGAGGGGTGTACTGTGCAGCGTATACAGGATTAGGGGTGTACTAGTCAGAATATACAGGAGGAGGGGGAATGTACTGTGCAGGGTATAAAGGAGGAGAAGGAAGAGGAAGGGGGGGGGGTATAGTTTGCAGGGAGGATATTCAGTGCACTTCCCCTACCTCTGTGCTACAGGTCTGACAGGTGGCAGGAGGAATAACAACTACAGAACTCATATATACAGGATAAAAAACATAGGCAAATGTGGCATCAGGGCCTGGGGCATTCACCAGCAGAATAGCAGAAGCAACGCAGTGCCAAGGTGCAGTAAGTTCAATTTAGGGAAGGGGGGGAGCTGCGCTGAAGTTGGTGCTGTCATGGAGGATGAAGGGATTTTATTGGGGTATAATTTTTGCTTAGGAGATACTCTGTGCTGCTTACTCTTGACCCCTGACTCCTGCACCCTGTGTGTTCTACCCTTTTGGCCCAGAGCAGAGTAGGCTAAGGTCTTATTTACCCAAACCTCTTTAAGCCATTCCCACTCTTATTGTAACTTGGTCACACCCATCGTTTGCCACAGCTCACTACATGCACCGCATCATTGCTCTCCTGACAGTGCCCCCTGGTCTTTCGTAATCATGAGTCCTCTATCTGGTGGTGCAATGTAGTCATGTTAGGGATGCCACCAGTAAGAATCAAAGGCACCACTGCTCGTCTCGTGAGCTAATTTTCCTACACACTGTGCAGCCATACTGCTTTTGGTGAGTTGGGTCCACATGGAAGAATGATTTTGTGGGTCTGGTTAAAAATGGATGTGGTCAGTAGGGTGTCCCGGGATTTCATTTTGAGATTCTGGTAACATTAGTATAGATCTAAATATTTTTAATCAAATACAACAAATCAAACTAGAATAGAAGATACACATCTGGGAAACCAGCCTAAATTATTTGTAAACATAATCACTAGACTATCATAAAAGCTTTAACGTGATTGTAAATTCAAATGTAATTTTCAATATTTTTAAATCTACAGCTTCTATTAAAATAATACCTGTTGATCCTGCTATTAGGGTCCTTGGCCATACACTTCCTGTTATAGGGTGACAATGCTCTGCCCCGTGTCCTAAAGGTTCTCTTGCATTGTCACCCTGCCACATGGACTTTCGATGGAGAATACAAGTGGCTTTTTTAACACACATTACACAGACATGTTCCACTGTTTTGACTATTAGGAAAGCCACCCTGAAAAATGCCAGCTTTAGGAGATCAGCAGCACTAAGATGCAAAAAAGTTTTAAGACTGCTAATAATTTGCTGGTGATGTCAATTCCCTCAATTCTAGGCCTAAACCATACAACCAGTGCTAGGCACCATCCCCCCCACCACCATAAGGGCACTCTCATCAGACAGGGCCACATGAATGCAAGTCAAGGTCTCACTTTATTTTAATTTATTTACCGTATATACTCGAGTATAAGTCGATCCGCATACAAGCCGAGGCACCTACTTTTACCACAAAAAACTGGGAAAACTTATTGACTCAAGTATAAGCAGAGGGTGAGAAATGCAGCAGCTACTGTAAGTGGAAAAGAGGGTCAACAATGCCCATCTGCAGCTGCATACCTCCCTGTGTCCATTGCAGCCTCCCTGTGCCCATTGCATACCTCCCTGTGTCCATTGCAGCCTCCCTGTGCCCATTGCATACCTCCCTGTGTCTATTGCATGCCTCCCTGTGTCCATTGCAGCCTCCCTTTGTCCATTGCATGTCTCCCTGTGTCCATTGCATACCTCCCTGTGTCCATTGCATACCTCCCTGTGTCCATTGCATGCCTTCCCTGTGTCCATTGCAGCCTCCCTGTGTCCATTGCATACCTCACTGTGTCCATTGCATACCTCACTGTGTCCATTGCAGCCTCCCTGTGTCCATTGCATACCTCCCTGTGTCCATCGCATGCCTTCCCTGTGTCCATTGCAGCCTCCCTGTGTCCATTGCATACCTCACTGTGTCCATTGCATACCTCCCTGTGTCCATCGCATGCCTTCCCTGTGTCCATTGCAGCCCCCCTTTGTCCATTGCATACCTCACTGTGTCCATTGCATACCTCACTGTGTCCATTGCAGCCTCCCTTTGTCCATTCCAGCCCTTCCCTGTGTTCATTGAAGCCTCCCTGTGTCCACTGCAGCCCTTCCCTGTGTCCATCTGCCTACCTGATCAGCCCGTGTCATGCAGTCAGGCGGCGGCCATTCCAGTGTACAAAAGCCACGCCTCCTCCTCATCCTCGTCCGTGATAGGCTGAACACTCTGCTCTGTTTCCCAGCAGTAATTTTTCAGTGTTCCGCCTATCACGGACATCCTCTCATCCTGGTCCGTGGGATGAGGACGAGAGGACGTCCATGATAGGCGGAACACTGAACACTGACTCACTCCTGGGAAACTGAGTGTTCCCCTATCACGGACGAGGAGGAGGTGCGGCTTTTGTACACTGGTCGGCTGCCGTCTGAGCATTACACACTGGCTGATCAGGTAGGCAGATGGCAGTGACTCGAGTATAAGCCGAGAGGGGCACTTTCAGCACAAAAAAATGTGCTGAAAAACTCGGCTTATACTCGAGTATATACGGTATATTAGAAATGAGAATCCTCTTCTCTTCTGCAGTGAAATTGTAGCTCTTCAAAATGATTTGCTGTTGGTGAGCTTCTTTGAGCATAAACGTTTTTTCTCACAAACCCTCCCCTCAGCTAATTTTTCCTATTTTTCAAGCTTCTTTGAGCTTTTTTATGCTCCTCTCACAAACGCAAGTTTGGTACAGTTTTTTTTCTGCCTTGTAAGAGCATATACCTGTAAACTCCTGAAAAAGCCATAGTGCACATGTACACAACGGGGCTGATTTACAAAAACTGGAGAGTGCAACATCAGGTGCAGCTCTGCTTGGAAACCAATCAGATTCCAGGTTTTATTGTCAAAGTTGTAATTGAACAACCTGAAGTTAGAAGCTGATTTGCTATCATGCACAGCTGCACCAGATGTTGCACTCTGCAGTTTTAGTAAATCAACCCCATTGGCTAACAGAGGGGAGTTTCCAGGCAGAAAAATATAGAGCTTAAAAGCCTGTAGGAGCAGCTTCTTTGAGCTGCAGTGTGCATAAGCCCTAAAGTGTTACTAAACCCAGGACCCTGCATTCACTATATCTGATTTCCCACAGTACACAGAACATGGAAATGCAATAGTTTGAGTAAATAGAAACTGCTAAATACCGTTTCTCTTTAGCAGTATATAGCAGCCTTGTGACTTTTATCAGTGTCTGGTTAGAGCTGGTAGGAGGAGTTTTCATTCTCCTGTGATTGTCCTATGAGACTGCTGGGCCCCTGACTCTCTTTCTGGACAGTGCTAATTGGCCATGTGCTGATCACATGCACTCTCCCAAGAAAAAAACAACTCTCTGCAACACACACCAAACTGAGAATGTGCAGCTTGTCCCCTTAGCTCTCTGTTCTATCAGGAGATGGATTGGGGACACTGGAAGAAGGAGAGGGACAGAGAAGACAGGATCAAACAGCCTTTTTTACAAAATGCGGAGGATTTACCCCTTAGGTTCCACAGTGAGTAAAACAAGCATACTTTACTGCATATACAGAATGATTTCACTGTTGAGGGTATAGTAACACTTTAAGCCCCTGTTCACATCGGTGCAACTTGTCACGCAATTAGGCAGTTCCAAATCGCATGACAAGTCGCACGCCATTGCAGGCAATGGAACCGTTCGTATCGCTGCAGCTCCTGACGCAGCAATTATGAAAAAGGTTCCTGCACTACTTTTTACTGATTTCATTGTGACTTGCATAGACTTCCGTTAAATGAAGTCGCAAGCCGCAATGACACCAACAGTGCAAATTGCACTGATGCACGGCTTTGAAATCGTGCTGAAGTAGCATGATTTCAAAGCCGCCTTGGTGTGAAACAGGGCTTAATAATACAAGACAAAATATTCTACAGCTTCTTATTAAAAAGAGAGTTGGTAGAAACATAATGCAAACAATGCTCTACCTAGTCACATAGGCCGGCCATACATTAAAAATTTTCTTGTACAATCTTCCTTTATATTTACCAAAACAATATAATATGGGGTCAAACCTAAACACTTTCAATTTGTATGCAATCAGGTAGGCCCTTGCACTACACAGTTGAAGGTAAATCTAAAGCAAATTGAATAAGAAAATTGTATAATGTATGGTCAGCCTTACACACACTCAAAGTGGGATAAATGCAAGTGGGCCGTTCACTTTGGAAGGGAATGTTTCCTTAGCTTAGTGAATGAGATGAAGCTCTGCTGACTTCCAGCATCCAATCATGTGTAAGCATAATTTATCATTTTTCTTTTATATGATCACCTAGGGAAGCAAGCACACAGCAGCTTTTTTTTTTTTTTTTTACAAAGGAGTGCATAGAGCAGTAATAATGTGCACAGTGTAGTAATTAACATCAGCAGGTTAACCAGTAGATCCAAGTTTTTCTGTTGTCAGATCACTGATGGGTGAACTGGGGCTGGATATTTTGGATGACTGCACTTCGCACAGTACTATTTAACTTGTCCAATAATATCTGCTGTACTGACTTGCTGTTGTTTGAACAAAAGGAAGGAAAATGTTCTCACCAGGTCGGCCCATGCCAATCTTCTCCAAATCTTCATTTTTCACGTAATCGAAGTGAGAAAGGCGCGTGATGTTGAGGTCATCACGTATACGCAAGAAATACTGCTGCAGTTGCACCTCGCTCAGGAGTTCCAGAAGCCATTCCGAACCTTCATCTGGCTGCATGCTACTCCCCAACCTCTGTGCAGAAGAAGAGAAATGTGTGATTTTCAATATACATATACTAAAAGGACTTCACAATCAAACTTTGTTTCTCTGCTCTGTGCAAACCTGGGAATATACAGAATGATAGATGAATAAATTCCACTTATGGGGGAAGAAGAAAGACTATGTATGTGTGGGATGGAAAGGGTTCTGAAGAGACTATGTTTAGCTGGAGGAGATTAGGCTCATAAAAACTGTCAACACTGTCAGTAGAAGGCTCTGTTTGCTATCTTTTCCAGCCTCTGAAACCAAGTGTGAGAATTTTCACACTGGTACTAGACTTCCAGGTTTTACAGTGTGTCAGTGTGCTGCAGCAATGGAAAACCAACAGTAGCTAACCAATCACATCTTACTCATCACAATAATAACACAATTAATCTGCGATAACTATCGGTTTACAAACAAAATGATATCACCCCAACACTTACACTGCAAACAGTATTAAGACCAACATCACAATCCCTGAAAACTCATCTGTTCAGGGAAGACTATTCCACCTCTACCTAAAAACTGTACTTTTACCTTCTCCATCAGCTCATCCCTTGCAGTCGTTACCCTTTGTATCATTTGCCTTTTCCTTTTAGATTGTATAGGGTTGCACAAACTGTTGTGTGATTTATAAATCTTGTATAACAATAATAAAAGCTCAATTTGAACATGTTCCATAGTATGATATTGTACATTAACCACTGCCCATCTGCTGTACGTTTATAAACATCCTCAGATGGGAAGGGTGATATCTTGGTCATCATCTGCAGCAATGATTACAATATAATTTTTAGGTCTGGTGATTCCCTACAAAGTAAAAGTAATCCTAGCAGCTAAAGAGCCGCTAGATTACTTTTAGAGGCCACCGCCCTGCTGCCGCCTTTGCTCTCTCGTGTGATTGGGGAGGACAGTAAGGATGCGACCAGCGGCATCCAGCTCTAGGCACATAGATGTTGTTTCTCCTACTGTGTGATGTCAGGAAACTGGAAGTGACGAGGATTTCATCACTTCTGGTTTCCGTTCTTTGTGTACCTGGCCGTTAACAGACCATAAAGCAGCCGATCAGACCGATCTGTCTGATAGACCCCAGATCTCTCCATAAAGAGGACCGGTCATAGCCTATGCTATTACAAGGGATGTTATTCATCCCTTGTAATAGCAATAAAGTTGATTGGAAATTTTTTTTAAAATAATTAAAGGTACAGTGTTATAAACCAAATTTTGTAAAAAAAAGAAGAAGAAAAAGAAAACATTTAAAGGGCCTCTGTTCCCCTATACTCACGCACAAATGCAAACACGCACGCAGGTCCTGCACGCATATGTAAACGGCGATTGCCCTACATATGTGAGTTATCGGCGAGAACGCCAGAGTGAGAGCAATAATTTTAGTGCCTGACCTCCTGTGTAACTCTAAACTGGTAGCCTGTAAAGGCTTTTAAAGCATTGCCTATGGAGATTTTTAGGTATTGTAATCTGGCACCAGTCCACAGGCAGACACAAATTTTAAAGCATGACATGTTTGCTATCCATTTACTCTGCCTAACATCAGCTTTTATATTTTACCAAACAATTGGATATTAGATTGTGTTTTTGTGTATTAACGATCATTAAATAGTATTTTTTTAAATAAAATTGCGTATGAAAATCAGCTGCGTAAATATCATAAGACATTTTTCTCTAGGGCCTCTGCTTAAAATATATATATTTTTTTAGGGGGTCTGAATTGGTTTTCTAGCCAAAAAAAAAAATATGTTTTTTACACGTTGAAGAGCAATGGCAGAATTGACCTGGACTGGAAGCGGTTAAAATTGAAAGGGTGGACAAAAGTAAAAACTGGTATCCTCCTTTTTTTTTACAACTATATACTGCAAGAGATAATCAAATATTTACTGAAAACTAAAAAATGTGAATAAGCCTAAGCTGAAGTGCCAAAATATTTTCAAGAGCATAAAGCTGCAACCATTTCCTGTAACTACATCCGGCAAATAATTACCAGGTAAACATCAGAATAGATATAAATGGCACGCTAAACATAACTTTCGAAAACATCCTGAAATGACTGCCTGTTATCATTGCATGGTATATTTGTTTCCTGTGGTCATATCCGTGGCACACCAGACACACGTGTAAATGCATTAAGATGTACAAAACCCAGGCATAGGGGAAAAAGGTCATTCATGTTCCAAGCTGGTTAATTAAAGATCTTATGGCTTAGCAAAGCCAGACATAGTTTTATCATGCTATACAAACAGTACTGCTGAGACAACATTTGAAAACTGTCCACTAAATACATAGGCTACTTACTGTATCTGTGTCACAATAAAACCTACAAATATTAGCAGTTGTATCTTTAAAAATAATTGTCATCTAAAACCTAAAGGAGTTTATGTATACATATATACAACCCAGCATTTAAAATATATGTTCAGCAGACTTGTAATTAAATGTCAATGCTAAATTCTAGCCCAAATGTATGCGTTTTGTTGTCATTCCTCTTGTCATTCCTCTTGACTCTTTCATTGGATGCAGGAAAAATAATGAGACATCAAACAAACTTGGTTAACAGAGTCCATTGGATCCATTTGTTTCCCACACCAGCAAAGGGAATGTCCATTATAAGATACACCACCTACTACAAGACGGTCCCCTACGTAGCTCCTTCACAGCATCGACAACATCCAAATGAAGACAGAGGAATGATCGCACACTAAATTTTTTTTTTTCTTATTTCAAGTCAAAACAGGATACAAGATAAAGCTTTGTTTACCATTCTAATCAGAACATTGTCAAAGAGCAGAGGAAATGTATAGCTTCTTAAAGGAAAACCCTTGATGCTGACTTGCTCTAAAGTTGCAGTCGCAGGGCTGTAATAACAATTGTAATTGTAATGCACTTGGGGGCTAAAAAACATAAATGGGGAGGGGGGGCATACCTCTGGGTGAATCAAGGATGGAGAAAGATCTGGAGGGTCCTAGTAAAACACAGACTGAGCAATAGCATGCAATATCAAGCTGCAGCTAGCAAAGCCAGCAGAATATTGGCATGCATAAAAAAGGGGATATACTACAGAGATTAAACTATAATCCTGACACTTTAGAAAACTCTGGTCCGGCTACATCTGAAGTATTCCGTCCAGTTCTGATCCCCAGTCCTCAGAAGGGATGTGCTGGAGCTGGATAAAGTCCAGGGAAGGGCAACAAATTTAAAATGGTGACTGGAGGACATAAATTACGAGGAATGACTACAAGAACTAAATGTATTCTTCCTGGAGAGACGCTTGAGAGGAAATATGATAGCGATATACAAAAATACCCCAATGCTGATCCCAGTGTAGGAAACAACTATTGAGTCTCAGGGAGTGTAAGAGGACACGGGGCCACACAATGACATTGGAGAAGTATTTTAACCTTAAGCTGCGTAGGGTTTTTTCACTGTTAGGGCAATAAGGATTTGGAACTCTCTTCCATTATTGGTGGGGTCAGCTGGGAGTGTTGATATTTTTAGGACTCTTGGACATGCATTTTAGTGAACACAACATACAGGGATATGGGAAATGATTATCGACACTGACTCTCGTACACCTACACAGGTTGAACTGGATGGACTATTATCTTTATTCAACCTTTCCTACTATGTAACTATGTAATAATTCTGGCTCAACTGCCTAATCAGAGACTATATAGAATAGTATTTACATACAAATAGCCAGAATTTTATGTATGGACCTATATGACCTACCTTTAAATAATATATACTTGGGACCAGTGACATTTGCATGTTACATACATCATATCAAGTGTGGATATACTTTCGGCAATAATGATAGAAGAGCTGGTGATTTTTTTTTTCTACCTCATATAACAGCTTTTGTATTTTTGTTTTTTTAACACTAAAATTCTGCGAGGTATCAGATTTTCATCTGTAAGATCATTAAATAAGCACACTGTGTTTTGTGAAAAGAACTGGACAGGATGTCCTGTTAGAGAGCATTCACACTTATGATGAACTCAGTGCTATCAAGCCTCCTGGGAAACTTGGGAATCATCCGATGTTACCGGATGGCCTCCTGATCTCTCAGGATCTTGACTGAATCTCACAAGTGTTGGCAGCTGAATGCTGGTATACTGTTTGGGTCACAGCACCCAGCACAGAAGGTATGGAGGCGTGATCTCCTATCTGACAGTCATTGCAAATTCCCGGTATGACAGAGCAGAGTGGAAGAGCAGTGTGGGGGCCTGTGATGGGTAAAGTCAGTGATCACCAATGCTGGGCTTGGGGTCATTTTTTCATACCAACACTAATGATTTGTGGATGATTTTTACACACTGGGATTGATTTACTAAAGGCAAATAGGCTATTCACTTTGAATGCAAATTTTCCCTTAGCTTAGTGAATGCGATGAAAATTTGCATTGCGAAGAATTACCATTTGCATAAGAGAAAATTTTATTTATATAAAATTAAAAATTATGCTTGCACATGATTGGATGATGGAAGTCAGCAAAGCTTCATCTCATTCAATAAGGAAAAATTCCCTTCCATAGTGCATTTGCATTTATCCCACTTTGAGAGTGTGTAAGGCTGTCCACACATTATACAATTTTCTTATTCAATTTCCTTTAGATTTACCTTCAACTATGTAGTGTAAGGGCCTGCCTGATTGCATACAAATTGAAACTGTTTACATTTGACCTCATATTATATGGATTTGGTAAACCAAAAAGAAAAGTGTACAAGAAAATTGTATAGTGTGTGGCCAGCCTTAGGGAAGTGTGGAAGGGACACACTCCTGTGCATCTTTGAACTGACAAAGTCTTCTACAATACTCCACAGTACAATAAATGCATTCATCACTGAGCTCAACAAAGCAAGTCAAATACATTCTGGAAAAAAAGCTTGGAAACAGTTCAGCTGCATACATTGGGCACAGCTCCTTGCCTGTCCACATCTGCCCTCAGTGGTACCTGAGGATGTGGAAAGATTTGCTCACATATGTGTATCCCTCAGAAATCAGTAAGATTTCCCTTTGCATTAGAGGAGAATGAAGGGAGAAAAAATTGGGTGTTCAACATGGGTCTGTGAAGACTATTCCAGACCAGCCACTCCTCAGACACTGTAATAAATTAGACCAAGATTTCTTAAACACTATGATAATAATAAGAGATTTTTTTTTTTTATGGTATCCTATACCTAAATGTAGTCCTGCCATAAAGACATCCATATGTACACAGCCCTCCAAAACTGCCCCAAAGATGCTGCTTGCAGGACTTATTTTCCCATCCTGCAAGCGCACCGCCCCAGTGTGGAAGCACTCGGGCTTTTACATGGGGCGGCTTGAGAGGTTCTTTACAGGCGCTGTTTTTAGAGCTAAAATGCCTGAAAAGCACCTCAGTGTGAAAGGGGTCTTAAGGAAACATGTATGCATTCTGCCATTACTAAACGGTCTACTAGACAAGTTATCTCTAAGAGCCCATTCACACTGAGCCGCAGGCAGTGTTAGCGGTAAAGGACCGCTAGTTTTAGCGGCGCTATTCTGCTAGCGGGCGCTTTTAACCCCCGCTAGCGGGTCAAAATAGGGTTAAATGCACTCGTGTAGTGCTGCTCCCGAAGCGCTGCCCATTCATTTCAATGGGCAGAGGCGGTGTACACACCGCTCCTTCCGGTGTATACACCGCTCCTCCCCAGCCCCAAAGATGCTGCTTGCAGGACTTTTTTTTAACGTCCTACCAGCGCATTGCCCCAGTGTGAAAGCCCTCGGGCTTTCACATTGGGTGGCAGGGGAGGTGTTTTTCAGGCGCTATTTTTTTAGCCCTTTAGCGCCTGAAAAACACCTCAGTGTGAAAGGGGTCTAAGTTACTGACCTGGAACTAGCATGCAACCAAAGTCAGAACATATCCTGCATAACTAACTTATATTGGAGACAATCAGAAGGAGAGCTGACTGACTAGCATTTTCAAACAGAGAGATCAGCAAAAGAAGTCTACATGATTCTTTTAGTACATGTGTTTTGTTTTTGTTTTGTTTTTTTAAATAAAGAACACCTGTGGTAATTTTAAAACTTTTAAAAGGCAGTAGAAATGGACATGCTTTGGAGGCAATATCCAGTCTTCTCAGTTAATAGGTATGTAAGTCTAACATTTCATATTCCTGATATGTGTCTGCTGTACCATGTACTGATATGAGAAAGTCTCCTGTTCTCTTTGCATTGCTTCTTTTGTCTGAAATCCCTGGTGTTCCTGCCATATATCAATTGGTTTGCACAAAAGATATAGCGTTTACAAACTATGTGATATATTTTTGGAATTTTTATTTATTTATTTTAACTAGTAATAGTGGTGATCACCGACTTATAGTGGGACTGCAATATTGTGGCGGACAAATCAGACACCTAACTGACACTTTTTGGGGACCAGAGACGCTAATACAGAGATCAGTGCTAAAAAAATATGCACGGTCACTGTAGTAATGACATTGACAGGGAAGGGGTTAACATCAGGGGCGATCAAAGGGTTAAATGTGTTCCTAGGGAGTGCTTACTAACTGTGTGGAGGGTGCTTGTAGTCTTCCTGCTTAGCAGAAACACAGGATCTCTACCTCCCCTTCTCGAAGAACGGCGATCTACCTTGTTTACACAGATAGCAGTTTTCCCTGTCTCCCGAACGATCAGCGGGTCCAGGCGGACATCATGTCCACCGGACCTGCTGACTGGCTCCTGCTGTGTCCAATCACAGCGGGAGCCAGTCTCCGGGGGCGCGCGTGTGCGCCCCAGACCTGGAAGGGCAGAATCACGTACAGGTATTTGATTCTGCCCAGAGCAACCGCTCTCCTGCAGTAAATGTACGTGGGACGGTCGACATCTGGTTAAACTGAATGGGTTGTTTTACAAGGTGATCATTTTAATCACTTTAAAGCGGTAGTAAACTGGTGGTAAAGTAAACTCACTGATTTAACAGTTTCAGAAAACAGTTTGGGATTGCTAACTGTTACATTTGCTTGTGCTATCAACCAAACTGTCAAACCATCCAATGGCAGGTGTCATAACATGTGCATCATCATGTTAGTTAAAGACGAAACGGAGGCCAAGATGGCAGCTTCCTAAGCTAAAAACAATAGGAGGTTTACTTCCACTTTAATGTGTTTAAGCACTGTTAAGTGGAATGTGGGGTGGTGGTGTGCGCTCTGTCAGGAAGTTGATATTCGCATACAAACCTCAAGGTAGACAAAGATTCCTGAAATACCAATTCCAAAAAGGAACAGTATGAAGAACCTAAGATATGCATTTGCAAGTTTGCAACTTATAGGAATGGAGTATGTCACCCTATATCAGTGGTTCTCAACTCCTGTCCTCAGGACCCACTAACAGGCCAGGTTTTATGTATTACATTGGGAAGATGCAGACAAGAATACTGCAATCACTGAGCAGCAAATGAGATCACCTGTGATGTATTTCAGTTATCTTGCATACCTGGCCTGTTAGTGGGTCCTGGAGTTGAGAACCACTGCCCTATATGAACAATAAAGTTTATTGGACTAAAAAAAAAAAAAAATTGGTGTTGTGTGCCTGATGTGTAATAGAAAAAAAATTATTTAGTACAATATTGTTATGGTAACAAATCTGGTTTAATACCAACGCCCCAACATTTCCAGCGGGAATGAAGCACTCCTCATGACCTGAGCTTTCAACACTGTGAGCTCATGCTGTCAACATGTTACAACCCCTGTGAGATATGTCTTCATTCCAATGTGCAGAGAAAGTCTTCCGCTTTATTATTTAAAATGTAAATAATTAAAGCTGGTCTCAAAACCACAATAATAGCAGAAGAGTCAGACATGTCCAAAAATGTGCCCACAATTGCTCTTCCCTGACAATTTTTAGAAAACAATTAACATTTGCACACAATTGGAAGCATATGTCTGAGCCGGAGAGCTTGGAAAGCATCCACTACATTTTTGGCAGCCCAAAATCAGCTATTTAAATTGATCACAGTCAGATTATGGCTTGAAAACAGAGATGTGTTCCCTTCAAACGTGTTATTTATTTATTTTGACAGGTGGAGGAAGAGGGGAGGCTGGGGATCACATCAAAATAAGTGATCTTTAGCTGGAAAAGCAGAAACTGCACATGCTGACAAGTCTTCAAAGACTATACGGTTTATTTACTAAAGCTGGAGAGTGCAAAATCAGGCTCACTTCTACATAAAAGCCAATCAGCGTCCAGGTTTTATTGCCAAAGCTTAATTGAACAAGCTGAGGTTAGAAGTTGATTGGTTTCTATGCAGAAGTGAGTCTGATTTTGCACTCTCCAGCTTTAGTAAATAAACCCCTATGTTCTAGGATGAACAGTCCTCTGATCTGAGAAAGCACAGATCTCTTTGCAATGGTTTTATTCCACTGAAACATCATACAAAGGTGTAGTAAAATGTAACCCATAGGCAGATGATCTTATTGCAGCAGGATAATTCATATTTATGTCTATATATGGTCCCTATTGATGAATGAAAAACGGACATCAATGCATCTCTATGTAAAAACTGATATAAGTGGAGGATCATCAATTTACATCCATCCACTTCTGTCAACATCCATTTTTTGGAACAGATCAGTCCTATTTTTAGTTTCGGATCGGACAAAAAACAGATGTAAACGGACAAATGGTCAGTTTTTGTATGAAAAAAGGCTCCGGCGTTATTCCACAAAGTTCCTTTTGTGGGCAGAAGGCGACATGGTCAAAACTACCTCATAGCCTAAGTGGAGTGTTCCCCTCTTTCCTTGACTCTTCTCCCTTACTTTTCCTTCTTCCCTCCTTGCTCATTTAGACATCTATTTGAGTACCTTGAGTAATCGCTGTGCAACGATTTTCCAGTCTGGTTCATACAGCAAACCTTTCCTAGGAAAAAGAATTTCCAAGCACAGTATTTGATGTCTTATTGATTTTCCTCCCATTTATACACCACCTTTGCTGGAGATGGTGTTGTTGTATAGCCATGTAATGTATCAGTTATAAGTTACCCTAGTGTTCCGTTACATTATTACCTTTAAGATTCAAAATACTACGAATATCACAACTTTAATACAATCATTCTTCTCTTCTATAACGTAAAGATGTTCACGATAACACATGTATATTAATGTTATAACTATTTGTTTTTCAATGAAATGAGATTGAACTGAAAAATGGCTCCGGGACTCAAGTGGTGGATGTAAAAACTAATGAAAAACGGAAGTAAACTTTATCAGTTTTTTTCTATGAAAAGAACGTAACTGAACTGATGAAAGGAACGGTCCACATGTGTGAAAGGGGCTTAACACTAAAAAGGACCCTTCACACTCGTGTGTGCATTAGGCCCCTTTCACACGGGCGGAACGATCGGATCGTCCATTGCACTCTATGGAGCACCTGCGGCATCCAATGCGATCCGCTAAAAACAGATGGATGGGGGATCTGCCTGGCACATCGGAACAGATGACAGTCGGATGGAATCGAACATGTGGTCATCCTGTAATCTGCCTGCTCAGCAGGGATCAGCGGAGAGATTCCCCGCTGAGCAGGTGGATCCATTGGCGGAGTCCGCCCCTTTGAAGGGGGCCTTAGTGTAAAATAAAACAGAAAGCCCGCATTCACACATGAGCATTTCTTGCTTTGTTTCCCTATGACTGACTACACAGAATCCCATTCTTTTTAATTGTTCCTGTTCACACTTGTATGCTCAGTCACCCTAAGCTAAAAAAAAGTCCATCTTTTAGTACAGCTCTTTTTTGAGCATATTCAGACGGTTTTGATCCTATAGACCTCAATAGGAACGCCTATAAATGTGTTTTTATGTCTGAGGAAGTTCTCTCCTACCCTTGCTCAGCACAGGAAACAAACTCTTGAAGCTTGATACACATACAAAAACACATGTGAAATGCCTGAAAAAATGTTTCAAAATCATCATGGCTACCTACACTCTGCTCAGATGTAAATGCAGGCTAAGGCAGCCCAATTTATTATGAATGGGTCGGCAGAACTCCACAACGCACAGAGAACTGCACCTGCACCATTAGAATAGGTTCACACTTGTGTGGGGAGCTGTATTTTTATGCGGAAGAAACACACAACTCCCCACAAAGGCACATAGAACAATGGTTTTCTGTGTGCTCCGTTCACACAGCTGTCAGCAGCGGGACAGAGCGGTGCAGAAAATTGCAACACGTCTGCATTTTTTTGCACTGCTCTGCAGCTCTCCATCGCCCCTATGTGTTTATATACTGCAGCTGAGCTGCGAAGCATAGAAATGAATGGCGTGCAATGCACATTAACATTCAACACATGACACATTGACTTGGGTAGCACCCCACATTGAACCACAAAAGTCTGAAGGGAGACTAAAAGTTGTATGATAAGACCCCACACCAATTCTTTGCAGGTTTGGAATCAGTTAGGCTGGGTTCACACTAGTGCGAATTGGAATGTGGGTTTCCCCACATCCAATTCGCATGACAGGAGATTGTGGCCGGCTTCCTATGGAGCCGGTTCACACATCTCCATGACGGCTGTGGAGTGAATTGCACAGGAGTCCTGTGCGTCTTTGGCTCAGTTTCAGGGCCGAATTCAGCAAAAATTCAGCCGATTCGTCCCTGAAACGGAGAACAGGGACACACCGGACCCCTGCTACAGGCTGCACCCGGCAGCAGTGTGAACCCAGCCTCAAACATTAAAGTTGAATTTTAACCACTTCGCCTCTCACACTTGTTCACCCCCTATGGATCAGGGAGACATTTTTACATTTCTGCTATAGACCTGTTTATTCAGCAATAACTTGTTCATTATTAAAGATAACAAGGTAGTACATATATTGTTTTTTTTTTTAAGGACAACCAAGGATATTGTCATGCAGCAAAGATTTGTTTCACGATCCTTACATAATAAAAAGTAACAAAACTAAACAAAACACACTTTTTTTGAGTAGTGTTAGTTTCAAAATAAATAGTGCTACTGCACAAAATCTGTGCATTTTTTTCTGACATTTGTCAAATTAAGTGTTTATTTTTGCTTTTTATTTTTTTTTTAAATCAGCAGGAGAATAATAGTTGAAGAGAGAGCCCAGGTTCACACTGCTGCAGGATTGAAAGCTGAACTCATATGATTTCTTTCCCGCATGTCAGTCCGACGATTTCAGAGACATCTGTGCGGCCTCCTGCACAGATGTCTATTGTAATCGCCAAAAGAAGTACAGAAACTACTTTTGGGAATCGGTGCGGCGCCGCAAAGTTTGCGTCGCACCAATTCGGACAGTTCCATTGTGGGCAAAAGCCGCCGATATGGCATGCAATTTGCAAAGCACTGAAAAAAGCTATTCTGCGTTTATGATTGTTGAGCCATAAGCTTTTGTGGGAGTATAGTTTTGCTCAGAAACGCTGCAAAACACATTCTACAGCTACAGCTTTCTACAGCTAATGCTATTGGTGTTTTTATAACATCCAGTGTACATGAGGCCTAAGGCTGGGTTCACACTTCCCCACATCCAATTCGCATAGCAGTAGATTGTGACCGGTTCTCTATGGAGCCGATTCACATATCTCGCCAACGGCTCTGGTGCAATCTGCACAGGAGTCCTGTGCGTCTTTTGGTTTTTCAGATTTCAGGTACAAATTCAGCCCAAAATGAAGGCTGAAATCGGACCTGAAACGGTGAATGGAGACGCACCGGACCCCTGCTGTGAGCCGCTGCGTGTTCTAGTGTGAACCCAGCCTAAGGGTTAATAAGGAGGTTAAGCAGAGGAACATTTAATTTAAAAAAAAAACAAAACACTTTTTTGCTTGTTAGATTGCATTAACTGGCATCTACAGATCTAAATTCACCCCCTTGAACTTCAGATGAATGAACAGAAAGATGCAAATGTTACTGTGACAGACTCACCCAGGACAGAGGCTTTTGGAGGGGACTGAATGCTAGCCTCTTGCCTACCGACTATGGGCCCTGGCAATTGGGGGAGCTACAAGGATTTAGGAAGATATTCTGTTATGTAATGCAAAAGGACATTATTAAGGAGGCCATGATGGTCTATGCATGCTTGGGACCCATATAGCAGATGTATGTGAAAGGAATGCTGATTAATAAAATCTGGAAAGCCTTGGGTCTCCTGTTGTCTATTAGTGTGGCTTCCAAGAGTATTTCACCCATTGTTGTTTGTGCTAATTAACCCTGCTATTGTATGAAGGAGTTCTGTGTTGATGTTTATGATAATGTGTATAGTATAGTCAGTGAGCTAGGAGACGTGAAGTCTACCCTAAAAAGTCATATCTCTGAGTCACCTAGTCTGGGTAAATGATTAGATAACTAGCTCATGTTAATTAGGTTTCTGGTTACAGATTTTATTGTAAGCCTGCTGTATATATTTGTGTGTCATCTCAAATAAATGAGTCCATGTTCAGAAACTAAACAAGTGTCGTCTTGTTTTGTGCTTGTGAGCGGTTGGAATATTTGATATCTATATTCAGACTGGGAGGAAGCAGTATATGACGAAAGCACTGAAGCGGTGTGGGGCGTTTCGTTACAGTTACAGTAATATATTAGCCCAATTATGGTATACTTGGCAGGGGTGTCCCATAAGCAGGGCAGAGAGACTGGACATACTACACACATCCTGTGTATAATGATGACCTTTTTTTGGGCATGTATAGCACGCCCAAAGTCTGCAACTAGTTAAACAAATTCTTTAATAATTGATGAGCCTTTTCTGACACACCACAAAACACTGAACAATGTAAGGGCGTAAAAAAACGTTGCTTCTACAGGAGTTTTGTGTTTTGCCTGTAGAAGCGCACATTAGGATGATTACAGGCATATTTTAAAGCGGAGTTCCACCCAAAACGGGAACTTCCGCTTTAAGTGAAGGTGACCCCGACATGCCACATTTGGCAAGTAATTTTTTTGGGAGGGGGGCGGATACCCTCTTTTTAGAGGCATCCAGCTCCCACTTCCTTCCAGGGCTCAGCAGAGCCGGAAGGAAGATCACCTTTCCCCCTCCCTCCGTGCAATCTTCTGGGACATGTCACAGGTCCCAGAAGATTGACCAGCCAATCACAGCACGCGACTCGCACATGCGCAGTGCATGCCCGGCTGTGAAGCCACAGCTGGGCGCCCACAGTCACAATGCCGGCACCGAAGAGAGGAGCGGGGCTTCGTTCGCTCCCATCGCTGGACCGTGGGACAGGTGAGTGTCTGATTATTAAAAGTCAGCAGCTACACTTTTTGTAGCTGCTGACATTTATATGGGTGGAACTCCACTTTAAGCTCATCATTTAGAGACCAGAAAAAAAATCCTTCTGGTTTGTGTTTTTGAGGGGTGTTTTCTGGCAGAAAAAAAAGTGCTAAACATGACTAAATGCCTGTACAAAAAAGCTCTATATGAGTGTTTTTTTCTGCCAAAAGAACTTGCATTTTTGTTCAGCTCAATGTGCATGGACCCTAAAGCTGTACTTTACCCATAACAGTTTGATAAAAATGTATATTCTTTAACCAGATCTGAAAGATTTAACCCCCTTCGTGACCAGGCCATTTTTTGTGATACGGCACTGTGTTACCTTAATTGACAATTGCGCAGTCATGTGACACTGTACCCAAATAACATTTTTTGTCCTTTTTTACTCACAAATAGAGCTTTCTTTTGGTGGTATTTGATCACCTCTGCGGGTTTTATTTTTTGCGCTATAAACAACTGACAATTTTGAAAAAAAAACTAATTTTTTTTACTTTCTGGTATAAAACATATCCAATAATAAAAAAAAAGTAAAAAATCGAGTTTCTTCATCAATCTAGGCCAATATGTATTCTGCTACATACTAAAAAAAAAAATCACAGCAGGAGTGAGTCGCCGGCGGCACGCACTCATGCCCGCTATTCTAAACTGCAGGATCATATATATATATATATATATATATATATATATGAGTGATTTTGTGCGGCGTGGCCGCACTGTAGCAGTGAAGCTGCTATAGGGCGGTCGGCAAGTGGTTAACAAAAGAACATACATTTCACATTAAAAGAAAAGGATTTTTTTTAAAATTATACTTACCTAGGTGGATGCAGCATCAATGCAATGTCCCCCACTGTCTCTAAGGCTGAGAACTGAGAGAACAAACACTGTTGATCACTCAGTTCTTCCTGCGGCACTGTGCAGAGAGCTGGTGACTGTCAGTCACCGCTCTCTGCTCTGCCCCTCTAGCAATCACTGGAGCGCTGGGCTGTGGAGGGGGCAGGAACGGCTGGCTCAAGTTTTTTTAGCGGCTCGCTGACAGACTGAGCCAGATGCCGGTCCAGGGTGGATCCCGACCATATGGTGGCGATCTTTCCCCATCCTGGACCGGCTCTGTGACATCAGCTGACAAAAAGTCACAGGAGATCAAGACTAACTGCACTATGATCCACAAGAGAGGTACAGTCAAAGCTTGTTTGGTTGTACTTCTCCTTTAATAGTTATGCTACCAAAATTAGCGAGTGCTGTAAATTGCTTCAAGTACTGCTCCTGTTCATTCTTGCAGGAGGCCACCATTTTGTTGAAGCCCAGAGCAGTCACTACCTTACTGGAATCTCTCCCCCCTCCTTAGTCTCAAAAACTATGTGTCACTTTCTTCAATTTAAAATGTGTTCATTTCTAGCCTTTATTGTATTTCTTGGCTCAGTGGAAGCCTGACAGAAGCTTTACAGTGCTCAGTCTCATAGTGCTACCTGCTGAGGGAGGAAAGGAGAGAATATCAGGGAGATAAGATAAGACACCATTCTTGTAAGTTTTAGCTGGATGCGAGAACCCATGCGAATCTAGTACGGGTTCCCGCGTCGCATACAACTCGCAGGCAGTTCACACTGCCCTATGCGAACCGCTACGGCGGTCCATACAAAGTTAATGACACCCCCAGATCGGTTCGCATATGAGAGTGCGAACTGTCAATTCGGACAGGTATCGGATCGCATTGCTGTGAACACCCATGAGATCCGATTCAGGTGCAGGTTAAAAAAGGGTCCTGCACGAATTTGGTCCAAATGCGATGCAAATTCAGCCATACAATCTGTATGGCTGAATTTGCATCGCACAGACATTACATGTGAATTGCACAGCAGTGCAATGTGAACCGAGCCTTATGCCGCGTACACACGGTCGGACTTTTCAACCGGACTGGTCCGACGGACGCCGACAGACCAAATCCGGCTGACAATCCGATCGTGTGTGGGCCTCACCGGACCTTCAGCGGACTTTTCCAGTCGCAAATCTGACGGACTTTAGATTTGGAACATGCTTCAAATCTTTACGTCGTAACTCTGTTGGACCCAGAAATCCGCTCGTTTGTATGCTAGTCCGACGGACAAAAACCCACGCTAGGGCAGCTATTGGCTACCAACTTCCTTATTTTAGTCCGGTCGTATGTCATCACGTACGAATCCGTCGGACTTTTGTGTGATCATATGTAGTTAAGTCCGTTCGTTAGAAAGTCCCCCGCAAGTCCGCCAAAAGTCCGTCGAAAGTCTGTCGGACTTTTGTAGCCGAAAAGTCCGACCGTGTGCACGTGGCATTACTCTTTTGTTTCTCCCTTGCAGCAGAAATTGTCCTGTCACTTCTTCTACTTTTATTTTTTTTCTCCCTAATCTGTGTTCCCCCAGCACAGTCTGTGTCATTCCTGATTCGTCCTTCACTCCCCCTCTACTCAGCAGCAGGGCTGTCAGGAGATCGGCCTCTAGTGACTCACTGATTTTAGGCACAGTGCTGAAAATAGAAAGCAACTGAGCATGTGCATTACTGGATTTTAAACAGTATAGGTACTTATTTTTTTTAAAGTTTTACATAGCTATACCTGCAAAAGGAGCCAGCCTGAAGTGATCTAGCAGGACGTAACGTAGTTGTAAAAGTCATTTTGTATTTTAAATAGCAAACATGTCATACTTACCTGCTTTGTGCAATGGAATTGCACAGAGCAGCCCCGAATCTCCTCTTCTCTGGTCCCCTGCTAGCGGTCCTGGCTCCTCCTCTATGTCTAGTGCCCCCATAGGAAGCCACTTCCCATGGGGGGGGGACTGGTGCATGCTCACTCCCGAGCCACGCCAGACAACAGGACTTAGCCCTGACTTTCGGCTACAAACACAAGTGATGGAGTGATAGAAATTTGTTGGTACACATATGTCACATCTGCATGCAATAAAACAAACAGGTTCTCATAAAAACAACATTATTTTTATACCCAAAACTTTAAAATAATTATTCATATCCGCAGTGCTGCGCTACCCGGAAGACCTGGCTGCCTTTTATGATGTCTTGGAGATTTCTGTCTCCCAACTCTCTGACTGGGATCTTGTGGCTATACCACCCCCACCACCCAGTTTGGCAGAAGGTCCCCTCGCCTAAGCGCCCTCTGGCCCGGATACTCCTCGTAAAACTACCAAACACAGAAATGGCTGAACTATATCTGCCCTACCTCTTATGGTATTTGTTCCTCAACTGAACTCCCACCTGGCTACCTAACTCCCACTACAGCCTGTGACTCTGCCCTAACCATTGTCTAGCTTTTAGTCCCCATGTGCCCCTGTTTTTGTTTTCAGTTTACTTCATGGGCATGTCTCGGATGAGACCTGAGAGTGGTCGATTTTTTCACTCACTAACCCCCTTTGGTTAATTATCTAAAGTTCCCCCATTTTTCTGACCAACTTTGGGCACCTCGTAGAGTTTGGTGAACACTGTCCTTCCCTCTTTAATTCACAAAGACCAGATGGGCTTTGTTTCCCCCCAATAGTAGAAAGGTCATAGATCTGATTGATGTGGCGAACAGGGACGGCTCAGCATCCTTGGTACTCAGCTTGGATGCAGAAAAGGCTTTTGATAGCCTTGGATGGCCCTTCCCGTTTGCAACATTGCATCTCATTGGGTTCAGGGGGCCCTTCCTACAAGCGATCCAACATCTTTATTCCAACCCCTTTGCCCTCTCCTCCTCAGTAGCTAATGGTACCCGTCAGGCATGCCCGCTTTCACCCCTACTATTTGCACTGTGTTGGACCCTTGGCTGCATCTATTCGCAGTAATCCGGAGATTCGGGGCATACCAGTTAGAGGCAGGGAATTCAAAATCTCACTGTTTGCTGATGATATTATCCTCACCCTGACTCAGCCTAGGATGTCTCTCCCGAATTTACATGCGGAACTTGATCGTTATGCTGCCCTCTCAGGATACAAAATAAACACATCTAAATCAGAGGCCCTTCCGGTTAACATTCCCAAAGTTGAAGTTGACCATTTGAAGGCTAATTTCCCCTATAGTTGGAAACGTACTGCCCTAAAATATCTGGGGATTTATATCACCCAAAGTTCGCTACCCTGTATCAGAAAAATCCCCCCCCCCCTTTCAGTCAATCAGAGCTATGCTACTACAGTGGAAGAAACATCATATCTCCCATTTAGGGCACATCAACTCAGTCAAGATGTCCATTCTTCCTAAACTTTTGTACCTGTTTCAAACATTGGCAATTCCCGTTCCTTATAAACACCTGAAAAAGTTACAAGATAACCTGATCCAATTTGTTTGGAACCATAAGAGACATAGGATACCCCGTTTGGTACTCATGGCAACTCGTTCAGATGGGGGCTTAGCATTTCCTAACCTTTTAAAATACTACCAAGCGACTCAGCTGCACGCAATAGCCTTTTGGTTTACCCGATCTTATATTTAATGGACGGAAATTGAAAAACTATGGCTTGCTCCTGTACACCTGAACAACCTACTTTGGAGTGCAAATCCGGAGGTAGACCCTAGTCGCCTGCTGGGATCCATGGCCCAACTTCAACAACTCTGGCGCAAATTATCGCGTCAGCATGAGCTGTCATCCGAAAAATCATCAATGACCTCCTTTATCTGTCTGTCCAATGTCCTCGTCGTGGTCGTTGCGGAATTTATTCCATTTTTGGAATCTAGTAGATCCTAGGTCTCGCAAACTGATGCCATTTGCTGAACTTCAGGATAAATTTGATCTGCCCCGCCAGGTGTTTTACAGATATCTGCAAATTCGCCACTATGCCCTAACTATAACCCCAAACTTACAATCCCCCCCCCCCCATCCCCCTTTGAAAACTTAATTCTAGCAGGCTCTGCCCAGAAGGGTTTAATTTCCGATATATACCGGATACTGAATGCCTACTCTATAACTGCGCAGGGCAAACATGCTTACATGCTCCGTTGGGAAAAAGGCACTCGGTGAGGAACTCCCCACGGAGACCTGGCTGGTGATTTGGTCCCAGACAGCCAAGAGTTCTTTTTGCACACTTTACAAGGAAAACGCCTATAAAATCCTCTATTTTTGTTACCTCACCCCAGATGTGCTCCATACCATCTACCCCACTGGCTCTGACCGCTGCTGGCATTGCCAGGGGGCTAAGGGTACCCTCCTCCATATCTATTGGAGCTGCCCACTGATTACTTCTTTTTGGCACTCGGTTCAACAGCTGCTGAATTGCCTTTTTGAGGTACCTGTCCCCATGACACCAAAATTTTATTTACTAGGCCTTTCAAAACTGAAAATTGTCAAACCCTATAAGAAGTTATTACGTCAAATCCTCACAGCCGTGTGTTGCCTCGTTGCCCTTAACTGTAAGCGGTGTTCCCCACCTTCCCCTAAAGCCCTATATGCTAGGGTCAAGGATGTGGAACTGATGGAGAAAATGACTGCCACAATTCATGACAGAATGGAGGCCCACAATAAAGTGTGGGAGTTGTGGCACCTCCGGGGGAATCCACCTTGAGCATGTGGGTGAGTTAATATGATGACCTATTACTTTCTTTTTCTCCTCCCTCTCTTTCTCTTCTTGTTTCACTTTATGTGATTTTTATTATATCATACTAGTTGATACGTATTGTTATTTAGCGTTCTAATGCTTGAGCAGTGATATTGCTACACCAGAAGTCTTACTGGTACTATCTTTATGCACATCATACAGTGCTTATGGACAACACTCACTGATATATTAATACCAGCATGCCTTTCTAAAATCAAGCTCTGGGATTGCTACTCACTGCAAGAACAATAATATAGTATGTTTGCCTGACCCTATCCTGAGCTTGTTAAGCTTTATATTTTGCATGTCTCAGGAGGGTTTATTTACATTCGGAAAGTGCAGAAATGCAATAGTTTAAATGGGCCCTGAGTGAACTCCATGTATTCTATTTCATACGGAGACGGTTGTTTTGGCACTGAGCATCCTCTGACATCCAGGCACGAAAGAGCACATTGTATATACACAAACAGTGGGTGAATCATTTGCTTCACTGGACCCTGTGCCTAAATGAACTTGTCTGTTGGAATTGATGCTGAGTGTAGACCTCACTTCTTTGCCAAATGGGGCCCCATGTTTGCAAAAGCAACAAAGACCAAGCAAGTACAAGGCATTTTAACAAACAAGCACCAACCAATAGTTTGTACATAGCCAGGCAGATCTCTAATGAATTGCATGGACACATGACATATCTGCTTGTCCTCACTGTTATTACATAGCCACTGAACCTGCTGTTACCTCAAGTTACCCTATATAGAAAAACTGTACTGAGAAAATATGTAGGCTTCCATTAGGGCCCTTTCACACTGATGCGTTTTTCCTGTGTTTTTACCTTGCAAGAAAAAGATTTCCCTTTAAATACTATGGGACTCTTCACACCACTGCGCTATGGGTCTTTGCATGCTGCATCTTTGGTACGGTTTTGAAAAACGCACCAAAAACACAGCTTTCCCTTGAAATCAATGGAAAACGCGGCAAAAGCGCAACAAAAATGCACCGCATTTTGTGTTTTTTAGTCACATGTCGATTTTTCACAGGTGCAGGGAACCAAAAAACACACCAGAAACGCTTCTGAAATACAGCAAAATTGCAGTAAAAACGCATATGCCCTTTTGCTACAGAGCAGTGTGAAAGGGCCCTAACTGCTCATAGTCGGCTGCTCTGAGTGGTCCCGCAGCGTTCTGGGACCTGTGACAAGTCCCAGAAGGCTGCTGGGGAAGGAGAAGGCCAAACCTTCCTCTCATCCAAAAAAAATGACGTGCCAAATGTGAAGGAGGAGGAGGAGGAGGAGGTGGGGAGCAGAACTTCCCCTTCTGCTTTAAATATGCAAGCTGTCTGGCTATGTTTATCCAAATGCTTCCATACTTTCTGTTAATGACAAGGATCAAATATGTAGACCAAGAGTTATGATTTCTGTAGCTGCTTGTTTCAGGTTAGTGGCTAGAAACAGTCAGGCAACCAGCATTTTCAGAAGAAACTCAAGAATTTCTCCCTGTATAAAGACCCTTTAGTTTTGTAAAAAAAAATAAAAAATCAGCAAAAGGGACATTACTTACTATGCAACCCTTGTGCTGCTGGCTCCTGCTTTAGTTGAAAACTTCCTCCACCGACACCCCCTTCCCACACAATCTTTCTGTGTGTCGGGGATAAACAGAGCCGAGGGACCTGTCATATGCACTCATGTTTCTGCCCTCCCATTCATAGAAACTGTACAAATGCTTCTATTATTTAAAAATTGATCTATGAATGGAAGACGAGTGGAGGAATGAAAAATCTGCTTCCTCATCATTTTTCATTCACAGAATTAACAGTCACAGACACTTGCAAGTCATTACTGATCAATTTCTAGCCCCTATACTATTCCATTATCTCTACTGAGCTTCATAATAGAAGCACCACCAATAAACACCAGCCTATGCAAGTTATGCTGCTGAAAACAGCCCAAGAAATTCTTACTTTTTAAGGGTTCATTCAAATGGCAGATTAGTGCCATCCTCCATGCAGAGCCGCTGGCAGATGCATGTGCAGCCACCTCTATGGCCTGCCTGCATACAGCTCTATGGTGGATGCACACACATCTGTCAATGGCTCTGCACAGGGGATGGCACTAATCTGCCATCTGAATGAGCCCTAAAGTAAAACTAAAGACAAAACGTTTGTTTTCATTTTTTTTTTTTTTTTTTGGATAGAGTGTAAAGAACACACTATCCAAAACTCTATTCACGTTAGAACTGCATCTCTCCCATTACAAATCTATGGGAATGCAATACGAGGGTAGTCTGAAAAACTCAATGCCTGATACAGAAGCAGTGACCACTCAGACACTGTTCCAGATGTTCAGCTCTGAAAATGGCTCATGCTCGCAATACGTTTTCATGCGCTCTTTGCAAACAGTTGGCACCCCCTGTAGTCAAGTTAAAAGTGGAAGGCGGCTCAAAGTGTTCCATCAGTGGGCAAAGTGATGGCAATAGTCTTCTGGGATGCAGCAGCAGTGCAGAAGACTGTTACCATCACTTTGCCCGCCGATGGAACACATTTGTTTGTTTCAAATGTATGTAATAAAGTCACAGGCATAAACGCTAAATGCTAGTCACTTCTATGCATCCTTACAAACAAACATTGAAATTCAAACCATTGCCATGTTGATTTAAGAACATTTTTAAAGTATATCTAAATCTAAAAACAAAAATGTAAGCTTACTAATCCTTAAATATAATTGCTGCATTCGTTTTCTAATTGTAGTTTCCCTTTATTTTCACTTAGTGGTCTGCCCAGTAACAAACTTCATGTCTTAGGCGCAGGGATCCTCAAACTACGGCCCTCCAGCTGTTGCAGAACTACACATCCCATGAGGCATTGTAAAACTCTGACATTCACAGACATGACTAGGCATGATGGGAAATGTAGTTCCTGAACACCTGGAGGGCCGCAGTTTGAAGACCCCTGTCTTAGGGTGTCACCTTTATCTATGGAGGAGCAATGGAGACACCCTTTGACAGCAGCACTGTCTACCAGAGGAGAGAGTATTAAAATAAAGCCTAGCTCTAGCTAACACTTTTTAAACTGTTTTTCTTTGGAAGATAAAGGTTTTAATTGAATGGATAAAAGCTGGCTAGTGTAAGCTCCCCTGTCAGTGTTACATGGTTTGTCTCAACCTTGGTCCCAAGCTCTGTTGAAAGAAGTGGAAAATCAGGATTAACAGATAAAAAAAAAATAATAATTACAGGGAGACTCTGTAAAACAAAGACTGCTTTATTAATGCTGGTGATAGACTGCATCATACTGTATATGGCATTTTTTTTTTTTTTTTTGACTTCAGTACCACTTTAAGGGTTTTCTGATAAAACTATTTGAGTCACTAATGGTAAGATTACATGTTCTGACACCTCATTTATCCAGCCTAAAATACAGATAATCAACAGTAAGTAGAAATATTTGTGAAGGTGTGACCGTCCTTAAATAGAAGTGTAAACAGATCGTCCGTGGTACAGAACATGGTTTCTGGAAGGAACTCTGTGAAGGTTTTTAAAAAGGATCTTCGGTCATATAAGAAAAAAAAATTAAAAGTCATCAGCTACAAATACTGTAGATGCTAACTTTTTTTTAAAGGACACTTACCTGTCTAGGGATCTAGGCGCTGTCCTCACCTGACCTGTTTCTTTACTGGTCTATAGGTCCCTGGCGCCGCCATGTTGACTTTGGGAAACTGGCTGTGACTCCTTGCGGCTTCACAGCTGGCTTCGCGCTGCATCATGTGAATGGTCCCACAGCTCTATAGGACCTGTGAAGTGTTCCAGGGGGCTGCGGATGGGGACAAACTTCCACTCAGATCTCCCAAGAAGATTCAAGTGGAAGTGGGAGTGCATACCTGTCAAAACTAGGTACCTGCTCCCCCCTCCAAAAGAAAAAGTTTCCAGCACAGTGGCTAAGTGGTTATCACATCCGCATGCAGCACTAGGGTCATCAGCTCGAATCCCAACCATGGCGCTACCAGCCTGGAGTATACATGTTCTCCCTATGCCTGCATGGGTTTCCTCCCACACTCCAAAGACATGCTGGTAGGTTAACTGGCTCCTATCTAAATTGGCCCTAGTATACAGTTAGGTCCATATATATTTGGACACAGGCACAATTTTAGTTTTTCATATTCAAGCTATAGTTATAGAATAGATATGGGCTGAAAGTGCACACTCAGGTTTAATATGAGGGTATTTACATCCAAAATCGGAGGAAGGGTTTAGGATTTACAGCTCTTAAGAATAGCCACCCCCCTTTTTTAAGGGACCAAAAGTAATTGGACAATTGAATCAAAAAGCTGTTTCATGGCCAGGTGTGGGCTACTCCTTCGTTATTTCTTCATCAATTAAGCAGGTAAAAGGTGGGGAGTTGACTCTAAGTGTGCAACTTGCATTTAGAGTCTACTGCTGTGAACCTACATCATGCGTTCAGGAGCCAGGGAGCTGTCCAAGCAAGTTAAACAGGCCATTATAAATCTTCAAAAACAAAACAAATCCATCAGAGAGATAGCAGCAACATTAGGAGTGGCCAAATTAACAGTTTGGCACATTCTGAGGAAAGAAGAACACACTGGTGAACTCAGCAAGACAGAAAGGCCTGGACGTCCACGGAAGACAACAGTGGTGGATGATCGCAGGATCCTCTCTATGGTAAAGAAAAACCCATTCACAACATCCAGACAAGTGAAGGACACTCTCCAGGATGTGGGCGTATCATTGCCAAAGTCTACAATCAAGAGAAGACTTCACAAGAGAAAATACAGAGAGTTCACCACAAGGTGCAAACCATTCATAAGCCTGAAGAATGGAAAAGCCAGATTAGACTTTGCCAAAAAACATCTAAAAAATCCAGACCAGTTCTGGAAAAGCATTGTTTGGATGGATGAAACTAAGATTACTCTGTACCAGAATGACGAGAAGAAAAAAGTGTGGAGAAGGCTTGGAACAGCTCATGATTCAAAGCACACAACGTCATCTGTAAAACATGGTGAAGGTAGTGAGATGGCATGGGCATACATGGCTTCCAGTGGCACTGGGTCATTGGTGTTTATTGATGATGTGACAGAAGACAGAAGCAGCCGAATGAATTCTGCCGTGTTTAGACCCCTTTCATACTGGGGCATTTTTCAGGCGCTTTTGGGCTAAAAATAGCCCCTGTAAAGCGCCTGAAAACGCCTCCCCTGCAGCCCGTGTGAGAGCCCGAGTGCTTTCACACTGGGGCGGTGTGCCTGCAAAACTTGTTAGACAAAGTCCTGCAAGCAGCATCTTTTGGGTGGTGCGGGAGCAGTGTATACACCGCTCCTCCACCGCCCCTGCCATTTAAAAGTGCACCACTAGCGGCTGAAAAGCGCAGCTATAAATTTACCGCTAACGCCCCCCCTGCCCCAGTGTGAAAGCAGTCTTATGCAGCGTACACACGAGCGGACTTTTCGACCAGAATGGTCCGACGGACAATCCGATCGTGTGTGGGCTTCATCGGACCTTCAGCGGACTTTTCCAGTCGAAAATCTGACAGACTTTAGATTTGAAACATGCTTCCAATCTTTCCGACGGACTCGAGTCCGGTCGAAGGATCCGCTCGTCTGTATGCTAGTCCGATGGACGAAAATCCACGCTAGGGCAGCTATTGGCTACTGGCTATCAACTTCCTTATTTTAGTCCGGTCGTAAGTCATCACGTACGAATCCGTCGGACTTTGGTGTGATCGTGTGTAGGCAAGTTCGTTCATTCAAAAGTCCGTGGGAAGTCCGTCAAAAGTCCGACGTAATGGCCATCGGACTTTTGTTGCCGAACAATCCGCTCATGTGTACGCGAACTTAGAGATACACTGTAAGCCAAGATTAAGCCAAATGCAGAAAAGTTTATTGGTCGGTGCTTCACAGTACAGATGGACAATGATCCAAACACACTGCAAAAGCAACCCAGGAGCTTTCGAAGGAAAAGAAGTGGAATATTCTGCAATGGCCGAGTCAATCACCTGATCTCAACCCAATTGAGCATGCATTTCACTTACTGAAGGCAAAACTAAAGGCAGAAAGACCCACAAACAAAGAACAACTGAAGACAGCTGCCTGGCAAAGCATCAGAAAGGAGGAAACACAGTCTTTGGTAATGTCCATGGGTTGCAGACTTCAGGCAGTCATTGCCAGTAAACTCTTAACAAAACATAAATAAATTAACATTTTATTTAAGATTATATTCATTTGTCCAATTACATTTGAGCCCCTGAAAATGGGGGGACTGTGTATAAAAATGATTGCTGTTCTTAAAATCTGTACTTGATATTTATGTTCAACCCCTTAAATTAAAGCTAAAAGTCTGCCCTTCAAATTAATTTGGATTGTTTCATTTTAATTTTATTCTGGTGGCATACAGAGCCAAAAGTATAAACATTGTCTAAATATAAATTGACCGAACTGTATGTACTGTATATATGAATGGGACTGTACAATATAAACCTAGGACCCTGCATTCACTATATCTGATCTCCCACAGTGCACAGAACATGGAAATGCAAATATTTTAGTAAATATAAATGGCTAAATACCTTTTTTTCATCAGCAGTTAGAGCAGTCTTGTGAATTCTATCAGTGTCTGGTTAAAGCTTGTAGGAGGAGTTTTCATACTACTCTGACTGTTCTATGTGGCTACAGGACCCCTGACCCCCTGTCTGGACAGTGCTGATTGGCCCTGTGCTGATCACATGCACTCTCACAAGAAAAAAACAACTCTCTAGCAATACACACCAAACTGAGCACGTACACCTTGTCCCTTAGCCTCTGTTCTATTAGGAGATGGATTGGGGACAGTGGAAGAAGGGAAGGATCAGAGAAGACAGGATAAAACAGCCTTTTTACACAATGCAGAGGATTAACCTCTTCCACAATGAGTATAATAAGCATGCTTTACTGCATATACAGACTGATTTTACTGTTGTGGGTTTAGTAACACTTGAAGTAAAAAATTTTATATACTGTATATTAGACATTGTGCTCAAAATCAGGAATAATCATAGCAGGATATTGGGTAAGCAAATATTGCATAAGAAGCCTAGTACTGTATAAGGCTTCAGTACAGAACTGGTGGTTCGTCATTTGAACAAAAAATAGTTCACAGCCTGGAATCAATGTGAGGACTGAGTAGGCGCTTTCTGTGCTGTATTCTGCTTTGTTAGGAGACATAATGAGAGTTTCTGGCACCATCCAAAGAACCCAGGGGGCCTGGGAGAAGGTGAACTGCAGAATGCCACTGTAATAACAATTCAGTAGCACAATCACCTTGCTCACAGAGCTTCTCAAAACATGTTTATTTTAAAGTCACAAATGAGTGTATTTATCAAGGCAGTGCTGATGTGTAGAATGCAGCAACCCGCAGGAAATCGGATTTTACCTTTCATCAGTCTACAGCAGTCAAAAGAATGAAAGGCAATCTGTTTTCTATGACCTTCTCACACTATGACAGATGGCAATCTTCTACCCATGGCCCATCTAACATCCAATAACACATTGTACAAGCAATGTAATGTAGTTTATAGGCAATCATATCGTTTACACCTACATGTGCAGAAAACAAAACATTCTAAGGTGACTGAACTCTCATGATTATGGAAGAATGGGTGTGCAGGTGAACACTAGAGGATAAATAAACTCCTTGAAGTCTGTTGGCCAGGACAGAAATATTTTGACAGTCTGAGAAAATATGGCCAGCAAGTTCACAGCCAAACGTTTACATCACACAAAATGCAAGATGAAAAAACAGTTCCCTATGAATAGCTGATCGTTATTTGTCCCAGAGATGTTATATTTGGACAGATAGAACATATCTAGCATTCCGCAAGATTTCTGAGACTAAGTGCCTGATTTACTAAAGGGTGAAATGAGGTGAACTGCATACAATCAGAAAGTCTTGTGAATGAGGAATTTAAAAGATACAGCTTTTTTCCAATGACTGGATGTCTGATGTAAACACAGCGATCTTCAGCTCACTTACCATATTAGTAAAACAGCTCCTGTGACTACAGGTTTGTACTTTGGATACGTTTCAACTACGACTGTCAAAGTATTCAACTGTTATTCAGGAATGTTTAGTAAAAGTGAAGCTTAAAGTAATTGAAAAGTCTTGTTTTTTTTCCAGTTAAATTCATACTTACCCCCTCTGTGCAGTTGGTTTTGCACAGAGCAGCCCAGATCATCTTCTTCATAAGTCCCTCTTCAACGCTCCTAGCCCTTCCCTTCTGTTCAGTGCCCCCACAGCAAGCAGCTGGCTATGGGGGCACCCGCGCCGCAGCTCTCTGTGCATTCAGACATGGAGCCGCAGTCCGGCTCCGCTTCCTTTCTCTCCTCATTGGCTGACTGACTTTGATTGACAGCAGTGGGAGCCAATGGCGCTGCGCTGTTGTCTCAGTCAATGAGGAGGGGAGTCCCGAGCAGCCGAAACACTCCTGCAACATCGCTGGATCTAGATGGGGCTCAGGCATTGGAGGGGCTGAGAGGGCTGCTGCACACAGAAGGTGTAAAGGCAGAAGGTGTTTTATCTTTATGCATAGAATGCATAAAGATTAAAAAACTTCTGCCTTTACAACCACTTTAATGTGTAAGTTCACTCCCCATCCCCGTCCCACTGTACCAGAGTCCCACGATTCCCCACCATCAGACACCAGGTCGCCGCTTCACCGGTCGGGGGATCTGAAATCCCTGCTGCTTAATCTCCTATCCATACCTCTCAGCGTGTACAGCTATATCATCACATGGATGGCGCTGACCAAACAGAGTGCGCCTAGCCCATCTTGTCCGTGTTGGAGGAGAGGAGAGAAAGCCAGGAGGAATTTAAATACCTGGACCAGTAAAGCGACGTCCTGGTGCCGGAAAGCGGGGGATCCCGGGACTCCGGTACAGCGGGATCGGGGAGGGGGTCCAGTGTACGTTTAGCTTACAGATTTTCTGTAAAGATGAACTTACTCTTTAAATCCCATCTATTGTCAAAATGTAAAATCATCATATTAATTTCCACATTGCATTTTAGGTATTTCGTGTCTACTCCTATTAATCTGATTGATATTGAAGTCTGTAAACTTACTTTGTGAAGGTCCCCACACATTAACTTTGAATTCTGTGACATATAATTACTATGCCCTGTGAGTAGGCACTACTGTGTCACACATTTCACAGAGCCTTCCTTCTGAACTACAGAGGTGCTAAAAGGAGGAGTTTCAGAAGGCAGAGTCAGTACAGGAATCACAGCTTACAGGGAGCAAGGTGCCATGGGACATGTAGTCCTTATAAATTGAAAGTAAAAAGCAGAGAAGCAGCTTCACAGCATGCAGGGAATACACAAAGTTGTGGAAAGAGATGGCATAGAACAATGTTTCTCAACCTTTTTGCAGTCACAGCACCCTTTAAAATTAAGGACACTCTTGAGGCTCTCTATTCTAAAATGTAAAAACTAAGCT
The DNA here is from genome assembly GCA_037952835.1 of Lithobates septentrionalis. Lineage (NCBI taxonomy): Eukaryota > Metazoa > Chordata > Amphibia > Anura > Ranidae > Lithobates > Lithobates septentrionalis. Next base: position 4,433,530 of record JBBDGP010000561.1, on the reverse strand, counting down.
AATAGTTTTACATATTGCAGCAGCATCCATACACATACAGTGCCTTGCAAAAGTATTCATCCGCCTTGCCATTTTTTGTGTTTTTTGCCTCACAACCTGGAATTAACACGGAATGTTTGAGGATTTGCATCATTTAATTTACAGAACATGCCCTCAACTTTGAAGATGTTTTTATTTTTATTGTGAAGCAAACAACAAATAGGGCAAAATAACAAAAAAAAAGTCAATGTGCAGAACTATTCACCCCTCTAAAGTCAATACTTTGTAGAGCCACCTTTTGCAGCTATCACAGCTCCAAGTCGCTTTGGATAAGTCTCTATGAGCTTGCCACATCTTACCATTGGGATTTTTGCCTATTCTTCCTTGCAAAATTGCTCCAGCTCCTTCAAGTTGGATGGTTTGCGCTTGTGAAGAGCAATCTTTAAGTCTGACCACAGATTTTCTATTGGATTGAGGTCTGGGCTTTGGCTAGTCCATTTCAACACATTTACATTTTTCCCCTTAAACCACTCAAGTGTTGCTTTAGCAGTGTGTTTGGGATCATTATCCTGCTGGAAGGTGAACCTCTGTCCTAGCCTCAAATCACACACAGAGTGGTACAGGTTTTGCTCACGAATATCCCTGTATTTAGCACCATCCATCTTTCCCTCAACTCTGACCAGTTTCCCAGTCCCGACTGCTGAAAAACATCCCCACAGCATGATGCTGCCACCACCATGTTTCACTGGGGATGGTGTTCTTTGGGTGATGTGATGCGTTGGGTTTGTGCCAAACATAGCGTTGTCTTTGATGGCCAAAAAGTTCAATTTTAGTCTCATTAGACCAGAACACCTTCCTCCATACATTTTGGGAGTCTCCCACATGCCCTATCGCAAACTCAAAATGTGCCATTTTATTTTGTGCTGAAAGTAATGGCTTTATTCTGGCCACTCTGCCATAAAGCCCAACTCTATAGAGCCTACAGCTTATTGTCATCCTATGTACAGATACTCCAGTTTTTTATTTCTGAAGTTTTATGTAAATATTTTTCCAATTTTACTTCACCAACTTAGACTATTGTGTTCTGATCCATCACATATAATTCAGATTAAAAAAAAATTGAACTAAAGGCTGTAATGTAACAAAATAGGTAAAACGCCAAGGGGGTGAATACTTTTGCAAGGCACTGTAGATCACCCAATATTAGTGGTAATTAATTCTTTCAAAACAAATACACTTTTGTACACAGGTAACTCCAGCATTTCTTCCTCAGTTTCTCTCCCCCATGCAGCTAACTTTGACCCCAGTGCTTTTGGTTTCAGGCAAGGATGCTCTACAGGCGCTCAATGTCCTCCTTATCAACCAATGATGTCAGCAGTTGTTAAGATGCTGGCCTGCACAGTGCCTAGGGTTGTAACATTACACAATGAAAGACTGTGGCTTTGTGTAACAAAAAGTAAGGCTTAATCCACCCACTGTCTTTTTTTGGGCAATTTAGGCATTTTGCCAAGGCACCCCTGAAGAACCCAGGAGGCACCCTGGTTGAAAAAGGCTGGCTCAAAAGACAGGTAGAACTCACAACATGAAAAGAGAATTTTCAAGAAAGCTTATATTGGGTTTAAAAAAAACAAAAAACTTTTGTTTGTATTGTGATTACAATTATTGATAAAGAAAATGGAGTGTCTGCTGTAACTATAGAACTCTTTTAACCCCCAAGATAATTTGGTGTATTCACTACGGCAGGGGAAAAAAGACTGATGGTGGCTGAAGAGTAATAGCTAGTCATAAATGTAAGTTATGGTGGCTAATCAGCTTTAGGTCTCGCAGCTCTGGTTTTGAATCCCACCTAGGACCCTCTATGTGAATTTTGTATGTTCTCCCAGTGTTTGAGTGACTTTCCTCCCACAAAATACAAACAAATTGATAAGGTAATTGGTTTAAGCACAAAACTGACCCTTTAGTGTGTTAGAAACATTGGATGGAAAGCTCTTTTGGGGTACAAGGATAAGACTACAGAAATCTGAAATCTGGTTGGTCTCATTAATGGACTTTACATATCACCTTTGCCTTTAGCATTGTCTTGGGTCATGTGCAAGCAAATCTTAAAGGAAAACTTGTTTTTTTTTTTCTCCAATCAGAGGGCTGAAGGCTGAGAGAGAGGTGCAAAATTACATTCTGCCCTATGTTCATTTTCAGGTTTGGCTCTGGCAAGCACCTGTGTGTGTTAGGCTCCATGTACACTAGCAGCTTCTAAACTTGAGTTTAGGAGCTTTTGGCGTTTTTTTGCCAAAGCTCCTAAACACAACTCCATAAAGGCCTATGTTTCCACGTACACATAGGCTTTTAGGATCGTTTAAGAGCTGCTGAGGTTAGAGAAGGTTCAACCTCCCCTAACCTCCCTCTCCTGAACATGGAGTAATCACGTTCAGGATAGGAACATTTTGACCACCGGTGGTCAAAGTAGTGTACATGAAGCCTCAAAGGTTAACTCCACTTTTGTGGGGGAAAAAAACTAGATAAAGAAAAAATAATATAGCATATACAATAACGACACAAGTCATATTATAATTGAATGTTATTAAAAATTACCTTTCCTTTTCTATCTGCAGCTCTGTAATTTTCTGCAAATGCAATGCAAAATGGCTACCTGGAGGTGTTCTGTACACAGAATATGTACAGAACGCCCCCCAGAAACATAATTTACTACTTGTGTGATTGGCTCACTGATTTTCCCAGAAGTCTGCACTAACATACAAGTCAGATTTCAGGCATCCTCTGCAACAAAATGTCATTTTTGGTGAGATACTTCCAATAGGAACACATCCAAAGGGATGCAGGTCCAGCAGCTTTCCTTATTAGTTCCCTGCAGGTGCCACAGCTGATTGATAATTATGAAACCACTCCCATTAGATTCACTCAGCAGGGGCACACAGAAACACACATGGATTTCTTCAGAATAACAAAAGGTAGAAATCTGCAAAAAAGTTTGATACATTCCCTGCAATGTACATAGATCAACCAGAGGGGAATGTTTTTTTCTCAACAAAAGTGGAGTTATGCTTTAAAGTGGTTGTAAACCTCAGAACAAAGCATATCGCTGTATAGTGTGTACTTGTCTCAATTAAGAGCACTATGTGTCATTTCTGTCTGCTGCTTCGTTCCTCTGCTATCAGTATTAATCACTTCTGACAAGTTTTCCTGACACCAAGCGAAAAATGTTGACAGGGGAGGGACCTGCAGTAGATTGACAACCTCGGCTCTGTTCCTGTATGCTGTGGAGGGGAGGGGGTGTCTTTTCCATCCAATCAGCTCTCAGAGCTTTTCGCACTGAAGTGTGAAATGTTATCTGTCCGTCTCCTTTTTTCTGAACTCTCAGACAAGCTTTATAATTCAGTACTTTGAATGGATGTAGAGAAGACTGCAGATAAACAGGTACAACTTATGTTGGAGGATTTGTATATGTAAGGGTTTACAACCACTTTAAACCTTTGGCTCCAAAAACCCTTTTAACCCCAGTGTTAGAAGAATGATCAGCTGTCATAATAAATGTGTACCTGGAGCCCCCTTTTTGCTGCATGTACATACACATAAGCTAATTAAAAAGAACAATTTGCCTGCAGAAAAAAACTGCAGTGGACAGAAAAACATTACATATGAATTTCTACATGCTAACAATCTTTAGAGACTAAAGTACTTACTTTATAAATATTAAAATGTGACAAAAAGGGAAAAGAATTCCTCCATGCTTGAAATCGCTTCATTTCTGCAAGGTTTAGAAAGTCCACAAGCGAATATGCAAAAGCAAGGAAAAAGCAAGAACTTTTCTCCCAAGTTTGGAGGATGCCAAAGTTTGTGTAACAGTTCTGGAACAAGCAGAGAAATGACAGCATGCCACACACTGACATTCCACACTCTTCTCCGCTTGTGGCTAGGTGTTGGTCCCACCGAACAGATCAGCCCAGCAGAGAGAAACAAATGGGAGGATGACTCCTGGGCAAAGCCAGATGAAAACTATTCTGAGACAGGGACATAGGCTGGAATATTGTATGTCCTTCTGTTGACACTGGCCTTTGCATAGTTATGCTTCATTCTAACTATAAAAACAACACTTGAAGACACTAACCATAAAATTCATCTGTGCTGTACTTTTTCCTTGTGACAGATTGAGCCACCAGCTCAAAAAGTGGTAATAAGTTGGATGTAGGAGATATTACATTACGTAATAAATTGTAGTGTATGCAAACTAACCCTTAGGAAGAAAGCTGTATGGATTTTCCCGGGGATGATAAACTTTTTGTCTGCCAAACTACATAATAAACTTATAAAAGAGAACAAAAAATGTACTCAAACGATCTATGAAGGAACATAAACGCTTCCAAATACACTGACTCTTGATTTGTCCGCAGGTCCAGTAAAAGTTGTAAAAACAGATGAATAAGTGGAGACAGACATTTGATCTGCTCTCCGAGTCAAAGCAGATAACATTCTGCACTCCCTTCACATGTCCAATACTCCAGAAACACGGAACAGGACATATTCTCTGCCATAGAAGCTGTTTTTCTGTCCAGCTGCTCATTTGATTCCCTTGGTGTCTCCTGTGAGCTTGTCCTGGACATCCAGAGGAATGAGAAACACAAATGCAGGGTAGCCTACGACTAACCTAAAGCACAGCAGCCAACTTTATAGACCAGATCCACTTGGCGATTACACAGACGTCTCTGGGACCTGAAATGTGTCAGAAATCTTTCTCTGGCATTGCTACATGTCTGCAGATTGCAAGATGAACAGTGCAAATAAGCCATTCCAAACTGCTGAAAATCCCACACAGAATTCATTAAAGGAGCATTGCAGGACAGCGGTGGATTATTCCAGTATCCCGTGTTTGTAGCTCTTCCAGACACTAGTGTGGGCAGCCTTCTTTGGTTTTGCTGGGCTCATTTGTAACGGAGTATTCCGGTCGTTTGTGTGCCTCGAACAGCACATTCAGAAACAAGCTGCTCACAGGGTGTTGTCTATGGTCCCAAGCTCATTCCTAGAAGCACAATCTTCTTGGATTGTGGGCCTGCCCCTGCTAAAAACAGACACTCTATGGTGTTCACATGGCTAACTGCTTGAATCACAGCCAAAGGGTCAGATTTAACTGCAGGATGGAGAGTTAATTTCCTGTGGGAGCCTCCATTGGGATTTAAAACAGTCCCTCTCTCATCTGTCAACATCCCTTTAACTATCTCGCTGCCAGAGGAGGCTGCCTCTCACTGGACTCTATGGGCATTGCTGGGCTCTGTAAATGGCATTACAGCTCGGGAAAACCAAGTTCCTGTTCACTTCAGAGGCTATCCAAACCATGGGTCTTTTTAAGAGGGTTAACTGTAGGCATCCATCTTTGTTTTCGCTTATCTGTTACATAAAGAGGTCCACAGATACAGACAAAGTTCTAAAGCCCAAGTAGAACGCGAACATATTACTGCCCAACAATGCTAATGCATTAGGTAAACTGCATTTTAAAATTAAAACTAAAACACATTGATTAGTGGTTTATAAAAACTTCATTTTACTGCAGCTCTTGTGCATGTTAACCCCCCCCCCCCCCTTTCCATTATATGCAGCGTTAATGCACATGCATTAAAGGGTAACACCACAACAAAAAAATACAGCAATAAAAAATAATAATAATAAAGCATATACAAATGCTACACAAGACATTCAATTCAAACACTTGCCTACTGGGCACTTTTACCCCTTTCCTGCCCAGGCCAGATTTCAGCACTGGCACACTTTAAATAACAATTGCGCGGTCATGTGACGCTGTACTCATATGAATGTTTTATCATATTTTTTGACACAAATAGAGCTTTTTTTGTAGGTATTTAATTACCGCTGTGTTTTTTATTTTGCTAAACAAACGAAAAAAGACCAACAATTTCAAAGAAAAAAAAAGTTTTTCATAGTTTGTTATAACATTTTGCAAACAGATAATTTTTATCCTTCACTGATGTGTGCTGATGAGGTGGCACTGATGAAGCGGCACTGGTGGGCACTGATGAGGCTGCACTGATGGGCACTGATGAGGCGGCACTGGTGGGCACTGATGAGGCTGCACTGATGGCCACTGATTGGCAGCACTGGAGGGCACTGTTGGGACTGCACTGATAATCAGGATACTGATAACCAGTGCCCTAATTATCAGTATAGGTGTCCCCTTAACACAAGCCGGTTATCAGCTCTCCACTCCTCCCGCTGTCAGCATGAGGAAAGAAATGCCGATATCCAGATTGGGTTTAAATCATGATCAGCTGTGGTAAAGGACCGCTGTGATTGGCCCTTTACCCCGATTTGTGATCAGCTGTGTCTGAAGGACACGGCGATCATAGGGCGCGCCGCCCTCCGTCCATGGACACCAACCCGGCAAAGACAGCTGTAGCCATCTTTCGGCTGTATCGCAAGTGGCAACTGGTTAATGGTTTTAAAATTACCTTTCTTTTTTTATACTGCAGCCACTGTAACTTTCAATGCATAATGGCAACCTGGAGGCGTTCTTTGCACTGTTGGTGTACAGAATGTCCCCAGAAATGTAATTTCCTGCTTGTGTGATTGATTCACTGATTTTCCAAAAAGTCTGCACTAGGATACAAGTCAGATGTTATGCACCTTATTCTGGACATGCCCCAGTCTCCTACTGGAAAAAACTGTCTTACGGGTTGTTAAGCTAATTATGTATTTTGTTGGTTTGGTTGCCTGTAAAATCCCATAAAGGGAAAAACCACAAGATGTCCTGCGGGTTGTTAGATCTATATCTCATACTCCTGTACCATGTGCCCCTTATTTCTGTCTGTTGGGCTTGTTAGTAGAACTGGCTAATACCAAAGTGCTCTGGATCCTTCTGAGTCTTCTGTTATTCTATGCCCGAATGGTGATTACTATGTGCTGCAAAAAGCACTCTTCTTCTACACTTCGGTTTTGGATGTAACTTGTAAATATTAACCTGTTTATGCACCAAGCTACATGCAACAATAGAGGCTGTCCGAAGAAATTTCAAAGCTTTTTGGTCCTGCTGGCTAGATACCCCCTCTACAGTTAGGCCCCTTTCACACGGACGGATAGAATTGTGCTTTTAGCTGCGTTTTCTACCACAGCTAAATGCACAAAATGCTTTCCTATGGCCCCATTCACACACTGCATTTAGCTGCATTTTGATTAGATGCGGTTTGGTGCGGATAGAAAAAATAGAATTGACTGCGTCCAGGAGCGATTTAGCGCAGCTATACACACATAACCGCAGGTAATCGCAGTGCACTGTGTCAGCTCCAATAGCAGCCCTGAGCTGGCTCGCTCATCGGGAAAGGAAAAATGTTTTTCCTTTCTCAATGAGCGACAAGCACGGGGATCCGATTTGGATCCCCGCCAATGCCAGGCACTGTTCGGTATGAATCTTGAGGGGGAACTCCACGCCAAATTTGAAATAAAAAACCGGCATGGGTTCCCCTCCAAGAGCATACCAGGCCCTTCGGTCTGGTATGGATTTTAAGGGGCACCCTCTACGCCGGAAAAACGGGGGACCCCAGATCCCGACCCCCACCCTATGTGAATGAGTATGGGGTACATCGTACCCCTACCCATTCACCTGGGGAAAAAAGTGTCAATAAAAAAACACTACACAAGTTTTAAAAGTAATTTATTAGGCAGCTCCGGGGGTCTTCTTCCGAATTCGGGGGTCTTCTTCCGACTTCGGGGGTCTCTCAGGCCTCTTCTCCCTCTCTCCGATGTCGTCTCCGCGCTCTCTTGTTCTCCGGTGCCTTCTTCCTTCTGCCGGGCTCCTCCACTATCTTCTGCTCTTTTGCCGCTCTTTTGCTAGCGGAGGAGCCCGGTCTTATGAGACGTCTTCTTGCCTCTTCTCTTCCAGAGATGTTGACACGATGCTCCCTCTCGCTGTAATGCCATGAGCGAGGTCTGCAACCAATTATATAGGCATAAGGCGTGGCCACCGGGACATGTCACCCGGTGACCCCGTCTCCTTATGACGTCACAGTCCCGGGGCTATAGTCCCACTTGCTATGGAAATGGCAAACTGCAGCTAAACGCAACCGCAGCTAATCGCAATGTACAAATGCAGCTGATCGCAGTGCCTGGTGTCTTGAATTTCACAGAAAAAAAAACATGCTTTTAACTGCGGCAGAATAGCCGTCCATGTGAAAGGTGCCTAATGCCACTGGATACCCGATTTTGTTTTGTGTTTTTTTTACTCAGCCTTGAGTCTATATTTCTCTGGTACTCTGATTCTTTACTATCTGTTTTGCCCGCATGGGTAAACTTGTGCTCGAGCCAAGCACTTCATGTTACTGTACTTAATGACAAGGTGGTTTTGGTTTTTTGTATATTTTGTGTTTTTTCCTATTCACCGGACACTGCCCTGTGTGGATTGGAAGTCTTCTGTTCTTTGTATTTTTTGTATAGGTTTTACATTAAGGGCCCTTTCACACTGAGGTGGGGGCGGCGTTGGCGGTTAAACGCCGCTATTATTAGCAGCGTTTTACTGTCGGTATTTGGCCACTAGCGGGGCGGTTTTACACCCCCCCCGCGCGCATGCGGCCGAGAAAGGGTTAAATACCACCGCAAGGTACAGCCGTCCCATTGATTTCAATGGGCAGGAGCGGTGAAGGAGCGGTATACACTCCGTTCCCTCACCGCTCCGAAGATGCTGCTAGCAGGACTTTTTTTCCCGTCCTGCTAGCGCACCGCTCCAGTGTGAAAGCCCTCGGGGCTTTCACACTGGAATTAAGGCAGCGGCACTTTCATGTCGGTTTGCAGGCGCTATTATTAGCGCAATAGCGCCTGCAAACCGCCCCAGTGTGAAAGGGCTCTTATACAAATCAATAAAGAAATCATTATGGGAAAAAAAATGTAGGCACTCTTTGCAATAAGCATTTCAGTTTTGGTGAGGTTAACATGCTTCCTTGGGTTGCAGACCCTTCAGCTTTTTTCATTAAAACACTGAGTATGTCCAGGTGACTATATTGAACCAGTCCCTTCCATTCAGAATAAAGCAGGCCATACACGGTCGAATTTCGAACGAATTTTCTTTTCAAAATCAGAAAGTTCGTTTTTTTTGTGATCCGATGATGCCACCATTGATTTTCGAAATTCGGCCGACCAAACCTTCAATTTCACTGCATGTTGCTACAGAAAAGAATTTTCTTGGCTGGGAATCTTCTTTTCTCTCCGTAAATTTTCTTTTCTTATTACATTTCTCGCATCTCCCATCATTGATTAGAAAATCGTTCGTTTTTCTAAAAATTTCCAACATGTCCGATTCCTCAAATTTGATTTCCACACGAAAATCGGCCGTTGTTGCAGCCCACTAATGATGCGAAATTCATACGAAAATTCTTTCATACGATTTTCGAAAGAAAATTCTTACGAAATTCGAACCGTGTATGGCCGGCATTAGTTTGCAGAGGACATAGTCAAACAAAAGGCTATTTCTTTAAAGGTGGGAATCCGCTGCAAAGTTTGTTAAAATCCTTGCTTTGTACATTGATCACTCAAAGGGGTTTGTTTTTTCTGAACAAAAGTAGAATTGCACTTTAAAGCATTACAATGTGTTTAGGTGTGCTGTACTTATTTTGAATGGGCTAGCAGCATACCTTAAACAAAAAATAAAAAATAAAATCAGACATGCACTTTTTCTTTTAATACACACCATAAAAGTCCAACTTCAACCAAACATTATATTTTTTTTGGAACCAGCCAGGAAAGGTTAGAGACACTTGATTTGTATAGATGCCTTTGTCCATATTAAACAGATTTTGCCTCACTTCTCATCGGGTACACAAAAAAATATATATTTTGATGGAGTGAGGAAGAGTTACAACTTCTGGCAATGTCTATATTGTTCTCCGTGTCGCTGCCCCTAATACTTGTATGGCAATATAAGGACAGGAAGTGAGGAAAGAAAATCCCAATGGAGTTACAGACCGAAATAAATACCCAGTGTTGATGGCAACTCTTCCCCACTCCATCCAAAACTAAAAAGAAAAAATGAACTAGAATGTGAGCTACTCACATGGATAAGGTTGGTCATGAATTTGGATTATAGGACTACACCAAAAGCAACAAATGAACTTGTATGTAGATAGATGCCCAGTGAAAAGGCACACAAATGTACATCCAGGGTGAAAAGGAGGACTACACCAAAAGCAACAAATGAACTTGTATGTAGATAGATGCTCAGTGAAAAGGCACACAAACGTACATCCAGGGTGAAAAGGAGGACTACCCCGAAAGCAACAAATGAACTTGTATGTAGATAGATGCTCCGTGAAAAGGCACACAAATGTACATCCAGGGTGAAATGGGGAAGTTCACATGAAATTGAGAGTTGAAAGTCCATGTCCTGCTGACTTTCAGTTCTCTTGAGCTGTTGCGCCAAACCCAGATCATGCAAAGCATTAATGCAGGTGTTGTTATGAACTGCCATATTAAATTTTACTTATGATGATTTCATTTATTAAACCATGTTAAGGTTATTTTATCTCTCTACTATTATGTATTGTATATACTACCTAATAAAGGTACTTAAAGTGATATTAAAGTCTTGTTTTTTTTTTCGTAAAAAAATAATAAACATGTTATACTTACCTGCTCTGTGTATTGGTTTTGCACAGAGTAGCCTGGATCCTTCTCTTCTCAGGTGCCTCTTCAGCACTCCTGGCACCTCCCTCCTGTCGAGTGCCCCCACAGCAAGCAGCTTGCTATGAGGGCACCCGGGCTGAGCCACAGCTCCCTGTGTCCATTCAGACACAGAAGCCGTGGTGCGGTCCCGCCCCTCTCTCTCCTGATTGGCTAACTGAGTTTGATTGACCGCAGCGGGAGCCAATGGCTGCTGTGTCTCAACCAATCAGGAGGGAGAGTCTCGGATGACCGAAGCACTTATGCATATTGCTGGATAGAAAGGGAGCTCAGGTAAGAATTAGGGGGGCTGCTACACACAGAAGGTTTTTTAACTTAATGCATAGAATGCATTAGGATTAAAAAAAACAAAAAAAATTCTGCTTTACAATCACTTTAAAAATGGCAGATTGTGTTTTCAAAATATAGAAATTTTTGTAAATTTACCCACTATAAATATGAATATGGAATCGGGTTCAGTATGCATATGTGTGTTGTGCCACCAGTTCTCAATAGAGAGATTCGGCAAACTGATAAATTCAACTACAAACACATTCTTATAATAACCTTTCCATGTAAAACTTTATGGAAGTTTCAGGCTAAGGTGTAATGGGGGGTGTTATACAAGTGTTATACAAAATAAGGCTGGGGCAGGAAGACTGATAAAGAACCCTATACCTGGAGCACATAGCAAGTCAACTCCCAGGAGCCTGGTCACCACCCCAGATAGCAAGCAACTGTGCTGCAAGTTTGAAAATGACTTGCTAAGCTATTACTAGACTTGCCAGGCGTCACACATTTGTTGCACAATTGCAGCAAGTCTGCATTTCATGACTCCAGATCAACTTTCTTTGGAAACATTCTGCAAATATTCTTCAAGTTCTGGTTCAGTTATGTTGTGCAAAAGTCATCCCATCACAGGGGTCACTGTGGCTGAATTTTCATGCTGTAGACTTGCAGAGCTCTTGCTGTAGACTCCCCACTGCAACTTTGCTCTTGGTAGGGACTTGCCATGCAAATTTGCTACAAATTGGAAAAGTGTAAACTAGAATTTGTGCTTCAAGTGCTCTGCAAGTATACAACTTGCCAAAAAAAATGTACAAGTTAACATACTTACAATTCAATACTGCCACAAATTTGTGGCAAGTTATCCTTGCTATCTGGGACTATGCCAAAAAAAAAAGAGTTATTCTAACGATTTTTTTTTTCACTTTTTCTATTGTCACTGGAAATGCATCATTTCTTGGAACCCAAAAGTGATGCGTTAACTGGTGTAGTATACAAATTTGCTCCTGAACATTGCAATAATGTGTTCAGTGAATGTTCTTGCAGGGACTTATTTCATTATCTGTATTATCTGTACCAAACAACGGCAGTGAGATTTACTTATAATTGAGCTATTATTAGCACATATTATAGAACATAAAGGAAATAAGTTTTCATTGTTCTCACTGCTGAGGCTGGGTTCACACTATTGCAAACGTATGTTAGTTTCCCCGCATCCGATTTGCATAGCAGGAGATTGTGACCAGCTCTCTATGGAGCCGGTTCACACATCTCTGCAGCGGCTCCGGTGCGGGTTGCACAGGAGTCCTGTGCGTCTTTTGGTCCATTTCAGGTACAAATTCAGCCCAAAATTCGGACTGAAATCAGACCTGAAACGGTGAATGGAGACGTACTGGACTCCGCTGTGAGCCGCTGCATGTTCTAGTGTGAACCCAGCCTCAATGTTAGACACTGAAATGTGTCTTTTTGATGTTAGTTACAGCTTTTGGTACATGGCTACTGTTCTCTTCAATGCCTTCTCAGAAAAAAAACCTTTAGGCTCAGTTCACATATATGCGAATTAGATGCGTTTTTAACCACATGTCTGCCTCTTGTAGCACTGTCTCTCCCTGTACCAGACAGGGTCCAGCACTCTTATCAGACATCAGTCAGAGAGAAGCACTGGCTGTCCTTCTGTGGGGAAAAGACCCACCTGAAAAGCAGTTCTACTGTACACCTACTTAGAGACTATGTACAACCCAAACCAGGCTTTATCAATGTCACTTTAGCCTGTTTCACACAGGCTTCAGCTTGTATAAGAGCAGTGTGAACAGCAAGCTATGATAAAGCATTTGCAGAGCTTTCAGCTAGTTTTGTGAAGCTTTAAAAGTATCATTCAACTCCCATTTGTAGATGCTGAACACAGATCCTAATGGGAGTGTTGATTGCCACTTTAAACAAGCTGCTAGCAGGCTTCAGCACTTCTTAAAGCTACTAGCAGCTTGTTAAAAGTGACACTCAACACTTCCATTAGGATCTGTGTTCAACATTTACAATCTGGAGCTGAATTGTACTTTAAAAGCTTCAACAAAGCTTGCTGAAAGTTCTGCAAATGCTTTGTAAAAACTTGCTGTTCAAAAACATTTTGACAAAGCATTTGAAGAGCTTTCAGCAAGCATTGTTGAAGCTTTTAAAAAACCATTCAACTCAAGTATGTAAATATTTAACACAGATCCTACTTGGAGTGTTAATTGTCACTTTAAGAACGCTGCTAGCAGGTTTCAGCAGGCTTTCAACAAGCTTTAAGAAGTGCTGAAGCCTGCTAGCAGCTTTTTTAAAGTGGCAATCAGCTCTTACATAAGGATCCGTGTTCAAAATTTACAAACTCAATGGTACTTTAATGGCCCATTCACACTAGTAACTGCATGTGAATCGTACAGGAATACTGTGCAGTTTCTGTGCAATTCGCATGCAGTTCTGTGCACTGTAATTTCAGCCCAATCATTTTGAATAGGCTGAAATCCCACAGCACCACACCAAAAGTAGTACATGCACTACTTTTGGAAACACACTGCAACCAGATCGCATGGTATTTTTGTACCATGCAATCCAGTGTGGGCAAACACACTGCATTTGTGACCTGCGTTTGGGGTGTCATTTACTTTGTACTGAAACCCGCTGCAGATTGCAAGGGCAGTACTATTGGAATTCTATGCAGGAAACAGACACAAAACATGGGACACCGCATTCTATTGTGAACAGGCCGTTAACAACAAAACTTTCTGAAAGCTCTGCAAATTCTTTGTCAAAGCTTGCTGTTCACACTGCTCCTATACAAGCTGAAGCCTGTGTGAAACAATCCTATATGCATCCTTTTTTTTTGAGTTTTGCAAGGTATACAAATACATAAGAAGTATAAGAGTAGACTACCGGGAGTACTAAATAAACAGACATAACCCTTTCACACTGGGGCAGTGTTGGCGGTAAAGCACCGCTATTGTTAGCGGCGCTTTACCGCCGGTATTCGGCCAATATCGGGGCGGTTTTACCCTCCCGCTAGAGGCCGAGTTAATAACCACCGCAAAGCGCCTCTGCAGAGGCGCTTTGCCGACGGTATAGCCGCGCTGTCCTTTGATTTCAATGGGCAGGAGCGGTGAAGGAGCGGTGTATACACCGCTCCTTCACCGCTCCGAATATGCTGCTAGCAGGACTTTTTTTCCCGTCCTGTTAGCGCACGACTCCAGTGTGAAAGCCTCAGGGCTTTCACATTGGAGACAAAGCAGCGGCACTTTCAGGTCGGTTTGCAGGCGCTATTTTTAGCGCAATAGCGCCTGCAAACTGCCCCAGTGTGAAAGGGCCCTAATAAATAAGTAATAACATGATAGCAGATAAATATGGTATCATATCCAAGGAGGCAAGCCTTTGCATAAACAACAGACAGCTTCCCAAGGAAGTGATATTAGCATGATGGGGGGTTTCATTTACTAAAGGCTAATCCACTTTGCACTACAAGTGCACTTGGAAGTGCAGTTGCTGTAGATCTGAGGGGCACATGCAAGGTAGAGGTTGACCGATATGGGTTTTTCTCTGGCCGATGCCGATATTTAGAAATCGGGGGGGCCGATATATGTTGCTGATTTTTGCGGCCGATATGTTAAGCCCATTTTTCTTTTTTTGGCAGGTGGCACTGGTTGCCACTGATTGGCACTGGCAGGTGTCACTGATTGGCACTGGCAGGTGGCACTGGCAGGTGGCATTGGTTGGCACTGGCACGTGGCACTGGTTGGCAGGTGGCACTGGCAGGTGGCACTGGTTGGCACTGATTGGCACTGGCAGGTGGCATTTGGTTGGCACTGACAGTTTGCACTGATTAGCACTGGCATGTGGCACTGGTTGGCACTTACAGGTGGCACTGGCAGGTGTCACTGATTGGCACTGGCAGGTGGCACTGATCGCCACTGGTTGGCACTGGTAGGTGTCACTGATTGGCACTGGTAGGTGGCACTGATTGTCACTGATTGTCAGTTTCACGTTACACTAAATATAACTGAATGCAGAGAGAGACCAGCTGTCAGAATTCAGCGTGATGTCTGGGGTGGGCGAGGCCCTGCAGCTATCAAACGCCAGACAATGATTGGGCTGCTTAAGAAAGTGGGCGGGGCCACATACACATAGCGGCTCGCCCAGATCCCATCCCATTGGCTGGTGTTTGATAGCTGGGTCCCACCCACCCCCGACATCACGCTGAATTCTGACAGCTCCTCTCTCTCTCTCTCTCTCTCTCTCTCTCTGCATTCAGTTGCAAATCAGTTTCACACACTGAGCGGCAGAGCTGCTCAGTGTGTGAAACTGTCAGTGGAGTAAGGGAGGTAATCAGCCGAATTTGTACAAAAATCGGCCGATGCCGATTTCTTAAAAAGGCCAAATATTGTCTGATATATCGGTCGACCTCTAATGCAAGGAAAATAAAAAACAGCATTTTTGCTTGCACAAGATTGGATGATAAAACCAGCAGAGCTTCCCCTCAGATCTACAGCGACTGCACTTCCAAGTGCACTTGTAATGCAAAGTGTATTTGCCTTTAGTAAATCAACCCCATAGTGTAGTCTCTCACTAGCATATTCGTAACCCTTTGGAAACGTGGATAGCGAGGGAATGTCTGACCAGTAGCTAAAGAAAAAAGGAACTATAAGTTGAGAAGAGAACTTGAATAACTATGAGAACCTAGGGTGCTGACTGGGGGTAGTGTCAGTTATACTGAAAAACGAGACGTGGGATAAGGATCCTAAAGGGTAGTAGAAGGACAAATATTCAGTCTCCCTAGTGAGTTCCGCAGGTCCGCCTTGGCATACCATTCCGTGAATTGGAAAGAGGACATTAATAGTTGTTATTCCGGATCTGAAAAGGTTGACTCTATAAAGGATCTCCAACGAGCAAAAAATCGATCGGTGGGTCCAATGTTTTGAACCATAGTGTCCAATCTTTCATGCATCCTTACACAGTAACAGAACATCCATCTGCCACACATTGCCTTTTTTTAATTCACATGCACTTAAAGAAAGTTAGACACTGGGATGTGTACTGTGCTTTCATTCACTGCAGACAAGCAATAAGCAAATGCTATGAAAACACAGTCCACTGTGCATGTGCACCAAATGTTTATTGTGGCGAAGCACACTATTCCATTATGGCTGCCAGTGCTTCATTTTAATATACAAGTTGGGAAAAAAATGTACCTATCCAGCAGTGTAAAAATCCCGATTGCTAACACTCTACAAAAACAAATTCATGGTACCTTTCGTAGACTGTTCTAAAAGTAGGTCAATTATTGATGTAGGAAACTCAGTAGGTTGATTTGGTCATTTAGCCTCCGCTAACATTAATTTCTGCTTTCTCAGTTCTAAGTACTATAAGCACATTATTGGATCGGATCCTTCCCTCGGATTATTCCAGGTTATTTAATGCTAGCTCCATATTTGGTCATGGCCTATATACAAGGATTCTCTGTGCTATAATATTTAAGGCAGGTACAATATCTGCCTGTCGGGCTCAGTAGGCCGTGCACTAAGTGGCAGCTCTAACAGAGTCTGGCATTCCCACGCTAAACATAAACTCTCACATAGGAGCGGAAATTCATTTATCCAAACACGTCCTTCAGACTGCCATGTTATCAGGAGAGCCTGGCATTTAACCCCTGAAATATCACAACAAGTTAACTCTCTCATACTGCACTATTATAACGCATTGATGCAAACATTTTACACTCTGCTAGACAATAATATTCAGGCTGATGTTTTCCTACCAGTTATTTCACATTGCTTTACTTGATATATAATACCAACTCTAAGCAAAATCATTTTTAAAACTAGACTCCTTAGCTGTAGAAATAACATGATATAGAAATTACATGTTCAAAATAATAATATAGAAGGTTCAATAGGAGGCAGCAGTGTTTTTTTACAATAAAATGCTTAGCTTGAAAATAAAAATTAAAAGAATGAATCTGGATGTTTGACTTCTACAGGATGGTTGCCACATTGGTAGGTTTCTAGAGTAATGGAGGCAGTGGGTGGGTTCATAACAAAATGTCAGTGTTTATATCCCCTTCTCCTCTCAGACCAGAAGTGTGCACCTTCCACCCACTAACCCTGGGAAGACAATGAGCATAGAATCCCCCCATCTCTCTTCCTAGGCCAGAGGAGTGACTGCAAGAACACAGCATAGTTGCCAACAGCAAACCTGTAATTTCAACCAGTAAACTCGAGAGACACCCAGTTTTGGGGGTTCTTTCCCAGGTCTCTAGGCAGTTAAAGCAAACCTGCCAAGTTTCATGGAGAGGATCTGCATAATGAGGTCACCAGAGGGAGGGAATGGGGAGAGCCAAACACCAAGTTGGCAGAGAGCCCAGAAGCTCCTTCTCCTTTTCTCTGCTGGGGTGATAAAGGGGTACGAGGACAGCAGAAGCAGTGGCAGAGTTTCTGGGTGGCAGGTTGGGTTCTGGCTGACAGAAAGGTCTAGTGTCTACCATGTTGGGGTTCAGTGATAGGTGTGTTGGGTGGCAGTGAGTTTCAAAATCAAGATTGGTGTGGGTCAGGAAGGTTTAGTGTAAGGGCTGAAGGAGAGTGCCGTGGTAGGGGTGCCATAGCGGGGAAATGCAATGTCAAGGTGCAGACAGCCCAGTGGTACCGAATTCTTCATAGGCTCAAATATAAACAGTTGCATACTTGTAAGCCTGCAAGGAAGCTTCTTCACCTGAGTACCACTCAACAGGGTGTAGGCACCACACTGCTCTCTGATCTAAAGTCAGTCTAATGGGGTTTAGTTAGCACAGGAAGGAAGGCCATTAGTATTAAAATATATAAAAGTGTAGTTAGGCCCCCTCCAGACCTATGTGTTGTAGTAACATGTGCGTTGTGATGTTATTAATTAAGAATGGCACCCCAAAGCATATGCACAGCAAGTGCCAATGGGCTTGCATTGCAGAACACATTAACGCATATGCTTTGCATTGTGGTGCGTGTCTGTTTTTCCTTCCATTGCCTTATGCTGGCAGCCTATTTTTCATAAACTGGCTCTCTAAATATAACACAATTTAACATGCACTGCAATGAAATGACAAAGTGTGCAGGGGACCTTAACCACTTGCCGCCCGCCCTATTGCGGATTGATCTCCACAATGTGGCTCCATGGGTCGTCTTATGACGTCCAGCAGGATAAGCCGCTCGTACGTGCCCCCCGGGGGCATGCAGCATGGCAAAACTGTGGTGCTGTGTGTCGCTCTGACACACCACAACTCCAATCGCGATAAAGAGCCTATGACGTAGGCTCTTAACCACATGATCAGCTGTGACCAATCACAGCTGTAACTGGGAAGTGCCGGTAAACGGCTTTCCTTGGTTCCTTGACAGGGAGAGCCGATCGGCGGCTCTACTTAGAGGTGGGGTCTGCGCTGATAATCAACACATTGATTATCAGCGCAGCCTCCATCAGAGGTGCCCACCAAAATGCCAATCAGTGCCCACCAAAATGCCAAACAGTGCCCATCAGTAATGCCTGTCAGTGCCCTTGATAGATTATTATTATTATTATACGCGATTTATATAACGCCAACAGTTTACGCAGCACTTTACAATTTAGAGGGGGGACAACACAATTACAGTACAGTTCAATACAAAAGGTACAGGAGGGTCCTGCTCGTAGAGCTTACAATCTAAAGGGAGGGGGTGGTGGTACAAAAGGTAATAGCTGCAGAGAGGTGTGGGATAGGCTTCCCTGAATAAATGAGTTTTCAGGGATCTCCTAAAGGTGGACAGGGTAGGGGCTGATCGGACATACTGGGGCAGGGAGTTCCAGAGGATGGGAGAGACTCTGAAGAAGTCCTGAAGGCGAGCATGAGAGGAGATAACAAGGGAGCTAGAGAGCAGGAGGTCCTGGGAGGAGCGGAGGGGACGATTTGGGCGATATCTGCAGATGAGGTTGGTGATGTAGATGGGGGAGATGTTGTGAATGGCCTTGCATGTTATGGTTAGCATTTTGAATTTTACACGGTGGGGTACGGGAAGCCAGTGAAGAGATTGGCAGAGAGGGGTGGCAATCACGGATCGATTAGTGAGGTGTATTAGTCTAGCAGCAGCATTCATAATAGACTGAAGGGGGGATAGTCTGCTTAAGGGTAGGCCATTAAGGAGAGAGATGACAATCAGTGCCCATCAGTAATGACTGTCAGTGCATCCCCATCAGTGCTGCCTATCAGTGCCATCTATTAGTGCCCATCAGTGCCACCCATCAGTGCTGCCTATCAGTGCCGCCTAATAGTGCCTATCAGTGCTGCATATAAGTGCCTCCTCATCATTGTCCTTCAGTGCCACCTCTCAGTGCTGCCTCATCAGTGCCCACCAGTGCCACTGTATCAGTGCCTATCTGTGCAGCCTATCAGTGCCCATCAGTGCTGCCTCATCAGCGCACATCAATGAAGAAGAAAAATTACATGTTTTCAAAATTGTATAGCAAACTATGAAACTGTTTTTTTTTTGTTTTTTTTTAATTTTCCGTCTTTTTTCATTTTTTTTTCAAAAAAAAACAAAAAACAACCCAGCGGTGATTAAATACCACCAAAAGAAAGTTGTATTTGTGTGAAAAAAAATGATAAAAATTTTATTTGGGTGCAATGTTTCATGACCGCGCAATTGTCATTCAAAGTGTGAGAGCGCTGAAAGCTGAAAATTGCCCGGGGCAGGAAGGGGGTTTAAGTGCCCAGTAAGCAAGTGGTTAATACAACTTAATCATTTATTTCACAAGTGTGTGCCAACCAGGAGACTACCTGGCTAAGGTACTATGGTGTCAGCAAGGGTGGTGCTCTGCCCAGGGCTCAGTGACAAACAGAGTGCCCAAATCTTCTAGCAGCTCCTATAGGGGTTTACTGCACACACTTTGCTCAATATCCTTCCCTCTTTGCATTGCCATTGTCTAGTAGTTAGTGTAGTATTAATCCCTTGTTAACCACAATACAGGGAACTTTTACCCCCCTTCCTGCCCAGGCCAATTTTCAGCTTTCAGTGCTGTTGCCCTTTGACAATGAAGTGGTCATGCAACACTGTGCCCAAACTAGATTTTTATCATTTTGTTCACACAAATAGAGCTTTCTTTTGGTGGTATTTAATCACCACTGTGTTGTTCCACTTTTTGCTAAATAAACGATAAAAGACTGAACATTTTGAAAAAAACAATTTTTCCTTTGTTTTCCGTTATAAAATTTTGCAAATAAATAATCTTTCTTGATAAAGTGTATTCTGCTACATTTCTTTGGTAAACATAAGCCAAATCAGTGTAGATTATTTATTCTGTAGGAAAGTTATAAAATCCACCAACTATGGTATATACAGTTATATATCTGAAAATTGATCAATCCTGATGCACTGACGGCCTATCTCATTTCTTGAGGCCCGAAAATGCCAGGACAGTACAAATACCCCCCAAATGACCCTTTTTAGATAGTAGACAGTCCAAGGTATTTAATAAGAGGCATGGTGAGTTTTTTGAAGTTATAATTTTTTGTCAGAATTTTTTGGAAAAGAAAGAAATGTAAAAAATTTTTTTTTTTTTTACAACATATTGTCACCAGTGCAGTACAGCCTTACCATATAACGGGTGTGGCAGTAATCAGGGATACTGACTAGTGACAGTACAAAAAAAAATGTAATCATTTTTTAAAAATTTTTACTACATTTTTTTTTTAACACACTGTGACCAGAACAATATAATGTTACCATAGTAACATTGTACTACTCTGGGGAACTGATCAAGATCTTTGAATGCATTACATTGCTATAAGCAAGGATTTTACTGAATGAAATGGATTCATTAGGTCTGTTTCGCTTTGATTGGCTGTGATTGGCCAGAACTAATCATGTGCTATAGATGGGCTGTGATTGGCCCTGTCTGTACCATGTGATGACACTGACCAATCACAGCTAGCAACACTGTATTCGATGGATGGCATGAAGGAAGCCATCTATTGTTTACAACTGTCATGTGACCTGCTGCGATACGTCACAGCGATCACATTAAACTGGCAGTGAGCCGGTACTCAGATCTGTCATCAGCCGAGTCCCATAGACAGTCGTATTCGTGCACATTCTAACATGATGACATATGATGCCCAGTCAGGATAACTGAACCACCGCTGAGCTGTCAATTTGCTATTGGCTGGGCTGGAAGGTGTTAAACCAAGCTCTGCAACAGAACGCAGTTGGCAAGACCAAACTTTCTGTGCCTCAAAACTATAAGACCCCTTTCACACTGAGGCGGTTTTCAGGCATTTTAGCACTAGACATAGCCTCTAAATAACAAATGAAAACCGCCTCCCATTCATTTCAGTGTGTCTTTTCACACTGGGGCGGTGCGCTTGCAGGACTTAGGAAAAGTCCTGCAAGCAGCATCTTTGGGGTGGTTTGGGAGCGCTGTATTTAGCGCTCCCAAAACACCCTGCCCATTGAAATAAATGGGCAGCACTTCCAAAGTGCCTGAAAAGCAATTCAGAAGCGTCGCAACTTGGGCCCTTTCAACCCCTTCTTTATGGCTAAAACCTGCTTTTGGGCCGGAAAAGCACAGCTTAAATGAGCGGCGCTTTAGCGCTAACGTGGCCGCGAACCCAGTGTGAAAAGAGTCTAAACAGTAATCATACCAATGTACTACGCTATTCAAGGCAGAATAGAGAAAATGTACACACAGCATAGGTGCATTCCTCTCTAATTTAACCACTTTAGCTCTGGAAGATTTACACCCTTAATGACCAGGCCATTTTTTGCGATACGGCATTGCGTTACTTTAACTGCCAATTGCGCGGTCGTGCGACACTGTACCCAAATAACATTTATGTCCTTTTTTCCCCACAAATAGAGATTTCTTTTGGTGATATTTGATCACCACAGCGTTTTTACCAGTATACGTATATACATATATATATATATATACATACATACAGTGGGGACGGAAAGTATTCAGACCCCCTTAAATGTGTCACTCTTTGTTATATTGCAGCCATTTGCTAAAATCATTTAAGTTCATTTTTTTCCCTCATTAATGTACACACAGCACCCCATATTGACAGAAAAACACAGAATTGTTGACATTTTTGCAGATTTATTAAAAAAGAAAAACTGAAATATCACATGGTCCTAAGTATTCAGACTCTTTGCTGTGACACTCATATATTTAACTCAGGTGCTGTTTATTTCTTCTGATCATCGTTGAGATGGTTCTACACCTTCATTTGAGTCCAGCTGTGTTTGATTATACTGATTGGACTTGATTAGGAAAGCCACACACCTGTCTATATAAGACCTTACAGCTCACAGTGCATGTCAGAGCAAATGAGAATCATGAGGTCAAAGGAACTGCCTGAAGAGCTCAGAGACAGAATTGTGACAAGGCACAGATCTGGCCAAGGTTACAAAAAAAATTCTGTTGCACTTAAGGTTCCTAAGAGCACAGTGACCTCCATAATCCTCCATAATAAGACGTTTGGAAAGACCAGAACCCTTCCTAGAGCTGGCCATCCGGCCAAACTGAGCTATCGGGGGAGAAGAGCCTTGGTGAGAGAGGTAAAGAAGAACCCAAAGATCACTGTGGCTGAGCTCCAGAGATGCAGTCGGGAGATGGGAGAAAGTTGTAGAAAGTCAACCATCACTGCAGCCCTTCACCAGTCGGGGCTTTATGGCAGAGTGGCCCGACTGAAGCCTCTCCTCAGTGCAAGACACATGCAAGCACTCATGGAGTTTGCTAAAAAAAAAGGACTCCAAGATGGTGAGAAATAAGATTCTCTGGTCTGATGAGACCAAGATAGAACTTTTTGGCCTTAATTCTACGTGTGGAGAAAACCAGGCACTGCTCATTACCTGTCCAATACAGTCCCAACAGTGAAGCATGGTGGTGGCAGCATGATGCTGTGGGGGTGTTTTTCAGCTGCAGGGACAGGACGACTGGTTGCAATTGAGGGAAAGATGAATGCGGCCAAGTACAGGGATATCCTGGACGAAAACCTTCTCCAGAGTGCTCAGGACCTCAGACTGGGCCGAAGGTTTACCTTGCAACAAGACAATGAAAGGTCCATGCAATATGCAGGACCAACATGGGAGAGCCAAAGGGGAATGCATGTTCCCTGTTTTGTATTTCAGGTTTGTGATTGGTGGGCAGCAGCCTCCGCAGGGTAGCAACAAGCAGCTAATTGGTGCAATCTGGCGGGCCCCTTAAGCCCGCGAATTTCGGAGGTGATAAAAGAGGGCCGTCCGGCCGTTACCGCCAGACCGTGTGGAACAGGACCGGGACTCACACCGCAGCGTCAAGGATGGACCGTTCGCCTGTGGGAAGAGAAAGCCTTCTTCGTCGCCTAATTGAGAAGGCGGAGAGTGCCGGAGGGGAGGAGTGGCTCCTTCACTGTCTGGAGGCTGGTCAGTCAGAAGCTCCGCCCGAGCCGTCTTTTAGCACAGCCCAGGAGAAAATGGAGGAGTCCGCAGCGGACATGCGCAGTCCGCGCCGACAGCCGAAGAGGGCAAAGAAGAAAGCCAGAGAAGAGGCTTTACAGTGCCATGCCGGCAAAGGGCGAGCCCGCAGTGTCCCCTATAGGAAGACCCCCCCCGCGTCAAGAAAGAACTCAGCCAGCTGTTGCAACAAGCAATGAGCAGACAAGGAGTCTGCCTATGGGTGAGACTCGCACTTTTAATAATGTCACTGATTTAAATAGTTTGGCTGATACGTTAGCTAGCATTGTGAGAGAAATTAAAGGGGCACACACAGTTGGTGCAAATGTTGGTACAGCATTAGGTGCACAGTGCTCTGGTGCTTTGCATGTCACTGTGAATGATGCTTTGCAAGGGGCACAGCTATCTGGTGCTATGAATACAAATGATGGTATGTCACAGCATAGTCTGGATGATGTCAGCCCTATATGGCGCAATTTGTTGGAGGTGCCCGTTGCTACCAATACAAGCGCACCAGTGCAAAAACCTTTTCAAATACCTCATTCTATTAACCCTTCGCAGCGCGCTATCCACCCTGTAGCGGCGGAGTCCTCCTTTAAGATCCCTATGCCGTGTGAAATTTCACCGTTAGGTTTCCATTTGCCTGAAGCTGTTAAAGGGAAGATTTGGAGGGGGGAATTTGTAGATTTATTGTCTCTATTGCCCGTTTCCAAAGATTTTGTACCTAAGTTTGAAAGGAAGGCAGAGGACCGCTCTGAGGAAGATAGGAGACGTTCTGTGCCCAAAACTTTTCAAAATTGGTTGCAAGCTTTCTGCATTTATGCAGCGGTGCTGGGCGAGCAATTCCCGGATAAATGTTCAGGATTATTTCAGCACGTGGACATAATTGCGGAAGCTTTTCGTCATTTTGGTGGTACCTCATGGTTTACCTATGATGAAAATTTCAGACAGAAATTGGCGGTTCATCCATCTCTAAAATGGGGTTGTAAGGATGTCGGCTTATGGCTGAACCTAATGCTGCCTCAGAAGCCCTCATTTACACCTCGAACTTTTCCCCCACAAAATGCCTTTCGCAAAGGGTTCTGTTTCGCTTTTAATGAAGGGCAGTGTAAATTCCTGTCAAGCTGTAGGTATAAACACGAGTGCACCTATTGCAATGGGGCCCACCCAGCGAATAGGTGCTTTCGGAAGTCATCAGCAAATTCCCTCCAATCCTTACCCAGGGACAATGGTGGCAAAAGCCATGACTCCAGTGAGTTTGTCAAGAATGCGACCGTGGCTAGATCTCTACCCAGATCGCACGATGGCACGGCTCCTAATTGACGGTTTCCAGGTTGGTTTCTTAGTTCCCTCATTTTCTGGGCCGGGTTGCTTTTCTGTAAGGAACTTACTGTCTGCTAGGAGGCACCCTGTCATTGTTCAAGAAAAAATAGATAAAGAAGTTAGTGAAGGCCGGGTAGCTGGCCCTTTCAGCAGTCCACCATTTCCTAATTTCCGTCTTTCTCCTCTGGGCATTGTCCCCAAGAAGGAGCAGGGTACTTTCAGACTTATCCACCATTTGTCCTTCCCAGCTGACAAGTCACTTAATGACGAGGTTTCAGAAACCCTTGCCCCTGTTTCTTACTCCTCTTTTGATGAAGCTCTAATGCTTTTGAGGCGTTTTGGACAGGGGGCGTTGTTAGCTAAGGCAGACATCAAATCTGCTTTCCGTCTGCTACCCGTGCACCCGCAAGGTTTCAATTCCCTGGGTTTTCATTTCCAAAACAAGTTTTATTTTGACAAATGCTTGCCCATGGACTTCTCCTTATCATGTTTTTATTTTGAGGCTTTCGCTAAATTTTTACATTGGGTTTTGTCGGAAGGTGCCCCTAATGGGGGGCTGCTACATTACTTAGATGATTTCCTTTTTATTGGCCCAAAGGACACACAGTTATGCCTTGATTCATTGAACTCTTTCTTTGTTATCTGTGATTCCTTTGGGATTCCAATTGCGCATGAGAAAACGTTATTTCCGTCAACTACTATTGAATTCCTGGGGATTATCATAGACTCATCACTGATGGAGTTTAGGCTACCCAGAGAAAAGTTGTTCCGCATGAGAGCAATGATCTCGTTGTTTTTATCCAAACGAAAGGTTTTGTTGAAAGAGGCTCAGTCCCTATTAGGCGTCTTCGCATTTGCAGCTCGGGTCATTCCTATTGCCAGGATTTTTTCTAGGCGTTTTGCTTTGGCTACGCGGGGTTTGAAGAATCCTTACTCTCATGTTTGCATTTCTGCAAATGTCAAAGAAGACTTAAGAATATGGGATTCTTTCCTTTGTAATTTTAATGGGTCTACGGCCTGGCAGCATCCTTTTGTAGACAATTTTAAGCTGAATTTCTTTACAGATGCCGCTGGTTCATCCGGATTTGGAGCCTTTCTGAATGGCCTCTGGTGTGCCGCCGAATGGCATTCCAGTTGGCGGCTCCCAGAAATTCTGCATAATATAGTCCTCCTCGAATTATTTCCTGTGGTAGTTTCTGTGGTAATCTGGAAAGATGAGTTCATAAATCGCAGGGTACTGGTTCATACAGATAACAAAGGCGTACTTTTTGCTATCAACACATTGTCATCCAAGTCAGAGCCAGTTATCAAACTCTTACGTTTTTTAGTTTTGCACTGTATGCGTTTCAATATCTGGTTGAAAGCTCGCCACATTGCAGGTATAGATAATACAATAGCTGACGCTCTTTCTCGTTTGCAGTTTCACAGATTCCGGGAGTTGGTTCCATCAGCGGATCGACACGGCACCCCTTGCCCAGATTGCCTATGGGGCTTGATTTGGGACTGATAACTGCTCATCTCCAGAATTCAGTAGCACAGAAGACATGGCAAGACTATAACCTAGCCTGGTCCAGATGGTGTGCTTTTTGCTCTGACATGGTGGTGGATGTGTTAGAAGTTAATGATTATATCGCTTTGGCGTTTGTGTCATACCTGATGCAGGCCCAGCTTGGCCCTGCCTCAGTTAGTAAGATTTTAGCCGGGGTTTCCTTTTTTCTTAAATTTTCTGGCAGACCTGCCTTGACCTCTTTTTTCTCGGTCAGTCAAATCCTTAAAGGTTTTCGGAAGTCCTCACCTACAAAGGATGCTAGGCGCCCTATTTCAGTTTCCTTATTAATTAGACTAATGTCAGTTTTAGAGGATGTTTGTTTTTCTAGTTTTGAGCTCCTTCTTTTCAGGGCAGCATTTTCGGTGACCCTTTTTGGTGCCCTGCGGGTGGGTGAGTTTACGGCTCCTAACAAATCATCTTCTTCTTTTCTGTTGTTCTCTCATGTGTCCATACAACCGGACGGTTTACGGCTTTTTCTTTGCAGGTCCAAAACTTTTGGGTTGGGTAATGGTAAGTGGTTATCTCTGTCCTCCTCTCCCAACCTGTTGCTATGCCCTGTCGCCCACATGGCCAATTATATAGAGATTAGACCCTGCTTTGACGGCTCTTTCTTTATCCATCAGGACTTGTCCCCTTTCACCAGATATCAGTTTTCTGCTGTGCTTTCCTCATGCATTAAGCGCCTTAATCTAGCAGGTTTGAATTTCTCGTCACACTCCTTTAGAATTGGGGCTGCCACTATGGCTAACCTATTAGGTTTCCCTCCTGAAAGTCAAAAGAGGGTTGGCAGATGGGTTAGTAATAGGTATAAGCTTTATGTTCGCCCTGAATTGTTAATTGTCTGATTTTTATTTTTCAGATCCTCCTAAATACATTATTTGGATTGTAGGCCACTCCTACGTTTATTGGGCTGAAAGGCTGGCTGCATCCAGGAGCTATTCCAGCAATTTAGGTCTGGACTTTAACAAATTTAAGATTTTGTGGTCTGGTGTTAGGGGTCTGAGATGGCGTAATCTTAGAGACCATTTAATATATTTATCTTCTATTTGGCCCGCCCCGGTAGTTTTGGTTATTCATTTGGGAGCGAACGATATTGGCAAGGTTAGGACGTGGGAATTGCTTTGCGAGATGAAAAACGACTTCTGTGCCATCAAGCTGCTATTTCCTCGTTCTATTTTGGCCTTTTCTGAAATGGTCCCTAGGCTCCTTTGGTCCCCCTGGGGTAATTTCTTTTATGTGGATAAAATTAGGAGGCGTTTGAATAGAACCATTCATAATTTCCTTGCATCATCCGGGAGTTTATCCTTCCGCCACTTAGAGTTGGAGGGTTTTATTCCAGGATTATTTAGGGATGATTTGGTGCACCTATCAGACATTGGTATAGATATTTTCAATATGGGTCTGCAAAGTTTGATTGAGAATGCCATGGTGTTGGGGGGACCTCAGCCAGCAGCTACTCTCCTGGCCTCGGTCGGTGGGGAATAGTCGTCCAGCATTGTCTGGATGGACACCGTATAAATTCTGATGGTTATATAGCCAAGATGGCTTCATATTTATTTGTATTTATTTAAACATTGACAGGTTACCCTTGAACAGCACCATGGCCAATATTTATTACCAAATTAATAAATGGTTAAAGAAAGATTTGTGTTGTCTCTTTGTTTAATAACTCCTTTGTGCTAGCCCATGAAAGGTCCATGCAATATGCAGGACCAACATGGGAGAGCCAAAGGGGAATGCATGTTCCCTGTTTTGTATTTCAGGTTTGTGATTGGTGGGCAGCAGCCTCCGCAGGGTAGCAACAAGCAGCTAATTGGTGCAATCTGGCGGGCCCCTTAAGCCCGCGAATTTCGGAGGTGATAAAAGAGGGCCGTCCGGCCGTTACCGCCAGACCGTGTGGAACAGGACCGGGACTCCCACCCCCCCGCCCCTTTATCTAATGCTTTAGTCATGGGTTGTTCAGTGGGGAATAGTCGTCCAGCATTGTCTGGATGGACACCGTATAAATTCTGATGGTTATATAGCCAAGATGGCTTCATATTTATTTGTATTTATTTAAACATTGACAGGTTACCCTTGAACAGCACCATGGCCAATATTTATTACCAAATTAATAAATGGTTAAAGAAAGATTTGTGTTGTCTCTTTGTTTAATAACTCCTTTGTGCTAGCCCATGACCCTAAGCACACAGCTAAAATAACGAAGGAGTGGCTTCACAACAACTCCATGACTGTTCTTGAATGGCCCAGCCAGAGCCCTGACTTAAACCCAATTAAGCATCTCTGGAGAGACCTAAAAATGGATGTCCACCAATGTTTACCATCCAACCTGACAGAACTGGAGAGGATCTGCAAGGAGGAATGGCAGAGGATCCCCAAATCCAGGTGTGAAAAACTTGTTGCATCTTTCCCAAAAAGACTCATGGCTATATATATATTTATTAACTTCAACGGCAAAGAGCAGAAAAAAAAAATGGTGTTAGTAGCACCTGTACAATGCAAAGTACATTAGTGCCACATACAAAATATGTAGATCATGTTAAGTTATGTAAGAACTAAAGTAAATACTGAATAATAAATTCCACACTATATATACAACCGTTGCCCACAGGGCATGACATTAACACTGAATAAAGATCTCAAAAAGGAAATACCTTTCTGGAGACTGCTCTTCAGTGTTTTCAGATCCAGTGCCAACAACAAAATGTTATCCAATCTACAAAAAACAGCAGTCATTCACTGTGCAGTTGTCCCTTCTTATTTCAAGTGTATGAGACTTTTAGCGTATGCCTAAGACAAATCTTCGAAAACAAAGTAGCCCTCAACCCAATCATAGTCGGCTGGTGTGACACATCATACAAGTAGCTGCTAATGATTGTACACAGAAACAAGTATGCCACTGTTTTAGCAGGTTACATGCAATCCTTCACAAGCTTGTGAGAACTTTTAATAAAGTGCACCAAACTTTTGGACAAGTTACAAATCCTATTGATTTTCTTTTTTCTTAGGCAGAACAATCGTTTTCTTCTTTTAGGCTCATGGAACATCTCTAAACCCCCAAAAAACAATGTACTATATTGCAGTCATTGCCCTTAGATGTGCTGGGTGCATTTGTTTTCTTTTCTCAGGCTAAGAACATTTTTAGCAAGTACAGAAAATACATGTTAGCCTGGCCAAAAATGTAGTGCTCTTGTCACTTCCTGTGGATTGGCCTGGAAGCATAAAACAACATTATTAACCACTTAAAGACCAGCCTCGTTTTGGATTTTAGGTGTTTACAAGTTTAAAACAGGTTTTTTTGCTAGAAAATTACTTAGAACCCCCAAACATTATATATTGTTTTTTTTTCTAACATCCTAGAGAATACAATACCGGTCATTGCAATACTTTTTTTTGCACCGTATTTGCGCAGCGGTCTTCTAAGCGCACTTTTTTTTGGAAAAAATTCACTTTTTTGAAAAAAAAAATAAGACAACAGTAAAGTTAGCCCAATTTTTTTTTATATTGTGAAATATAATGTTACGCCAAGTAAATTG
Source organism: Lithobates septentrionalis (assembly GCA_037952835.1). Classification (NCBI taxonomy): domain Eukaryota; kingdom Metazoa; phylum Chordata; class Amphibia; order Anura; family Ranidae; genus Lithobates; species Lithobates septentrionalis. Next base: position 4,403,735 of record JBBDGP010000561.1, on the reverse strand, counting down.
ATACCCAACATGTCACGCTTCAAAATTGCGCCCGCTCGTGGAATAGCGTCAAACTTTTACCCTTAAAAATCTCCATAGGCGACGTTTAAAAAATTCTACAGATTGCATGTTTTGCGTTACAGAGGAGGTCTAGGGCTAGAATTATTGCTCTCACTCTACCGGTCGCGGCGATACCTCACATGTGTGGTTTGACCACCGTTTTCATATGCGGGCGCTACTCACGTATGCGTTCGCTTCTGCGTGCGAGCTCGTCGGGACAGGGCGCTTTAAAAAATTTTTTTTTTTTTTTTTTTTATTATTTATTTTATTTTATTTTATTTATTTTTTCACTGTTTTTAAAAAAAAAAAAATTTGGATCACTTTTATTCCTATTACAAGGAATGTAAACATCCCTTGTAATAGAAAAAAGCATGACAGGTCCTCTTAAATATGAGATCTGGGGTCAAAAAGTCCTCAGATCTCATATTTAGACTAAAATGCAAAAAAAAAAAAAAAAAAAAAGTCGTTTAAAAAAATGACACTAAAAAAATTTGTGCCTTTAAGAGAGTGGGCGGAGCCGTCGAATGACGTCGCTCCGGCCGTCACATGGTATGGAGACGGGTGGGGGCCATCTTGGCCTCACTTGTCTCCATACCTCAGCAGGGAAAGGACCTGATCGCCTCCGCCGTTACCGACAGCTCCGGTAAGCGGCGGAAGGCGCGGGAGAGCGGCGGGAGGGGGGGTGGCACCACTCCCGCCGCCGATAACGGTGATCTCGCGGCGAACCCGCCGCAGAGACCACCGTTATCGTGTACAGAATCGCTCACTGTAAAGATGGATATCTCGGTTGTGGCAGCAGCTGCTGCCGTTACCGAGATATCCATCTTCAAAAAAATGACGTATATATACAGTGAGCGGGGCTGAAGTGGTTAAAGATTAATAAGATTAAAGAGGAACTGCAGTCTGCTCACATCATTTGCAATAAAAACATCTTTGCCATTCTGAAGCTTCTCTCCAATCACTTTGTATATTATTTTATATATACTGTGATTCTGTACTTGCCAAATATGCTGCAGAAATCTCCCCCCACGGAGTCTGGCTGCATCCATTTAACTGTGGGCAGCTGAAGCTGCTGCCTGTTCACTTCCTGGATTTACACAGACACACAGGGGCACACCTCCAGCTCTGCAGCCCTCATTGGCCCTCTTATGACTCATCCCCCTTCCTTCCTGGCAAACGCTCACAAGAGTGAGAGAGAGAGAGAGAGTTGTGCATGATGTCATAAACCTAGGCTAATGACCAGACAAGAAACAGGAAGTGGGCTGTATAAGGTATTTACTGGCAGAAAAAAAATGTTTTACTACCCAAAGTTAAAACAACAAGGGAAGAAGATTTAATAGATGGAAAATTTAAAAAAATGACTGAAGGTCCACTTTAACTAAGAAAGGCTGGCCATACATTATACAATTTTCTTGCACAATTTTCCTTTAGATTTACCAAAACCATATAATATGAGGTCAAGCCTAAACACTTTCAATTTGTATGCAATCAGGCCGGCCCTTGCACTACATAGTTGAAGGTAAATCTAAAGAAACTGACAATTGCGCGGTCGTGCGACGTGGCTCCCAAACAAAATTGACGTCCTTTTTTTCCCACAAAATAAAGCTTTCTTTTGGTGGTATTTGATCACCTCTGCATTTTTTTTGTTTGCGCTATAAACAAAAAAAAGAAAATTTTGAAAAAACCGCATTATTTTTTACTTTTTTGCTATAATAAATATCCCCAAAAATATATATAAAAAAACATTTATTTTCCTCAGTTTAGGCCGATACATATTCTTCTACATATTTTTGGTTAAAAAAACAAAAAGAAATCGCAATTGCAATTTTATGGCATTTTTATAAATTTTTTTTTTTTTACTAGTAATGGCGGCGATCATGCTCACGGAGCTCCCGGTGGGCGCGCGCCCACAAGCCACCTCTTAAAGGGCAATGTACAGGTACGTTAATCTGCCTGTACGTGCCCTTCTGCCGCAGTATATCTGCGTGAGGCGGTCGGGAAGCGGTTAAGCTATGTTTGCAGTGCAGTCTGGGAGGCAGCCAAGGCTCCCTCTATACATACAGTGGAAAGGGAAGTGTAGCCATTCAGGGACAGGAAGTGTGTTATTCACAGGATTACCAGTGAAAATAAAGGGAGAAAAGCATGGAAAAATTAATGTAGCCATTACGTCTAAGAAATGATAATCTGCAATATATACATTTTTTTTGTTTTTGTAGCTGCTGACTATCAATTTTTTTGGGGGAGAGCCTGGAGCTCCTCTTTAAAAGAGAAGTATGGGTTTGGGGGTTATTGCAGTTTTATACTTACCTAGGTGGATGCAGCATGGGTCCGATGTTGCATCTGTCCCCCGACGCCTTTGCACTGAAAACCGAGCGATCGAACAACACCAATGGCTCGGTTCTCTTGTCTCCCCGGGCAGAAAGCTGCTGACTGTCAATCAGCAGCTCTTCTGCTCTGCTCCTCCACGCTCACTGGAGCGCTGAGCTGTGGAGGGGCGGGGAGCGGCCGTCTCAGCCTCTCAGCGGCTCACTTAAAGGGTGAGAGGGCTATTAGTCCAGGCACCTGGTGGATCCAGACTCCCAGAGTCGGGATGATGCGGTGTCTGGACTGAACTTGGTGACGTCAGCAGAGAGCGGACTTCAGACCGATTTCTGCTGAAAACGGGTCACAGGAGTGCAAAATGAATTAGGAGAAGCGCAGCCAAACAAGCTCAGGCTGGACTTCTCCTTTAAGCTGTGAGTACTTCATAAAACTTGTCTGTAATCTCATTTGAGTCTATAAGTAAAAATAAAAAAAGTTTAATGTAGCAGGTAGAGCTGCATAATTAATCGTTAAAAGATCGTGATCTCGATTCAACCCCCCTGACGATCTCTATTGCAGAGTTTGTTGATTCTTTCATATAACAAGTGGAGAGACTTATCTGCTCACTCAGCTGTCAAAAGAAAACATCCGGGCAGTCTGCCAAGTTTTTAAAATGAAACATTGCAACTCAGTAAAGTTTAACCATTTAAAGTCTAAATCTTTTTTTGACACTTGTTTCCTAAGTTAAAATCAATTTAGTCCAATTTTTTTTTGTTTTAATGTGAAAGATGATGATACGGCGCGAGAATCGTGATCTATCTTCTAAGCTCGTGAAACTGAGAATCTTAAATCTCATTTTAGCCAGAATCGTGCAGCTCTAGTAGCAGGTAGTTACATTCCTGCAAACAGGCTGCTACATGCAATATAACAGACCTACATGTTGCCAATGAGCCCTTGACCAAGAAGCACTGCCACATGCCAATCATATACTTCTGGGAACTGGCATGCCTAAAACTTGCAGACATATCCCTAGCAAGGATAACAGACAGGGCATGAGTTAAAGTGGATGTAAACCCCAATTTTTTTTTTTTTTATATATCATACTGTAGAGTATAAGATTTCCTATCATTTGAGCCCAGTCTTGCCACACAGAGTTAATCCATCTCTGAGCAATCCTCTTTTATTGTGATATTGAGAAAAATCTTGACAAACTGAGAAAAACTTTGTCAAATCCTCCCCCTTGCTGTGAGTGACAGCCTAAGACACAGGCATTATTTTTTAATTCCCACCCCCACACTCCTTTCTTCAGCAGCTCTGCAAGGATTGGCTGTTCCACACCTCAGCATGATTTGGCATGCTGAAGTCATGTGCTTACTTTCCTGTCTTTTCACTGGATGTTAGAGATCATAGCAGAAGTTCAGTGTTAGGGCTCTTTCACACGGGGCAGATCAGTGATGATCCGCCCCGTGAACATCCGCTTGCTCAGCGGGGATCGCTCTGCCGATCCCCGCTGAGCAGGAAGATGACAGGTGCATCGCTGCACACTGTGCAGCGACGGACCTGTCAGAGCGCCGCTCTCCCCTATGGGGGGATCGGATGATGACGGACCGTAGTGTCCGTCGTCACCCGATCCGATCCGAAAACGGATGGAAAAGTAGGTTTTTCCTCCGTTACACTTTTCGGATCGGAGCGGGTCGGATGTCAGCGGACATGCCACCGCTGACATCCGACGCTCCATAGGGATGAATGTATGTCCGTTTTTCATCCGAAAACGGAAGGATGAAAAACGGACATACGGATCGTCCATGTGAAAGAGGCCTAAGAAATACACAGGAGAAAATGCATATTGACAAGGGGAGTGTAGAGGTGGGCGGGGAGTCTACTGACATCACGACTCCACCCACCGAGCTCCAGACAACAGACCCACCCACAGAATCTGCCTTTTTTCGGGTCTCATAACAGACAGAGGGGAGACATTTGACAGGTAAAGATACATGCAGGAGGCATGTATACCCTTATAAATAACCCCTATGGCAGTAGTTAGAAAGGATGACATTGGGTTTACATCCACTTTAACAAAATACTGTAGATATTTCTAAATCTGGTAGAGGGCTAGAGAAATCCAAAGAGCCAGGTAGCCAGTGTACCCAAATGGATGAAAGCTGACATTCCACTTTTGTCATTTTTTTCTTTTGATGTCAACAGAATCCATGATTCTTTATAAGTCCATGATGTCTTCTACACAGGGCTAATGTTTAAATTCCATATTAAATCAGTTTATTTTGGAACAAAAATGTACTACAAATGTAAACGTATAACACACCTAAACAACTCTTTATATTTTGAAATTAAAACAACTGAAATGGTTTTTATGGGATATTCAAAGCTTATTTTGTAAAGGGCACCTTTAGTGTAAACACCTTCATTCATCAAATAAACATTGAAATATTTGTAGCAATAACTCACGGTGGAGCTGCTGGTTTAAGCAGGTCTGTTACCTTCACTCTGCTTCCCTCTGTTTCACCGGCACCGGTGTGAAGGAATGTGATGTAGATAATAATAATAGTAATCTGAAAATGTCTATTTTCATATGTGTATACATATTTTTCTCCTTACTCATTATATAAGTATACAGATTAGCTCTGTTCCTATATTTTCTCAAGATGGCGGGTACCCCCTACATCCCACACATCAGAAGAACGCGGAACTGGAGATAAAACCAAAGACAGCCAAACCTCGTTATGAAAATTCTCCATCTTCTTTACTATCTTAACCAATAAGATGTACCTATTAGACTAACATAGCAATGACGTATTTGTGTGTATAAAACATTAACACCGCCTTGAATAAATCAGAAGTGTAACAGTAACGATACTGAGCGTGTCTCAGAGTGTTTACTTTTATATGCATGCATATGAACACTTTTCAAATTAGAGACAGCAGCAGATAACCTTGGGCTCGATTGGAGCTCTTAATCATTTCCATAACAGATGGTGCCGAAACCCGGGACCTCAGGCTACAGTCGAAGCCATACCGCGACAAGCATTCGGGCGTTAATCGATTGATGAGAGTGGGGTTTGCGCAGCCCTAACAGTACCGGTGAGTTTGATCTATATTCTTACCACTGTACGACTCTCTTATCTTTCGGTTGACGGCTGGATTCTGTCGGTATGCTGAGACTGTCTTAGAGGCAGGTATTTCCTCGCCTGAGGTTGTTTTAACGAACCTGCCAATGGGTTTCTGCTGACTGTATTTTTTGTTCACTGTCTGCCATTCTTTGGGCTACGAAACTCAGCAGTCTAAGGGTGCTACATGTGTGAATGGGTAGTCTCATCTCCAGATGAGCTTTCGGCCTCTGGCATGAGATTGTTTCCCTTGTAGCAAACGTTATAGACTTGTTACTCTGGGTTCGACGAACCTTTGAGGGGTATTTCAGCTGCTGGCTTTGCAGCCTGAAGTGCTACATGTGTGAATGGGTAGTCTCATCTCCAGATGAGCTTTCGGCCTCTGGCATGAGATTGTTTCCCTTGTAGCAAACGTCTATAAACGGGTTTATTTTGCAGGGTGGTCTGCCCTTGTGGTTATTTTAGCCTGCTGAAATTTTGCAGTTCGAAGAGTGGCAGGTGTAATGTCCTGTCGTGAGTGTATTTGTGGTTTATTGTTTGCTATATACACGAGAGGGGGTGGGGACTGGTTAAGGTCGGAGGGGGGGCTGCCCGGGGGATCTGTTGGGTCGCCGGCCGTTGCTCCTCACTACCCCTGATGTGTTTGTTCTTGTTCTGAGATTAACCTTACATTAGTCTTATGAGCCCCCACCGAAGGAATTTGCTGATAAGAACGCTGAGAAAAATATTAACCCCTTGGTTGTACAAGAGAAAAGAAAGTGATATTGCAAAGAAGATGTTGAAATAGTTAACAAAGTTGAAAGAAGTGGCGAAAGTTATGTTGCTGAAGAAAACAGGGAGAAAAATCCTGTGTGATAAAGAAAATTGGATAAAGGAAGTTAAGAAAGATGGCGATTGTATTATGTATGTGTATCACAGAGCTGATGATATGTTGGAACTTGAAACAAAGGAGGGGAGGGACAGCACTGCCCTCCGTCTAACAACCACTCCTTTCTCACCACCCAAGCACAACCCACTGTGACAACTCAGCCCGGTGGCCATCTTAGTGCACCCATGCCTTCACTTTCTACCCAGTCCAGTGCACTTCCTGCCGGCGGCCATCTTGGTACACCCAGTAAGCTTAAACAGCCTGTACCCAGCCCTCCCTGTTTTAAACCAAGATGGTTCATACCACACACCTGTCTTCCCCAATACGGGAGCATCACATTCCCAGGCCGGATATGTTAATGATGAAGAAGCATCTGAGTGGGAAGCCCGACAGCAGGCAGCAAGGCCACCCACTGATTTAACCCCCAATCCGGCTCCAGACTCTCAGTTCCCAGAGGATCTCAAACACATGCTGGCAACCGTAAAGAACAGTGCCCCTTGCCAGCCCCTGCCCCAACAACAGTCTCGGTTACCAGAAGGGGCAGCAGTGATGTATGTCGCTTTTACTCTATCACAAGCAGCGGCCTTAGTGACATGTCTGCCTGACCCAGAGAAGCAGCCAAATCCCTTCTACCACAGGATAGTGCAGATACAAGAAACTTACTCAGCTGCCTGGAGAGAATTGATCAGCCTATGCCAAATCAAAGCAGGATATGTCTTTTGGCCAGTCATGCAGACGGCCTTCAATGATGCCAGCCTGACAAGTGCCACTTCCTACACCTCAGGAGTGGAGTTCTATGCACAACTCCACGACTGGGCAAAGGAGAAGTTGACGGATCAGACCACCACAATCAATGAAAATGTCTGATTTATTGTTGGTGACCAGAGGTATAGAAAATCAAAAAGGTAAAAAACCAACGCCCCTCATGGTAACCCATGACGAAGATCCCGCCTACACTAGTCCACCACCACTGCGCAATACCAGGGAAAGGATCACCTGTTACAACTGTGGGAAACGGGGTCACTTTAGAAAAGAATGCAGAGCCCCAAGATGTCCCAGACGAAAAACATACCACTTTCCTCATTGACAGGGGTGCAGCCAAAAGTGTGTTGAGGGCGGTGAACCTGCCTAATAATTCTTTCCTTTCCACTATTGATGTTTCCTGCGTAGGAATGGATGGGGTGCCCCGCTCCAGTCCACTTCCTTCATTTGTGGTGTCCTCTACATGTCCCTTGAATCTACTAGGAGCTGATGTGTTGTCCAGACTACAGGCCTCAATCAGGACACGCCTGAAGGGGGGATGAAGTTACATACTTCCCTTGAATCTACTAGAAGACTCATCTGCTTTGTGTTCTCTGCCTCTCCTGATGACACTTAATGAAGCAAAAACTTCAAGTTCAATACTGCAGGAAGTACTTGACAGAATCCCTGCGTGCCTATGGTCCACAGGACCGGAAGACAACGGTCACTTAAAGGTGCCACCAGTTTCAGTCAAGCTAAAAGAGGGCGCTTCATTGCCCCGGAAACCACAATAACCCCAAGAAGAGAATCCTAAAAAGAGAACCAGGTACCTACTGTGGATGCCTTTGACTGCAAAATACCTCACAGAGGTGGACCTTACAAACGTTTTCTTCAGTGTCCACCCTCACCCCTCCTGCTGGTACCTTTTTGCATTCATCCACGGAAAAAAACGGCAACATACCTAAACAGTTGTGCCACAAGGGGCACAGAACTTTCCAAGCCAGTTTGCAAAAGCTATGGCTATCATCCTTGACACATGACAAGAGGAACACCCGGAAGTGATTCTCTTCCAACATGTTGATGACCTTCTCCTTTGTGCAGCTGACTTACCCCCTGTTGAAGTCACCTCAGAAAGCCTGTTGTGCTATCTTGCCAACCAGGGCAGCAGAGCCTCAAAGCCCAAATTGCAGTGGTGCTCAACACCTGTCATTTTCCTTGGACTAATTTCCTAGTGCAGAGCATGGATTCCAGAAGCCTTCCTACTGATGCTCTGCAATCAGACCCTTCCAGATGTCTCCTGAAGAAATATCTAAGTTTGAGGCCCTCAAGTGTGCCATCTCAGGCGCTAGGGCTCCCAGCCTACGGCAAAACGCTCAAGCTCTTTGTATCCGAACGCATGGGACATGCTGCAGGTGTACTCACCCAATCACATGGCATCAGCCTACGCCCCATAGGATATTACTCCTGTCGGCTGGATGCGGTAGCAAGAGGAGGCCTATTGTGTCTGCGAGCTGGATTTGCTATACAAGCCTTGCTTGACAAAACTTTGAACTTGGTCCTCGGACACTGCCTCGTTCTGCTTGCTCCCCATGACGTTGTTGCCATATTCAACCAAGATCCAGCCGAAACACTTGTCCACTACCAGACACTTGAGACTCCTGTGTTCCCTCCTACTGGACAGCATTACTCTATTAAGTTGTCAAACATTGAACCCTACCACCCTTCTTCCACTTCTCGAGGGGGGATAGGGGGGAAAGGAGGAGTAGAGTCTTGACTTGTTACCCCATGACCACACAGGACACGCGGTCACGGGCAGAGGGAAAAAGAGCCAACATTCATATGGACTCAAGATATGCTTTCAGCATTGCCCATGATTATGGTGTTATCTAGGACAGAGGATTCCTGATGGCTGCAGGAACACTTCTGAAAACTTGATTGATGCCTTGCTTCTCCCAACCCAAGTGACTATTCTGAGTAAAGCACATGACAAAATGAACTCAAAGGAAGCTTAAGGCAATCATCGATCCAATACAGCTGCCAAACAGACAGCTGGTGGTCCACGGGAAGTGGACAGCAGGGTGGTAGAAGACCACCCCGTGCTTACCTTACAGACTTTCCCAGTGGACAGAGTTTATCTAAAAGAACTACAGGAAACAACAAGTCTGGATAAGAAGGAAAGCTGGAAACGGAGAGGAACAACTCTCAGAAATGGACTATTCGAGTGCAACAAGAAGCCTTGTCTACCCAGCCGTGGTGCAATGGGCACATGGAGCTGCCCACTTGACAAAGACTTTTATGAACTCTCTTATCAACAAGTGTTGCACCAAGAGTTACTCCACTGACCGACAGCTTCTGCAGATCATGTATTATCTGCACCAAATGTAACCCAGGATGCACAGAAGAAGCACCTGGCAAAAGCCCTATACCCCATTCCAGAGGATGCAAATTGATCATTCTCAAGTGCCAAGAAGTGACAGATTTGAAAACGCCCTAGTGGAAGTGGTCACGACTGCCAGGACCACAGCTAAGAAACTACTGAGTGAGATAGTATGTAGATTTGGGGTCCCAGAGGTGATATTGAGAGATCAGGGACCAGCCCTAACAACAACCCTTACTAAAGAGATTTGGGCAGCACTGGGGGTTCAGTTGGCACTACACATCCCATACCACCCTCAAAGTAGCGGGAAGGTAGAAAGGTTGAATGGGACACTAAAAACAGGATGTTAAAGATGGCCCAAGAGACTAACATGAGTTGGCCAGACAGTTAGCCCATTGCCCTGTTCAGTGTCAGACACACCCCCAGGGGAAACATGCCCTATCCCCTTATGAAATTTTGTTTGGTTCAGCTCCCAGACTTGGTTGTTACTTTCCACAACAGTTACAGTTGCAGTCTGATGTGTTGACTAATTATGTAACCACATTATCACGAGAATTAACCTGAATGCATGTCCAGGTGTTTTCTTCCATTCCAGATCCTGAATTATATACAGGAACACACCAACTACTGTCTGGAGATCCTTGAGCCAAGTTATGATGGTCCATTCCAAGTTTTGCTGACCACAGCCACCTCAGTCAAGTTGGCCAGGAAGAACACCTGAATGCACGCTTATCACTGCAGGAGAGCGTGTTTTCGGGTGCTGCATATCCTTTTTCTGTTTGATCTAGGGGGGAGGGGCCCAGGAGGTGGCCATCACAAAAATGATAACATAATTACATTTTGGTGTAACTCTTTAGGTACACATGTGACCGCCTTTACCTTAGATTACTGTGACATAGTACCTTGTCCGTTTGACCCTTCATGGTGATGCCATTGGTACAGTGATATCCCTGACGGTAAGGACATATATGTATGCCACACAGACAGTTACTGGGGACAGAGTTGTGGTTTCTGTGGGGGCCAGTGGGTTGGAACACAGGGCCAGACTGGGCGACCACAGAGTGCATTAGAAAAAAAAGATGAAAATAGAAAGCCCCATATCCTAACCAAAGGTACCCCTGATACATGCACTGACCCAGCACACAGTCAGAGGAGGAAGCGAGCAGCTCTCTCCGGAAGCTTTGATCCTCATGTATACATACATGTCATAGGGGTTACAAGGGGGGTCCCTGATGAATTTAAAGCCAGGGACCAGGTAAAAGCTGGTTTTGAGTCTTTGATCCCCATAACAACTGTCAGCAAGAATGTAGATTGGATTAACTACATGTCATGGTTATGCAATAGAGTTTGTCGATCAGCATACCTGTCTCCATGTGTTCATCTCTAGAGACCAGCTGACCCTCACCAGACTGCTTTTGTAACCTCTCCTATAAGCATGGCCCCACCCCAGGCCCTATCAGGGAACCCTATATTAACCTGTGCACTGCAAGCCAGCAGTGCTGATCAACCACTGTGTGTTAGCCTCTGTGTGTACTTGCTATGTTTCCTACATCTGATTTCTGTTACCGACTTTGGCCTGTTCCCGGCCATCCCTGTTTGCCTGTGACCCTGATGTTCCAGCCAGCTCCCTCCTTCCTCTTCTCCTGTAGTCTACCGTGAGCGTGAGCTGTGAGACCCTGGGGGCCGCGACCTGGAGCCAGACTGCAGCGCAGTCCATCCTCACCACTAGAGGCTCTGGTGAACACAAGCTGGCTCTTAGACTCCGCGCCCTGGGGAATCTATGCTCTAGCTCCCAGTGGGATCTGTGTCAGTGATCCAGTAGACCTGCTTCCTGAACCTCCCAGGGTACAATCCGCAGCAGTCAGCCATAGGGTCCACTACCTTGCGGTGCATTCCTGATCCCAACGGTGTGCATCTGTCACCCAGCCTCTAGGTGACCTGACACTACACATATTATAACCAACAGAGATGTGTAAATTACTCTAAAGATGCCCTCCAGGGAATTGCTGACCAGTTATCCCCCACTTCCTACATGACATTCCAGGACCTGATGGCCTTAGACATGGTGCTAGCTGGGAAAGGAGGTATTTTGTAAAATCATAGGAAAAAACGAGAACCTGTTGTACATACATTCCTGATAATATTGGCCCAAATGGTAAGGTTACTCTAGCTATAAAGAAATTAGAAGATCTGTCACTGGAGTTGAAGAAGAACTCAGGTATCACAGACCCATGGGACCAATACTTTAGCTGGATGAGTGGGTGGCAGAAGGTGCTCGCCCAGATACGGGTAATGGTATTAATAATCCTGGTTCTTTTAGCCCTGATTGTATGCTGTATTCTACCTTTTGTAAAAAGTTAATGAGCAAGGCTGTAGACAATAGCACTCCTACATTTCTCCACCAAGAAGAAGAGGACCTCCTTATGATGGAAGATGACAAACCGTTCACTCCTCTACAGTCACTGCCTGTCCAAAATCTCACAATCCTATAGGGTTTTAGGGATAGATAGCGCCTGACTGCACCTCTCCAGCTGTATCGAGGAGGGAAGTGAACAGTTACTGCCCAATTCTATATACAGCCTAAAAGAGTTGCTGAGGAGAAGGGCCAGGCCAAAATGGGACCTTTAGTATTAGGGACAGAAAAGAGAAAATAGTCATTTTAGGGGGGATTGTGAAGGAATGTGATGTAGATAATAATAATAGTAATCTGAAAATGTCTATTTTCATATGTGTATGCATATTTTTCTCCTTACTCATTATATAAGTATACAGATTAGCTCTGTTCCTATATTTTCTCAAGATGGCGGGTACCCCCTACATCCCACACATCAGAAGAACGCGGAACTGGAGATAAAACCAAAGACAGCAAAACCTCGTTATGAAAATTCTCCATCTTCTTTACTATCTTAACCAATGGGATGTACCTATTAGACTAACATAGCAATGACGTATTTGTGTGTATAAAACATTAACACCGCCTTGAATAAATCAGAAGTGTAACAGTAACGATACTGAGCGTGTCTCAGAGTGTTTACTTTTATATGCATGCATATGAACACTTTTCAAATTAGAGACAGCAGCAGATAACCTTGGGCTCGATTGGAGCTCTTAATCATTTCCATAACACCGGGTCTAGGGGTTCCGTTGAGTTTACTGTTGGACGACACACGCACCAACACTGGAGTACGTTTTCAATGCTTTATTAAACAGTCAAACTTTAGGAAGTAGCAGGAAAGAGGTGGAAAAGGAAACCTTTAGGAGAAACTCAAATATCTTCTTCTAATATCTTAGCGACAAAAGTCCCTTTAGAATTCAGATAATTATGTGGAATGCGTTCCCCTCATGGGACGCACTCTTTGCTGGTCTGGATAGGCCTCTCTCACCGGTCTAGCAGCCAGTATGCAGTACGAACCTAAAGTCTTTGCTACAGACTTGTTTGGGGGGGTAAATCTGCACGATCCTCTGCCACAGGATGTATCAGATCTTCTGCAGTGAACAGTCAGTCACAGTGCCTGAACCTTTAAGCCGAACCGGCGACACTATGCTGTATAGTTACTTCTTTTGGATACGTCCTGCAACCGAGTCACCAGGCCCCTCTATAGACCAGCACGCTGCGTGATCTCTCCAAGATGGGTCCTTCCCTGGGATCTCCTCGGCTGTTCAGCTTCGTCACACAGGACCGACAGCTCAGGACCATTCCTCGGCCGCAGTGGTAGGCCCCAGACAAGCCTCTGGACCCACCCCTGCACCGCAGCATCGTGGTCCTCCCGATCGGAGGACCACGAGGTAGCTCCTTAACGCATACCTATCGGCCAGGAGGGCCAGCAGGTGGCTGTAAAACGACCTTAGAACATGGCGTCTGTCCCATAAATACCCCCTTCCCAGAATGCAACTCGAAGGACCACCTCCACCGAGCTTGCCTCCGAGACAGAGGAGCATCTATACACTTCGACACGTTGCCTTTCCAACCCTGACCAGTGGTAACAGCGACACCCACCGGTCAGCACAGAAGCACACACAACGTCAGCAAAGCTGGAACAGAGGCGAACTTTTAACCTTCCTAACACACAATTTACCTAATCTGCGGTAGATTGTAAATCTACCAGCGCTACATATAGAAGAGTGATGGCAGAAAACCGACCAAGTGGTCCATTGAGTCTGCCCCGTTTTATTTTTTTTTTCCAACCACTTGAGCTCTGGAAAATTTTACCCCCTTCATGAGCAGGCCACTTTTTGCTATTCAGCACTGCGCTACTTTAACTGGCAATAGCTCGGTCATATAACGCTTAACCCAAATGAAATTGCTATAATTTTCTTCACACAAATAGAACTTGCTTTTGGTTATTATATAAAGGAAAAAAGACCAAACATTTTGCAAAAAAAAAAAACAATATTTTTTTATTTTCTGCTATAAAACATATCTAATTAAAAAAAAATGATATGGGCTAAATTTAGGCCAAAATGTATTCTGCTACATGTCTTCGGTAAAAAAAAGTTCCCAATAAGTGTATATTATTTGGTTTGCGTGAAAGTTATAGCATCTACAAACGATGGTATATAGACTGGATTTTTTTATACTAGTAATGGCGGTGGTCAGCAACTTATACTGGGACTGTGATAATGAGGCGACCAATCTAACACTAACTGACACTGGGAGGGGACTAACTGCCACTGAAATCACCAGTACACTAATATAGTGATCAATGCTAATACTATACAATATCACTGTACTCATGACACTGGCTGGAAAGGGGTTAACATCTAAGGAGATCAAGGGGTGTGCCTAATGATATGTATTGTGTGCAACTTGTACTGCTTTTTACCAAAGATCTCTGTGTTTCTTATATAAGAAGCCAAGATTGTTCCCTCTGTACAGAGCCCTGTGTTGACTGTCAACACAGGGCTCTGGGCTGTGATTGAACGCAGCCAATCAGCAGGTCCCAGCCAAGAATCATTGCTTGCGACCTGCTGGCTAAGGCTGGCCATACACTATACAATTTTCCTGTTCAACTTTCCTTTAGATTTACCAAAACCAATATGAGGTGAAACCTAAACCCTTTCAATGTGTATGCAATCAGGCAGACCCTTGCACTACATAGTTGAAGGTAAATCTAAAGAAAATTGAATAAGAAAATTGTATGGTGTATGGCCAGCTTTAGTCCCACTGTGTTCAATCACAGCAGAGCTGGTGGGCGGGGTGCACTCCCTGAACCCAGAAGAAAGGTACAGTGCTTGTACCAGTCACCCTGTTGCAGTATATGTACTGCAGCGAGTTGGCAAGTGGTTAATATATACATGTTTTTAGTTCTTTTTGACTATAGATTTATGCTTGTCCCAAGTTTGTATGAATCATCCACTTACTGTTGACGGACTCACAACTTCTACTGGAAGTCTGTTTCAAGCAACAACTATATTTTTGGGGAAATAATACTTTCTGCCCATGGATTCTTGTATAACACATTAGTAAAATAACAGAACTTCACCCTACAGGGTTCTTTACAGCTATGCTGGTTCATACATAGTTTATTAGTGAACGAAGAGAGTGCTTCTCCTCAGATTCTTTAGGTAATCTTCCATATATCAATTGTGTGTTTTTGAGTGTGGAAGCATAATCAGATATGGCCTTTACATCTTTTCCATTATGTAACATCAAAACAGAAATGGACAACAATACTTATGGTGGCAGAATAAAAACATTATTGTATGTGCTGATTTCCCTTTAATTCCATTTGCAATGGCCTTTCCTAAAGGTGACCTTACATTATACAATCAGATTGTACATTCTCCTTCGCATCTACCATCAACTATGTAGTGCAAGGGCCTGCCAAACTTTATACGAATTAAAAGAGTTGTTAGGGTCGGTTCACACTAGGACGACCTTGCCGCCTGACAAGTAGCGTCCCGTTCTGTACAATGGAATCGCTCTAATCGGAGCGACGCAAGTCGCTCCGACTTAGAAAAAGGTTCCTGTACTACTTTGGGGGCGACTTGAGGCGACTTGCATGGACTTCTATATAGAAGTCGTTTTGCAAGTCGCCGCCCCTGTCGTGTCCAGGTCGCCTGAGGCAGTCGCGCTGCCTCACTGTGAACCGGGGCTAAAGGTTTGCCATACTCTTACACAGTTTTGGTAAATTGAAAGACAATTGTACAATTAGATTGTATAGCGTATGGCCAGCTTTACACACATTTAGATTGTAGTGCATCAGAACACATGGCAGAAGGAGCTTATATAAAAGCACTTTATCTGTGTTCAGAGTTGTCTGTACTATGTTTTCAGGGCTGGTTCACACTGGAAATCACACAGGAACACACTTATCGTCCCTGAGCGATTCACATGCAGTTCTGTGTGGTGCGATTTCAGCCTATTCATTCTTCTGTACCAAATGATCCGGTGCAGGCAAACGTACTGCATGTGCAACCTGTGTTTGGGGTGTCATTCATTTAATGTTGTCATCCTCTACAGATTTCAACTGCAGTGCGCGTGGTGGTACATGGTGTGGAAAACACGCACACAACGTGGGTTGCCCACATTGTGTTCTGATGTGAATTGGCCCTCAGTAAATAAATGAAAAATAAAGAGAACAGATTAGTTAGCAAAGATTAAAGGCTCCATCCAACTCAAGTTTACATTTAAATGAAAATGTATGTGCATAGGCAAATCTGAGTAATCTAGGTGTTGGGCACCCCTGCCAAATTTGTAAATGTAAAAGGGACAAACAAAAGAACTACAGAAGCAGGTAGAGGCAGTAATGTATTATTGGATTTTTCAACATGTCTATTTAGGCTGGCCATACAGTATACAATTTTCTGTACAGTTTTCTTTAGATTTACCTTCAACTATGTAGTGCAAGGGCCTGCCTAATTGGATACAATTGAAAGTGTTGTTTAGTTTTGACCTCAAATTATATGGTTTTCGGTAAATCTAAAGGAAATTTGTACAAGAGAATTGAACATGTATGGCCAGCCTTAGGTATCAGAACACATAACAATTGGACAAGCAAGTGAGCATAACACATACGTGGGTCTAACATTGCCATTCTTCTCTGTTCAATGGTGTGTTCATGGCTAGCTAGAAAAAAAAAAGACTTAAACTTATACTTTGAATTATCCTTTAAAAACTGAAAGTGTTTGTATGTTGTGTATGTAACTGATCAAAGAAAAAGGACAAGTTTCCCTCACCAAATGGGAGAAGAAAGGGTTAAATAGTATATGGGGGAGGGGAAAGTGGAGCAGAATGCACTGCTTTATATTCTGAGCATACCTCAATGCAGGCGAGTAAGGAAGCAAAGAAATACATATATGTACCAGATATTAGACACAATGTATACATCAAGGAGAGACTGCAAGCACAGGAAGATGCATTTATTGCAGAGCAATGTGTTGGTGCTAAGAAATATTGTATATAAAGACTGGTTTGAATAAAGCTCACTTATCCCATCTATAGCTCTGTAAATCTTTAATGTGCACCTATCATGTAGTTCTCATTAACGGTGCTGTGCTCTGCTCCTCTCTAACTGCCCGGGGCGTTATTTAAATTGGTAGACAGTGAGCTTGAATCTGCTGAAGGATAACTACACAAGAAACCCTGAAGCTTTACAGCAAACCACTACTTTGTCCATTCAAGCTGGCCATACACTAATGAATGAAAAACAAACAGATTCCTCCATCCATGCTATACAGTGCAGATGGACAAATCTCCCCCTACAACTATTGTAATCTGACAGCTAAAATACCTGAACAATGGCTGCATCTAATTGGATGAAGCTGCTGATCAGCCAACAATTATCCAGCAAGCTCATTCAACAAAAGCCGATTGAACAAACTGACCTGAGCCAACAGGGTCACCCACTGAGCGAATTTCAGCTGGTTTCTAAGAAACTGACCAATTGGATAGTGTATGACCAGCTTAACAGGTTCGCTTTAGGATAGGAAGTGTAGTGAGCACACCGTTAAGTCTGCTGCACGCAGCTCCAATATTGGCTGTATTGGCCAATTCCTTTTGTGAAACAGCTGCAATTCAAGCTGTAGGTGACCCTCATTGAATCACCAAAGCTTAATGGACTTTGATTAAAAAATGGAAAAAAATTTTTCCATCCAAACAGTGGCAGCAGATGCAGTCAGTTTTTGGGTATTCAGACAGCCATGGGTGCAGGCTGTCTGAATACAATAGCTGGCAGAGGAGATGCTTCTAATCACACCGTTTAGCATGGCTGGGGAAATGTACAGTATATATGTATAACTAGCCTTACCATCCATGCATGGGTTAGTTACCTTTCCTGCTTTAAAGAGAACCTGCTACTTTGCTCTGAATAGGCAATATACATAATTTCTTATAATGTCTGTAAACTGAACTCATGCTTAATTGTCTGTTTGACAATCAATGCAACGTGACATCATATGTCAGCAACAGGTAACGTTTTTCAGGGGACTGGTTGGATTAGATTTTTGATAGCAAACACTCTCAGAGGTGATAGTTTTAATCTGGATCGGTATTCAATTATTCTAGGTCAATAAAAACCCAGAACAAGAGCAACATCATGGACAATTGTTTGTAGGTCATAGTATAAATTTGGTTTGTGTAAAAGTGACAATGTTCTGTATAAATCTGTTACACTTACACAAACCGTGGGCGCTGGATAACACATGGACAATGAAACGCACCTGACACTAACTAATCATAGTTTTTGATAGAGAGCACTGAAAAGTGTGTGCATTGGTCTTGCTTATGTCCCACCTTAGCATCTGGCACAGATGGTTTGTCTAGACCGGGGGGGGGGGGGGGGGGTCAGCAACCTGTAGATCACGACCAGGTGATTGGTAGATTGCAGTCTGGGCTTGCTGACCCGCCATTCCAGAGCATCAGAGTGCAATGGAGAGGGACTACTTGTAAAGTTGGATCTGTAGTGGGGAGCAAGAGCCACATAAGCCAATCGCTCCTCTGTAGTACTGACTCCTGTCCCATGCAGAGTGATACCAACTGCACTCCACCTCTTATCCCGCCTAGCGGTCTCCAGAGTGGTGCCAGCAGCAGGAAAGAAGGGATCTTCAGGTCAGTGTGAAGCAATATACTGGGCATAATAGTATAAGGCTGCTCTCACACTAATGTGCTGTGGTTTACCAACAACACTGGTGCAGTACGGTGTACCTGCAGCCTTCCTGCGGGTTAGCTGCGCTTAGCCATAGACTTCTATTATATCCTGCTGTTTTACCACCCCTAACTTTACGTGAGAACTGCATTCATTCATTTTCTTTTTTAGGCTTTCTTTCTTCTATTTTCAACTGGTGATCCAGCCAGCAAGTCTGTTTTTCAAAAGCACAAGCTCTCTGACAGAATGTATCAGTTTACATGGATGAGACATTAACACTGGCAGGGGTGAAAACTGTTAGCTATAACTATTAGTTATTAGCTGGAACTTGGCTTCAATTTTTGATAGATGTGCAGTTCTAACAGATTTAAATACACTAACACCCCCCTCCCCCAGACTGACAATACTGCTTTGCCTCCTGTTCTCATTGATCCAGAGTTATGTCTCAATAATACAGGAGGAGTGTTACTGGTCAGATCACCAGGTGAAAACAGAGGGGAAAAAAGGCTGCCGCCACCACATCTAAGGATTGGTATGCTACAATATATTTTTGGTTTTGGGTTCAATACCGTTTTAAAGGATACTTTTTGGCCAATAGGCCAGTGGTCTCGAAACTGCAGCCCTTTGCTTGCCTTTATCTGGCCCTTGGAGAAATATTTTTCCCACTGATACGAGGCACTATTCCTCAGACTGACACCAACAATGGGGCATAATTCCTGCCAATGACACCAATAATGGAGCACTATTCCTTCCACTGACCCCAATGATGAAGCATTGTTTACGCCTATTGACGTCGGGGCATTTTCTACTCACTGGCCACAGTCTGGCCTCCGTAAGTCTGAAGGATAGTAAACTGACCCTTTGTTTACGAAGTGTGGAGACCCCTGCTATAGCCTGTAAGAGCCCATTGACTTTTAGTATACTTTTCAATGACTGCACTGAGACAGTATACCCATACAGGTTATGGCAAGAAGACATTAAAGCAATCAAAAACACTAAACAAGTATGTACCAGTAAGGCTTTTTTTAAAACAGAAAGCATTCACATGTCTCATTCAATCACATATCCCAAAAATAAGAGGATCATTGCTTTATGCCCTGTGGCAACATGCACACCCATAACAGCTGGTGTATAGTGCTAATATTATTAAACTATTATAAACTGCATACAGCTGTTTAGGAGTATTTGCTCATCATCATTGCAGTGTAGGGAAACCATGGCTTCTATGGAGTAGGGTTTGGAACCAACGAACACAGTATAACCATACATGTTATAATGAGAAGACCTTTAAATTAGCTTTTTTTTTTTAACCACTTGCCACCCGCCATATAGCAAAATGACGTCGGCAAAGTGGTTGTGTTATCCTGACAGAGACTCTTTACCATGTGATCAGCCATGTCCAAATTACGGCTGATCATGATGTAAACAGGAAGAGACATTGATCAGCTTTTCCTTACTCGCGTCTGATAGACGCGAGTACAGGAGAGCCGATTGGCTGCTCTCCTGACAGGGCGGGTCTGTGCTGATTGTTTATCAGCGAAGCCCCCCTCGGATGCCAACCCAGGACCACCCGGATGCCACCAGGACCACCAGGGATGGTCACCACACTGGAACACCAGGTATGCCATCCTAGATCACCAGGGAAATGCCAATCAGTGCCCAGGCAGCTGCAAATCAGTACCAATGAAAAATGCCTGCCAGTGCCACCAGTGAAATCTATCAGTGCCAGCCATCAGTGCCCATCAATGCCACCTTTCAGTGCACATCAGTGCCGTTTATCAGTGCTACCCATAAGTACCCATCAGTGCAGCCTTTCAGTGCCACCTATGAGTGCCCATCAGTGCCGCCTATCAATGCCCATCAGTGCCGCATATCAGTGCTACCTATCAGTGCCCATCAGTGCCACCTCATTAGTATCATCTCATTGGTGCCACCTCATCGGTGCCCATCAGTGCAGCTTATCAGTGCCCATCAGTGAAGGAGTAAACTTACTTATTTACAAAATTTTATAACAAAAACAAAGAAAAACTTTTTTTTTTCAAAATTTTCAGTCTTTTTTTTATTTGTTTAGCAAAAAATAAAAAACGCAGAGGTGATCAGATACCACCAAAAGAAAGCTCTATTTGTGGGAACAAAATGATAAAATTTTAGTTTGGGTACAGTGTAGCATGACCGCGCAATTGTCATTTAAAAAGTGACAGCGCTGAAAGCTGGAAATTAGCCTGGGCAGGAAGGTGCGAAAGTGCCCGGTATTGAAGTGGTTAAATAGGTTTTTATTTACATATTTCAACTTTGTATTTAAATGAGTAGTATAGACCAGTGTTTCTCAAACTTTTTACAGTCAAAGCACCCCTTAAAATTCTGCACAATCTGAAGGCACCCCATTCTAAAATGTAAAAAAACGAAACAAATAGTTTTATATGATGCAGCAACATCCACACACGTAGAATATGCAACATTGGAGGTGATTTATTCCACCAAAGCACACTGGTACTGACTAGTATTCCAATGTTTCTCTTCTCTCTCAATTTCTCTCCCTCACTCAGCTAATGTGAGTCCAGACAGAGAAGGGCAAACAAGCATGCTGTGCAGGGACCCGACGTCCTCCTTGTCAACCAATGATGTCATTTTTTGTTATGATGCCGGCGGCTAGAAGGCTCTCATGAATGACAACCTGAAAACCTGTGGCTTTCTGTAAGTAAAAGGCAGGCTTGATCAACCTGCCGGCTTGTATACAATTTCTCCTCAATTCATCCTTGGATCGTCGTACCCCAAAATTCCTGTGCAGACTTCTCACAACTTTAGCCATGATCTTGACCTTTCTGACATTTGGGTTTGGGTAAGGTCCATGCTTCCCGTCATAGTAAGCCCTCTTGAAGATGTCCACCATCTCCACCATCTCTATAAAGGACATATTTGAGGCCTTAAATCTCCTCTGGGATCGGAACGTTTGTGGCTCCGGCCTTTCGTCGTTGCTGCTGCTGTCTGCATGCACTTGTTGTCTCTCCGCCATGTGCTCTCCCACTGCGCCGAAAGACAAGGGGCGGAGAATAGACTAGAAAGAACGTCAGGGGCGGGTGGAGTTTCACGCATGCGCAGCATATATAAAGCGCAACACGCGTGTGCCGTGCGTACGATCTGTGAGCGGAGGAAGGAGTAGCGGAAGCGCCGATCGTTCTAACGAAGGTACAAGTTTAACTTGGTGCATCAGTGGCCTATACTGCTTATAGATTGAGGCCTATATTGGGACAAGATTAGGAGAGTTTAGCCTGACATTAGGGTTTGTCTTGTGTTGTGTCTTGCAGAGAAAATGGATGGCTTCAATGATCACAACTTCCTCCCCCTATTCATAGACAAGTACAGGGAGCTGCCCTGTCTGTGGCAGGTGAAACATCCGCATTATAATCATAAACAAAAGAGGCAGGCAGCGCTGGAGAAACTGCTGGAGTTGGTGAAGCCGGTGGTCCCCACGGCAACCATCTCCTATCTGAAGGCAAAAATTGGTGGGCTGAGGAGCACTTATAATAGGGAGCGCAATAAGGTTCAGGATTCCATGAGATCAGGAGCAGCAGCAGATGCCATTTATGTCCCCGGGCTGTGGTACTATGACAGACTGCATTTTCCGTCACACCAGACTGAAGTCAAGCAATCACTCTCAACCCTTCCTTCCACGCTTTGTTCCACCCCAGCAGAGGCTTCCGACGTTCAACCTAAGCCTTCCAACCAGGAAGAAGTGGAGCCCAGCTTGAGCCAGGTATAGCATTGTTCTACATATTTCTTGTCGTAAAATTAATGATGTTAACTAGATGTTATTATTGATCATTAATTGCTGATTTAATAAAGTGTTTTACATATCAATAGACAGTAGTGGCCAAAAAGGTTTGGGACAAGAATAAAAAATGCTGGGGTCAGAATGATAATCTATTTGTTAACATTCAATTTGCAACAGTCATGAGCTGAAAATTGTGTGTGATTGATGAATAATAAAATAAAACTATGTCCCTTTTTCATACACAGGAAAGCCTCAGCCAGGAGGAGGCTGTGGAATGTGGCAGCCAGGAGGTGGCGGGGGTAAGTGACAGCCAGGAGGTGGCCCAGCCCTGTAGCCTGACCGAATTCCAGGTCCCTCTCCTCCGTCTCCCAAGCAAAATGCTCAGGAAGGGGAGTAACGTGGAGGAGGCAGCGCTTGGGCTGATTCGGGAGGCCAATGTTGCTCTCAGAACCACCCCCACTCTTCAAGAGGCCTTTGCCTCCGTGGCTGCATGCAAAATGCAGGAAATGGAGGAGGGCCAACGCCTCATCTGTGAGGAAATTATGTATCTGTCCCTAAATAAGGGTTTGAGGGGCCAACTCACAAAACAAAACACACCTGTGTGAGTAAGACCATCCTCCTCCTCCTCCACCTCCAGCCACAACTCCAAAACCACAGCCTGGAAACAAGCCTGGAAGGAAGAGTGAAAGGAAGACAAGAGTGTGATGGCCTGGGTTCAGTCTGGTCTGACAAAAGATGCAGGCAGTTGTATGACCACAGCCTGGGGACATATATGTCATCTGCTGCTGTTTCTGATCTCTTGTAGTCCAGGACCGAATTGTGCTCACTATTATATGGACTCCTTATGCTACCAATTTTGGCTGTAAAATAGTTGATGTGTGCCCTGGGGTACAAAGGCTTCGTCAATTTCACAAGTTTCTCCAGAATTGCCTTCCTCTTTATTTTATTATGACCCATAATAAATGGCTATTTTGAAATCACAAATACTTGCCTATGTGTTTTACTTAAAAAAGGACAGTTTGTTTGTGAGTATGCAGGTACATTTCCTGAATACAATGTCAAATTAACAAGGGACACCAACCAACCTCCTTGAGGTTAAAAAAAATACAAGATAATAATGGTGTTGTGGTAACTTGACACACAAAATGGAAAACAATATTATAGAGAGCACTAGAAAAAAAATCAGGAGATCTTGATAAAAAAAAACACTATAAACAGAAATTAAAAACATTATTATGGAGATCTGACGAAAAAAAAAAAATATTCAGGAGATCACGAGAAATAATAGAGAAATCATTTTTTCAGAACTCTGTGTATCAGCAGCAAAACACATTAATTATTCTAGCATTATAAAGAAGAAGAGAATGCGCTGCATTAAAAGATTTAAAAATTTGCAGCGTGGCGAATGTGCTATCTCCATTATGAACGCTAGTTTTACCAGACCGAGCGTTTCCATTTCTTAATTGATTCAGAGAATGCGTGGAACTTTGTGTGTCGGAATTGTGTACACACGATCAGAATTTACGAGAACGGATTTTGTTGTTGGAAAATTTGAGATCCAGATCTCAAATTTTGTTCTGCGGAAATTCCCGCGAAAAATGTCCGATGGAGCCTACACACGGTCGAAATTTCTGACAACAAGCTGCCATCGAACATTTGTTGTCGGAAAATCAGATCGTGTGTACGTGGCATAAGAGGGCATCAGTGCACTGCTCTATTATCAGATACATAAATATGTGAATCTCCTCAGTGATTAAGAGGGTAGTCATAATATCTAATAAAATGTAGAAAGGGTTAAAAATTACAAAAGTAAAAGTGTTCTGCACATTGTAGTAGATACATCTGCTGTTCCTTCAGAATGAATCTAAACGTATTTAAGCAAAAGGCAAGGTCTAATCAGCAAAAGAAAAAAAGAAAAAATAAAGTAATGAAAAGCAAAGAATAACTTGCTTTTATAGGGTACTAAACTTTGTACACCTAGGGCTTGATTCACAAAGCTTTAAAGTGGTTGTAAACCCTTACAATCCACTTTTTCCTACAGGTAAGCCTATAATAAGGCTTACCTGTAGCTACCTCGGATATCTCTTAAACCTGCACGGTTTAGGAGATAACCCCTGTATCTGCATGTGCTGACGTCATCGGCATATGCGCACTAAAGCAATGGCATGTACATGCCTTTTGCTTCAGTGAGTGTGCCGTTACCGGTGACGGTGAGTGTACCGTGATGAGTGACGTCATCACGGCTCCAGCCAATCACAGCGCCGGAGCCGCAATACCCGGAAGTAACTCCAGGGAGAGTTGTCACCGGCCGGTGCTGTGTATGGGCACCGCAGCAGGGTCTTCGATCTCAGGTGAGTATTATATAATGAGCTAGTATGCTATGCATACTAGCTCATTATGCCTTTGTCTTGAACAGGTCTTTTTTTTTTTTTTTGTTTTTTCATGTGGGTTTACAACCACTTTAAAGCAGAACTAAACCCATTTATCCATGGTTTCAAAAAACTGTTACATTTCAGGCAAGCTGGTAATGTTCACTGTTGCTGTTGCTTGTGCTCTCAACCAAACTGTCAAACCATCAAATGGCTGGTATTATTAACTGATCACATGTGCAGCACCATGGCAGTTGCAGATCATACAGAAGCTAAAGCCTAGTACACACGGGCTGAATGTCGGGCAGCATAAGCCGGTTTAATAGAAACTGGACGACATTCTGCACTGTGTGCACAGCAGTTGGGCCGGCTTCTTACAAGGGGCCTGACCGAAAAAAGTCTGCTGATCGACTCCTGATCGTTGCTCTTAGCCAATGGCTGAGCGCGCTGACCGGAGTGTTGTAGTGGGGGGCCATCGCCCTTTCAGAACACAATAGCTCAGAATGGGAAATCACTGTACTAACATCACATAGTTAGTACAGCGGCTCCCCCTAAGCTGTCAGTTTAGGAGGAGTGTGTACTAGGCTTTAAAAGGACAGAAGGTCCACTTTAACACATGAATAGGTATCTTTATTTTAGACATGTGACTGTAAATTTTAAATCTCACTGGACCTAACTGAAAAGAAGTCAGTTTTTTGAAAATATGTATCTCTAAGGCTACTTTCACACTAGGGCAGGCGGGCATTGACGGTAAAACACCACTAGTTTTAGCAGCGCTTTACCGTAGTTTTAGCGGCACTACTCGGGCGTTAGCAGGGCCCTTTTAACCCCCGCTAGCAGCCGAATAAAGAGTTAAATGCGCCACTGTAGCGCCCCTGCTGAAGCGCTTTGCAGGCGCTTCTGCAGTGGTGCCCATTCATTTCAATGGGCAGGAGCGGTGTAAACACTGCCCCAAAGATGCTGCTTGCAGGACTTTTTTTAACGTCCTGCCAGTGCATCGCCCCAGTGTGAAAGCACTCGGGCTTTCACATTCGGAATGCAGGGAAGGTGTTTTTCAGGCTCTTTGCAGGTGCCATTTTTAGCCCAAAAGCGCCTGAAAAATGCCTCTTACCTGGGGGTGTTAGCTTTGTGAATAGAACCCCTGGACTGCATTTGTCATGTTGGCCAAAAACGTCCATGTGTGCATGGACACATAGGATAACATAGAGTTGCAGTTTATGGGCTGTTAAAAAAAACACCAAAACTCCAAAAAACGGCAGTTTATGAGCTCCAGTGTGCATGGAGCCCTATATACAGGGGTAACACTTGGCAGTGTGTGAAAGGAAAAATATAACAGAACATTTCCCATAGAATAGGAAACAGAAAAGACATGATATAGCATCTCAATCTATGATATATGGGGAAGAACTTTCTCGCTTGCAAAAAAATGATTAACAAAGATAAGTGTACGCTTCTTACAAAAAAGGGTTAATACTAAGCAACATTCATCGCCATCGTGCGACCCCAATTTAAAATGTATTCCAATTGGCTGTCACAGCAAAAAGCAACAACCAACCAATAAATGGCAGTCGAAGAGTTGCTATAGTAACCCCAGGGAAACGAGGTAAGAATTCAAAGCCCCAGCTTCCCCAGCATGCTAGTAAACACATAACGAGCAGAGGTGTTTAACAATGTGACATAAGATCATGTAAACAAAATATAAACAACACACATTGGATCTGTCTGTACTATACTATGTACTAGCATTTTCATCTTCACAAATTATATAA
Organism: Lithobates septentrionalis; assembly: GCA_037952835.1. Classification (NCBI taxonomy): domain Eukaryota; kingdom Metazoa; phylum Chordata; class Amphibia; order Anura; family Ranidae; genus Lithobates; species Lithobates septentrionalis. The sequence continues at coordinate 4,377,288 of JBBDGP010000561.1, read as the reverse complement.
CATGTAATGCTGGTAAAATTGTTACTTTGTGTGCTCTGAAACACTGAAACCATACAGAAGGCACCAGTACTTTTATTTCAAATTACTAAATAAATATAAAAAAGTAAAATTAACAAAAAAAATTAAATAAAAAAAAGATAAATATCTTACAGCATATAAGTGTGACTTGAGACTGAAAAGTGAAAAGAAGCTGCAAATAGTTAGAGATCTTTTTATGTCAGCGGCTCTCACCATCCATCCCTGGATCAGTTTTGTTACAGTCCACATATACTGGGACTCAAAGCATATGTTCTGTAAATATATATATATAGTTACACACACACTTTTTGTATTTTTATTTTTTTTTGTATTTTTCAGTTTTAACTAAAATGTTTGTATTATCTGAATAAATGATCTGTACAATGTACATGCACTTTACTAGGAACCAGGTAATCTATACACCGACAAATAAAATCGGACAACTAATCAAAGCTTTTCCAAGTCTATTCTATCATCATCAACACCACCATGGCTCTATAACCCAATCTACTAAATCCCAGACTGGAAAGACTGGGTCCCTGGTTCTTCCTTAACATGTCCAGCAATGCATTGTATTTATCATTAAACAGTGATGTAGTGAGTGCAGCTTTACCTCATTCTCCTCCTTGCACTCGCTGCTAGGTAGCTTCTGATAGTCAGCCTTCTCCCCCATATTGGCCCAGAATACCAAGATGACAGCAGTCCAACATGAAGAGATCACCGAGCCAACATCCACTTAGCAGGTGTGATGCACATTTACAGGCAAGAGATCAAGCAGCAAGATTAAGAACTCACTACTGAGCACATGGCGTGAAATACTTCAGAATAACTTCCACTGCAAACAATTGCTAGGGAGACATCCTGAAGGACGACATACTCTGGCTTCATGTATTTTCCTTCTAGCAGAAATCATTTCTCTGTCATTGTTCTCAGAAGATTTAAATGCTGCCAGGGTGACAACAGAGAGTGCAGCTACCGTTAGTTGGAGTGTTTCCAATGCCACATAGAGACAGTAAATACAAATGCACCCTTCTTCAGGCATCCACATGCAAAGTCTACATATTTATGAAAGGCTGCATCAAGCTGAATCTACATCTCCATTGTGCAATACGGAAATGTGCTTCCTCTGTCCTCACTAGACCCAGAGTAGGTGCAGAATATGATGGGAAGGAAGATGACCCAGAGTAGGTGAAGGCAGCATCCTCATTATCTGACACACTGCCTATCTGACCCTGAAAGATTCAGACAGCAGCAACACACAGTGTCCTCATAGCAGCAGATGCATGAACAGTTTGCTGTGTTTCCTCCAATGCAGTTGCCATCACAAGGGTGGCTGCAAGGTGCACATGTGACTCAGGATGCAAGCCACAAAGCAATTCCAGAAGGTCAATCTGCATCTGTATAGGAGACACAACTGACCATGCAAAAGGCTGTCGCAGTTCTGCACTGCAGCTTCACGCCCCCCACTGCTGGGTACAATGTACACCCTCCCTCTCTGTGTCAGTTCCAGCAGCTCCTTTCTGTCTCCACCTCTCACTGCAGATTAGTGAAGGTTGAGAAGAGACTCCCAACCCAGAGGCGATCACCCACAGCACATCTGCTGGGCAGCACCACCCCCACAGCCATGCATCTCTATGTAACAGAAAGGAAGGAGGGGAAAGCAAGGATGCTCAGCTTCACACTGTCTCCTGCTGGCAGCTCTACATCTTTATTCATCTCCGGCCACTCTACCAACTGCTGTATACAGGAGATGCTACACTGGCAGGGAGACAAATCACAGAGCTTACAGTACAGGATATCACATCATTATGATAATGCAAAATAACAAAATGTAACAACAAAGTGTTATTGCAAGCAATATGACATGTGAGAAGGTAACGATCAATGGATGATGATGCAAAGTGGGTTGCAACCATTCTACACACAAACCGCACTATAAATCACATCAATGATGTATTACGGTTATATAAAAATGAGAAGGGTCAAACATTCAAGTGTTTTGTGACAATCAGCAAATTTTCCATCATTAACATGCCTTTATAACCGTATTTATTTCACACTAGTTTAACCACCTCCATTCCAGGCCAATCTTGCCATTTTTCATATACAAGTTTAAGTCAGATTTTTTATTGCGTGAAAATGACTAAGAACCTCCAAATATTATATATTTTTTGAAAGCAGTGACCCTGGAGAATAAAATAGGGGGTGCTTTCATTTTTATATATATATATATTTTTTTTATTTTTTTTATTTCGTTTTATTGCTATCATAAGGGATGAACAACATCCTTTGTGATAGCATGAGCAGTGACAAGTACTCTTTAGTAAAAGACCTCTGATCTCTCCTCTGCCCCCCAAGGCAGCAGTTTAAACCATGATCAGTTTACTTGGCTGCCTGTCTGGCCAGTATCTGCCAGTAAACAAACAACTGAAACCGGAAACATTTTTTGATCACTTTTATTCCTATTATAAACACCCCTTGTTATAGAAATAAGCAGAACAGGGCCTCTTTAACCGCTTCAGCCCCAGAAGATTTTACCCCCTTCCTGACCAGAGCACTTTTTGCGATTCGGCACTACGTCACTTTAACTGACAATTGCGCGGTTGTGCGACGTTGCACCCAAACAAAATTGACGTCATTTTTTTTCCCACAATTAGATTTCTTTTGGTGGTATTTGATCACCTCTGCGGTTTTAATATTTTGCACTATATACAAAAAAAGAGCGACAATTTTCAAAAAAAAAAATGCAATATTTTTTACTTTTTGCTATAATAAATATCCCCCAAAACAATATAAAAAACACATTTTTTCCTCAGTTTAGGCCGATATGTATTCTTCTACATATTTTTGGTAAAAAATTAGCAATAAGCGTATATTGTTTGGTTTGCACAAAAGTTATAGCGTTTACAATATAGGGGATAGTTTTATGGCATTTTTATTATTTATTTTTTTACTAGTAATGGCGGCGATCTGCAATTTTTATCGGGACTGTGACATTATGGCGGACACATCGGACAATTCTGACACATTTTTGGGACCATTGGCATTTATACAGCGATCAGTGCTATAAAAATGCATTGATTACTGTAAAAATGTCACTGGCAGGGAAGGGGTTAACACTAGGGGGCGATCAAGGGGTTAATTGTGTTCCCTAGTGTGTGTTCTAACTGGAGGGGGGAGGGGACTGTGTAGGGGAGATGACAGATTGCTGTTCATACTCTCTATGAACAGATGATCTGTCTCTTCTCCCCTCAGAGAACCAGAAACTATGATCGTGACCGCCGGGCACTCGCATCGGCTCCGGGGGTGAGCAGCGGGCGCGCGCGCCCCTAGTGGCTGCAGGGTGAGTCGACGTAACATAACGTTGTTTCGCCCAGCCGTGCCATTCTGCCACAGTACAACTACTTTGGCTGGTCGGCAAGTGGTTAATGTGAGATCTGGGATCAAAAAGACCTCAGATCTGCCATTTACACTTAAAAGCAATAATAAAAAAAAAATATGTAATTTTACCTCCATGCTTGACTGTATGGATGGTGTTCTTAGGGTCAAAGTCAGCATTTTTCTTCCTCCAAACACGGCGAGTCGAGTTAAGAGCTCAATTTTGGTCTCATCTGACAACAGCACTTTCTCCCAATCCTTCTCTGAATCATTTAGATGTTCATTGGCATGGGCTGTATATGTGCCTTCTTGAAGAGGACTCTTGCTGTGTTTGGAGGAAGAAAAATGCTGACTATGACCCTAAGAACACCATCACTAAAGTCAAGCACATAAGTGAAAACATTATGCTTTGGGTCTGTTTCTCTGCTAAAGGTACAGGCAGACTGCCGCATTGAGGGGCCAATGGATGGGGCCATGTATTGTAAATTCTTGGATGATAACCTTCTTCCCTCAGCCAGAACACTCAGGATGGGTCATGTATGGGTCTTTGCGCATGAGAATGATCCAAAACATGCTGTTAAGGCAACAAAGGAGTGACTCAAGAAGAAGCACATTAAGGTCATGAAGTAGCCTAGCCAGTCTCCAGACCTTAATCCTACAGAAAATGTATGGAGGGAGCTGAAACTTCGAGTTGCCAAGTGACAGCCAAGAGAAGATCTGTAAAAAAAAAATGGAAAAAAGATGACCAAAATCCCTCTTCAGATGTGTGCAAACCTGGTCACCAACTACAAGAAACGTCTGACCTCTGTGCTTGCCAACAAGGGTTTTTACACCAAGTACTAAGTCATGTTTTGCTTGGGAATCAAATACTTATTTTACTCACTGAATTGCAACTCAATTTATAAGATTTGTATCTTATGTTCTTTGGGGGATTTTTGGTTACTATTCTGTCTCTATTATTTAAGACTAGGGATGAGCTTCGAGTTCGAGTCGAACTCATGTTCTACTCGAACATTGGCTGTTCGCAAGTTCGCCGAACAGCGAACAATTTGGGGTGTTCGCGGCAAATTCGAATGCCGCGGAACACCCTTTAAAAGTCTATGGGAGAAATCAAAAGTGCTAATTTTAAAGGCTTATATGCAAGTTATTGTCATAAAAAGTGTTTGGGGACCTGGGTCCTGCCCCAGGGGACATGGATCAATGCAAAAAAAAGTTTTAAAAACGGACGTTTTTTCAGGAGCAGTGATTTTATTAATGCTTAAAGTCAAACAATAAAAGTGTAATATCCCTTTAAATTTCGTACCTGGGGGGTGTCTATAGTATGCCTGTAAAGGGGCGCATGTTTCCTGTGTTTAGAACAGTCTGACAGCAAAATGACATTTGGAAGGAAAAAACTCATTTAAAACTACCTGCGGCTATTGCATTGCCGACAATACACATAGAAGTTCATTGATAAAAACGGCATGGGAATTCCCCACAGGGGAACCCCGAACCAAAATAAAAAAAAAAAAAATGATGTGGGGGTCCCCCTAAATTCCATACAAGGCCCTTCAGGTCTGGTATGGATATTAAGGGGAACCCCAGCCAAAATTTAAAAAAAAAATTGACGTGGGGTTCCCCCTAAATTCCATACCAGACCCTTCAGGTCTGGTATGGATTTTAAGGGGAACCCCGCGCCAAAAAAAAAAAAAAAAAACGGCGTGGGGTCCCCCTAAAAATCCATACCAGACCCTTATCCGAGCACGCAACCTGGCAGGCCGCAGGAAAAGAGGGGGGACGAGAGTGCGGGCCCCCCCCCTCCTGAACCGTACCGGGCCACATGCCCTCAACATTGGGAGGGTGCTTTGGGGTAGCCCCCCAAAACACCTTGTCCCCATGTTGATGAGGACAAGGGCCTCATCCTCACAACCGTGGCCGGTGGTTGTGGGGGTCTGCGGGCGGGGGGCTTATCGGAATCTGGAAGCCCCCTTTAACAAGGGGACCCCCAGATCCCGGCCCCCCCCTGTGTGAAATGGTAAGGGGGTACTTACCCCTACCATTTCACTAAAAAACTGTCAAAAATGTTAAAAATGACAAGAGACAGTTTTTGACAATTCCTTTATTTAAATGCTTCTTCTTTCTTCCTTCATCTTCTTCTTCTTCTGGTTCTTCTGGCTCTTCTGGTTCTTCCTCCGGCGTTCTCGTCCAGCATCTTCTCCGCGGCGTCTTCTATCTTCTTCTCCTCGGGCCGCTCCGCACCCATGGCATGAGGGGAGGCTCCCGCTCTTCTCTTCATCTTCTTCTCTTCTTCATCTTCTTCTTCATCTTCTTCTTCCTTCTTCTCTTCTTCATGTCTTCTGCGGGCCGCTCCGCAGCCATGCTGGCATGGAGGGAGGCTCCCGCTGTGTGACGGCGTCTCTTCGTCTGACGGTTCTTAAATAACGGGGGGCGGGGCCACCCGGTGACCCCGCCCCCTCTGACGCACGGTGACATGACGGGACTTCCCTGTGACGTCACGGGGAATGCCACAGGGAAGTCCCGTCATGTCACCGTGCGTCAGAGGGGGGCGGGGTCACCGGGTGGCCCCGCCCCCCATTATTTAAGAACCGTCAGACGAAGAGACGCCGTCACACAGCGGGAGCCTCCCTCCATGCCAGCATGGCTGCGGAGCGGCCCGCAGAAGACATGAAGAAGAGAAGAAGGAAGAAGAGATGAAGAAGAAGATGAAGAAGAAGATGAAGAAGAGAAGAAGATGAAGAGAAGAGCGGGAGCCTCCCCTCATGCCATGGGTGCGGAGCGGCCCGAGGAGAAGAAGATAGAAGACGCCGCGGAGAAGATGCTGGACGAGAACGCCGGAGGAAGAACCAGAAGAGCCAGAAGAACCAGAAGAAGAAGAAGATGAAGGAAGAAAGAAGAAGCATTTAAATAAAGGAATTGTCAAAAACTGTCTCTTGTCATTTTTAACATTTTTGACAGTTTTTTAGTGAAATGGTAGGGGTAAGTACCCCCTTACCATTTCACACAGGGGGGGGGCCGGGATCTGGGGGTCCCCTTGTTAAAGGGGGCTTCCAGATTCCGATAAGCCCCCCGCCCGCAGACCCCCACAACCACCGGCCACGGTTGTGAGGATGAGGCCCTTGTCCTCATCAACATGGGGACAAGGTGTTTTGGGGGGCTACCCCAAAGCACCCTCCCAATGTTGAGGGCATGTGGCCTGGTACGGTTCAGGAGGGGGGGGGGCCGCACTCTCGTCCCCCCCTCTTTTCCTGCGGCCTGCCAGGTTGCGTGCTCGGATAAGGGTCTGGTATGGATTTTTAGGGGGACCCCACGCCGTTTTTTTTTTTTTTTGGCGCGGGGTTCCCCTTAAAATCCATACCAGACCTGAAGGGTCTGGTATGGAATTTAGGGGGAACCCCACGTCAATTTTTTTTTTAAATTTTGGCTGGGGTTCCCCTTAATATCCATACCAGACCTGAAGGGCCTTGTATGGAATTTAGGGGGACCCCCACATCATTTTTTTTTTTTTTATTTTGGTTCGGGGTTCCCCTGTGGGGAATTCCCATGCCGTTTTTATCAATGAACTTCTATGTGTATTGTCGGCAATGCAATAGCCGCGGTAGTTTTAAATGTGTTTTTTCCTTCAAAATGTCATTTTGCTGTCAGACTGTTCTAAACACGGGAAACATGCGCCCCTTTACAGGCATACTATAGACACCCCCCAGGTATGAAATTTAAAGGGATATTACACTTTTATTGTTTGACTTTAAGCATTATTAAAATCACTGCTCCTGAAAAAACGGCCGTTTTTAAAACTTTTTTTTTGCATTGATTCATGTCCCCTGGGGCAGGACCCAGGTCCCCAAACACTTTTATTGACAATAACTTGCATATTAGCCTTTAAAATTAGCACTTTTGATTATTCATGTTCGTGTCCCATAGACTTTAACGGTGTTCGCGTGTTCGAACGAATTTTTTTCCTGTTCGCATGTTCTGGTGCGAACCGAACAGGGGGGTGTTCGGCTCATCCCTATTTAAGACACACCTATGATAAAAATGATAAACCCTTCATTTCTTTGTAATTGGGCAAACTTACAAAATCTGCAGGAAATCGAATAATTATTTTCCCCACTGTATAGGATTGAAGAGTAAAAGTATATGCAAATAGAACTCCAACCTTGCAGCACTGGAGTCAACAGTTCAATTCCCATGGATATTTAAAAGAATTTGAATAGTTTAAAAAACCAATACATACAGAACACATAGGAGGCTAGCCCTATTTTCCAAGCAAAGAGTGTGTCTGCAGTGTATAAAACCCAAATAAATCAAGCTAAAATCACTGTTAATGCTTAGCAATCTGAAATATTCTGAGTGGTTTATTCTAAACAATACAGAAACAACTCCTACAGCAGAGCAGCAAAGGAACAACCCTTCATAACACAGCAAACAGGGAATACCCCCACATCTATTGGATTCCCTGGCACCAGTCAAAAAAATAAATAAAACAACCTTTTTGTTTTCCATTTCCAAGGGTTCACCATAAGCAAACACGGGTTCTAAAGCAGTATTAAACCAAAAAGCAAACATTTATTATATTGCAGCTTACCAGTTCTTAGTCCTCATGCACACGGACGTTTTTACAGCCGCGTTTTTTAGCGTTTTTTACAGCTTAAAAACGCCTGTCTATGTTAGTCTATGGATTCATGCCCACCTAGACGTTTTTGAGCTGCAAATAGCCTAGGCGTTTTTAAGCTGTAAAGAAAACCCAGGACCAGTGCGTTCCGAGGAGCGGCGCTAGAGCTGTAAAAACGCGAAACGCGGAAAAACGCGCAAAAACGCGACCGCTGCGTTTTTTCGCGTTTTTTAACTCCGGCGTTTTTTGGTTAAAACGAGATGATTGGACACTGTAATCTCTGTAAAAACAGGAATTTCCTGTCTGGACATTAGATTACCCAAGAGTCCTTTGCACAGCCGTGTGACTGTGGTGATATTGGCTTCAAGATGGCTAGTGCAGTCTCTCAAGTAGAATTAATAAATGCGGTACAGGCCCATCCAGAATTGTGGGATGTGGCACATCCACCTAACCCTAACCCTAACTCCTAACCCTAACTCCTAACCCTAACCCTAACTCCTAACCCCTAACCCCTAACCCTAACCCCTAACTCCTAACCCTAACTCCTAACCCCTAACCCCTAACCCTAACTCCTAACCCTAACTCCTAACCCTAACACCTAACCCTAACCCCTAACCCCTAACCCTAACTCCTAACCCCTAACCCCTAACCCTAACCCCTAACCCTAACTCCTAACCCTAACTCCTAACCCCTAACCCTAACCCTAGCCCTAACTCCTAACCCTAACTCCTAACCCTAACTCCTAACCCTAACTCCTAACCCCTAACCCTAACTCCTAACCCTAACTCCTAACCCTAACCCCTAACCCCAACCCCTAACCCTAACTCCTAACCCTAACTCCTAACCCCTAACCCTAGCCCTAACCCTAACCCTAGCCCTAACCCTAACCCCTAACCCCTAACCCCCTCATGAGGATTGCCTCATCGATCTTTTGCATGACAGGATCCATATTTCTCAGAAAAATACTGAAAAATACTGAAATATACTGAAAACTCTGGTCCTAAACTCGGGTCCTAAAGCAGTATTAAACCAAAAAGCAAACATTTATTATATTGCAGCTTACCAGTTCTTAGTCCTCATGCACACGGACGTTTTTACAGCCGCGTTTTTTAGCGTTTTTTACAGCTTAAAAACGCCTGTCTATGTTAGTCTATGGATTCATGCCCACCTAGACGTTTTTGAGCTGCAAATAGCCTAGGCGTTTTTAAGCTGTAAAAAAAACCCAGGACCAGTGCGTTCCGAGGAGCGGCGCTAGAGCTGTAAAAACGCGAAACGCGGAAAAACGTGGAAAAACGCGACCGCTGCGTTTTTTCGCGTTTTTTAACTCCGGCGTTTTTTGGTTAAAACGAGATGATTGGACACTGTAATCTCTGTAAAAACAGGAATTTCCTGTCTGGACATTAGATTACCCAAGAGTCCTTTGCACAGCCGTGTGACTGTGGTGATATTGGCTTCAAGATGGCTAGTGCAGTCTCTCAAGTAGAATTAATAAATGCGGTACAGGCCCATCCAGAATTGTGGGATGTGGCACATCCACCTAACCCTAACCCTAACTCCTAACCCTAACTCCTAACCCCTAACCCTAACTCCTAACCCCTAACCCTAACCCCTAACCCTAACTCCTAACCCTAACCCCTAACCCTAACCCCTAACCCTAACTCCTAACCCTAAGAGATGTGTTTTTCATTGAAAAACGCTACTTAGCGCTGACGCGGAAAAACGCGCAAAAACGCTAATGCAAAACGCGGTAAAAATCGCGTTTTTAACGCCGGTTTTTCCAGGCGTCGAACCTAGCTTTACAGCTCGTTTTTTAAAACGTCCATGTGCATGAGGACTTAGAGATGATGGCTGAATTTGTTTTCTTTATTAGGATCTCTTTCTTTTTTTTGCACCTGGTGATCCAGCCAGTAAGTCTGTTGTTTTTCAACAGAACAAGCTGTCCTGCAGATATAGCAGTTAGGCTAGGTTCACAGTAGTATGGCTACAGCATAATCAAATTTTCTACTGTGTTTTTAATGCTTCATGCATGCTTCATGCAGAAGACTATTTTATTTTATGTGCATGAGTTTTACATGTTTCACACTAGATTTTGGTGCATTTCTATTGAAGTCTATGGGGCCAAAATCAACTTCACCAAAGTAGCACGTTTACCTTTTCAAAAAAAACGCTGCACTGCATTGATGTGAAAGGGCACCACTGAAAATAATGTGATTTTTATTTATAGACTTCTGTTTTAGCTAAACTTAAGGCCCATACACACGATCAGAAAATCGGAAGTAAAATTTTGTCCGATGAACAATCTGCCGATTTTCGGATCGTTAGTACGGTGCTTTTGACAGTCGATTGAGAATTTTCAGACGACAAAAACTGGATGTGCAGCCTATAAAATTTTTGTCATATGTGAACACAACGTTCGATTTTCGTTTAATCAGTACAGTTTTCGTCCGAAAAAATCGGAAGAGCAAGACTATGCATGCTCAGAAACGAAAGAACACATACTATTCAACACAATACATCACTTCTGAAGTTGCACTTGGTCATACGAGAATTTTCGTATGATGAGTAGGGATGAGCTTCGAGTTCGAGTCCAACATGAGTTCGCCCCGAACATCGGCTGTTCGATCGTTCGACGAAGATCGAACATTATGGGCCGTTCGCGCCAAATTCGAGCGCTGCGTCACGGCCCATAATGCACTGCGTCATCATAGTCGTTTTTTGGCTGATGATTGCCCAAGCATGCACTATGACGCGCATGCTTTGGCCAATCACAGCGCCATAAGCAAACAGAGCCATAATTGGTCAAAGGCAGGGTGCCTTTGGCCAATTATGGCTCAGGGGATTAAGTACACGCCCCACACTATATAAGGCCACCTGCACGTCGGCCATGTGTAGTGTGTCCCGGCGTTCAGAGAGAGAGAGTGTCATTTATTTTCATTTAGATAGATTGAGCAGACAGTTGATTCAGTTAGCTCCAATATATTTAGTATATATATATATATATATATATATATATATATATATATATATATATATATATATATATACACATTCCAGGCTTTATATATATATATATATATATATATATATATATATATATATATATATATATATATATACTGTATCCAGTTCAGCTAGATCTCACTGCAGACCGTTCCTGTTCTCTTCCTAATATACCACAGGCAGGCAGTTCATTCAGTTAGCTGCAGTATATTCAGTACTGTATCCTGTGCAGCTAGATCGCTGCAGACCATTCCTGTTGTTCTCTTCCTAATATACTACAGGCAGGCAGTTCATTCAGTTAGCTGCAGTATATTCAGTACTGTATCCTGTGCAGCTAGATCTCGCTGCAGACCGTTCCTGTTGTTCTGTTCCTAAATATACTACAGGCAGGCAGTTCATTCAGTTAGCTGCAGTATATTCAGTACTGTATCCTGTGCAGATAGATCTCGCTGCAGATCGTTCCTGTTGTTCTGTTCCTAATATACTACAGGCAGGCAGTTCATTCAGTTAGCTGCAGTATATTCAGTACTGTATCCTGTGCAGCTAGATCTCGCTGCAGACCGTTCCTGTTCTCTTCCTAATATACTACAGTCAGGCATGTTCATTCAGTTAGCTGCAGTATATTCAGTACTGTATCCTGTGCAGCTAGATCGAGCTGCAGACAGTTTCTGTTCTCTTCCTAATATACTACAGTCTGGCAGTTCATTCAGTTAACTGCAGCATATTCAGTACTGTATCCTGTGCAGCTAGATCTCGCTGCAGAGCGTTCCTGTTGTTCTCTTCCTAATATACTACAGGCAGGCAGTTCATTCAGTTAGCTGCAGTATATTCAGTACCGTATCCTGTGCAGCTAGATCTCACTGCAGACCGTTCCTGTTGTTCTCTTCCTAATATACTACAGGCAGGCAGTTCATTCAGTTAGCTGCAGTATATTCAGTATATATATATACATCCCAGCTTTGTACAGCTACATCTCACTGCAGGCCATTCCTGGTGTACCTATGTAAATACATTACAAATATATGAAATACAGTATGTCTGGAAGGCAAACAAGGAGAGGCAGACGCTCACAGGTCACTAAAAGAGGGCAAGCAGGCTCTGTGTCTACAGCCAACATTGCTGGTCGTGGACACGGTGCATCCTCAGCACGTGGCCGTGGGGCACTCTTGTCCTTTTTTTTGGCAGCTGGCCGTGTTGAGCCACAACATGCAGAAGAGTTGGTAGAGTGGATGACCAAGCCGTCCTCATCCTCCGTCACCTAGGCTCAGAGTACTTTGGCTGCCAATGCGGCTGCCAAAGTGGCCTCTTCCATCGGCTCAATGTCATCAGTCACTCCTTCCCTAGCCCCACCATCATGCACTGAGGAATCCCCTGAACTGTTCGACCACAGTGTTGGGTACATGCTGCAGGAGGATGCACAGCGTTTTGAAGGCTCCGATGATGGTACCCAGATTGAGGAAGGCAGTAATGTGAGCCCAGAGAGAGGGGGTGCCCAAGAAGGACAACAAACTGGCAGTCAAGTTTCCCCAGCTGCAGCATACTGCCAGGTTTGCTCCAATGGTGAGGAGGGAAGGGATAAGGAGGTCACTGACTCTACGTGGGTGCCTGATAGGAGAGAGGAGGAGGAGGAGGCACATCTCCAATGAGGCAGGATGCCCTCCAGGGGCCAGCTTAAGGGCAGCCAACTGACTGAATCACACCGCAGAGCTCCGTATGTGCAGGGCGCTGCTGACTCTGCGCGTTTTTCCAAAACTTCTTTGGTGTGGGCCTTTTTTGAGACGTGTGCAGCAGATCGAACCGTTGCTGTTTGCAACATATGTCTGAAGCGTATCAAGCGTGGCCAAAACAGCACCCGCTTGGGCACCACATGCTTGACCAGACATATGTCCAACTCCCATGCAGTCCGTTGGCAAGCGTACTTAAAAGACCCACACCAAAGAACAAGGCGGACCTCTCCTTGCTCCTCATAAGCTGGGATCTCCAACCCCACTATACCTTCATGTCTCTCAGAAACCTGCACTGAGAGGAATGAAGGTGTAGAATTAGGTGTGCCAAGTACTTGCGGGAAATCTGCTATCGCTACACCAACGTCCGATTGTAGCAAGAAAATTTCCTTACCCCAGTTGCTAAACCGGCGAAAGAAATTTGGTTCCAGCCATCCACATGCCCAGCGGCTGAATGCTAGCTTGGCTAAATTGCTAGCACTCCAACTGCTGCCTTTTCAGCTGGTAGACTCTGCCCCCTTTCGTGAATTTGTGGAATGTGCAGTACCTCAGTGGCAGGTTCCCAAATGCCACTTTTTTCACAAAGACAATTCCGGCTCTCTACCGGCATGTGGAAGGCAATGTCTTGGCCTCGCTGGATAGGACGGTCAGCGGTAAGGTGCATATTACCGCTGACTCATGGTCCAGCAGGCATGGACAGGGAGGTTACCTATCTTTGACGGCGCACTGGGTGACCCTGCTGGCAGCTGGGAAGGATGCAGGACAGGGTGCAGTATTGTTGGAGCTTGTTCCGCCACCACGCCTCCAAAATGCTACTAGTGGTGATTCTGACACGCCTCTCTCCTCCACCCCCTCCTCTTCTTCCTCCATGGCCTCTTCCTCTATAGATTTGTCCTCGGAACCAGCGGTGCTCCGTAGGCGTTCAAGGGGCTACGCAAGCACTCAGGCAAAAAGATGCCATGCGGTGCTTGAGCTGGTGTGCTTAGGGGACAGGAGCCACACTGGGGCAGAGATTCTGTCAGCTCTGAAGGGGCAGGCTCAGAGGTGGTTGATGCCACGCGAACTTCAGGCAGGAATGGTCGTTTGCGACAATGGCACAAACCTCCCCTCCGCCAGGGACACTTCACCCATGTTCCCTGTTTGGCTCATGTCCTTAATTTGGTGGTGCAGCGGTTCTTGTGCAGGTACCCGGGCTTGCAGGATCTCCTGAGGCAGGCCAGGAAAGTCTGTGTGCATTTCCGCCAGTCATATAATGCCAGTGCTTGGCTGGCTGACCTCCAAAAGGAATACAACCTGCCCAAGAGCCGCCTAATTTGTGACATGCCCACCAGATGGAATTCAATGTTGGCCATGCTGCAGCGGCTACACACACAGCAGAGGCCATCAATGAGTACCTGTGCGACTATGGCACCAGGACAGGGTCAGGGGAGCTTGGCTTTTTTTCGCCACGCCAGTGGCTCATGATCAAGGATGCATGCACTGTCCTGTCACCATTTGAGGAGGCCACGAGGATGGTGAGCAGTGACAGTGCATGCATCAGTGATACTGTCCATCTTGTCTACCTGTTGGAGCACGCGCTGCGTGGAATAATGGAAAGGGCACTTGAGGCAGAACAGAGGGAGGAAGAGGAGGACTTCCTTACCTCTCAAGGCCCCCTTTATCCAGACAGTGTTCCTGCGGGCCCGCCGATCACACAGGAGGAGGATTGTGTCAGCATGGAGGTGGAGCCTAGCACTCAGCATCAGCAGCAGTCTTCAAGGGATCGTTTACAGTCCCTAGAAACCCATGGACTTGTGCGTGGCTCGGGGGAGGTGGTTCAGGTCATCCTTAGTGACCCAGAGGACTCCAAACCGAATGCCTCAGCAAACCTATGCTGCATGGCCTCCCTGATCCTGCAAAGACTGCGAAAGGACCCTCGGATTTGTGGTATCAAGGAGAGGGATCAGTACTGGCTGACCACCCTCCTTGATCCACGTTACAAGGGTAAGGTTGCGAAACCTATCCAGCCGTCCAAGAGGGAGCAGAGGATGAAACATCTTTGGGAGGCCTTGCAGAAAGGTTTGTGCAATGCGTTTCCAGAGCCTGGGAGGTTACAATTTCCTGGTCCTAGACAACGTGTTGCTGAGGCTTCGGTCAGTCACAGAAGGAGTGGTGGAGAAGGTGGCCGTCTGACAGATGCGTTCAGACAATTTTTTAATCCGCAGCCCCAAGGTCTGATCAGTTCCAGCAACCATTGCCAGCGTCTGATTTACATGGTGCAGGAATACCTAGGGGCAAGATTAGACTTGGAGACCTTTCCAAACGAAAATCCTCTGGGTTACTGGGTCTTGAGGATGGATCACTGGCCAGAGCTTGCACAGTATGCAATTGAACTACTAGCCTGTCCTGCATCTAGCGTTCTTTCGGAACGCGCATTCAGTGCTGCTGGAGGCTTTGTAACCGATCACAGAGTGCGCCTGTCCACCGACTCGGTTGATCGGCTCACCTTCATAAAAATGAATCAGTCTTGGATCACAAGCTACCAAGCACCTGATGCTGATGTAACCGACTAATTTTTTTTATGAATGTGAGATCCTTTGAAGACTGCCTATGCTGAGTGGCTATCCTGTTATGCTGAGTGACTATCCTATTCCTCCTCAATGTTCATGTTGATAGCTTGTAAGAACATTTTTGGTTCTGGGCACCACCACCAGTGGCTAAGGCCCAGTTTTTCTGCCCCTGTTTAAAAGGGGCATGTAATTACAATTTTTGCTGTAATATTTTGTTCCTGCGCTAAAGTAGAGTATCTGTGAGGAGTTGCAGTGTTGTGGCACCAGCACCAGTGCCTAAAGCCCAATTTTTCTGCCCCTGTTCAACAGGGGCATGTAATTACAATTTTTAAGAGCCCAAATGCGATCCTTGTGAAACAATATAAGTGGCGCTAAATACCAGTGATAGACCATTCAACACTCGAAGGTGATCTAGTACATCTATCTACAAAAGGAAATTGGAATAGATAACGTGGTATTTAGCGCCACTTATATTGTTTCACAAGGATCGCATTTGGGCTCTTGGAAATAATAGGACGTATTGCACTGTTTATTTAATAAGTGGCAGCTTTGGATTCACTCCATTAACTTCTCACACATTTAAGTTTTACACATTTGTTTCACACACTTTGTGCTTTAATTTTCCCACATCTTTCATAGGGGGGTGAACACCCCTTTATTTGGCATTGAGCGCAGTGGTGAGAACTCAGGAAGGGCGCGTTGTTTTGAGTTTCATTTTTTTGATACAATTACAATTTTTGCTGTAATATTTTGCAGCAGGGCTTGTTCCTACGCTAAACTAGAGTAGTGTTGTGGTAACACCACCACACCACCACCAAAGGCCCAATTTTTCTGACCCTGTTCAACAGGGGCCTGTAATTACAATTCTGGATATAATATTTCACCGCAGGGCCTGTTCCAAGCGCCCACCAAGAGTAACTGTGAGGGCTTACAGTGTTCTGGTACCACCAACATCTAAGGCCCAAATTTCTGCAGAGTATATAGGGCAGGCCCCTACTTTCAAACATCCGACTTACAAACGACTCCTACTTACAAACGGAGGGAGACAACAAGAAGTGAGAGGAAATGTACCCCTAGGGAGGGAAATTCTCTCCTGTATGAGTTAATATGGGAAAAAGGTGTCTCCTCCACTGATGCTTTATCACCAATCCTTGTTTCCCTAAAAACCCCAAATTTTCTAAATCCAATTGTCATTGGGACAGAAAGTGAGGTGAAATCTTCTGACTAGGAGCACAGACAGCAAAACAAATGTTACAGGGGTGATAACCCTTCCCTATGTTTTCCAAAAAGCTTAAAAATAGATTTTTTTGGCTGGAGCTACACTTACAAAATGTACAGTGGGGACGGAAAGTATTCAGACCCCCTTAAATTTTTCAGTCTTTGTTATATTGCAGCCATTTGCTAAAATCATTTAAGTTCATTTTTTTCCTCATTAATATACACACAGCACCCCATATTGACAGAAAAACACAGAATTGTTGACATTTTTGCAGATTTATTAAAAAAGAAAAACTGAAATATCACATGGTCCTAAGTATTCAGACCCTTTGCTCAGTATTTAGTAGAAGCACCCTTTTGATCTAATACAGCCATGAGTCTTTTTGGGAAAGATGCAACACGTTTTTCACACCTGGATTTGGGGATCCTCTGCCATTCCTCCTTGCAGATCCTCTCCAGTTCTGTCAGGTTGGATGGTAAAGGTTGGTGGACAGCCATTTTTAGGTCTCTCCAGAGATGCTCAATTGGGTTTAAGTCAGGGCTCTGGCTGGGCCATTTAAGAACAGTCACGGAGTTGTTGTGAAGCCACTCCTTCGTTATTTTAGCTGTGTGCTTAGAGTCATTGTCTTGTTGGAAGAAAACCTTCGGCCCAGTCTGAGGACCTGAGCACTCTGGAGAAGGTTTTCATCCAGGATATCCTTGTACTTGGCCGCATTCATCTTTCTCTCAATTGCAACCAGTCGTCCTGTCCCTGCAGCTGAAAAACACCCCCACAGCATGATGCTGCCACCACCACGCTTCACTGTTGGGACCGTATTGGACAGGTGATGAGCATTGCCTGGTTTTCTCCACACATACCGCTTAGAATTAAGGTCAAAAAGTTCTATCTTGGTCTCATCAGACCAAAGAACCTTATTTCTCACCATCTTGGAGTTATTCGGGTGTTTTTTTAGCAAACTCCATGCAGGCTTTCATGTATCTTGCATTGAGGAGAGGCTTCCGTCGGGCCACTCTGCCATAAAGCCCCGACTGGTGGAGGGCTGCAGTGATGGTTGACTTTCTACAATTTTCTCCCATCTCCTGACTGCATATCTGGAGCTCAGCCACAGTGATCTTTGGGTTCTTCTTTACCTTTCTCACAAAGGCTCTTCTCCCTCTATAGCTCAGTTTGGCCGGACGGCCAGCTCTAGGAAGGGTTCTGGTCGTCCCAAACGTTTTCCATTTAAGGATTATGGAGGCCACTGTGCTCTTAAGAACCTTAAGTGCAGCAGAAAATTTTTTGTAACCTTAGCCAGATCTGTGCCTTGCCACAATTCTGTCTCTGAGCTCTTCAGGCAGTTCCTTTGACCTCATGATTCTCATTTGCTCTGACACTGTGAGCTGTAAGGTCTTATATAGACAGGTGTGTGGCTTTCCTAATCAAGTCCAATCAGTATAATCAAACACAGCTGGACTCAAATGAAGGCGTAGAACCATCTCAAGGATGATCAGAAGAAATGGACAGCACCTGAGTTAAATATATGAGTGTCACAGCAAAGGGTCTGAATACTTAGGACCATGTGATATTTCAGTTTTTCTTTTTTAATAAATCTGCAAAAATGTCAACAATTCTGTGTTTTTCTGTCAATATGGGGTGCTGTGTGTATATTAATGAGGAAAAAAAAATGAACTTAAATGATTTTAGCAAATGGTGGCAAATTAACAAAGAGTAAAAAAACTTAAGGGGGTCTGAATACTTTCCGTCCCGACTGTACCTGTTCCAAATTACAAACAGATTCAACTTAAGAACAAACCCACAGTCCCCGTCTTTCTTGGGACCGCCTGTATACTGGTGTTCAGAGTATATAGGGCCTGGGGGTCTTTTTTTTATTTGGGTGCGGGGTTCCCCTTAATATCCATACCCCAAAGGGCCTGGTAATAGGCTGGGGGGTTACCCATGCCGTTTTTCTCAATAATTTTCATCCATATTGCTGGGACCCGACATTACATTACAGCCGCGAGCAGTTTTAAATGACTTTTATTCCTTTAGAAATGTCATTTTGTGCAGGGACTGTTCTAAACATGAGAAACACGCGCCACTTTACAGGCATACAATAGTCACCCCCCAGGTACGATATTTAAAGGAATATTTCACTTTTATTTTTTCACTTTAAGCATCATTAAAATCACTGCTCCCGAAAAAACGTCCATCTTTAAAACTTTTTTTTGCATTGATAAATGTCCCCTGGGGCAGGACCCGGGTCCCAAACCCTTTTTAGAACAATAACTTGCATATTAGCCTTAAAAATTCGCACTTTTGATTTCTCACGTTCGAGTCCCATAGACTTTAACAGTGTTTAAAGTTGTTTAAAGTTTAAAGGGTTTAAACTTTGAAGTGTTTAAAGTTTGTGCGCACTTTCGGTCCGTTCGCGTGTTCTGGATGCGAACTGAAGCGGGGGGTGTTCAGCTCCCTAATGTTGAGTAACACTTTCGATATGAGACTAGCATGCAAAAAAAAACGGACGAAACCTCGTCCGATTATCTGATCAAGTGTACCAGGCTTTAAACTTAAGTTATTGGTGATTATTATTCTGGATCTCACTAGTGTATTGCTTTCCTTCAAATACCTCTGTGTCATAAATTGTATTTTGTAAAACCTCAATAGAAATGTATTGAAATTGCACTAGTGTGAACTGTGCCTAAGAGTTTTGAGACAAACCATTTAACACTGAGAGGGGTGCTAACAATGATCGGCTTTTATGAATGTAAAACCTGTATTCCACAAGGAACAGAACTGTTGCTGCAGCTGTTTACAAAGTGTCAGCTGGAATTTGGCTTAATTTTGTGTATCTAAATCTGTAACATTCCCTTCCTACAGATTAACAATGCTCCTGTCAAAAAAGTGTTTTCTCTGTGCTCCTTCATCCAGAGTGGGGCACTCTAATACAAGAAGTGTGTTACTGGGCAGATCTCCAGGTGAAAACAGAGGGGGAAAAGCCTAAAGAGAGAATACGAATACAGCCACCACATCTAATGATTGGTAAATTGAAATATATTAAGCTTTTGGTTTAATAGAGCTTTAATCTGGCCATACACAAATATATTTCTACTCGGCATGTTGGTTTAACAAAAGTCCAACAGATTCCTTCTTCCACACTAACACCACGGACAAATACCCCCTGCTGGGTTATTGAATTCAGAATACCTGAACAGTGCCTGCATGTGATTGTATGCAAGCACTAATAGCCCGACTATTCAGCAAAAGCTGACTGAACGATCGACTTGATTGTTTTTATATTAGATTATACCTGCATCCTTGATTTTTTAGTTTTATTTCTATTTTAGCTGCTGCACTAAAACACCAAAAATGTCTTAATATATACTGCTCAAATTTTGTCTGAACCGGCAGGAATTAGCTGCAATTTCAGCAGTGTATGCCCAGCTTTACTGTAACCCTACAACCTTTTAATGGGAGCTACAAAAAGCTTTGCGCCACAGATGACTAAAACATAGAGGACAGCTAAGGCTGAAAATGATGATCTATTTACTTAGGCCCCTTTCACACGGGTGGACCGATCGAGTCTGCCTGTTTTTCAGGCGGACCCAATCAGATTATCCATTGCTCTCTAAGGAGCAGCGGATCTCAGTGGGCATGTGTCTGTTGACACCTGCCGACATCTGATCTGATCCTGTCTGCTAAAAACAGATGGATGGGGATCCATCGGCAGATTGCATGACAGTTGGTTGGAAACAGACAGGTGTTTTTTTTCCATTTGACAGCTCCATAGAGAACAGCAGGCTGTGTCTGCATCCGCTCTGCATCAGCGGAGTGGAAACGGACCTGTCATGGACCTGTCATCCACCTGCTCAACGGGGATCAGCAGAGATATCCCTTGCTGAGCGGGCGGATCCGCTGGCGGACTCTGCCAATGGAAAAGGGGCTTTAAAGTAATAAAATTCAAACAAACAACTATTTTAGATAAACCTATACCGTGTCGTACGTATAATACAGACAAAGATGTGTACAGTGAAAACAGACACAAATTATCCAAACTGCTCTAACAATGCAAAGCTGGTGGCATCTTTTGGAGCTTGAAGTGTCGATCTTGAGCACAAATCATCCTGGTGCAGCAGATGTGAGTATGCAACCAGGGGGTTTTATTTTCCCTAGGGGGGAATATTGTGTGCGTGTTATTGTTAGGATTACAGATGAGTTAGTGCTTTGTAAAGCTTAGTGTGAGGAGGTTCTGGCCATACACTGATTGAAATTTGCTCAGTTTATCAGGGACTGTCCAAATTTCGATCGGTGTGTGGCCATCCCTGCTCGACAGAGGTCAATCAAAGGAAATGACACGGAAACCTTTCCTCTGCTGTCTCTGATTACTGTATTCTGACAGTAGTGGGTGCTGCTATCAGAATACAATTTCCCAATAGGGGAGATACCACCATCCCCTTCTGCTGGCTGAAAAGAAAAAAACTAACTGCATATGGCCAGCTAAAAGCGGACTTCACCTAATATGTAAAAACTTGTTCATCCTCCTTTTTCTCTTCCCCACCACTCTGATTATAATGAACTTTTTTTTTTTTTCAGGGAGCCGGTACCTATTTCTGACAGATACCTGCTCCCACTTCCGCTCTGCTTTCCTGGGCGAGCAAAGTGGAAGTTTGCCCACCCTCAAACTCGTGGGACACATAACCCAGGAAACTGTGGGATCAATTAACAGAGAGAGCGAATTTCATAGCCTTTTTTTTTTTTACCTAACACTATTCACTTTATTAATTATAATTACTTTATTATCATTATTATTTACCTAAAGGGGTTGTAAAGGTTACATTTTTTTAAAATAAAAATAACAAACATGTTATACTTACCTGCTCTGTGCAAGGGTTTTGCACAGAGCAGCCCCGATCCTCCTCTTTTGGGGTGCCTTGCTCCTCCCCTTAATCGGGTGCCCCCACAGAGAGCTGCTTTCAATGGGGGCACCCGTGCAGGCACGCTCCTGAGTCCTGCTGCTGTGTCTGTTGACACAGACAGCGGGACTCGGCCCTGCCCCCATGTCACTGGATTTGACTGACAGCACTGGGGGCCAATGGCTCCAGCTGCTGTCAATCTATCTAATGAGGAAAGAGACAGTGGCTCATGCACATCGCTGGAACAGATGGGCTCAGGTAAGAAAAAGGGGGGCTCTGGGGGCAGCTGCAGCAAAAAGGTTTTTCACCTTAATCCAAGGTGAAAAACCATGGGATTTTACAATCCCTTTGAAATAGCAATTCTCTGAAAATACAAGGACTGGGAAAGTCAGGGAAAGCTATGTTCTACATCTATGCTATTGGTTCCCACAGGTTATGAAGACACTTGCACATCCGGGACAGTCAACAGTATAAAAAAACAGTGTATGTGAAACATAGAAGTACACCGCAACAAAGTAGCAAGTTCATTTGTGAAACTTTTATGAGTGAACTCATTCTTTATCCAAGTGCAGAACTGTGGTTTGACAGGGACATATGTCTCAGAAAAAAAGTAATTTAGTCTTGAACACTAACAAGGGCAGGCACCACAGCATGAGCCACATTGTTGCTGCTCCAGACCATAATCACCATGAGGGCTTCATAATGCATTTTCTTCCGATATGCAAAATCATTACTTTTTTTGCAACAGGAAAATAGATATTAGACCAGGAAATGAGAGCACGCCTGTGAAATCATGAAGACATCCAACTGCTGACCTTTCCTTCAGAAAATACTAGTTATCTTAATGGAATACTGATCCAGAATTATCAGTACGTTCTGCAGCACAGACCTGGTGCAAGGATGGTCACGAGCAGAAGCTTGGACTTCACTGACTTTCTAATCAGCATGCTTGCACTGGGTCAGCACCTGAGAAAGTGGTGAAGCCAGAGGCAGCCAGGCATCTGGTTTTTCTTAGAAGTCAGCGATGACAGTACTAGAACTTCACTTAGTACAGGCTACCTTTAACACCTAATTAAAAACTTTTATTTTTTGCTTCTTGTTCATTCCGGCTGTGTAACAAGTAAAGGATATGACATTTTATACTACCATGTTTTTGTTTAACTGCATTAGGACCTGGTACACTGGCACTAAGGGCTGGTTCACACCACAAAAATGCACTCCAGATCCCTTCCAGATGCATTTGTGGCGCGTTTACGGATGCATTCTAGATGCTTTTTTTCTTTTTAATTTATGCATTTAAGTGCGTTTTACCGTGTTTCAGTACAATCCAGTGCAAGAAAAAATCAGCATGTTCTACTATTTTACTGGAGTGCCCTGGAACTGACTGCAATTCACTGGTGTGAATTATGCCCTTGGAAACCATATAACCTACTTGCCATTCCAGTCTGTAATTGAACATATGGAAAAAAGCACAGAGCTGTTCACATTATCAAAACATGAAGCGACTGCGCCGCTGTGCTTCAAAAATGAAGCTACATGTTGCGTTTGGAAGAAATTGAAGCATCTGGACTCTCTTCATTCAAGTCTATGGTAACATATCAGAAATGCGCATGTATGCGACCATAGGGCTTGTTTACAATGTTGTTGTTAGGCATCTGGGTTGCATTCTCTACATGTGTTAAACAGGAGGCAAAGGCAGCCGACAAACATTAACGCTATAGGTGTGTTTGCTTAGCGACAGAATTTTGAGCAAGTGTGAACATGGCCTGTAACTGCCATGGGTTGGCAGCATGTTGAACAGCCAAAGCACTGCTCTCACACAGTCCAATCAGCAACACTGCTCTAGGAACATAATAATTGTTTACTGGTGTACTGTTGAGGGTATGTTGGACCGCTGGAAACCTGAACTGCTGCACTCTGTGTGGGAGCAGTAGTCCGTCTCTCCAACACGCTGCTTACACCTGGCAGCTTAATACAGTCAAACACACATATGAAAGCAGAGACATAATCCTTATTCTTTGCTTGTTATGCAGCCTAGCTGCAACACTTGAATCGGGCTTTAAAGGAAAATTACTGGGGCTGTCATTGCTGACTGTGAAAATTAGTAAGTATAACATGAGGGCAAATTATTCAATGGATTTTTTAAGTATAACTAAAGGCAAAACTTTTTTTTTTCCGTTTTGGATAGAATGGTAAGGGATTAGAACAACTATCAGTTTTTATTGCTGTCTGTGCCCTCGTTAGGGAGATTCACCCTCTCTATTTGTCATGTTTACCATTATCATCAAAAGTGAGAGAAAATCCCAAATTTTGTCACCTGGACAGTAACAGATGGGAAATCTTCCAATGGTGACACTAGTTCTGGTGTCCCTGGTGAAAACCAAAGATTCCCCATCACTTCCTGTTTTGTCTATGGGATAGGAAGTGAAGAGAAATCTCCCCAATGGGACACAGATGGCTAAAAAACCTGACAGGATTTATAAACCTCCCTTACTCTATTAAAAATGAAAAAAAAAAAAAAAAAATTGCCTCCAGTTCTACCACTTAAAGCGGAGCGCCGCCGAAAATTTTTTTTTTAAAAGTCAGCAGCTACAAATACTGCAGCTGCTGACTTTTAAAACATGGACACTTACCTGTCCAGGGCGCCCGCGATGTCGGCACCCAAGGCCGAAGCGTCTCTCCGTCCTCGGGTGCTGCCGCCTCCATCTTCGGTAAGGGAATCAGGAAGTGAAGCCGTGCGGCTTCACTTCCCGGTTCCCTACTGCGCATGCGCGAGTCGCGCCGCGCAATAAGGATGCTCCCTGCTGCCTCTGGGACCCGTGTGTTTCCCAGCAGGCAGCGGGGAGGGAGCAGGAAGTGGCGTAAATAACCGCAGATTCTGCGGCTATCTATGCCGGAAGTGGGTACAGATACCTGTAATATACAGGTATCTGTACCCCCCTCCCCCCTGAAAGGTGCCAACTGTGTCACCGGAGGGGGGGAGGAATCTGATGAGTGGAAGTTCCACTTTTGGGTGGAACTCCACTTTAAGGACCAGCCTTGTTTTGAGATTTTGGTGTTTACATGTTTAAAACATTTTTTTTTTGCTAGAAAATTACTTAGAACCCCCAAACATTATATATTGTTTTTTTTTTTCTAACACCCTAGAGAATGAAATAGCGGTCATTGCAATAATTTTTTTCGCACCATATTTGCGCAGCGGTCTTACAAGTGCACTTTTTTTGGAAAAAAAATCACTTTTTCGAATAAAAAAATAAGACAACAGTAAAGTTAGTCCAATTTTTTTTTTTATATTAAGAAAGATAATGTTATGCCGAGTATATTGATACCCAACATGTCACGCTTCAAAAATGCGTCTGATCGTGGAATGGCGTCAAATTTTTACCCTCAAAAATTTCCATAGGCGATGTTAAAAAAACTCTACAGGTTGCATGTTTTGAGTAACAGAGGAGGTCTAGGGCTGGAATTATTGCTCTCGCTCTACCAATCGCGGCGATATGTCAAATGTGTGGTTTCATATGCGGGCGCTACTCACGTATGCGTTTGCTTCTGCACGCAAGCTCGTCGCTTTAAAAAAAAAAAAAATTTTCTTATTTATTTTATTTATTTTTTCACTGTTTTAAAAAAAAAAAAAAAAAAGGTCACTTTTATTCCTATTACAAGGAATGTAAACATCCCTTGTAATAGAAAAAAGCATGACAGGACCTCTTAAATATGAGATCTGGAGTCAAAAAGTCCTCAGATCTCATATTTGGACTAAAATGCAAAAAAAAAAAAAAAATTCCCATTTGAAAAAATGACAACAGAAAAATGTGCCTTTAAGACGTATGGGCGGAAGTGACGTTTTGATGTCACTTCCGCCCTCCTATGGTGTGGAGACGGGTGGGGGCCATCTTAGCCTCACTCATCTCCATACAAACAGACGTGAAAGGACCCGATCGCCTCCGCCGCTACTGACGACTCCGGTAAGCAGCGGAGGGCGCGGGAGAGCGGTGGGAGGGGGGTGGCACCTCTCCCGCCGCTGATAACGGTGATCTTGCGGTGAATCCGCCGCAGAGACCACCATTATCGTAAACAGAACCGCCGGCTCTAAAGATGGACACCACGGTTGTGGCAGCAGCTGCTGCCGTTACCGAGATATCCATCTTCAAACTGCCGACGTATATGTACATGAGCTGGTCGGTAAAGGGTTAAAAGAGAAGTATGGGATTTCAGGATCACAAACATACATACTCACCTAAGAGGATGCAGCATCTCTGTGATGCTGCATCTGTTCCCTGCCACCTCTAAGATTGAGAATTGAGCAATCAAAGACTGCTGATCGCTTAGTTCTCGGTCTTCAGTGAGCAGAGAGTCGGTGACTGTCAGTCTGCTCTGCCCCTCCAAGGCTTACTGAAGGGCCGGACTGTGGAGGTGCTGGCTCAGGCTATCAGTAACACCCTGAGCAAGCTGCCGGTCTAGGCATCTAAGTGGATCCTGACATTAAAGTCAAGATAGGTGTGCACAGCCTCTTGCATTAGGGTGTGCACCCCAAAGCTCAAATACATATGCATGTGTATATGTACTGATGGTGTCAGTAGGGCAGTGGACAGTGTAATTTAGTTAATTTTATTTTCCCCAAATTTTTGGCCTTGTGTAACTTTTTTTGGGGGGATGAAATATCAGTGGTCAAAACAGGGGGGAATATGCAGCACACAAGGCAATTAGGGTGTGCCCAGGCACACCTGGCACACCCTGTGCGCACGCCTATGATCCCACCAGAGTCTGGACCGGCTGACAGTGGACTTTAGCCCACCATCACCTGAATACAGGTCACAGGAGTGCAGAACAAAGATTCACAGAAGAAATAGGGCCTAAAAGAGCTTTGGCCCTACCTCTCCTTTATAGAAGCAATGCATATACAGTGCCTTGCAAAAGTATTCACCTCCCTTGGCTTTTTACCTATTTTGTTACATTACAGCCTTTAGTTCAATGGGTTTTTTTAATCTGAATTATATGTGATGGATCAGAACACAATAATCTAAGTTGGAGAGGTAAAATTAGAAAAATATATACATAAAACTATTTTTCAGAAATAAAGAAACTGATAATTGGCATGTGCGTATGTATTTACCCACTTTGTTATGAAGCCCATAAAAAGCTCTGGTGCAACCAATTACCTTCAGAAGTCACATAATTAGTGAAATGATGTCCACCTGTGTGCAATCTAAGTGTCACATGATCTGTCATTACATATACACACCTATTTGAAAGGCCCCAGAGGCTGTAACACCTAAGCAAGAGGCACCACTAACCAAACACTGCCATGAAGACCAAGGAACTCTCCAAACAAGTAAGGGAGAAGTACAAGTCAGGGTTAGGTTATAAAAATATCCAAATCTTTGATGATCCCTAGGAGCACCAGCAAATCTATCATAACCAAATGTAAAAAACATGGCACAACAGCAAACCTGCCAAGAGACGGCCGCACACCAAAACTCACGACTGGGCAAGGAGGGCATTAATCAGAGAGGCAGCACAGAGACCTAAGGTAACCCTGAAGGAGCTGCAGAGTTCCACAGCAGAGACTGGAGTATCTGTACATAGGACGACAATAAGCCGTAAGCTCCATAGAGTTGGGCTTTATTGCAGAGTGGCCAGAAGAAAGCCATTACTTTCAGCTAAAAACAAAATGGCATCTTTTGAGTTTGCAAAAAGGCATGTGGGAGACTCCCAAAATGTATGGAGGAAGGTGCTCTGGTCTGATGAGACTAAAATGTAACTTTTTGGCCCTCAAAGAAAACGCTATGTCTGGCGCAAACCCAACACATCACATCACCCAAACAACACCATCCCCACAGTGAAACATGGTGGTGGCAGCATCATGCTGTGGGGATGTTTTTCAGCAGTCAGGACTGGGAAACTGATCAGAGTTGAGGGAAAGATGGATGGTGCTAAATACAGGGATATTCTTGAGCAAAACCTGTACCACTATGTGTGTGATTTGAGGCTAGGATGGAGGTTCGCCTTCCAGCAGGATAATGATCCCAAACACACTGCTAAAGCAACACTTGAGTGGTTTAAGGGGAAACATGTAAATGTGTTGGAATGGCCTAGTCAAAGCCCAGACCTCAATCCAATAGAAAATATGTGGTCAGACTTAAAGATTGCTGTTCACAAGCGCAAACCATCCAACTTGAAGGAGCTGGAGCAATTTTGCAAGGAAGAATGGGCAAAAATCCCAATGATAAGATGTGGCAAGCTCATAGAGACTTATCCAAAGCGACTTGGAGCTGTGATAGCTGCAAAAGATGGCTCTACAAAGTATTGACTTTAGAGGGGTCAATAGTTCTGCACATTGACTTTTTTTTTGTTATTTTGTCCTATTTGTTGTTTGCTTCACAATAAAAAAAAAAAAAAAACATCTTCAAAGTTGAGGGC
Organism: Lithobates septentrionalis; assembly: GCA_037952835.1. Lineage (NCBI taxonomy): Eukaryota > Metazoa > Chordata > Amphibia > Anura > Ranidae > Lithobates > Lithobates septentrionalis. The sequence goes on along the minus strand of JBBDGP010000561.1, from coordinate 4,349,482 downwards.
ATGTTCTGTAAATTAAATGATGCAAATACTCAAACAATCCATGTTAATTCCAGGTTGTGAGGCAACAAAACATGAAAAATGCCAAGGGGGTGAATACTTTTGCAAGGCACTATAGATGCCTTCACCCAGGAGCAGCAATGATTACCTGCTCTTAGAAGGAGAGAGAAACAGATGTCTTTAAAGTGATTTTTCATTTTAGGACTGATACTTATAGGAAGGGTGCCATTAGGGCCCTTTCGAACTGATGCGCTTTTGATGTATTCCCATTGAGATACAATGGAAGGTGCCTTTTTGGTGTGCTTTTGAAAAACTACACCAAAGATGCAACATGCAGGATTATTAAAATGGCAGTGTGCCTGCAATGTGAACAGTTACATAGGATTTATTTTGGGAATGGTTTTCATGTGCTTTTGTTGCCTTGGAAAAATGCCCCCCCCCCCCCCCCCCCATAAAAAAAACAAAAGCAAAAGACAAGTCTACAAGTCTAGGGCTCCCTGAAGCAGATCTTTCCCCCCTTACTAACCTAACACACCTTACTCAGTGCTGTGTCTCTGTATGGAGGTGGCCATCTTGGTAGAGAGGACTAAGGCTTCCTCATATCAGAACTATCCCCTTGGTGATCTGATAACTAGTGGGGGAAAATTCAATAAGCAACAGAAAATGTGGAAGAAGCACAGTTCCATTTAACTAATGAAAGAAGCAGGGAGAAGCATACAGTGCAGATGTTTCTCCAGCAAGCAGCACAGTGCTGAAATCATCACATCTCATCAGAGTAGCTATCGGAGGAAGCAGTGCCTTAGATCAGGGATCCTCAAACTACGGCCCTCCAGCTGTTTCAGAACTACATGTCCCATGAGGCATTGTAAAACTCTGACATTCACAGACATGACTAGGCATGATGGGAATTGTAGTTCCTGAACAACTGGAGGGCCATAGTTTGAAGACCCCTGCCTTAGATGATCCTACACTGCAGATATACAATAATGAGGCTGTAGGAACAGGAAGGAGCACCTATACATCCTCACATCCCAGCAAATCAATTGCCATTTTAAGACCTTCGATGCTTTGAGGCTTAACAGTGGAACTTTAATTTAAAATAGAAAAAATTTGAGCATGGTAGTTTTTTTTATTCCAGAAGAGACATACTGGGGTTGATTTACTAAACCTGGAGAATGCAAAGTCTGGTGCAGCTCTGCATAGAAAACCAATCAGCTTCCAAGTTTTTTTTTTGTCAAAGCTTAATTGAACAAGGTAAAGTTAGAAGCTGATTGACGGCCATGCACAGCTGCACCAGATTTTGCACTCTCCAGTTGTAGTAAATCAACCCCATTGTGTCTGTTCTGCATAAAGTTTTCTTACCTGCCTGCCTGCTTTGTACAATGTGGTATGCACATGCACTATTCACTATTACCAACTTACCTTGTTCTGCACTGTGTCTTTGTATAGAGGTGGCCATTTTGGTAAAGGCAGGGTTTTGCTTCCTTGTGTAAGAGCCTCCGGCAAAGGTGATAAGAAATCAGTACAGTAGTGACATCACCAAATATTACTTTGAATCTCCTGGGACCAGCAGGTAGATGCAGCAGTGCTTTAGATATGACACTGCAGATATAAAACTATAAGGCTGTAGGTACAGGAGTGCTTGGGCACCCCTGCATACTAGGAAGTGGACTGCTGTTTTTCAGGAGGAAATCAAGACAAGAGGTACAGTACTGCTTAGGCACAAATAATACCTCAAGGTGTCCCCTATAACATAATAAAGCTTTACCTTTTGAATTCAGGCCCACTTTAACCGCTTGCCGACCGCCTCACATACATTTACGTCAGCAGAAGGGCTCGTACAGGCAAAATCACGTTCCTGTACGTTCCCCTTTAAGAGACGGCCAGCGGGTGCGCGCGCGGCAAGCTCCGTGAGTCGGGTCGCGGGTCCCGCGGACTCGATCGCCGCGGGCATACCCGCGATCGCCTCACGGAGAGGACGAACGGGGAGATGCTGTTGTAAACAGCATCTCCCTGTTCTGCCTAGTGACAGTGTCACTGATCTCTGCTCCCTGTCATCGGAGCAGAGATCAGTGACGTCACACTTACAGCCCATCCCCCTGACAGTTAATAATCACTCCCTAGTACTGATTTAACCCCTCCCCGCCCCCTAGTGGTTAACCCCTTCACTGCCAGTGTCATTTATACAGGAATCAATGCATTTTTATAGCACTGATTGCTGTATAAATGACAATGGTCCCAAAAATGTGTCAAAAATGTCCGATGTGTCCGCCATAATGTTGCAGTCATGATAAAAATCGCTGATCGCCATTTAAAAAAAAAAAAATGTTAATAAAAATGCCAAAAGACTATCCCCTATTTTGTAAACGCTATAACTTTTGCGCAAACCGATCAATAATCGCTTATTGCGATTTTTTTTACCAAAAATATGTAGAAGAATACGTATCGGCCTAAACTGAGGTAAAAAATTTTTTTTTATATATTTTTGGGGGATATTTATTATAGCAAAAAGTAAAAAATAATTAGTTTTTTTTTCAAAATTGTCGCTCTATTTTTGTTTATAGCGCAAAAAATAAAAACCACAGAGGTGATCAAATACCACCAAAAGAAAGCTCTATTTGTGGGAAAAAAAGGACGTCAATTTTGTTTGGGTGCAACGTCGCACGACCGCGCAATTGTCAGTTAAAGCGACGCAGTGCCGAATTGCAAAAAGTGCTCTGGTCAGGAAGGGGGTAAATTCTTCCGGGGCTGAAGTGGTTAAGTTTGAACATTATAATATAATATACACGTTTGTACGGTATATGTGGTTGGTTTAGGAATAGAAAGATGTTTTATTCAGTTTTATTCTGTTTTCCAAAATAAAATCTAATTCCTTTTAGACAGTGCCTTTAAGCATTAGCAGGACATTCTCCCAAGTGTTAGCTGTCAGTTGTCATGAAATATAAAAACACTAAAAAAGAAACATTTTATTTATCAGCTACGGTAACTGATGATTCTTTGGATTGTCGTTTTTTGTCCAAGAAGAAATAGGGGCTATAGTAGGGCACCAGGTAATGACTCATGGAGGGGTTTCAAGTAGGGTTAAAGAAAGGAATATTGTGGTTTTTTTTAAAGTAGATGTAAACCCACTCTCATTCTTTCTAAACTACTGCCATAGTGGTTATCTATAAGGATATATTCTGTACATGCCTCCTGCATGTATCCTTACCTGTCAAATGTCTCCCCTCTGTCTGTTACGAAACCCAAAAAAATGCTGATTCTGTGGGCAGGTCTGTTGTCCGGAGCTCGGTGGGTGGAGTCGTGATGTCAGTAGACTCCCCGCCCACCTCTACACTCCCCTTGGCCAGGCATCGATATTTCTTACACTGAAAGTCACCACATGACTTCAGCATACCCAATCATGCTGAGGTGTGGAATAGCCAATCCTGGGAGAGCTGGAGAAGAAAGGAGGGGGGGGTGGGAAGTACACAGAATGGCTCTCTCACACTTGTGCATGAGATATGTAAATAACCGGTCACTCACAGCAAGGGGGAGAAATGGACATCTATTTCTCCATCTGACCCTTTCTATCTCACTGAAAAAAGATAAGAGGACAGCTCAGAGTTGGATTAACTCTTCGTGGCAAGACTGGGCACAGCTGACATGAAATCCTATACTGTACAAGCCTTAATTAAAAAAAAAAATTGGGGTTTACATCCACTTTAATAGGCTGATCAGACTGTCCAGAATCAGGTTTTTCCGTGTAGTCAACACACAGAAAAGTGCACCTACACCAGAGTGTTTGTGGAACTACTTATATAAGCATAAAGTATCCAAGATTTACTTTCACGTATGTAAACATATACTGTACATGGTTTTGACAATCACTAGCAATATTCAAAATATTTTGCAGTTTACTATAAACAGATTTCTTAGGGTCGGTTCACACATGGGCAACACAACTTTAGCGCGACTTTGTACCGCAACTTCAACGCGGCTTCAGCGCGACTTTAGCGCGACTTCAGCGCGACTTCGGCAAATTACGAGGCGACTTGAAGTCGCCTCCATGACAGGCGACTTCGCCTGTGGCCAATCACCTCTCTGGGAGGGAGGGGGGGAGGGAGGGGTTTTCTCTGCAAAGTCGCTTGACTTTACAGAGAGATCCGACTTGCAGGCGACTTACATTGAGTTGAATGGGTACAAGTCGCCTACAAGTCGGATAGAAGTAGTACAGGAGTCTTTTCTGAAGTCGGAGCGACTTCAGTAGTGTCAATTAAGACGCTCCCATTGCCTACCATGTTAACCTAAATGCAAAGCGACTTGGGGCGACTTGAGGGCGTACAAGTCGGATCCCAAGTCGCCCCAGTGTGAACCGACCCTAAATGATGTTATTGATTTTCCAGAGCTTCCCACCAGACGTACAGTTTCTTAGACATAAGTTAAGTAATACTGGCTCCACTGCTGCCTTGGCAACCATTTGGACTGATAAAAACTCCAGCAAAGACATCCCACCTAATTACTCATGATAACCACTCATTCTAGTGGCCGTTTCTCTGTGGTATAACAGAAAATCACAGCTAAACCGGACTGGTGGCTAGAATAGTTTGGGGTGTTTTAGCTTACAAGCTGGGGGCTTTCAAGAGCACACAGGCTGGTAATTTTAGTTACACTTAACACAGGTAGCTCCAAGTGTAACGTATGTAGACTGCATAAAGAAGGACCGATATGCTATCCTTAAAGCGGCAATAAACGCTAAAATAAAAATGTAATATACTCCAGCATACCAATCCTTAGATATGGTGGCTGCATTCATTTAATTTTTTTGTCCTTTATTTCACCTGTTGATCCAGTCAGTAATACACTTCCTGTCTTATGGGGTCTCCACTCTGGATGGAAGAGAAAGGTAACCACCCTTGGACAGCAGCATTGTCATTCACATAGGAGTATAGTATAATGCCCCGTACACACGGTCGGATTTTCCGATGGAAAATGTCCGATCAGAGCGTGTTGTCAGAAATTCCGACCGTGTGTGGGCTCCATCGGACATTTTCCATCGGATTTTCCGACACACAAAGTTGGAGAGCAGGAGATAAAATTTTCCGACACCACAAAATCCGTTGTCGGAAATTCCGATCGTGTGTACACAAATCCGACGGACAAAGTGCCACGCATGCTCAGAATAAATAAAGAGATGAAAGCTATTGGCCACTGCCCCGTTTATAGTCCCGACGTACGTGTTTTACGTCACCGCGTTTAGAACGATCGGATTTTCCGACAACTTTGTGTGACCGTGTGTATGCAAGACAAGTTTGAGCCAACATCCGTCGGAAAAAATCCTAGGATTTTGTTGTCGGAATGTCCGAACAAAGTCCGACCGTGTGTACGCCCTATTAGAGGGACTAGAAGGTTTAGATCATGGGTGCCCAACCTGTGGCCCTCCAGCTGTTGCCGAACTACAAGTCCCATCAAGTTTCTGTCTTTGGGAGTCAGGCTTGTTTAACTGACAGCCATGCAATGCCTCACGGGACTTGTAGTACAACAGCTGGAGGGCCACCAGTTGAGCACCCATGGTTTAGATGAACTTGACTAAACACTTTTTAAGTTAAAGTTTTGTTTTTCTTTTTGGGATAAAGGTTTTACAAATGAATAAAAGCTAACTATTGTACGCACTCATGTCAGTGTGTCATAGTGTGCCTCAGCCCTCTAACTGACACTTTTGCTGCATTATGTCTTGTATGCATTTAAACCCCTTATATCATAAGGCATTCTATGAATTGCAGCAGTGCTGACTGAACAACCCCATGCGGTCAGTGTGCACTGGGAAATAAACTCACATACAACCTGAGTAAGACCCAAAAGATTGCAGCTATCACTGTAGTAGCACCTACTACTACAGTGATTTCCAGCTTCCCCAGCAATGCATACATATATTGTGTCAAGCTGGACCAATATAAGAAAGTAATACAAATATTTTCTGGAGTTCAGCCTTAACTGTTTGCCTAACGGGGCAATTTTTTTATTTTTTGAACACATGTTAAAATCTGCATTTTTTGATAGAAATTACTGCAAGCCCTGCAAAAAGTATACAGTATATTTTCTGAATGTGGTCTAACGATATTTGCACAGCTATTTATCAAACCCAAATTTTAAGAAAAAAATGTACTAATGAATTTTAGTGCAAACAAACACTAATCTAAATACTACATTTTTTGTGAAACAGAAAGGCCTTTACAGGTTATCAGTTTAGAGTTAACCATGATATAATTCCTAGAATTATTGCTCTCACTCTAATGGTCATGATGATAACTCACATGTATTTCACAATTGATGTTTACACACGTTTGCCCTGTGCTGTACATTTTATATTTAGTATGTACAGGAGTGACAGGGCTGCTTTAACCACTTCAGCCTCGGAAGATTTGGCTGCTGAATGACCGGGCCATTTTTTGCGATTCAGCACTGCGTCACTTTAGCTGACAATTGCGCGGTCGTGCGAAGTTGCACCCAAACAAAATCTTTTTTTCTCACAAATAGAGCTTTCTTTTGGTGGTATTTGATCACCTCTGCGGTTTTTATTTTTTGTCCTATAAACAAAAAAGAGCGACAATTATGAAAAAAACGCAATATTTTATACTTTTTGCTATAATAAATATCACCATTTTTTTTTTTTTAAAAAAGCACTTTTTTTCTCAGGTTAGGCCGATATGTATTCTTCTACATATTTTTGGTAAAAAAAAAAAAAAAAATCGCAATAAGTGTATATTGATTGGTTTGTGCAAAAGTTATAGCGTCTACAAAATACGGGATAGATTTATGACATTTTTATTATTTTTTTTTTTTTACTAGTAATGGTAGCGATCTGCGATTTTTATCGAGACTGCGACATTATGGCGGACACATCGGACACTTTTGACACATTTTTGGGACCATTGGCATTTATACAGTGATCAGTGCTAAAAAAATGCACTAATTACTGTAAAAATTTCACTGGCAGGGAAGGGGTTAACACTAGGGGGCGATCAAGGGGTTAACTGTGTTCCCTATGTATGTTTTTAAGTGTAGGGGGAGGGGACTGACCTAGAGGAAGTGACGGATTGTGGTTCCTAGCTAATAGGAACTCAAAATCCGTCACGCCTCACAGAACAGAACAGAGATTTGTGTGTTTACACACACACTTCCCTGTTCTGCCTCTCGTGTCCGTGATCGCTCATGGCTGGCAGTCATCGCGATCATTGGCCACGAGCATCGGCACCCCAGCTGTGCAGCGGGCGCCTGCTGTCCCAAACCCGCGAGCCGACGTATAGCTATGTACAGCTTGCGGGATCGTTCCGACCTGCCGCACTAAAATGACGGCGCATTTTTTCCCACACTTTAATCTTTTTTTTTAACTTTATTGCTATCACAAGAGGGCTAACAAGTCCCTTATGTGATAGCATGGGCAGGTGACAGGTCCTCTTTATAAGAAAACTGGGAAGCTATAAGACCCTCAATGTCTGGCTTCCCTTTACTGTAGCTAATCAAGACCAGATCATGCTTGATTAGCTGCATCATCAAACTACACTAGCTGAGGAATGACAGCTGTGATCCCCGGAAGTTAGGTAATTCACATCTCTTCCATGGTCATTAGTTACAGGAGGGATTGGGCAACAGAAGTCCCCAAGTTCCTCCTGCTCTCACTATGCAGGATTCCTGCAATCCGGGATCCCTGAAGGAAGGGAAATCTCAGCTTAATTTCAGAGCCACATAAAAGTGACTAGACACCTCTTAAAGCCACTCAAATCACTTTTAGAGCTTGCTTTAATCACTTGTCTACAATGCCATTTACAAACGTACCTTGGTATACAAGTGGTTATTGTACGATTAGGGCCCCGTTCACACTAGTGTGATTTCTCCTACATCTGCCATCACACTACAATGCACAACATTGGAAATCACATTATTCACTATGGTGCCCGTTCACATCAATGCAATATAGGTTCTTTCATTTTGGTGCAGCATATGAAATCATATGAAAAACGCATGTACATGCATTTTCGGTGCGTTTTTGCAGGGTTTTGTGCTTAACCAGTTTCCTCCTATAAAAGAAAAGTATGAACCATGAAAACGTATTAAAAACACACTGAAAAATGCATGATTATGCAGCAACATTAGCGTTAGCGAGAACCTAGGCTAAGAAAGTCCATCATTAGCTGCTCCCTTTCCAACACTCTTTCTGAAACTCCATATGGTGCCCTATGATCGAAGGACATTGTAAGGGGGGGGGGGGGGGTGTCCTTCCTTTGATGCATAATTTAAGCTCCAACTATTTAGCACAGTAAACAAAATGAGCTTTTCTCAGGAAAGCAACAAATTTAGCCTGCTGAAACTGTACAGAGTAGCCTAGAGCTCCACCTGCTGGCCACAATAGAAAATACTCATGCAATGTTTCATATTTACCTAGGAATGCACAAACAAAAGCTGTAAATACAGCATATACAAAACAGTATACATTCCCTTTTGTGGGAACCCCAGCAAATGACAAAATGCACACATGAAACACATGCTGACACTTGCATTGCACCAACACTTTAAGGGTTAATTGTTCATTTAGTCTAGGTAGGAGATGGAAAAGCATATTTACTTGCCTGATTCTCCACTCTCGCAGCAGATGGATCAGGATCAGGTCAGTAAAAGTCTTTTCCAAGTCCCCTTGACCTAAATGAGCCGTTACCCTTGCAGTCTGGTAGCAGCCCTTCTACAAGGAAGAATTTTTAATTTTCCTGGAATTCGACTTAAATTTTTAAAGAATACATATAATACATAGGTGCCTTATTTTGCCTGTAGCTCTATTTTCACAATAAACGAATCTGTCAAACCAACTCTATTTGTATAATAAGAGAACTATTCATAAAGAGTTTTACGGTGTCACATTAAAAAAAAATGAATGCTTTGAAAAATGATTTGCTTAGCAGCTCTGAATACTTTTCTAAGAACTATACCCACACATACACACATTCAGTTAAACACTGAGCAACTCCAGTTTAGGCTTGTCTGTACAAGGCTGACACATCCTGATGGAAACTACAGAAAAACTCTATTCACTGACTTCACTGAACTGGTTAAAGAGAAAATCAAGTGGGGGTGTTTGAGCCAGGGCTGTGCGTGTCTTACCTCCAGCATAATGCTGAGCTCAAGCGTCTAACCTGAAGCATGACCTGACAGCAGCACATACAAACCACTGCTTCAGTACACATGAATATGAGGTCACCGTCCTCTTAAAGGGACCAGTTGTTTGCTATGACATCCATATGACACTACCAGTTCCTGCCAATGTTTACAAGTCTAAGAAGCCCTCCACAATTTGGGCGGCCACTCACTAGTCTGAGGACATTTGGCAAGGACTGGAAAAAGAGAGATGACTGCACATAAAGTCTCTCCTTTTTTGGGAAAACAAACTCTAAACCAATAAAACGTCTGACATTTAGGAGGGGTGTGGAAGGAATATAAAACAAAATCCATCCACCACCCCCACACCAAAGCAAGTGCTTTCCATCTTACGTCTGTTAAATAAACCCAATTTTCCTTCAAATATTTACAAAGAATCCGTCTTAAGCGGTGCACATTAACCAAAACGAGAAATATGTTAGCATAAGGTAAAAAGTAATTTAAAAAATCAGGCAAAGATTTTTTGAAATAAACAAGAAGTTCCAGAGTGGGCATTGAGCCAAAAACAAAAACATGCTTGCCATTTTACAGCATACTGTAGTTTAGCCAATTCAGGGTAGCATTATGCCAGATGGGGATTATATGCAAGAAAACCTTGTTTCAATTTGGCCAAAATCTTATGCTTGAGTTAATATGTATAGTGTTTTATCGGGTCTACAAAAGTGTTACCCAGCAGTGGGTAGGTACATGCTATATTACATGGTGTTCATACTAACTCATCCACTAGAGGATTTGCTTTCTGTACACTGCAAAAATCCTGGTTGATCCTCCTATTCTCTGTCTCTCCCTCCTGTGTTCCCACTGCATCCTGAGATTGTGTAGACCAGCAGTTGACATCTATTGAGCATGCTCCGGTTACAGTACATTTCTAAGCCAATCATTTGCTTCTTTTTCTTATCTGTGCAGCCCATGTGACTATAGAGTCAAGCATGTGGGCATATACACAGTGTTAAATGACACTCCCACTCCCCCTTCCTCCCTTCTTCTCCATGTCCTCATATTGCTAAACACTATGGGGGCAGGATATAAGATGTTGGTTGATGGAGGTTTCACCTCCCTGTTAGTCCCAGCACATACACACCATGACACAGCCTGTGATTGGCAGATTGACAGATATCTTTACAGTGTGAACAAAGCAACGTTATTGTAAGTCAACTTAAATTCCACTTACACCATTGTAAGAAAAAAATAACACTTGCCTTGAAATACAGATTTGTATAATGCTTTAAAACACTTTGTTGCTATTATTTATTCTAATTCTACATTCTGAAAGCATTTTTCTTATATTATGTGACCGACACAGCACCAATCAATGCTGTGCAGACACAGATTCATACAGAGTAGAGAAACTCCTCCCTCAAAAAAAGAAAAAAAGAAAAGATCTGCAAAACATCATGTGACCTCAGAACTGCAATGATTAAATAAGATATGATTAGTTATTTTTTACATTAAATTAAATACAATGGGCACGATCTTTATACAAAGGAGAGATGATGGAAATTAAACATTGTATGTTTAGTATCAATTTAAATGGGCTATAATGGCTAGCGTAGAGTCCTGCAGCTGAGTACTCTCTATCAAGGGCTCAGCCAAGGCCCCGACCTTATGTTACAGTTGAGCTGTACAACCAGTTGTCCGGGAGGGTCACCCTCCCACATCTTTTGGGCATTGCAGATGTTCAAGCTTGATCCTGCGAGAGTGATCCCTGTACAGAAGTGACCTAAAGATTGTATTAACTATGCAAAATAACCGCAGTGGGATCACTACTAGGGTACTGGGCAGGAAAAACAACAGTTGTGGCATAAAAATAAATTTTAATAAGGCTAGTCCTACAAATCAAACACCAGCCATAGTTTGTTCCAAAGCTCAACTTTGCCACGAAACCTGGACAGGAGAGGCATGATATTTAGATGGCAGTAGTGAAGTTGGGGGAGATTGTGATCCCAAGATATTTAATTTTAGATGACACTAGTACTGGGCAGAAAGAGGATAAATAGGCCCATCTGACCCTTATGCCGCGTACACACGAGCGGACTTTACTGCAGACTTTGCCCGGCGGACTTTTCGACGGACTTTCTGAATGAACGGACTTGCCTACACACGATCAACCAAAGTCTGTCGAATTCGTACTGATGACATACGACCGGACTAAAATAAGGAAGTTCATAGCCAGTAGCCAATAGCTGCCCTAGCGTGGCTTTTTGTCCGTAGAACTAGCATACAGACGAGCGGACTTTTCAACCGGACTCGAGTCCGTCGGATAGATTTGAAACATGTTTCAAATCTAAGTCCGTCCAACTTTTGAGAAAACAAAGTCCGCTGGAGCCCACACACGATCGAATTGTCCGACGAAATCCCATCCGCCGGGCAAAGTCTGCCGTAAAGTCCGCTCGTGTGTACGCGGCATTAGGTTAGATTTAGAGTTAATGCTAAGGCCCAAATATGTGCCAAATTCAGAAATGGTTTTTGTGACCGCTTTGAACAAAGGGTCCAGCCCCACTTCCCAAATCAATGTAGATGAAAATCCCCCCCCCCCCCCATATGAATGCTTGTGGGGCATGATAGAACAGTTTCAACCAAGAGATAAACACCTTTCCAAAGCGCTCCAGTACCACCCAAAGGTAGTTCCATCAAATATTATCAAAGGCTTTGGTAGTATCTAGTGACAGCACTGCATGGTTACCCACATTGTCCACTGTAGTCCGCACATTAATAAACAATCTATGGAGATATACAGATGCTGATTTTTGAGGCATGTATCCTGCCAGATCCAAATGTATTGCACTAGTGATGTGATTTTAACATCTTTCGGTCTGTAATAGTGATATAGGTCTAAAGGAGCTAGGATCAGCAGGTGCATTACCTCATTTTAATATAGGGATGATGTCAGTCAATGCCATAGAGGGAGGAAGATGTTGCTGTTCATAGGCCTCATTGAGCATCTCCAGTAACTGTGGCAATATACAATCAGCGTATCTCTTGTACACTTCCACCGGGAGGCCATCGTCCCCCGGGGCCTTACAGTTAGGGAATGAACTGGTTGCCACTTGGACCTCTTCCAAAGTTATTGGGAGTCTAATAAGGTGCGTTGAGACTGAGATAGCTTAGGTAAGTCAGTGGATAGTATACATTAAGTTAGGGAATTCAAGGAGGTTCAAGTCTTGGCTGTATATAAATTAGAATAGAGTCTAACTATTTCTGCCACAACTAGAACTGGTGAGTTAACCAATTTTACTTGTGGTGACAAAAGCGCTACCCATGATTTGTGCGCAGGGCACTACCAATTTTCAGAAATAGGTGACCAGTTTGCTCCCCTTCTTCATAAAAAGTTCAAACATGTTAAGGAAACGTTTTTCTGCAGAGGAATTGGCCAGCCGGACAAGAATACTCTGAGCAGAGGGCCATGCCTCCCAAGCAGACTCTGTAGGGTTTGCGATATATTCTCATTCAAACCGTTGCAAAAAAAAAAAAATTCTCCAGCGTTGTGTCCTATCCTATTGTGGGAGGAGAAAAGGTTTAGCCAGAAAGCGTTTAGTTTCTATGGGGCTTTGGGTAGGATAACTGAAGGCTTAGCAGCTATCCAAGCCACCAGTAGAGTGGGGTCCAAAACACCCCTTGGGTGTACTGTTAATTAGTTATTAGCAAGACAGAAGTACGGATCCCTAAGCATACATATCACTGAGAGAGGGATGAATGAGTCTTGGAGAAGCAGAACTAAAGCTCTTGTGGGTACCTAGTTCTCCGAAAATCAATACACCCCACCTCTTCAAGAAAATGACTAGTTCTTTGTGGTGTGGGTGCATGTTGGTCTAGGAAGGGATTTAGGTATCCAGTAAAGTTATCTAACAGGAGCAGAGGCACATCAGGTTTACCCAACATAAAAAAGCAATATCTTGTGAGGTGCATTTCTTGGAGACCAAACATCTCAAATTTCACATTTGTGAAATCAGTGGTGGCAGGCGTATGTATATACCAAGTCCCGGTGGTCAAATCTGCATGCCAGGGCTTCATATCAGGTGTCATAAATTGTGATTCGGGGGAGCACATAGTCTACTCTGTTTCTGTGAATAAAAGTACCCTTAAGCAGTATATGAACCGTGATGATTGACCCCGCATGGGAGTATATGGTACAATCTTATGCTCAGATGTGGCTCATAAGGTTTTTTGGACACCATCCAGTCTACCCCTTGGATGTAAATTTCCAGAGGTTTCCTTGACTTGACTTGACAACTATTACCTCTAACAAGTCGGTGCTATTACATAAAATGTATTTGATTGACACATCTATCCAGCTTGAAATAGCCATCGTCCGCCATTAATTACTACCTCCACCTGTGTTCTGAAGTGACATTTAAGTTGCTCTCTCCTGTTTCCAAGAAAAAGTCCTGAAGAAGCATTGCATGTGAAATGCGTTGACCTCTTGGTCTTTTTGACACAAAGGATTTATGTAAAACCGTGTAAATTATTCATCTGTATACAAATGATTATGAGAGATGTGACTATACAGTTGTGCTCATAAGTTGGCAAACCCTGGCAGAATTTATTATTTATGACTTTTTTTTAAATCCTAATCACAACAGAAACTACCCAAATGACCCTGATCAAAAGTTTACATACCCTGCTGATTTTGGCATGATAACATGCGCACGTGTTGACACAAAGGGGTTTGAATGGCTATTAAAGGTAACCATCCTCACCTGTGATCTGTTTGCTTGTAATTAGTGTGTGTGTATAAAAGGTCAATGAATTTCTGGACTCCTGAAAGACTTGCATCTTCCATCCAGTGCTGCACTGATGTTTCTGGATTCTGAGTCATGGGGAAAACAAAAGAATTGAAAAGGTCGTTGAACTGTATAAAACAGGAAAGGGATATAAAAATATATCTAAGGAATTGAGAATGCCAATCAGCAGTGTTCAAACTCTAATCAAGAAGTGGAAAATGAGGGGTTCTGTTGAAACCAAACCACGGTCAGGTAGACCAATTAAGATTTCAGCCACAACTGCCAGGAAAATTGTTCAGGATGCAAAGAAAAACCCAAAAATAACTCCGGGTGAAATACAGGACTCTCTGAAAACATGTGGTGTGTCCGTTTCAAGATACACAATAAGGAGGCACTTGAAGAAAGATGGGCTGCATGGTCGAGTCGCCAGAAGAAAGCCATTACTACGCAAATGCCACAAAGTATTCCGCTTACAATACACCAAACAGCACAGAGACAAGCCTCAAACCTTCTGGCACAAAGTCATTTGGAGTGATGAGACCAAAATTGAGCTTTTTGGCCACAACCATAAACGCTTCATTTGGAGAGGAGTCAAGGCATATGATGAAAGGTACACCATTCCTACTGTGAAACACGGAGACGGATCGCTGATGTTGAGGGGATGTGTGAGCTACAAAGGCACAGGAAATTTGGTCAAAATTGATGGCAAGATGAATGCAGCATGTTATCAAAAAATACTGGAGGAACATGTGCATTCATCAGCTAGGAAGCTGCGCATGGGACGTACTTGGACATTCCAACATGACAATGATCCAAAACACAAGGCCAAGTCGACCTGTCATTGGCTACAGCAGAATAAAGTGAAGGTTCTGGAGTGGCCATCTCAGTCTCCTGACCTCAATATCATTGAGCCACTCTGGGGAGATCTTAATCATGCAGTTCATGCTAGACAGCCCAAGAGTTTACAGGCACTGGAGGCTTTTTGCCAAGAGGAATGGGCAGCTTTACCATCTAAGAAGATAAAAAGCCTCATCCACAAATACCATAAAAGACTTCAAGCTGCCATTGATGTTAAAGGGGGCTATACACGGTATTAAGAACTGGGGTATGTAAACTTTTGATCAGGGTCATTTGTCTAGTTTCTGTTGTGATTATGATTTAAAATGAGTAAACACAGTTGATTGATAATAAATGACTTCAGCCAAACACTAATCAGAAAGAAATGTTTTTGTGTTATCATTCATATTCTCTGAAAAATGGGCAAGAAATCCTAAATTCTGCCAAGGTATGTAAACTTATGAGCACAACTGTATATTTTGGACTTGAAATCCAAAACTGGAATGTGGCACATAATATGGCAGCAGTTTTCTATGGTATTCTAAAGTTATTGGAATCTGTACCCTCCGTGCATTCCAGTAAGTCCTCTATGCATATATTATTACGCCAAAGTCTATTTTCAAGATCCTTGGGTCTATAACTAATAGCCTTAGCTAACTGGGCTATAGAACGTCACCCATAGAATAGGGAAGGTAGTTTATCTTCCACGCTTATACGGCTTCCTGCGGCCATTGGGGATTCCTTGATTTTCTGCAGCTCTTCTCTTAAAAGAGAGACCTCTTCTTTCAGCCCCCCCTAACTGCCCTTTGAGAGTGTACTGAAGCGGTGCAGTCATGTACTAGTAGCATGCAAAATGTCCCCAGGGTGGGCTTCTTGGAGCCTCCTGTCAGATCAGCTGGAACTTCATGTGGCATATGATCATTTGCCTGCTTGGCTTCTGCATCAGGCAGGGGGTGTAGGCCAGGAAAATCTTGTGCAGTGTCAGAATCATCTATGGAGGGTAGTCCCGGTGAGATAGGAGGTTTCTATGTGTAGAATAACACGTCCCTGGCTCCCTCCTTTCCTGCAGGGCGGCAATCCCTAAGCAGTCTTAGGCACTGTTTCTTCTGGGAGTGCACTGAGGAAGGGCTGCCAAGGCGTCATGTTGGGACTCCAGGACCGCTGCTTCTTCTTTAGCTTTCCTCATCATCATGGCAGCTAGTGATGTCGGAACTGTACCCACAGGAGCTCGGAGTGGTGAAAAGGCAGGCGGAGGTGAATGACAGTGGTAATGACAGCGGGGAAAGGATCGATAATAGGATTACCAGCCAGAGCTCTGTGAGTCTCGCCTGCTCACATGCCCAGCTGGGCCACGCTCCGACGATAAAATATTTAATATTAAACATAACAGACTGACATGCAGTATTTCACAAAAGTAAGTACACCCCTCACATTTTTGCAAATATTTTATTATATCTTTTCATGTGACAACACTGAAGAAATGACACTTTGCTACAATGTAAAGTAGTGAATGTACAGCTTGTGTAACTGTTTAAATTTGCTGTCCTCTCAAAATAACTCAACACACAGCCATTAATGTCTAAACCGCTGGCAACAAAAGTGAGTAAATCCCTAAGTGAAAATGTCCAAATTGGGCCCAAAGTGTCAATATTTTGTGTGGCCGCCATTATTTTACAGCACTGCCTTAACCCTCTTGGGCATGGTGTTCACCAGAGCTTCACAGATTGCCACTGGAGTCCTCTTCCACTCCTCCATGACGACATCACAGAGCTGGTGGATGGTAGAGACCTTGCGCTCCTCCACATTCCGTTTAAGGATGCCCCACAGATGCTCAATAGGGTTTAGGTCTAGAAACATGCTTGGCCAGTCCATTAACTTTACCTTCAGCTTCTTTAGCAAGGCAGCTGTCGTCCTGGATGTGTGTTTCGGGGTTGTTATGTTGGAATACTGCTCTGCGGCCCAGTCTCCGAAGGGAGGGGATCATTCTCTGCTTCATTATGTCACGGTACATGTTGGCAATCATGGTTCCCTCAATGAACTGTAGTTCCCACTCATGCAGCCCCAGACCATGACACTCCCACCACCATGCTTGACTGTAGGCAAGACACACTTGTCTTTGTACTCCTCACCTGGTTGCCGCCACACACACTTGACACCATCTGAACCAAATAAGTTTATCTTGGTCTCATCAGACCACAGGACATGGTTCCAGTAATCCATGTCCTTAGTCTGCTTGTCTTCAGGAAACTGCTTGCGGGCTTTCTTGTGCATCATCCTTAGAAGAGGCTTCCTTCTGGGACAACAGCCATGCAGACCAATTTGATGCAGTGTGCGGCGTATGGTCTGAGCACTGACAGGCTGACTCCCCCACCCCTTCAACCCCTGCAGCAATTCTGGCAGCACTCATACAACTATTTCCCAAAGACAACCTCTGGATATGATGCTGAGCACGTGCACTCAACTTCTTTGGTCGACCATGGCGAGGGTTAATATGGGGCACAATGGAGGTAGCCGAGTACATATAACTAAAAATGGTGGGGGGAAGGGGGTGGGTTGGGGGTTCCTGAGAGGGGGAACTTGATGGTGGTAGTTAATGTTTCACAACAAGTTCAGGTATTAGTCCATGTGAGGATAAAATGATGCTGAATAAATGGAAGGCAGCCAGTCTATAAAAGCTAGAAGAAGCTCTGGAACAAATAAAAAAGAAAGAAGGACGGCGCCCTCTAAGTGCAGCATGTATGTTAAAAATATTTATTACAATAGATAAAAACACTCACATTTGAGTTGCTAAAAACCAGCATGTAAAGTAGTTTCATCCGCGTGCTCTCGGGGGATGTGGGTGTCACGGGCCAGTGGAGGGGTTCCTGGGATGTGAGTCCTGTAACCTGGGTCCTGGTAGCTGTTCCGGTGGTGCCGAGGGTCCTCAGAGCCTCCGGGCGGCCAGGATATCGGTCATGGATCCTCCGTGGAGCGCCGTGCTGACCTGCGTCTTCACTTCCGGGAGCGGGGTGAGGCGGGCAGTGCTTCGCGTTCGGAGCATGCGTGCTCCTTCATCAGGCTATGCTGGTGGCCATATTCAGTGTGGGAATTTATACCATAGGCAATGGGAGGGGTGGGGAGGTAATTGAGAGGAGGGTGGGACTATGTATAATGATTGGGCACGTAGGTAACCATGGAGATGGGGTGTACACAATGTGGAAGGGGAGTGAAGGGAGACGGGGAGTGGGCGGGGTGGGGAGTGAGGAGGGGGGGAAAAAAGGGGAGATATGCAAATGAGTGTGTTGTGGTAAGAACATATATGTGTGTATATGGAATGTGGGGTAAGGAGAAGGCGGTCTATAGGAAGAGGAATATTGTATTGATCATAGTGGACGGGAACAAAATATATATACATATATATATATATATATATATACATACATACACATACATACACACATATCTACATATATATACATATATACATACATGTCAACATATATGGGAAGGGAATACAAAAATGCAGAAAATGGTATATAATTAAATAGGTATATACTTATAGGGAGAGATTGGTGGTATATATGAGAAGAAATGACGCAATGATGGAAAAGGGATAAAACATGTACAATGTATATACGTGTGTAAACACAAAGAACCGTTTAAAAAGGATCCCTTCACACACACATACACATATATACACATTTAAATGACGCGTAAGATTGGGACAAAAGAAGGGGGGAGTGTGTTTCCAGACGGGTATTTGGGAATGAGAGGAATGTTATGGGAAATACTGGGAAATGAATAAATAAAAGTAAAAATTAAAAATAATAAAAATATATAGAAATATAAATAAAAATAAAGATAAATATATATATATATATATATATATATATATATATATATATATATATATATATGTAAAAATAAAAATACAAATACAAGTACAAATAAAAAAAAAATAAAAAAAATATATAAAAAAATAAAAATAAGGAAGTTAAAAATAAAATATTTTTTAATAAGAATAAAAATAAAAATAAATATAAATAAAAAATAAAGATAGGAATAAAAATAAAAATGGTATGTGTTGTACACTAGGGCTATGTGGATAGGGGTAATGGGTGGGAGACGGGTATACCCATACACGTGCTCCACATAGACTGTAAGTTAATGGGGTAGTGACTAGATGATGGATAAAACAATAAATGAGACAACAGGTAGGACAATGGATGAAACAATACGTGGTGAATTGAGATGAGATGATGTGATGAGGCAGGGATATGGTTGGGGTCACAGCAAAATGTTAATTTCAATGCCTTCATTGAGGCCTCCTGGCGATAAAGTGTCCAGTGTGTATATCCAGTAGTTTTCTCTTTCACACAACCTTTTGTAGCGTTCAGCGGTAGGGAGGGTGGGTGGAATAGACTCAATAACCCACACGCGTAGCCCTGAAGATGTTTGTCCATGATGTTCTTTAAAATGTCTTGGTACACTATGCTTGTCAATGCCCTTCTCTACAAGGTTACGATGCTCACCAAACCTTTTGCGGAGCGGGCGTATAGTGCGGCCTACGTATAGTAGGCCGCAGGGGCATGTGAGGCAATAGACCACATAATCTGAACCACAATTGAAGAAGTCGGGGATGACATATAGTTTACCCTTATGGTGGAAGTCTTTTTGCCTATGTGTAACATGGGCGCATGAGAGGCAGAGGGGCTTCCTACATTGATACATGCCTTTGATGTTAAAGAAGGTTAAGGGGGCACTGGCGGTGGGGCGTGCTGTTTTCACTTTGCTTGGTGCTATTTGGGCCTTTATATTCTTAGCCCGTCTGTAGGTGACCAGTGGTTTATCACTTATGGTGGGTTTAAGATGCGGATCCTCACGCAGAATGGACCAGTGTTTGGTGAAGATCTTTTCCATTTGCTTAAATCTGTTGTGGTATTGTGTCACAAATCTGACGGGTTGGGTAGTGTCATCTGTACTGGTTAGTCTCTTGTCCTTCGCGTTTTCACTGAGATAGTATTGGAAGGCATCTTCTATGATGTGGTCTGGATAACCCTTGTCTTTGAATTTGGCTTTGAGTAGTAGGCCGTGTGTTTCATAGTCCTGTAGGCGCGTGCAATTGTGTTTCAGGCGGCAGAACTGGCTTTTTGGGATGTTTTTAACCCATCGTGGGTGATGGCAACTGTTAAAGTGTAGGTAAGAATTTCCTGAGGTGGATTTTGTATAATTCTGGGCGCAGATGGTGTTTTCATAGTGGAAGAGTTCCAGATCCAAAAAGGCCAGTTTGTTATTGTCTGTGACTGATGTGAATGATAGACCCATGGAGTTGTTGTTGCAGTGTTGGACGAAGGGTAGGATGGTGGTTTCTGGACCATCCCAGATAATGACTACGTCATCTATGTAGCGCCCGTAATAGACTATGTGGGGCGCATATGGGTTATTGTTGTGTATATATTGTAGCTCCCAGTAACCCATGGTAAGGTTCGCGTAGCTGGGGGCAAAATTGGCCCCCATGGCAGTTCCTTTTGTTTGAATATAGAAGTCTCCGTGGGATTCAAAATAATTGTGGGTTAGGCAGAATTCTAATATTTCCAGTAAGAATTGGTTCTGACGTGGGTTGAGTGATGGATCATTGTTGAGGTAGTGTCGTACAGCTTGTAAACCAATGTTATGGGGAATGGACGTGTATAGTGAGACCACATCTAGCGAGAGCCAGCGGTATGTCGGTTCCCAGGAGTAGTATCGTAGCATGTTCAGAAGGTGGATGCTGTCTTTAATGTAGGAAGGTAGGTTCTGTACTATACCTTGTAGAAAATGATCAATGTAGATAGAGAAGTAGCTGGTTACGCATTCCATGGCCGCCACTATTGGTCTACCAGGAGGGTGTGTGGGGTCTTTGTGCACCTTCGGAAGGTGGTAAAAGTAGGGCCTTTTGTAAAAGTCGTGTTTAAGAAATGAGGCTTCGGATGCAGTAACTATACCATCTGCTTGTGCTCGATCTATTAGGTTGTGAGCTTCAATAGAGAATTTGGGTAAGGGATCTCCGGAAAGTTTTTTGTATGTGGATGTGTCCGATAGGAGTCTAGTTGTTTCCAGCATGTAGTCTGCACGATTCTGGACTACGATACCACCTCCTTTATCTGCGGGCTTAATAACCAGTTGTCTGTTGTTGGTGAGTGATTTAAGAGCCGTGCGTTCTGCTGGGGTTAAGTTAGATGGTGGATTGGAACGTGAGTTGGACATTTGACACATTCGTAGTATATCAGCATATACAACCTGATAGAAGGTCTGGACGTAAGGTCCTTTGGCAAATGTGGGATAAAAGATAGATTTCGGTTTGAAATTAGTGTGTAAGATGGGTGGAGAGGTAGGTGGATGTTGAGTTAGAGATTCAATCTGGTCGTCAATGTAGAGATCTTCCAACTGGTCTAGGGCTATGAGTTCTGCGGGTCCTAGGGTGGAGGAGTCTTCTGTAGTAGTACTGCATTCAGCGTGGTCATTAGTAGTATATGGAGTAGTGTTTTGGGTAATGTTTGGGGTACCATTACCTTTCTTAGTGTCTTGAATGTTGAAATATCGTTTGATGGTGATATTTCTAATGAACTTATTGAGATCCAAGAAGAGAGTGAAAGGGTTGGGAGATGCTGTGGGGGCGAAGGTGAGCCCGCGTGCTAGTAGAGATTTTTCAGGCATGGATAAGGTGTGATCAGAGAGGTTGAAGATTTTTACAGTCTGCGCAATTTCTCCCTCCTTTTTGTGTCTGTGTCTCCCTCCTCTCCTGCCTCGTCGGTGAGCTTTCTTTTTGGGCAGGGTTGGGGGGTGATCACTAAAAAAGAGGGGGTAGGGGTGGGGGATATATGTATATTGGTCAGACTGTAAATGGGGGGTGATGAGATGGCGTGGATACTGGGGTGGTCCATGGTGGGCCCAGATGCATGAGTGATCTTGGGCTGTGCGGTGTGTAGATTCCCAATACCAAAATCCAGAGTGGATGACTGGGAGTCCTCATAAGTGCTGTGATCTGATGTGGCACTGCCGGTCTGTGTTTCTTTGAGGGTAACCGGTATGGGAGGGATTGAGGTAAGGATGCCAGTGTGGGGTTTCTTCTTTATACTCTTGGAAGTTTTGGGTGTACTGGAGGAAGAAACTGGCACGGGGGGTGGTGGACGATGATGGTCCTCTTTTGGTGTGGGTGTGGGCTGTGGCCGTCTGGAAGGTGCCGGTGGCCTATGTGGTTTATAAGGCTTGGTGGAGGGGCCTTGAAAGGATAAGAGGGCCGTGGTGGGCCTAGGTACACATTCCATCAGGGGGACTGGGGCGTGGTTCTCTTGCCCTGATAGGGTGTGGAGATTGGGGTGGTTGTTAACTTTGGGGGGGGGTGTATTGCGTCTGGGTTTTTTCCAACAGTGGATCCTGTTGGAGTTGTAATCGTCAAAGTCTCTGCGTATCTTCTGTAATTTACATTTGATGAGGCAATCCTCTTGGTACTTAGTGTTAAGTTTCAGTTTTTTGTACCAGGAGGTGGGTAGGGGTGTAATGTACGATCTTAGTTCATCTCTAAGATTGGTTAATTTGGACGATAATGAGTTGAATAGGGTATCCCTTAGCTTGATGATGATTTCCATCCATTTTTGAGTGCAGAATTCGGATATGGTGGACCATTCAGCGGCTAAATCTGCGCCCAGAAATGAGCAAGTCTTTTGGTTTCTGAGACCTCTGGGAGAAATTTTGTAGTTCAAATACAAGAAGAACTTATCCCACCATTGTTGGTTGATGTTATTGATGGTGTCCTCTATTTTGCGAAACTTGGCACATATGTGTCTGTATTCCAGACGGGGGATATTTGCTGATGGGAGGAAGTATCCATCTGGGAAGTGTGCGTATAAGTCATCTAATATGGTGTACTTGACTGATTCTATTTTTTGTATAATTTCCATGGTTACTATACAGCATAGGCTGGAAGTATTAGGTATGTAAACTGGGGGGGGGGGGAAGTAAATCACATAAACATAATGGGGCTGAAGATGAATGTACAATAATAATAATTGGCATAGATCCAGAGGCTGCGCCTATATGTGAACTTCTTAAGAGGAAATAAAAAAACGATCAAGGGGTTAATATGGCGCACAATGGAGGTAGCCGAGTACATATAACTAAAAATGGTGGGGGGAAGGGGGTGGGTTGGGGGTTCCTGAAAGGGGGAACTTGATGGTGGTAGTTAATGTTTCACAACACCATTTTTAGTTATATGTACTCGGCTACCTCCATTGTGCGCCATATTAACCCCTTGATCGTTTTTTTATTTCCTCTTAAGAAGTTCACATATATGCGCAGCCTCTGAATCTATGCCAATTATTATTATTGTACATTCATCTTCAGCCCCATTATGTTTATGTGATTTACTTCCCCCCCCCCCCCCCCCAGTTTACATACCTAATACTTCCAGCCTATGCTGTATAGTAACCATGGAAATTATACAAAAAATAGAATCAGTCAAGTACACCATATTAGATGACTTATACGCACACTTCCCAGATGGATACTTCCTCCCATCAGCAAATATCCCCCGTCTGGAATACAGACACATATGTGCCAAGTTTCGCAAAATAGAGGACACCATCAATAACATCAACCAACAATGGTGGGATAAGTTCTTCTTGGAACTGTATTTGAACTACAAAATTTCTCCCAGAGGTCTCAGAAACCAAAAGACTTGCTCATTTCTGGGCGCAGATTTAGCCGCTGAATGGTCCACCATATCCGAATTCTGCACTCAAAAATGGATGGAAATCATCATCAAGCAAAGGGATACCCTATTCAACTCATTATCGTCCAAATTAACCAATCTTATAGATGAACTAAGATCGTACATTACACCCCTACCCACCTCCTGGTACAAAAAACTGAAACTTAACACTAAGTACCAAGAGGATTGCCTCATCAAATGTAAATTACAGAAGATACGCAGAGACTTTGACGATTACAACTCCAACAGGATCCACTGTTGGAAAAAACCCAGACGCAATACACACCCCCCCAAAGTTAACAACCACCCCAATCTCCACACCCCATCAGGGCAAGAGAACCACGCCCCAGTCCCCCTGATGGAATGTGTACCTAGGCCCACCACGGCCCTCTTATCCTTTCAAGGCCCCTCCACCAAGCCTTATAAACCACATAGGCCACCGGCACCTTCCAGACGGCCACAGCCCACACCCACACCAAAAGAGGACCATCATCGTCCACCACCCCCCGTGCCAGTTTCTTCCTCCAGTACACCCAAAACTTCCAAGAGTATAAAGAAGAAACCCCACACTGGCATCCTTACCTCAATCCCTCCCATACCGGTTACCCTCAAAGAAACACAGACCGGCAGTGCCACATCAGATCACAGCACTTATGAGGACCCCCAGTCATCCACTCTGGATTTTGGTATTGGGAATCTACACACCGCACAGCCCAAGATCACTCATGCATCTGGGCCCACCATGGACCACCCCAGTATCCACGCCATCTCATCACCCCCCATTTACAGTCTGACCAATATACATATATCCCCCACCCCTACCCCCTCTTTTTTAGTGATCACCCCCCAACCCTGCCCAAAAAGAAAGCTCACCGACGAGGCAGGAGAGGGGGGAGACACAGACACAAAAAGGAGGGAGAAATTGCGCAGACTGTAAAAATCTTCAACCTCTCTGATCACACCTTATCCATGCCTGAAAAATCTCTACTAGCACGCGGGCTCACCTTCGCCCCCACAGCATCTCCCAACCCTTTCACTCTCTTCTTGGATCTCAATAAGTTCATTAGAAATATCACCATCAAACGATATTTCAACATTCAAGACACTAAGAAAGGTAATGGTACCCCAAACATTACCCAAACTACTCCATATACTACTAATGACCACGCTGAATGCAGTACTACTACAGAAGACTCCTCCACCCTAGGACCCGCAGAACTCATAGCCTTAGACCAGTTGGAAGATCTCTACATTGACGACCAGATTGAATCTCTAACTCAACATCCACCTACCTCTCCACCCATCTTACACACTAATTTCAAACCGAAATCTATCTTTTATCCCACATTTGCCAAAGGACCTTACGTCCAGACCTTCTATCAGGTTGTATATGCTGATATACTACGAATGTGTCAAATGTCCAACTCACGTTCCAATCCACCATCTAACTTAACCCCAGCAGAACGCACGGCTCTTAAATCACTCACCAACAACAGACAACTGGTTATTAAGCCCGCAGATAAAGGAGGTGGTATCGTAGTCCAGAATCGTGCAGACTACATGCTGGAAACAACTAGACTCCTATCGGTCACATCCACATACAAAAAACTTTCCGGAGATCCCTTACCCAAATTCTCTATTGAAGCTCACAACCTAATAGATCGAGCACAAGCAGATGGTATAGTTACTGCATCCGAAGCCTCATTTCTTAAACACGACTTTTACAAAAGGCCCTACTTTTACCACCTTCCGAAGGTGCACAAAGACCCCACACACCCTCCTGGTAGACCAATAGTGGCGGCCATGGAAAGCGTAACCAGCTACTTCTCTATCTACATTGATCATTTTCTACAAGGTATAGTACAGAACCTACCTTCCTACATTAAAGACAGCATCCACCTTCTGAACATGCTACGATACTACTCCTGGGAACCGACATACCGCTGGCTCTCGCTAGATGTGGTCTCACTATACACGTCCATTCCCCATAACATTGGTTTACAAGCTGTACGACACTACCTCAACAATGATCCATCACTCAACCCACGTCAGAACCAATTCTTACTGGAAATATTAGAATTCTGCCTAACCCACAATTATTTTGAATCCCACGGAGACTTCTATATTCAAACAAAAGGAACTGCCATGGGGGCCAATTTTGCCCCCAGCTACGCGAACCTTACCATGGGTTACTGGGAGCTACAATATATACACAACAATAACCCATATGCGCCCCACATAGTCTATTACGGGCGCTACATAGATGACGTAGTCATTATCTGGGATGGTCCAGAAACCACCATCCTACCCTTCGTCCAACACTGCAACAACAACTCCATGGGTCTATCATTCACATCAGTCACAGACAATAACAAACTGGCCTTTTTGGATCTGGAACTCTTCCACTATGAAAACACCATCTGCGCCCAGAATTATACAAAATCCACCTCAGGAAATTCTTACCTACACTTTAACAGTTGCCATCACCCACGATGGGTTAAAAACATCCCAAAAAGCCAGTTCTGCCGCCTGAAACACAATTGCACGCGCCTACAGGACTATGAAACACACGGCCTACTACTCAAAGCCAAATTCAAAGACAAGGGTTATCCAGACCACATCATAGAAGATGCCTTCCAATACTATCTCAGTGAAAACGCGAAGGACAAGAGACTAACCAGTACAGATGACACTACCCAACCCGTCAGATTTGTGACACAATACCACAACAGATTTAAGCAAATGGAAAAGATCTTCACCAAACACTGGTCCATTCTGCGTGAGGATCCGCATCTTAAACCCACCATAAGTGATAAACCACTGGTCACCTACAGACGGGCTAAGAATATAAAGGCCCAAATAGCACCAAGCAAAGTGAAAACGGCACGCCCCACCGCCAGTGCCCCCTTAACCTTCTTTAACATCAAAGGCATGTATCAATGTAGGAAGCCCCTCTGCCTCACATGCGCCCATGTTACACATAGGCAAAAAGACTTCCACCATAAGGGTAAACTATATGTCATCCCCGACTTCTTCAATTGTGGTTCAGATTATGTGGTCTATTGCCTCACATGCCCCTGCGGCCTACTATACGTAGGCCGCACTATACGCCCGCTCCGCAAAAGGTTTGGTGAGCATCGTAACCTTGTAGAGAAGGGCATTGACAAGCATAGTGTACCAAGACATTTTAAAGAACATCATGGACAAACATCTTCAGGGCTACGCGTGTGGGTTATTGAGTCTATTCCACCCACCCTCCCTACCGCTGAACGCTACAAAAGGTTGTGTGAAAGAGAAAACTACTGGATATACACACTGGACACTTTATCGCCAGGAGGCCTCAATGAAGGCATTGAAATTAACATTTTGCTGTGACCCCAACCATATCCCTGCCTCATCACATCATCTCATCTCAATTCACCACGTATTGTTTCATCCATTGTCCTACCTGTTGTCTCATTTATTGTTTTATCCATCATCTAGTCACTACCCCATTAACTTACAGTCTATGTGGAGCACGTGTATGGGTATACCCGTCTCCCACCCATTACCCCTATCCACATAGCCCTAGTGTACAACACATACCATTTTTATTTTTATTCCCATCTTTATTTTTTATTTATATTTATTTTTATTTTTATTCTTATTAAAAAATATTTTATTTTTAACTTCCTTATTTTTATTTTTTTATATATTTTTTTTATTTTTTTTTTATTTGTACTTGTATTTGTATTTTTATTTTTACATATATATATATATATATATTTATATATTTATCTTTATTTTTATTTATATTTCTATATATTTTTATTATTTTTAATTTTTACTTTTATTTATTCATTTCCCAGTATTTCCCATAACATTCCTCTCATTCCCAAATACCCGTCTGGAAACACACTCCCCCCTTCTTTTGTCCCAATCTTACGCGTCATTTAAATGTGTATATATGTGTATGTGTGTGTGAAGGGATCCTTTTTAAACGGTTCTTTGTGTTTACACACGTATATACATTGTACATGTTTTATCCCTTTTCCATCATTGCGTCATTTCTTCTCATATATACCACCAATCTCTCCCTATAAGTATATACCTATTTAATTATATACCATTTTCTGCATTTTTGTATTCCCTTCCCATATATGTTGACATGTATGTATATATGTATATATATGTAGATATGTGTGTATGTATGTGTATGTATGTGTATATATATATATATATATATATATATATATATATATATATGTATGTATATATATTTTGTTCCCGTCCACTATGATCAATACAATATTCCTCTTCCTATAGACCGCCTTCTCCTTACCCCACATTCCATATACACACATATATGTTCTTACCACAACACACTCATTTGCATATCTCCCCTTTTTTCCCCCCCTCCTCACTCCCCACCCCGCCCACTCCCCGTCTCCCTTCACTCCCCTTCCACATTGTGTACACCCCATCTCCATGGTTACCTACGTGCCCAATCATTATACATAGTCCCACCCTCCTCTCAATTACCTCCCCACCCCTCCCATTGCCTATGGTATAAATTCCCACACTGAATATGGCCACCAGCATAGCCTGATGAAGGAGCACGCATGCTCCGAATGCGAAGCACTGCCCGCCTCACCCCGCTCCCGGAAGTGAAGACGTAGGTCAGCACGGCGCTCCACGGAGGATCCATGACCGATATCCTGGCCGCCCGGAGGCTCTGAGGACCCTCGGCACCACCGGAACAGCCACCAGGACCCAGGTTACAGGATTCACATCCCAGGAACCCCTCCATTGGCCCGTGACACCCACATCCCCCGAGAGCACGCGGATGAAACTACTTTACATGCTGGTTTTTAGCAACTCAAATGTGAGTGTTTTTATCTATTGTAATAAATATTTTTAACATACATGCTGCACTTAGAGGGCGCCGTCCTTCTTTCTTTTTTATCTGTCCTAAGTGAAACCTGTCCTGTTAAACCACTGTATGGTCTTGGCCACCGTGCTGCAGCTCAGTTTCAGGGTCTTGGCAATCTTCTTATAGCATAGGCCATCTTTATTTAGAGAAACAATTATTTTTTTCAGGTCCTCAGAGAGTTCTTTGCCACGAGGTGGCATGTTGAACTTCCAGTGACCAGTATGAGTGAGAGCGATAACACCAAATTTAACATACCTGCTGCCCATTCACACCTACAACATTGTAACACTAACAAGTCACATGACACCGGAGAGGGGAAATGGTTAATTGGGCCCAATTTGGACATTTTCACTTAGGGGTATACTCACTTCTTGCCAGTGGTTTAGACATTAATGGCTGTGTGTTGAATTATTTTGAGGGGACAGAAAATTTACACTGTTATACAAGCTGTACACTCGCTACTTTACATTGTAGCAAAGTGTAATTTCTTCAGTGTTGTCACGTGAAAAGGTCCTGTCCTTAGATTCTCTGGAGGCCCCATCTGTGCAAGAGTTGTCAGAGTACAGCCCAACACTTTAGTGTGTATTAGTATCTGGAAATCTGGTGTACTCGTAGAATAAGTGTTTTACTAATTATCAGGCTCCTACTTACCAGACCGGCGAGTCCTGTCGGGCAGAGGGTAGGCTCCCTTACCCTCCGACTATTGGCCCCCTGATAGAGTAAACAGGGGGTACAACAGTACGGAGTGGTATGAAGGCCTGTATGGCTGTTCCGGTATTGCTGTCTGGGTGTCACAGGGTTAACTGTAGCAAAGGCTGAGTAGACTGGAGCACCTTCACTGAGCAGAGCAGGCTGGTGTGGACAACAGGCAGGAAGACTGCAGACAGGCTGACAGGATCCCAGGGAGCAGGCAGATGGATGGTCAGGAGACAGGCCGGGTTTGGCAACAGGCGGACGGCAGAGGTACAGTGGAACAGGCAAGCGGATGGTCAAACAAGCAAAGGTCGGTGCAGGCAGAGTTCAGAGAGTGGTCAGGGGACAAGGCCGGATCAGTAGGAATAACAGGAACAACAAGGTACACGGACAGGCTCTGGAACTACTAGCTGTTGATTAGGCAGCACTGGTCACCAGAACTTACTGGCTTAAATAGGGCTTTTGGCGCCAAACGACGTGCACGCGCGCGCCCCAGCACACCCAGGCACGCGCGCCCGCCAACGCCCGCGCGCGCGCCCCCGCACACCGGCGTGCACAGTGGAACGATCCCGGACACACACACCGGCGCCGCGAGGAGCCCGCACAGCGAGGTCCGCAGAAACGCGCGCGCCGACGCACCCTGACGCACACCACCGCGGGCGCCCCGCCTGCCAAGGTAAGAACCCTGACAATGCCCCCTCCTCAAGGGCAGCCTCCGGATGCCCAGCTGGGCCAGCCTGGGAGCATGGGAGTTCTTGAAGGTTTGTAGCAATTTGTTGGCATGCAGGTTATCTTCGGGTTCCCAGGAATTATCCTCGGGTCCATACCCCTTCCATTTGATGAGGTACTGGAGCTGATTCTGCCTTTTCCTACAGTCCAAGATTGCCTCGACTTCGAACTCCTCCTCATTGTTGACCAAAACAGCCTCCGGTGGCTTGGCCTTACGGTCAGGAAAAGGATCGTGGATAACTGGTTTCAGTAATGAAACGTGGAAGACCGGGTGGATTCTAAGGGACTCTGGCAGACTAAGTTCAAAAGCAACATCATTCACCTTTCTCTTCACCCGAAATGGGCCCAGAAACTTAGGTCCCAACTTTTTGGAGGGACAAGCCAACTTTAGATTAGTTGTAGAGAGCCATACTTGGTTGCCAGGTTCAAGGACGAGTTCTCCTCGCCTTTTCTTATCGAACATCCTCTTGAAGGAAGCCTGGGATTGGGCCATGGTTTCCTGCAAGATCTTACAGTTACTAGAAAAGAACTCCATTGTTTCCGTTACTGCGAGTAGAGAACATTCCGGGATAGAACTGGGAAGGAAAGAAGGATTGAATCCATAATTCGCAAAGAAAGGAGTCTGGTTGATAGCAGAGTGTAAGGAGTTGTTATATGAGAATTCGGCGACTGGTAACAAGGACACCCAGTCGTCTTGAGTAAATACAGAAAAACAACGGAGGTATTGCTCCAGCGTCTGGTTAGTTCTTTCTGTCTGGCCGTTCGTCTGAGGGTGGTAGGCCGAGGAGAACGCCAATTCAATTTCCAAAGCGGCACACAGTGCTCTCCAAAACCGGGAGGTAAATTGAACACCTCGGTCGGATACGATATTCGCGGGCACCCCATGTAACCTTACTACTTCTTTGATGAATATCTTCGCCGTTTCTACGGCTGTGGGAGTACCCTTCATAGGGATGAAGTGTGCCATCTTGGATAGCCTATCAATCACCACAAAGATGGTTGAGAAACCTTCAGAGGGGGGCAACTCCACAATAAAATCCATTGATAGCATTCTCCAAGGCCTGTCAGGAATCGGTAAGGGTCTCAATAAACCCCAGGCCTTTGAGCGGTTGCATTTATTCCGGGCACAAGTGCGGCAAGAACCCACATACCTCTTACAGTCCTCCAGAAGACGTGGCCACCAAAAGGTGCGTAGCACCAATTCTGAGGTTTTCCGGGCTCCGAAGTGACCCGCCAGCTTGTGGTCATGACATAGTTCCAGTACCAGTACCCTACATCTTTCAGGTACGAAAATCTTGCCTTCATGCCAGAGCAACCCATCATTTAAACTGGTTCCCGTAGGTAGAGGAATTTCAGAGGAGGCCTGTTTAATCCTGGAAATTAAATCTTCCTGGAGAAGTAAGAAACTACCTGCAGGCAGAATAGTATCAGGAGGAGTACTTTCCTTGGAGTCGTGGAACATCCGTGATAGAGCATCAGGTTTTCCATTCTTGGATCCGGGCCTGTACGTTATATGAAAGGAGAAGCGGGGAAAAAAAAGTGCCCATCTAGCCTGTCGTGGTCTAAGTCGCTTGGCTGCTCTTAAATATTCCAAGTTCTTGTGGTCGGTAAAGATGAGAACCGGATGTACCGCACCCTCTAGTAGATAGCGCCATTCTTCCAAAGCCGCTTTGATGGCCAACAGTTCCCGGTCTCCGACATCATAATTTCTCTCAGATGATGAAAGTTTACGGGAAAAGAATGCTACAGGAAACAAGAGGGCCTTGGGGCCCTGACGTTGGGAAAGTACTGCCCCCACTGCCATCTCCGAAGCATCCACTTCCAGTACAAACGGTAACGCAGGATCCGGGTGCTTGAGAATAGAGGCAGAAGTAAACAGTCCCTTTAATTTCTCGAACGCTGCCTGTGCTTGGGATGACCAACAGAATCGTGCCCCCTGTTTGGTAAGTTCCGTTATTGGTGCAATGATTTTAGAAAAGTCTTTAATGAATTTCCTGTAAAAGTTGGAAAATCCTACGAAACGTTGGACTCCTTTTTGTCTGTAGGAGCCGGCCAGTCCAGGATGGCCGATACTTTTTGTGGGTCCATCTTGATTCCTTCAACAGAAATAATGAGTCCCAAGAACTGAATACTCTGGCATTCGAACTCACATTTATCTAGTTTAGCGTATAAGCCATGTTGCCTGAGCCGGACGAGAACATTCCTGACATGCCTGCGATGATCCGCTAAAGAAGAGGAGAAGATGAGTATATCGTCCAGATAAACGATGACATAAAGGTCCAGGATATCTCTAAAGATGTCGTTCACAAAGTGCTGGAACGTAGCCGGGGCATTACAAAGACCAAAGGGCATGACCTGGTACTCAAAATGCCCGAAACGAGTGCGAAACGCAGTCTTCCACTCGTCACCCTCTCGGATGCGGATTAAGTTATAAGCACCCCGGAGATCCAGTTTAGTAAAGAGTCTGGCGGTGCCCAGCCTTTGGAATAACTCAGGGACCAGAGGGAGCGGGTAGCGATTCTTAATCGTGATCTTGTTCAGTTCGCGGTAATCAATACATGGCCGCAGGGAATGATCCTTTTTTTCCACAAAAAATAAACCCGCACCGGCCGGAGAGGTGGACGGGCGGATAAATTTCTTTTTCAGATTTTCATCTAAGTACTGCTTCAGGGTGCCCAGTTCCTGCTCAGTCAAGGGGAAGATCCGGCCAAAAGGTACCTCGGTTCCAGGAAGCAATTCAATTGGGCAGTCGTAGGGCCTGTGTGGTGGTAGTAATTCTGCCCCCTTCTTGCTAAACACATCCGCAAAGTCTTGGTATGGCTCAGGGATAGCTTGAAGCGGATCAACATCTGGATGTAGACAGAGGAGTTGGGCAACCTCACGGCCTGTCCCTTGCAAGCAGTGTTGAAGACAGTATCCAGAGAGGAACTCGACATTTCCTGAAGCCCAGTTGATTTGGGGGTTGTGCGTTTGAAGCCAGGGTATTCCAAGAATAACTGGAAAGAGGGGGGACGAGATGGCGTCCAGACAGAGATATTCATGGTGTTGCTGGCCCATGATGGCTTCTAAAGGGACAGTCTCCTGAGTGACTGGGCCGGAGCGGAGAGCAGAGCCGTCAGCGAGATGAACAGCACGGCTTTGAGTCTTGGTTTGGAGAGGAATGGCATGTTGAAAGGCAAAGGTCCGGTCAATAAAACAGCTGCAGGCTCCAGAATCAATGATAGCTGGGACTTGGATGGCCTTTCCGGGAAGCTGTAAAGTGACAGAAATGGTTAGGTGCGTGCCCAAGGAGGGTACAAAAGTAGCACAGGTACGAACATCAGAACGACACTTACGCATCTTGTTGGGGCAACCGCTGGCGTAGTGCCCCGACTCCCCGCAGTAGAGGCAGAGGTTGTGTGCCCGCCTACGTGTCTTCTCCTCTGGGGTCAAAGAGGGACGGAACAGACCAAGCTGCATTGGTTCAGGTGCATCATAGGTTGAGGCAGGTGGTGGAGCAGGAGATCTACTGGGAGGACAGGGTACTTGTGGAATCATCCAGGTGGGACGAAAGGTACTGGTGGTTCTTTCGGTACGTCGTTCTCGCAGTCTACGGTCTATTTGGATAGACAGATTGATAAGGTCTTCCAGGGTCTGTGGTACCCCTACTCGTGCCAACTCATCTTTGAGAGGTTCTGACAACCCCATCCTGAACTGATGGCGCAATGCAGCGTCATTCCAAGCCGTGTCAGAACTCCAGCGTCTGAACTCGACGGCATAATCTTCAGCTGCTCGGCGGCCTTGACGAAGGGCCTGTAAGGAAGCTTCTGCGGTGGCAGTGAGCTGGGGGTCTTCGTATAGTTGGGACATGGCTCCAAAGAAGGCCTCCAGACTATCCAATACGACAGATTTTTGCTCCAGGAGCCGGTGGGCCCATGTTTGTGGTTCACCAGACAGCAAGGAAATAACAAAGCCCACCTTAGTGGCTTCCAGGGAGAACGTGCGTGGCTGAAGAGCGAAGTACAGGTTGCAAGCATTCCGGAAGGCACGATACTTACTCCGATCTCCGAGAAATCTTTCGGGTACTGGTACTTTGGGCTCAGGAGGTAACATGACCACAGAAGGTGTTGAGGTGGCTGCTGCGGACCCTGGTGGACCGGTAGGTGCGGACAGAGCCTGCACCCGTTCTTCCAAGCTGGAATATCCCTCTTGTAGGCTTTTCACTGCCTGGGTTAGACCCGCCAAGTGTCGGCAAAGTTCATCCATGGGGGAGGCCCCCTGCGCGGACTCGGTCATGGCTGCCTAATACTATCAGGCTCCTACTTACCAGACCGGCGAGTCTTGTCGGGCAGAGGGTAGGCTCCCTTACCCTCCGACTATTGGCCCCCTGATAGAGTAAACAGGGGGTACAACAGTACGGAGTGGTATGAAGGCCTGTATGGCTGTTCCGGTATTGCTGTCTGGGTGTCACAGGGTTAACTGTAGCAAAGGCTGAGTAGACTGGAGCACCTTCACTGAGCAGAGCAGGCTGGTGTGGACAACAGGCAGGAAGACTGCAGACAGGCTGACAGGATCCCAGGGAGCAGGCAGATGGATGGTCAGGAGACAGGCCGGGTTTGGCAACAGGCGGACGGCAGAGGTACAGTGGAACAGGCAAGCGGATGGTCAAACAAGCAAAGGTCGGTGCAGGCAGAGTTCAGAGAGTGGTCAGGGGACAAGGCCGGATCAGTAGGAATAACAGGAACAACAAGGTACACGGACAGGCTCTGGAACTACTAGCTGTTGATTAGGCAGCACTGGTCACCAGAACTTACTGGCTTAAATAGGGCTTTTGGCGCCAAACGACGTGCACGCGCGCGCCCCGGCACACCCAGGCACGCGCGCCCGCCAACGCCCGCGCGCGCACCCCCGCACACCGGCGTGCACAGTGGAACGATCCCGGACACACACACCGGCGCCGCGAGGAGCCCGCACAGCGAGGTCCGCAGAAACGCGCGCGCCAACGCGCGCCGACGCACCCTGACGCACACCACCGCGGGCGCCCCGCCTGCCAAGGTAAGAACCCTGACACTAATACATCTTTTCAAGCAAACTAAGTGAATCATCAAGCATAACCTTATCCAGGGGACAGCTGAGAACTTTCAGTCTGGGGAGGCAAACACAAACTCACTAGTCCTTTCATGGTGGGGACAGAGTTTTGTGGGCTAAATTAATTGTCGCCAGTGTGCAACATTGATTGGTAGTCTTGGTGAAACGTGTTTCTAAGGCTGCATTCACACCTGAGCATTTTCAGCTCGTACAACGCCCAACAAGCAAAATCCCATTCATTTAAATGGCCCCTGTTCACATCTGAGCATTTTGTAGGCTGAGGCAAAATGCCTGAAGCTCAAAAAAGTACATGAGCTTCTTTTTGGGCAGATTTTTCTGCTTTTTACATTGGTGATCTTTTGACCTGTTCAAAATCGCGGCAAAAACGCGTGACTTTCTGCCTAAAAATGAAACGCTCAGGTGTGAATGCAGCCTTAATGACATGGGTTGTTGTGACACACTTTTCCACATCTTCCTGCGCCAGCTTCCTTTACCGCTCTCGGCATTGCAATACATGACATCTCAACTGAGGTTGGTACTGGAAGACTTTTCTCTGCCAGGTTCTGTGTTTGAAAAATTCCAATAACTAGCAGGAAGCTCTAGGATGCCAAGAATGTTTTACTGACTGTGGATTCTGCTGTGATTGGTGTCTAAATGGAAAAGTATTTCCACTCAGGGTCTCTGCCCAACAGTCCAGTTCTTCTTGGACCTTTCTTTGCTATTTCTATCCTTTAAGAACTACACTGGCAAAAGTGAATTAGCAATACAAATCCGCTGCACTTAAACCTACTTCACCTGATGTCCTGATAAATTTGTTTGCAGAAACATTGCCCTCCCACTCTACCTACTCTACATATGCGGTTATATTGAAGAAGTCATCTGACATCCATTTAGATACCCATCCTCCCTGCTTTGGATCACAAATGGATTTTAGCAATCAGAAGAGAAAGTGCACCTTTCCTTCATTCCCCCACAACAAAGCAGTTGGATAATGAAGAGAAGGCCAATTTGTACAGCTAGATTAGGTGCAAGTGAATGAACCTGCTGCTATGACCTCCATGGACAAAGCAGAGAATTTCTTTCAGTGATAAACATAAAACAGAGGCTGTCTTTTAAAAAAATACAGGGTCACTAGTTTTCAGGACACTGGGCTGTTTTCAAGTTAATTGCGAAGTCTGTGAACACTAAGGAATGCATCGTGAAGGTAGAGGTCATTACAACCACAGACAAAAACAATTTGTAATGGATCTATCAAATATACCAAATATGTTAACTGACCTGTCAGTAATAATGCCCAAATAGCTTATGTTCTGAAGCTGAAGATCAGCTGTTTAGCTTTCATGACTAACACCTAATTTGTCCCTTGACTGTGGTTATAGTGGCCACTAACTACCTGTAAATTCCTTTCTTCAATCACACAGCCAATCAATGGTTGCCTTCTGCCTGTCTTTTTGGGCACTTCTTCCAGAGTTCTGTTTTTCTTTAAAGAGCTAAATAATAAAATATTTAACTCCCCTGGGGGCCGAGTACAAATAGCACTTGTCTTGTTCAAATATTTTTCTTACAGCTGGGTACATGTGGGCCGCAAATGGGCTGGCTTAGCAGAAACTGGATGACTTTCCGTCAGTATGTATGACTGCCTGACAGAAGCTGTTGTAACGACCAGCTTTTGTCGAAGGGACATGATGGAGAACCAGCATCTGATCAGCCCCTGCCTGTAAATTCTGGTGCGGGGAGTGGGGGAGTGGTTGGGTTGGGCGGTTGAGCCTCTCCACTGTCATAATTCAACAGAACAACAGGGAATATCTTCACACCAACATCGCTTGTGTGGTACGGCGACCTGTCGGGGTTTTTTTTGTTAAGCCTGCTGGGTTTAATGAAAAAAACTAGCAGTGTGTACCCAGCTTTAGTTTCTCTGGCAGCAGTGGCCACTCATCTGCGTCTACTTTCACGTCATAAAGGTAATAAACAGATACTTTACACAGAAATGCAGCTCTGGGTGATCTTTTACTATTATAAATTAACAAGCAGTTCTGATTTTTCATTCATAATAGTGTCAGCTTAGAAAGAGGGCAGTGCTTTGTACTAACTTTATCTCCCCACACAGGAACACCCAGAATTTAGGCTTCAAAAGGGGGTGGACCTACAGCCAGCATATAGAAGTGCGCTTTGTGGACAACAGAGCTATCAGTGATCAGAATGGTACCAAGTGCTGTTTGCCGTCCCCAGTAAGATAACAAACAAAAAAATGTAAAAATTTAACAATAGCTATTCTTTAAAGCGGATCTAAACTCGATTCATGAAATTTGATCTGTGCACATATATCTGTAGTGTTTTTCTTTTTATCTCTCTTCAAAGCACTATGTCCCGTAGCTTTGTTCTGCTCCGTTCTTCTATCAGCCTGATAACTTTTGACAAGCTCTCCGAGACAGGAGATAGAAGTGTGTGTCGGGGAGGTTGCTATAAATAGATGAGCAGAATGCTAAACTATTAAAGTGTTTGTTAACCCCAAAAATATATATACAGATCCTGGTCACTTAAAGCAGATTACACAGCACAGTGCTTGTGCTGTGTAATCTGCCCCCTCTAAAGTGTAAAAAGAAAAACCTCCCTGAACCTGGCACTTTCTGTATCCCCTCTCTGCGCTGACCACGAAAATCAGGGCTGCTCAGCCCTTACCACCGTGGTCAGAATACGTCTCTGCATCATACGCTGTCCTGCACTGCTCTCCTCTCTCCCCCCTCACCCCCCCCCCCCCTTCCTGCCTGCCATCTCCCTCTCTGTGTCTGTCTCCCAGTCCGCCTGCTATTCTTGTAAAATAAAAACCTAAAATTGTCACTGCCAGCCCCTGCCTAGCACACTGTAAGTAGTTTTCAAAAACTAGTGTTCTAAATACCGAATTTGAGCTATCTTCAGGCCGGTCATGTGACTTGCAGCCGCTTTACAGCTACGATACAGAGCTTCTGCGGAGGAGACAAGCGGCCACATGAAATCCCCATCTGACGTCAGAGGGAGATCACGGCCCCTTCCGCAGAAGACATCCATCGAAGCTGTAAAGCGTCCACGAGTCATGTGACCGGCCTAAAAACAGCTCAAATTCGGTATTTAGAACGCTCTTTTTAGAAAACTACATACATAGGGGGTTATTTACGAAAGGCAAATCCACTTTGCACTACAAGTGCAAAGTGCACTTGAAATTGCACTTGGAAGTGCAGTCGCTTTAGATACAAGGGGGACATGCGAGGAAAATAAAAAACAGCATTTTAGCTTGCACATGATTAAATGATAAAATCAGCAGAGTTTCCCCTCATTTCAGATCTACCCCTCAGATTTACAGTGACTGCACTTCCAAGTGCACTTTCAGTGCAATTTCAAGTGCACTTTGCACTTGTAGTGCAAAGAGGATTTGCCTTTGGTAAATAACCCCCATAGTGTGCTATACCAGCCTCTAATAGAGGTGCTAGCATGGTCATATATAAATTTGTTAACAAACCCTTTAAAAGGCAACCTCTGCATGTGTGGGGAGGGGTGAATGCCTTTCCTGCAATCAGCTGGCTCACAGTGTCTAGCAATAATCAACTAACAGGACATGCACTTTCTAAACCATATATAAAGGTGAAGACAGCAGATATACAAGTAAAACTTATGTAGGGAGATTTGTTTCATCTCTGTGTATCATCTGAGGCTGTTCACTTCACTGGGTATATGTGAGGGCTTACATCCACTTTAAGGAAAATGCATGTATAGGCCAAATAGACTTTTTCTTTACCTTGTCCTAAACATCGTAAAACTTAAAATGGAAAAAAAAAAAAAAAAATAAGTTCAATGACAATAAACAAGCTCTTTGACTACTTACTTTTACATACAGACTCCCAGATCATTTAAGAAAATAGGGAGTTTAAGCCATAAATGGGATTTACGATATGCCCCAACAGGGTAGTATTTCTCTTTCCAGCTTGATAAGAATGTATTTCGTTAGCAAATGCTGAAACTTCGTTTTGAAAGAATATTTGAGTTTATTTTGAGAGTCTAGCTAACAAAATATAAGTAAACAAAGTTGCCCAATCAGTAGAGGCACAGTGTATGTGCACATCAGGACTATGAAAATGAAACCAACACTCTTCATTAATCAAAGGCAGGACAGTCTTCTGTCAGGAACAGCTTTGGACTCAGCATAAGTACCGTACTGTAAGCAGCTTTTATCAGATAAAACCCTCCATATGCCAGGCATGCTGAAAATACACGTGTGACATGCAGAGGGGGTCTGAGGATACAAGAGATGGAAAATCATTTAGCTTATTGTCACAAGTACATTGTAATCTAGCGAACGTTATCATTACCACAACTTTTCAAATAAAAGAAAACTGTACCGTGCAAAACCTCCTATTAATCTACTAGCCACTAGTCACTTATATGCCGAATCGCAGTTATGTTCAACCTATACATTACGCTCCCTTTTTCAGCCATTTCTGAGCTGTCTATCTTTTGACTGACTTGGAACAAGAGTGCATTGTAAGTGACTTTACTCTTACTTTTCTGACCTGCATGTTTTTTCCAGGCCTGTGCCTCAAACTACTGAAGCTAGCAACCAGCAATGGTTGCTACCTTGTCTTTTAGTGCATGTTTCCTGTTGATTCCCCTTCACAATGCAATAGAAGACTGGGAATACTTACACTATACAACAAAGAGACACCTGCCTTTACATGCATATGAAATTTAATGGCATCCAGTCTTAGTCTGTAGGGTTCAATATTGAGTTGGCCCACCCTTTGCAGCTATAACAGCTTCAACTCTTCTGGGAAGGCTGTCCACAAGGTTTAGGAGTGTGTTTATGGGAATGTTTGACCATTCTTCCAGAAGCCCATTTGTGAGGTTAGGCACTGATGTGGATGAGAAGGCCTGGCTCGCAGTCTTCACTCTAATTCATCCCAATGGTGTTCTATTGGGTTGAGGTCAGGACTCTGTGCAGGCCAGTCAAGTTCCTCCATTTCAAACTTTGTTCACTGGTGAGCAGTCATGTTGGAACAAGAAGGGGCCATCCCCAAACTGTTCCCACAAAGTTGGGAGCATGAAATTGTCCAAAGTGTCTTTGTATGCTGACGCCTTAAGAGTTCCCTTCACTGGAACTAAGGGGCCAAGCCGAACCCCTGAAAAACAACCCCACACCATAATCCCCTCTCCAACAAATGATTTGGACCAGTGCACAAAGCAAGGTCCATAAAGACATGGACGAGCGAATTTGGGATGGAGGAACTTGACAGCCTTCGCAGAAGAGTTGAAGCTGTAATAGTTGCAAAGGGTGGGCCAACTCAATATTGAACCCTACGGACTAAGACTGGGATGCCATTAAAGTTCGTGTGCATGCAAAGGCAGACGCCCCAATACTTTTGGTAACATAGTTTATCTCTCTAGTCGTCAGCAAATTCAAACTCATCCATCTTCCAGCACTGAAGCCTCTGGCAAAGACTTAAGCATAGGTGCACTGTTTTTTTATGCACTTGCACTATAACCATGTGCAAAGCATGGACCATGGATTTTCATGTCAGCTTTAGTGATATCAATTCACACTTCATGCTGCATTGTTCCTGCAAATGTCAAATGTTCCATAAACATTGGGGAAAACACAATATTTATATTAGGTACACTATGGCCCCTTTCACACGGGCTTTCCAATCAGGTCCGCCTGCCAGTTTTTCAGGCGGATCTGATCAGAAGCTCCATCCAGCCCTATGGAGCGGTGGATGTCAGCGCTGACATAGATAGATAGATAGATAGATAGATAGATAGATAGATAGATAGATAGATAGATAGATAGATAGTTAGTAAGGTTGAATAAAGACACCAGTCTAAACCTAAATGTAACATGTCCGCCGATATCCGATCCAATCCTATCCGTGAAATCCAGATGGATGGAAACCCTATTTTCTATCCATCTGGAGAATCGGATGGGATCGGATGAAAACGGACAGGCGGTCCATTTTCATCCGATTGCCATATAGGACAGCGGGGCTTTGACAGGTCCATCTCCGCACAGTGAGCAGAGACGGACCGGTCATCTGCCTGCTCAATGGTGATAAGCAGCTCAATCCCTGCTGAGCAAAGCGGAGTCTGTTCACGGAGAAGCCTGTGTGAAAGGACCCTAACTCTTAACTCGTGTAAGTTTGGACACTGGAACACACTCTGCATAGCAAAGTACATTAATTAGTAAACTAGCAATACGTACACTGTAACTGGTTGTGTAACCTAGTTAGAAGATACATTGTTCTAAATCAGAATCACTGTATCAGGGGTGATCTAAAGTAACACCAGTGCAGTGCAGAAATCTTTTACACACCATTTTCTAAGCAGTTTTGTCCTATTATGCATTCACTGCTTGAGTGCAGATAAGTCAGATAGAGGCCTATAAGGTACATACAGCTATGTGTATACAGAGGAACTACTGTAGACAATGAATGGATTATTCTGTTTACATCCTTGTGCTTCTACTGATGCTTCTGGCATTGTAAAGGATAGTATGTTCTATGGGCAGAGGATACAACTGGAAATAAAGTACTGTGTCCTAACACAGAGGGCAGCATGAGAAAACAGAGACAGCCCAAGACAACAGGTCCCTGTACGGTTATTTACAAAACCCATGTAGAAAACTTCAGGGGTCTATTATTACTGTCTGGGTATGTTCTAAAACTCCAGTCTACAGCCATCGATAACATATTAGTCATTTTGGTCCTCTCCATGCTAAAAAGGTGTATAAAAAGGAGTATAAAATGTAACACAATGGGGAAGATTTACTAAAACTGGTGTACTCAGAATCTGGTGCAGCTGTGCATGGTAGCCAATCAGTTTGTAACTTCAGCTTGTTCAATTAAGCTTTGACAACAAAACCTGTAAGCTGATTGGTTCCTATGCAGAAGTGAGCCTGATTTTGCACACACCAGCTT
Source organism: Lithobates septentrionalis (assembly GCA_037952835.1). NCBI lineage: Eukaryota > Metazoa > Chordata > Amphibia > Anura > Ranidae > Lithobates > Lithobates septentrionalis. The sequence continues at coordinate 4,307,677 of JBBDGP010000561.1, read as the reverse complement.
TAGTAAATAAACCACATTGTGATTGACTGCTTTCTTAGTATTTGATACTAAAACTGTATCTCAAACATACAAAATGGACCCTATGGGGTTGATTTACTAGGGGCAAATAGACTCTGCGAGAGTAGTTCCTCCAGAGTTTAGTAAATAAGCAAAAGCTTTGCTGACTACCATCATTCAATCATGTGCAAGCAAAAATGCATTTTTTTATTTTTTTTTCCTTGCATGTGATTGGGTATTCTCTGCAAAGTGAAACTTTTACTAAGCTCTGGAGCGACTGCACTTGCAGAGGACAACCAGTTTGTTTGCCTTTAGTAAATCACCCCCCCCCCCCATTGTGTTCATCTCTCCAGCATTTCTGGAGAGATGGAGGACACCATTTTTTTATTTCTACACATTTCATCTTCCATGGTCTGTCATCCTGCTCTCATCTATATGTGCCTCAAAAGAATAAACTTGAATTTTTTTTTTTTTTTTTAAATACAATTAAATATTTTATGAAAATGCATACTCTGCAAAAAAGTGAAATAAACAGAGCAGTAACAGTCAGTGCACAAGCTGCATAATTTCATCTTGCATTGGTGCACAGAGTTCGCCTCAGTGGGCACACTCACTGGAATGTACTTAGGAATGCAGTTCAACTTCCTACATGCCCCAGGCATAACTCCCGTGACCTAGAAACCTTGTCAGGGTAAAACCTACAAGAAACACTCTACAGCCAGCACTCCGGCTTTTACCTTCCTGGGTTATTATAGATTTAACCTAAAATGTAATATAATGCAGCTTACCAATACTTACAGCATTCATTTTCTATTTTTTTTTTCAGTTTTTCCCTTTTTTTTCTCCTGCTTATCCTGCCAGAATCATGCCTCCTGTCCTAGGGTGAGAAAGCCTGTTCATTGTACTGTGGGGTAGATTTACTAAAACTGAATAGTGCAAAATCTGGTATAGTTGTGCATGTTAGCCAATCAGCTTCTAGCTTGTTCAATTAAGATTTGACAAAAAAAAACCTGGAAGCTGATTGGTTTCTATGCAGAGTTGCACCTGTTTTTGCACTCTCCAGTTTTAGTAAATCAACCCCAGTGTATATGAAGAAGCAGTGTTTTCAACCTAGGACAAGGCATGTGCTGGGACTAAACAACACCTCCTTCTCTCCTCATTTCCATAACATAAGGGTAAGGGGTTCTCTAATACAAAGAGCAAACTGGGAGCAATGCTAACTGATAACAGTGCAATAGAGGCAGAGACCATAGTCTCTAGAGCAGTGGTTCTCAACCCTATCAGTGCCGTGACCCCTCGATAAAATTTCCCAAGTTGTGGGGACCCCTAACAGTAAAATTATTTTCGTAGTGTGGGTTGTCAGCACCGAAGGCAAGACAAGTAATTTGCGCCCCTTTTTTTTCCCCATCCCTCTCCCTAGCCGTGTTTCTTGTTCTTTCTCTTATTCTTTCTCTCCCTTTTTCTTTGTTCCCCCTTTTTTCCTCTCCCTTCCAGTGCTGGGGGGAGTTCTGATCAGCCAATTTAGGTGCTCTTGATCAAGGTCATCTGCTGATCTGAAAACTGTAGTGGGGACTTTTAATGGCAACTATAATCACAGGTAGTGTTACTCACTGTGTCTCCGGCTTCACTGTGTCTCCGACTTTGTGGTGTCTCGTAGCAGTGACACCTATGCCGAAATCAGGAGCTGGGGTCTCCTCCAGTCCCTCCCACTTCACATTCCTCACCAGTCAGCTGACCTCTAGTCTCTGCCCCCCAGCCGTGAAATGAATGGGTGGCTGCGAAGAGGCTGAGTGGGCGGCCACGGGCTCTAGGAACAGCACTGCTGGGCGGCCACGGGCTCCAGGAACAGCCCTTCTGGTTGGCTGTGAAAAGGCTGGGAGAGCGGTGCGGGCTTCAGGAACAGCCCAGGATTCGGTGACCCCTGGCAAATCGTCATTCGACCCCCGAGTGGGTCCCGACCCCCAGGTTGAGAACCACTGCTCTAGAGGAAGAGACCACAGTTTCTGGAATAAAGCAAGGACAACAGATTCCCCTCTGCTTGCCATTGTATACTAACAGCTGACACCCACAGCTGTCAGAATATCCAAACAGTAAATGTATCTGATTAGTTCTCTCTATTATATAGTGCAGCGCTCCTCAAAACAATTGCATACATACAGTATATGTAAATCATAGATAACTGCCAACCATATATTATCAAAATAATTATTCAGACATAAAAAGTGCATATGCCGATAAAGCCAAAATAAATATATAACTTGCAATCAACGTGTTTATGTCTTCTAAACCATATATATATAAAATATATTCAGAGTCCAAAAAGTCCCATTGTGCAATAAATCATCCAGCTCTTTCATTGTCTTGGATCAGTAATTTTCCAATGTGCCAGTTACATCCACCCAAGTACACTACCAGATATGCCCTTACCTCCTTAGGTGCATCTTAATATTACAGCAAGGTCATAAACAGCATTGTGTCACAATCTCCTCCAATCTGTTTCACAGTCGTGGTCTGCTTCTGAAGAACACTTCAGGTCCCATATGCTCATAAGGAAACACAGAGAAACTCCACAATACTTATTGACTTTTAAAATTAAATCAAGCTTGTCCAAATGCATTCACCTAGATAAAGTATTCATGCATATAAAAGACACTCCAGTCCACATGAGTTACCAGACCATAGACTTGATCTGTTCCACAGTGGGACCGGCATGATGATGCCACAAGCTCCTCCCACCTGACATGTTATGTCCTTCTGGACTTTCTCAAAGGCATTTAATGCATTAAAAGTGAATTAACTACTTCCCATCCCTTAGGCTGTTTATAAAGTGGCTGAAGTGGTTATACTGGGATCGTGACTGCTGCTACAGTCATGATCCAGATATCGTTTTTTCAAGCAGCTGATTCTCTTTCTAGTAAAAGTAATCTGAGCAGCTACTGCATTACTTTTACAGGCGGTGAAAGGGGTTCCCTCCCCCTCCTACCGCTGCCTTTAGCAGGCTTTCCTGTCTGATTGGGGAGACCAATAAGGAAGTGATCAGCAGCATCCAGTTCCTGGTACACAGTGAGAGGAACTAATGTTGTTCCTCCCATTGTGTGACGTCAGAAAGCAGAAGCAACAAGAATTTCATCACTTCTGTTTCGGTCTTATGTTAAGCCATTACTGGCTTGTGAAAGCATCAAATCAAACTGATATCAGTTTCATCAGATGCTTTGGAGGCCAGAGGAGAGATATGGGGTCTCACAGACCTGAGATCTATCCATAGAGAGGACCTGTCACGGTCCATCCTATCACAAGGGATGTTGTTCATCTTTTGTAATAGCAATAAAGTTGATTAAAAAAAAAATAAAGGCACAATGTCAGAAAAAAAAAATACTTAAATATATATATATTTTTTTTAAAGCTCCTGTCACCACATGCAAAAGCTAATGCACGTGTCCATCCCACACACATATGTAAATGGCAATCGCAGCACACGTGAGATATAGCCGCAATTGCCAGAGCATGAGCAATAATGCTAGCTCTAGGCCTCCTGTGTAATTCTAAACTGGTAACCTGTAAAGGCTTAAAAGCCTTTACAGGTTACCAGTTTGGAATTACAAAAGCATTGCCTATAGTGATTTTTAGGTTCCGTAGTTTGGCACGTTCCACGGGTGTACGCAATTTTAAATTGTGACATTAAGTGAAATAAGTTTATGATCTGGTTCCACCGCTGATTGGCATGCGTTTCATGGACGGCGGAAGTTGCGTCACTGGTTTATGAAACTGGAAATGCGTCAACGCGTTTCGCCCCTCCTCCAGGGCATCAAGGACCTTTTTTTTATTGCGCAGCACACACAGTACCAGCAGTACTTCACCAATGGTTTTTCTTGTGTTTTCTCCCATTATAGTTGATTTACTCCGGTCCATCCACGTGAATACCCTTATGAAAAGCTTTTTGAGAGTCCACTTTTCACACACCAAATCATTCAGATCACAGCTCCCGACCCCAGACTGCAAAGCTGAGGGTCCATAACCTCTGGGGAGTGGGATCACAAGAGGGGAGTGTGGAACACGAACACTTTATCTTGAATCACAGATGCACTTTAGTTATATATTTTTGGAGCACTCAGCACTTTATTATATTTTGTATTTTGATAATACCATCACTGTTAATGTTTTGAGCACATTATGTAATTGTTGTTTAATATTCTGCAAGCGCTGTTAATTGATACATCCATTTTTGAGGTTTAGTACCTTTGCAGTTAATTCATTTATATTCTCACTTAGCGGGAGTTTTATTCAGTACATATATTGTTTGGTATCTTATTTACTCGGCATAACATCATCTTTTGTATTATACCAAACAATTGGGCATTAAATTCATTAAAGTGTATTTTTTTTTAAAAAAATGTCCCTTTGAAAAACTGCTTCACAAATATTGTGTCACATAAAAAAGCAACACCCACCATTTCATTATCTAGGGCCTCTGCTTAAAAAATATATCATGTTTGGGGGTTCTAAATAGTTTTATAGCAAAAAAAAATCTGATTTTTACATGTGGGAGAGCAATGACAGAATGGGACCAGACTGGAACTGGTTAAATAGGGTTTTTGGTTTGTGGTGCTCATATTCAGTGTAGTTCCGCTTTAAGAAAACACTGTTTGGTGCATAGCAACTTACTAGCTTGCTGGATTTTTAGCAGGATTGACAGACCTTTCTTTCTGTACTTATCAAACAGCTATAACAAAACACTTTCAGTGCTATATTTTAAATATATTGGTAATAGGGGCAACTGTGCTTTCAAACTTTAACAGAGTACAGAAGGGTTAACACGCATCAGGTAGAGCTGCACGATTAATCGTTAAAGAATCTAAATTACGATTCTACCCTCTCCCGATCTTAAAACAGCATTTCCCCGATTCTATGTAACAAGTGCAGAGTTCTCTACCCACTTCTGACAGCTGACAAAAAAAAATCCAGGGAGCCTCCCAAGTTTATTTCAACATCGGAGAGAATTATAAACAAAGTAACATTTTGTTCTTAGATCAAAGGAATGAGCTTTGGTCTGTAAATGAGGGCTGTTTAACCAGTTAAAGACTAACCCTTTTTCTGACACTTGTTGCTTACAAGTTAAAATCTGTATTTTTTGCTAGAAAATTACTTAGAACCCCCAAACATTATATGATATAATATATATATATATATATATATATATATATATATATATATATATATATATATATATATATATTTAGCAGAGACCCTAGAGAATAAAATGGCGGTTGTTGCAAAATTTTATGTCCCACTGTATTTGCGCAGAGGTCTTTCAAGCGCAATATTTTGGGAAAAAATACACTTTAATGAATAAAAAAAAACGAAAACAGTAAAGTTAGCCCAATTTTTTTGTATAATGTGAAAGACGATGTTACGCCGCGAGAATCGTGAGAAACTCATGATCTTTATTCTAAGCAAAAAACTTGTGATTCTCATTTTAGACAGAATCGTGCAGCTCTACTGTTAGGGTATTGTTGCTGTCTTTGTGCCATTGGGAACATTTCTCATCCCAGAGATGCAACAGGAAAAGAGAAGATACCTCTGAAAGTGAGGGGAATTCCGCTCTTAGACATATTATAAGATTTCTTCTGACCTATTTTTGTGGGGACAACTCTAAGTGCCGGTTCACACCAGCACAATATCAGACATCGCATGTGATTTGCACAAATTTTACAATATTTTGTTGCGCTAGGGGAAGACAGCTGTGGATAGGGGTGAGCAATATACAAAGGGATAATAAGTTATATAAAAAATTGATAATAAATTAAGAATAGCTTGTAAAATATATCAATTATATAACAGTTATGTATGAATTACAATACATTTAAATGATAAAAAATTTAAAAAAATGATAAAAAATGATAAAAAGAGTCCAGGGATGGTGCTGGGTTGATGAACAGTAGTCCAGGCATAAAAACTGGGATAAAATGAGTGGAGGGGGGGGGGGGTACAGAGTATAGGTCTATGACCTCAAGGGGAGAGATACTGACACAGATACAAACACAGGAGGCAGCATGCTTGAAGGGCAGAATTCACCTTTGGAGGGAGATAAAAAGGAAGAAAAGCAGCGCCAACCTAAGTGTAGTACTGAAGCATAAACATTTTATTACAAGTTGAAATGCACTCACTCAGAGTAAGGTAGATACAGGCACATCAGGTAAAAAAATCCATCCGGGAGGCTCTGTGGTGGGCAGCAGGGCTCCACAGGGGGCGATCCTATATGCTGGAGTGTGTTACACTTGTCTCTTTGTCCCGTCTGGCGGCGCCGGTGGTAACCAGTGTCACAGGCTGGGTTGAGACAGGCACAGCGTGGATCGTCTGTTCCTAGTTGTATTTCCCGGGTATCATTGACGCTGGGGGCGTGCACGCGTTCGGAGCATGCCTGCTCCTTCAGATTTTTTACCTGATGTGCCTGTATCTACCTTATGCCGCGTACACACGGTCGGACTTTTCGTCTACAAAAGTCTGACGGACGCCGACGGACTAAAGCTGGCTGACAATCCGATCCTGTGTGGGCTTCCCCGGACTTTTAGCGGACTTTCAGCGGACTTTTCCAGCCTCAAATCTGACGGACTTTAGATTTGAAACATACTTCAAATCTTTACGTCGTAACTACGCCGGACCCAGAAATCCGCTCGTCTGTGTGCTAGTCCGACGGGCAAAAACCCACGCTAGGGCAGCTATTGGCTACTGGCTATCAACTTCCTTATTTTAGTCCGGTGTACGTCATCACGTACGAATCCGTCGGACTTTTGTGTGATCGTGTGTAGGCAAGTCCGTTCGTAAGAAAGTCTGCCAAAAGTCCGCCAAAAGTCAGTCGAAAGTCTGTCGGACAGGCTGTCGGACTTTTGTAGACGAAAAGTCCGACCGTGTGTACGCGGCATTACTCTGAGTGAGTGCATTTCAACTTGTAATAAAATGTTTATGCTTCAGTACTACACTTAGAATTGACGCTGCTTTTCTTCCTTTTTATGATTTGTACGGCACTGCTGTGCAGACCACATGCAATGTCTGTGCGATGCAAATTTAGACAGATTGTATGGCTGAATTCGCACTGCATTCGGACCAAAACCGTGCAAGACCCTTTTTTTTGTCTGTTCACACCCATGCCATCCGATTCCTGTCTGAATTCACAGTTCGCACTGCGATATGCGAACCGATCTGCGGGTGTCATTAACTTTCTATTCACACCCGCAGCGGTTCGCATAGGGTAGTGTGAACTGCCTGAAAGTTCTATGCAATGCAGGAACTGGCACTGAAATCGCGCCGATTCCCGCATCGCGTATGTGTGAACCGGCACCAAAACTTTTACTTTTACTGGATTTTACATTTTCACATTTTTTCTGTAACAGCGGTCATCATGACAAACAGAAGGTAGGAATACCCCCTGTGGATAGTCCTTTCCCATGCTATACAATAATCAAAACAAAAGGCTTTGCCCGAAAAATACACTTTAACTACTTGGCAACCGCGCCGAATGACGGCTACAGCGCGGACCTACATTCCCGGGAGGCCGTCATATGACGGCCTCCCCTGTGCACGCTCCCTGCGCGCGCCCTGTAGGGCGCGCGCCGGGCGCGTTGTGATCACCGAGTCTCTGAGACTCGGCTGATCACCGATCTGTGTAAGGGGCCGGTCCCGGCCCCTTACCATGTGATCAGCTGTCAGCCAATGACAGCTGATCACATGATGTAAACAAAAGATCGGTAATCGTTTTTTTTTTACTCACGCGAGTAGAAAAAAAAGCCGATCACCGGATCGGATGTGAGGGACATCGGTCCCCAAGTGGAAGAGGCACATCTGCCTCATCAGTGACCAATAAAAGTGCCACCTAACAGTGCCCACAGTGCCACCTAACAGTGCCCACAGTGCCACCTAACAGTGCCCACAGTGCCACCTAACAGTGCCCACAAGTGACACCTATCAATGCCCACAAGTACCACCTATCAATGCCCACCTGTAGTGCCAATCAGTGCCACCTGCCAGTGCTGCCCATCACTGCCACCCATCAGTGCCCATCACTGCCACCCATCAGTGCCCATCACTGCCGCCTATCAGTGCCCATCACTGCCGCCTCATCAGCGTACATCAATGAAGGAGAAAAATTACCCGTTTAAAATTTTTTATAACAAAATATAAAAAAATAAACTTTTTTTTTTTTAAAAATTCAGTTTTTTACATTTTTTTAATAAAAAGTAAAAACTGCAGAGGTGATCAAATACCACCAAAAGAAAGCTCTATTTGTGGTGAAAAAATGATAAAAATTTCATTTGGGTACAGTGTTGTATGACCGCGCAATTGTCATTCAAAGTGCGACAGCGCTGAAAGCTGAAAATTGGTCTGGATAGGAGGGGGGTTTAAGTGCCCGGTAAGCAAGTGGTTAAATGTCACTGTTTGAAATAATATATCAAAAACAACTGTAAAAGAATGATTGATGTGGTCATATTTGACACAGGATGCATCTGTTTTGGAAGGCTACAATCACATTGCACTTAGGGCTGCATTACACTTGCGTGAGCCCACTGAAGAGCAATCCATAATGGATCATTTTTTAGAAGACGTTTGACAGGCACTGAGGAGGCATTATGTAGCCTCCCCAATATCGGTTTTAAGCCCCAAATAAACACAGTTGGAGGGATGGTTGCAGCTTGGGCCCATCCACTTGAACCTAGCCTGAACGTGACGGGATTTTTTGTAAATCCTGCCTCTAAGTATTACAAACGTGGCATGTGAACACTACAGTGAACACTACATATTTACCATTGCAGTTGAGGCCTTTGTGCCTCAACTGCAATGGTAAATATGCATGCATTAAGAAGGACACCGACAGACATAGCAGACAAAGGTTACTGTCATCTAATTAGTAAAATGCAGCATGTCACAAGTATTTTTTTTTTTACTAGGAAATTTGTTTTTTAAATTATTATTAAAGTGTTGCTAAACCCAGGACCCTGCATTCACTATATCTGCTCTCCCACAGTACACAGAACATGGAAATGCATTTATTTCAGTAAATATAAACGGCAAAGTACCTTTTCTCATCAGCAGTTAAAGCAGTCTTGTGACTTCTATCAGTGTCTGGGTAAAGCTTGTAGGAGGAGTTTTCATTGTCCTATGAGGCTGCAGGACCCCTGACCCTCTGGACAGTGCCGATTGGCCCTGGGCTGATCACATGCACTCTACCAAGGAAAAAAAATCTCTCTAGCAACACACACCAATATGAGCATGTGCAGCTTGCTTTCTAGGCTCTGTTCTATCAGCAGATAGATTGGGGAGTGTAGCCTTTTTACACAATGCAGAGGATTGACCCCTTAGGTACCACAATGAGTATAACAAGCATGCTTTACTGCATATACAGACTGATTTTACTGCTGTGGGGTTAGTAACACTTTAATGTTTTTAATTATGAGCAAATGTCCATTACTAATAATGAAAAAGGGAACTGCTTCGTAAATGCTTTATACTATATAAACATCACAGACACTAGATCAAGTTTAGTCATAAAACACTCTAGTTTCTAATACAGATATTGCAGACTGATTGTAACAGATGACATTATGGTATCCTTTCGGGGTTATCCTCAAATTTCCTGCAGACATCAAGGGTGCTTTTGTTCCATAGAGTCACGATAGCAATCTGTTACAGCATTTACTCCAAACTGTCACTTACCCCAAAACTGGTCCAGGCTGTATGTACACCTGTCTGCTGATTATCAGAGTCCCTTCATGGAAATGGTTGTCTTCTGACTGCATTAATGTGCTGCATATTAAATAATTCATTGAGTTGACTGTAAGCTCCTCCAATCAGGGGCGTCTGTTTCTTATTTTCTGGAGAACCACATCTCTTGCCACGAATACAGTTTCTGTGACATGTCTTCACAAATGATCTTGAAGAAAATGTTTTGCAGAAGGGTGAGCAATGTGACAGCGATTTTCAGTGCATCCTTGTGGTTACACACAGCATACTGGATGGAACACACCTAGAATATCAGAAGTGCACATTAACACATATTAAGTAACCATTCCCTCATAATTGTTCCACAGTCATTTTACAGCCTATGATTCTTCTGCAATATACAACACATTACTTGACATAAAAACCACACTAATTACATTGAAATGTGGTTATGTGAGGATTTCTGGAGATCACATGTTATTAGGATGAGCAATACAGTATTTCAGCCATTGCTTTTACAGAACTTCGACACTTTCAGTTTTTCAAAAACGGGATAAAGGTCAATCATTTTCGATGTTTGCTGGACGGGCCACCTGTTCAGTCTTTTACAAGAGGGCGTTGCTCAATGTGTTGGGAGGTTTCATTTTTCTTTCTTTAATAATGATGCTGCTACTTTTTCTGGAGCAAGAATAAGACTGTGGCATAAGACATGCATAGTGAATACAGTCCAGAAAAATAAATACCCTTGTTTAGAACAAAGTACAAATACCTTTGGATATGCTAACAGCTGAAATATCATGGAAGTGAACAGCAAAAGCCCTTTGGAAAACTGGCTGACAAGAAAACAAAGCATTGTGCATGCCAATATAGGTAACTGTAGTACACAACTGCATTGTGACGTTAGCTGTGTGACAAACAGTTCCTGTCAGTCCAAGGAAGATTTGTGCATGGAGTGTACCTGTCTTCACACATTCCGGTGTTTCATAAGATAAACTGGTGGCAGTGAAAGGTCTTTAGCAGTATACAGAGGGTTAAGCACCGGCCCCCACCTTGGGTACAATTTATTCTTTTCAAAACATTCACTATACCTTTCAGAAAATACATACGGGTGTTTGCTTTCTATAATATCATTTTGTGGGTGTTTCCACCATACTGGTACTTCAGGGCCTCCAAATTTGTGATAGGTAGTCAGGAATATGATGCGTAATTTATGTTCCTTGAAAGCCCGAAGCCACCCCTTGGATTTTGGGCCCCTCAATGCATCAAGGCAAAGTCCAATAAAGAACAACATTATTTAGCTAATACTAAGGCCACGCTGAGTCTGTGCACACATTTCCATCACAGCTCACATGCATCCTTTCCCAACACCACTGATCATCCCAGGAAAAGTGTCATATTTTGCCACCAGTTTTTCAAAAATGCAGCAAAGGAAATTAAAATGTATTTTTTTTCTCACAAAGTTGATAATTAATCACTTCAGCCCCGGAAGGTTTTACCCCCTTAATGACAGGACATTTTTTGTGATACGGCACTGCTTTACATTAACTGATAATTGCGCAGACGTGCGATGCTGTACCCAAATACATTGCATTGAAGGCTGCTGATTGGCCAAAGCGTGCACCTGACCTGTATGCTTTGGCATACTCCTTGAAATTTCTGACATTTTGTCATGTTACAACCAAAAACGTAAATGTATTTTATTGGGATTTTATGTGATAGACCAACACAAAGTGGCACATAATTGTGAAGTGGAAGAAAAATGATAAATGGTTTTAAACATTTTTTTACAAATAAATATGTGAAAAGTGTGGTGTGCATTTGTATTCAGCCCCCCGAGTCAATACTTTGTAGAACCACCTTTCGCTGCAATTACAGCTACAAGTCTTTTTGGGGATGTCTCTACCAGCTTTGCACATCTTGAGAGTGACATTTTTGCAATTTTCATGTCTTGCCACAGATTCTCAATTGGACTTAGGTCTGGACTTTGACTGGGCTATTCCAACACAAGGATATGCTTTAATCTAAACCATTTCATTGTAGCTCTGGCTTTATGTTTAGGGTCGTTGTCCTGCTGGACAGTGAACCTCCGCCGCAGTCTCAAGATACTGTACATATAGGAGCTACCATTGCTCACTTGTTTGTGAAGGTGCATTATCAGATATCTGAACACCAATATTGCACATACGTTTCCTGGATTGGTGACATACAAGTTACAGAACAAAGAATCAGGCAAACATGCTAGACCAAGCACTTTCACAACCAAGTAAGAATAGGCATTTCCCATACTTCTATTCTCAAAGGTCCCTTTTAATATTAATGTGCCTTATAGGTTATAAATCCAGCATTACATAAAGCAACCATACAATCTATGCAAACTAACAGCATTCTGCCCCAAAGAAAGAAAACTATGATTTAATGTCATACTGTACTTTGTGAATCCATGGGGCGATGGTGTGGCGGATGACCTAACAGGGAAATCTCATCATTTAACTGTACAATCCTCTGCCAGGTCAATTATCAATGCGTGACTTGTTTATGAGGATGCACCATAAAGCAATGGGGAAGCACCAGAAAGAAAGAGCCCCCTATTTCTCATCACACACCCACATTGTTTTCCATAAATAATAGGCCAATGTTATGGCATTGAGTTTGCTCACAGTCAGGAAAGGCAGGTGGGAGTATAAAGTAGTGTACACTGCTCATACAGTGAGCAGAAATAAAAAGAAAGAAGAAAACTTTAATTGCATCTCTGAAAGAAAACAAAGCAACATGAAAAGGACAACACAGGCATAAGGTATGTTCAAAGTTGTCTAGTCGGGGCTCTAAAGTGCTCTGCAATAACGTCACAGTAAAACATTGTACTATGCACAAATGATGCATGCTTCCTCACAGAATCCCAGGCATTGTGTTTTTATTAATGCAAACTACAAAGCACAAAAGGGCATTGATAGATAGAAGAGAATGTATAAACTGTGCAGAACAATTCCAGTCAAAATGAATTCAGCAAATTAAAGACATTAATATTGTAGAGCTATGCTAGGTGAAACACATGAACCAAAGCTGACTATATACTCTATATTACCAAAAGTATTAGGACGCCTGCCTTTACATGCCCATGAACGTTAATGGCATCCCAGTCTTAGTCCGTAGGGTTCAATACTGACTTGGCCCACCCATTTGTGAGATCAGGCACTGATAGACAAGAAGGCCTGGCTCGCAGTCTCCGCTCTAGTTCATCCCAAAGGTCAAGTCAAGTTCCTCCACCCCAAACTTGCTCATTCATGTCTTTATGGACCTTGGAAAACAAAAAAATACCACGCTGCCATACAATACCCCCCAAAAAAGCAGCAGTTCAAATTGTGAGATGCACACAAAGAAACAACAGTAAACGAGAAAAAAAACTGCGCTAAACATAAATAAGAGAATGCAACAAAATCAATAATGCATAACAAAGTTCATAGGATGAGAGATCAGAACAATCCCCCATAGAGATGAGACAAGTCCCAAGGCATATTCCCTCTAGATAAACAGTGAAGATGAGTGTGAAAACCTTGGAAAAACACCACTCGTAGTGATCCGCCACCATATGAAATTCACGCTTACCAGAAAGCAAGCAAATGAGGCTTGTATATGGACCGGAGCCCAGGAAGCACAGAAGATGATACAGCTTCTCCATGTCAGCGTGACTGGAGGGGTTTGATGAATGATGATACAAGGACTGATCCGGACTCAGGGTCATGAGAACAGAAAAGAAGTGGCCATAGTGTAAATCCGATATAAGAAAATTTATTTATAAAAGTAATGCACTTACAAACAGGAATGGTAAAAAGAGCGATCCGCCGGCCAGCATGCCAAACGCCCGTTCACATCAGAGTCGCGATGACGTCAGAGCTTCAACCTCCCGACGTACATTTAGTCTATAACTGACGTTGTCTGGGGAACCCGTTCAGTTATAGACGAAACATACGTCGGGAGGTTGACGCTCTGATGTCATCGCGACTCTGATGTGAACGGGCGTTTGGCATGCTGGCGTTGGTGGTGTTTTTCCAAGGTTTTCACACTCATCTTCACTGTTTATCTAGAGGGAATATGCCTTGGGACTTGTCTCATCTCTATGGGGGATTGTTCTGATCTCTCATCCTATGAACTTTGTTATGTATTATTGATTTTTTTTTGCATTCTCTTATTTATGTTTAGCGCAGTTTTTTTCTCGTTTACTTTATGGACCTTGCTTTGTGCACTAGTGCGCAGTCATGTTGGTACAGGAAGGGGCCATCTCCAAACTGTTCCCACAAAGTTGGGAGTATGAAATTGGTATGTGGACGCCTTAAGAGTTCTGTTCACTGGAACTATGGTGCAAAGCCCAACCCCTGAAAAACAGCCCCACACCATAATCCCCCCTCCACCAAATGATTTAGACCAGTGCACAAAGCAAGGTCCATAAAGACATGGATGAGCGAGTTTGGGGTGGAGGAATTTGGCTGGGCTGCAGAGTCCTGACCTCAACCCGATAGAACACCTTTGGAATGAATTAGAGCGGAGACTTGAGCCAGGCCTTCTCATCCACATCAGTGCCTGACCTCACAAATGCACGTTGGTGGTAAAGCGTCGCTAGTTTTAGCGGCGCTTTTCGGCCACTAGAGGGGCACTTTTAACCCCCCGCTAGCAGCCGAAAAAAGGGTTAAAAGCACACGTGTTGTGGCGCTTCTGAAGCACTGCCCATTCATTCCAATGGGCAGGGGCTGGTTAGGAGCGCTGTATACAGCACTCCCAAACCGCCCCGAAGATCCTGCTTGCAGGACTTTTTTTTCCCATTCTGCAGGCGCACCGCATTTGAGGCAGTTTTCAGGCGCTTTACAGGTGCTATCTTTAGCGCTAAAATGCCTTTAGTGTGTAAGTAGCCTTATAGCTGCAAAGGGCAGACCAACTGAATATTAAACCCTACAGACTTATACCCCGTACACACGGTCGGATTTTCCGATGGAAAATGTCCGATTGGAGCGTGTTGTCGGAAATTCCGACCGTGTGTGTGCTCCATCGGACATTTTCCATCGCATTTTCTGACACACAAAGTTTGAGAGCAGGATATAAAATTTTCTGACACCACAAAATCCATTGTCGGAAATTCCGATCGTGTGTACACAAATCCGACGGACAAAGTGCCACGCATGCTCAGAATAAATAAAGAGATGAAAGTTATTGGCCACTGCCCCGTTTATAGTCCCGACGTACGTGTTTTACGTCACCGCGTTCAGAACAATCGGATTTTCCGACAACTTTGTGTGACCGTGTGTATGCAAGACAAGTTTGAGCCAACATCCGTAGGAAAAAATCCTAGGATTTTGTTGTCGGAATGTCCGAACAAAGTCCGACCGTGTGTACGGGGCATAAGACTGGGATGCCATTTAAGTTCATGTGCGTGTAAATGCAGTTGCCCCAATACTTTTGGTAATATAGTGTATGTTACAATCTGAAAACCTCCTTTAGATCTACCAACCACTATGCAGTGCAGGGGCCTGAATGGATCATTTAGGTCGATTCTCAAAATTCCACAGTTTTGGCAAATCTAAAGAAGACTATACAGGGACTGTACAGCCAGATTGTACCAATACACAGAATAAAATAATAACCCACATTACCAAAATTCTAGAACTGCATAATTGGTTTCCTAAAGCTGGACATACCAGTTTCGATTTCCCCTAAACCAGGCACCACTAAATAGCGGACTGTGGTCCAGACAGACCATGGCCACATGACTTAGCAGCCTGAGGGGACTCCTCTCCTGCCATTGTTGCTGCTTTTAAAACTCACAGCTCTAGCTCCCCATGTAGACCTGCCATATCTCCCTCCCTCTTCCCTGCTAGGAGTTTAACAGCAGCAGCAGGCAGCGAAGTACATACAGAAGAAAATCCCACCCTGCCGTGCTGTGTTAAAGTAGGACTGTGAGAGGGAAGGAGCTGTAACTGCAGTGGGGACTATGGTTTAATGGGGGGCTGTGAGAGGGGGGAGCGGTGATGTGAGGGGGGGGGGGCTATTGATTTGAGGGCAGCTGTGATTGCAAAGGGGGCTGGAATATGAGGAAGAAGGAAGCTGTGATTGCAAGGCGGACTGTGATGTGAGGAGGGGGGCTGTGAAGTAAAGGGGGATTAGTAAAGTGAGGGGGGCTCTGTGATATGAGAAGGGTGGGGGAGATGTGACTGCAAGGGGGACTATGATGTGAGGAAGGAGGGAGCTGTGATGTGTGGGGAGCTGTGATTGCAAGGGGGGACTGTGATGTGAGGTGGGGGGCTGTGATGTGAGCAGGGGGGCTATGATGTAAAGGGGGAGCTGTGATGTGAGGGGGGCTCTGTGATTGCAAGAGGGGGCTGTGATGTGAGTGGGGCTGTGAAATAAGGAGGGTGGGGGAGATGTGACTGCAAGGGGGACTGTGATGTGAGGAAGGAGGGAGCTGTGATTGCAAGGGGGGGCTGTGATGTGAGGAGGGGGGCTGTGATGTAAGGAGGGGGGCTGTGATGTGAGGGGGGCTCTGTGATTGCAAAAGGGGGCTGTGAAATAAGGAGGGTGGGGGAGATGTGACTGCAAGGGGGACTATGATGTGAGGAAGGAGGGAGCTGTGATGTGTGGGGAGCTGTGATTGCAAGGGGGGGCTGTGATGTGAGGTGGGGGGCTGTGATGTGAGCAGGGGGGCTATGATGTAAAGGGGGAGCTGTGATGTGAGGGGGGCTCTGTGATTGCAAGAGGGGGCTGTGATGTGAGGGGGGCTGTGAAATAAGGAGGGTGGGGGAGATGTGACCGCAAGGGGGACTGTGATGTGAGGAAGGAGGGAGCTGTGATTGCAAGGGGGGGCTGTGATGTGAGGAGGGGGGCTGTGATGTAAGGAGGGGGGCTGTGATGTGAGGGGGGCTCTGTGATTGCAAAAGGGGGCTGTGAAATAAGGAGGGTGGGGGAGATGTGACTGCAAGGGGGACTGTGATGTGAGGAAGGAGGGAGCTGTGATGTGTGGGGAGCTGTGATTGAAAGGGGGGGCTGTGATGTGAGGAGGGGGGCTGTGATGTAAGGAGGGGGACTGTGATGTGAGGGGGGCTCTGTGATTGCAAGAGGGGGCTGTGATGTGAGGGGGGCTGTGAAATAAGGAGGGTGGGGGAGATGTGACTGCAAGGGGGACTGTGATGTGAGGAAGGAGGGAGCTGTGATGTGTGGGGAGCTGTGATTGCAAAGGGGGGCTGTGATGTGAGGAGGGGGGCTGTGATGTGAGGAGGGGGGCTGTGATGTAAGGAGGGGGGCTGTGATGTGAGGGGGGCTCTGTGATTGCAAGAGGGGGCTGTGATGTGAGGGGGGCTGTGAAATAAGGAGGGTGGGGGAAATGTGACTGCAAGGGGACTGTGATGTGAGGAAGTGAGAAGCTGTGATGTGTGCGGGGGGGGGGGGGGTCTGTGATTTTAAGAGGAGTGTGGGGATTGTGATCTGAGGAAGGGGAAGCTGTGATTGCAAGGGGGGCTGTCATATGAAAGAAGGGACTGAGGAAACCAATGTAAAGGGGGAGGGGGACTGTAATGTGAAGGACCCGAGTCAGAGAACGAGACAGAAATAAAACGTTACTGACTGGATTTCTTTGAATTTTAATTCAGTACCCCTGACCTAAACAATCCATTCTATCTGAATCCAATCAGGAAAGTATTATATAGTTATTAACATATCTACAAAAGACTGTAGAATTAGTAACAAAAAAATAAATTTAAAAAATTGTGGCATTAGGACCCCAGTTGTGGACATCTATCTGTTGGTCTGAAATGAAGGACAAACAAAACGCATCAGCAGGACACAAAGACGCTTGTATGGGTCAATGTTTTATGTTCTCCTTGGCGTACAATTTCTTCTTTCTTGTGGAGCTTATGAACTGAGAGTCGTGCATTTTTGGCATTTGCATATTAATATCCCTAAGGGCTCATTCACATGGACGCAGAGGGTTTTATGTGACTGGGAGTGACACCAGCAGCCTGTCAAAAATCACCGATAGGAGTGGTTGTACCACACACACAACAGTTTACATCCATACAGGACAGATGCATGGCCTTGGAAGCAGTCTGTGCCTTTTGCCGGATTAAAACATTTTTCAATGCAAGACTGCAATAAATCCAAAGACTTTTCTGCAAAGAGAGTGAAATACATGTTTTTAAAAATATGTCTTGAATTGTTGACTATAAGGACATAACCAGGAGCACCGGTAATATTTTAGTATGGAAAAAGTCAATATATGCCTATTTATAATACAGCATGGTCTATTTGCATCAGGATTAAAATTTGTTTATTCAGGGTTATCCAGTGCACAGCCCTGAATTCATTGGCATCTGTGTTGAACCCTGGCAGGATTCCTTTGTTCTCGGGCAACTAACGCAGTGTATGATAGAAACTCAGTACAAAGCACATTTAAACTAACTGCTGCTGCTGTTCAGTTCAAACAGACACTTAATTCTAGTTACTTACATACTTTCTGAGTGCTACGTGTTCCTGCAATAATCTATTATTTCTTTGTCTTTTTGAATATTACTGTGGACGCTTTTTCTCTTTTTCATGGAGTACAACTCTCTTGCAAGGTGTGCACTAAAAAGTGGATCCTAAGAAGTGTTTTGCGCAATTTATGGAACATTGGATAAGATGGAAAGCCACTATATGGCAAGGAGAGGATAATCCGGGGAATTATGAAAATGGAGTGTCCCTAAATGGTAAACAGAAAACAACCCAGGGTATGGTACAAATGGAAAATTCCAGGGTGGTATACCCCAGACCGGGCTGGAGGAGGCCCACAAAAGACAATTAGAAAAAAGACCCCCATCTAACTGAATGAACAGTGGATAAAAACCCACTGAAACAGAGACATGGTCATTCAGCAAAGCCAAGGAGGACCATTTGCCTGTTCCATACCAGGGCCCAGATTAGATAGAAGTTACCACTGAAGACTTTGCCAGAGGACATACAAGGCCAGGTATCTGTACTCATTAGAAGAGGGTGGGTATAATATCTCACAATTGGCACAAGGACTAAACTAAGTAGCACCCGAACACTCCTTTATCTAGATTTCATTGAGTTTGCCTGTTGGGCAACCAAGACTAACCGAGACCAAGTACTTCAGCTGACTGAGCAAGCTATTTCATCCACCTGTCATTTTTATTTCATTTTCCTGTTATCATATTGTTGAATATCTCTTACATGTGCCATGGTCACAGATATACCATACCACACATATAAGTGATTATTCAAGCTAAATGCCACCAGATAGCCTCACATTGCTGATCTAGATAAAAGATGTTCCCCTTAGGTATACATCACTGATGAATAGTTTGCCCTGGTGAAGGATTCGCCTTTACTAACGTAAGTGGAGATGTATTCTGGGAGAACTGTCTGACACACTTAAAGTAGTAGGATTAGGCAGGATATTCTGCTGTTAGTCTGTCTGGAACTTTAGTTTAGTGGGGTGTATGATTGATCAAGGTTCCCAATGTGTCTGCCACTGCCTGCATAGAAGTATCAGTACAGACAGACTGCAAAGTAAAATGTATTTTACGGTGTCAGACAGATATTCCAAAAACTGAATTGCTACGGTTGTTAATTGTAGAATCAAAAAAATAAATACATTTTAAAAAATTGCTGTCTCTGTGGGGTGTGTGTGTGTGGTCTGGTTTTAAGGTATCTGAGCAGGTAGTTCATTTAAAATCTGTTGCTTTGCACTTTTATGTTACCATTAAATTTGTGAGGAGAGACCTCAGAGCAATATACCCCCTAATTAGGATCAGAAGATCATCCTTCAGGTATAATTGGTATATGTAACCTCTTCAAATGACAGCTGTGTTAACAGCATTACTATCTTTTACAGGGCACCAATGTAACTGGTATTGCTGGAATGCTGCGTGGGATACAAATAAAATATATGTCTGTACTATGTGCATTAATGAATGGCAAAGAGAAATGTGCAAGCAAAACTGCTGAAATTTAGCAAATCAGCTAAACTGAAAACTTATGAATAGGCTTCTGTCAAGTGGAATGCACACATCTCTCTCAGCAAGAAAAATAATGCTATGTAAACAAGAGATGTGTTTGCTTTCTAGAAAACATGTAATAAAGCTGCCCCTTAGTAGCTTGCAATCAATCACAAATCTATACTAAGTGACTATACCTTAGAGCAACTCCTCCTTTAGCAATAGCCAAACTTGAAATACCTGTTGTATTTATTGTATATATAACATTAGCTAGTCCCAGACTTACAGCCTTTCTGAGATAGATCTATGCTGTATGTATGCGGGTCTCCTAAGGTATGACATGGCAATTTCTTTTCTTTTTTTTTTGTGACGCACAGGCACTGGGAACAAAAAGAAAGCATGCAGGCATATTCAAACCAAACTTGCTACCCCTCTTGTATATTGAACATACTAATATTTTAAAACCATAATGGCATATTTGTTAGGACTTTGTTATTTTTATACAGAACTAAGGCGCCAATATGCAGACAGGCATTTTAATGGGTAAGGCCACTTTTGATTTAAAATGTCAATAAGTGACTCGTGTATGAGATTAAAATTGACTTTACTAATCAAACAAAGTGCATGCAGGATGAAATATGTGATCATAAAGTAAACACATTCATCGGTCTATATGATCACGCTCTCCAATCAAACTGCATTTTATGACTGGGCTTTTGTTACATAAAGTCACCCATATATATTCAGGCCAGGCCTATTAAAAGGGGAGCTGTCATCATTTTAATGTTTTTAAAAATGAATGTGAAAGAGACCAACATGATGTAAATCATATTGTCACAATATGTTAATTAATCTTACAATTTTGTTTAAAATTTGCAATTATCCATGTGCAGGGAGGCATCCATTGTGATTCTCTTATCTTATGGCTGATTGAAAATAATAGACTCTGCCGTACTAACTGGTAGCCAGTAGACCATATGATTTATACTGCATAGGATGGGAGGGGGGAATGGAAATTTAGAAAGGTAGCTTTTTAAACACTTGACCTCCAGAAGATTTACCCCCCCCTCCCATGACCAGGCCATTTTTTGCTAAAGGGCACTGCGATACTTTAACTGACAATTGTGCCGTTGTGCGATAATCTACCCAAATAAAACGTATGTCGTTTTTTTACCAAAAATAGAGCTTTCGTTTGGTGGTATGTGATCAGCACTGCATTTTTATTTTTTGCGCTATCAACAAAAAAAGACAAACAATTTTGAAATAAAAGACAATATTTTTTAATTTCTGCTATAAGACAAATCCAGTAAAAAAAATGTAAAAATTGAAATTTCTTGATAAATTTAGGCTACATATTCTTGGGGGGAAAAAAAATCCCAATAAGTATATTGATTGGTTTGCGCAAAAGTTATAGGGTCTTCAAACTATGGGGGTATATACTAGAATTTTTATTTATTTATTTTTTTAACTAGTAATGACAGCGATCAGCGCCTTATAGCGGGATGGCGAGATTGCAGCAGACATTCGGACAGTAACTGACACTTTTTGGGAACCAGTGACACTAATACAGCGATCGGTGCTAAAAATATGCACTGTCACTGTACTAATGACACAGGCTGGTCTAATGACACTGGCTGATACTAATGACACCTGGCAGGGGTTAAACATCCAGGACAATCAAAGGGTTAAATGTGTGCCTAGCCAGTGTTTTGGTGTACTGAGGGAGGTGCTTTTACTAGGGAAACAAATCTATTTTATTCCCTGCCTTGTGGGGAAAGAAAATCTATTACTTCCCCGCTGACAGGACAGGGCTCTACCTTGTTTATGTAGGCAGACCCCTGTCCTGTGTAAATTCATGACGATTGCCGGGTGCCATCCATAATCCATTGGCCAGCACCTGATGCATCAATTATCTCTCGCCTCATTTTTGATTCCAAACATCTCCTTACTAAGCCATCCAGTATTGTAATGGATAAAAGTCATGGTTTCTTTTATGGGCAAAGCCAATTTCCTGCCCTGTGGACCAGGCATTTTACCTACTTGTTATTTTCTTGGGCACCCTGTTCCCTTACCACAATCGCTCCAACCCTATAAAAACTGACAGGTGTTCTAATCTATCGCCCTTTATCCAAAACTAAAGAGGGAAGTCGTGGGCTTCAAAACCACCTTTTCCCCATGCAGAACCAGAAAAGGTTCCTTAAAGGGTAGGGCCACCAGTTCATACACATCATTGAGCTACTACTCATGAAACCCAGGCAGCTGGACAGCAGCATGCCGACAGACATTGGTCCACTGTTATGATCATGAAGCCGGTCCAGAGCAATAATGTGCAACAGTGAGTACATGTAGAAAGGAAGTGGCTCAAGAGATCAACAACATAAATATGTTTACAGAAAAATGGCAACCGACTGTGACCAAACCTAAACCAGATAATGTAGGATGGCTTCAGCTCTGCTCTCCCCCCGCAGAAGTGGTCC
The DNA here is from genome assembly GCA_037952835.1 of Lithobates septentrionalis. Classification (NCBI taxonomy): domain Eukaryota; kingdom Metazoa; phylum Chordata; class Amphibia; order Anura; family Ranidae; genus Lithobates; species Lithobates septentrionalis. The sequence goes on along the minus strand of JBBDGP010000561.1, from coordinate 4,285,518 downwards.
CTCACAGGAGTTTTGCCCCTAGTGGGTTTAATCAATCTTAATCATTGATTAATACATTTAGTCACAAATGAAAAAACACAATAGACATTACTTAAAGTCAATCTATATGGATAAATAATGCTTGGGACTTTGCGTGAGGACAGTGGGGCCGCCCGCTACCCCTCCTCCATCCCGGTTAAATGAGAGAATGAGAGAGAACAGATGTGGGACTTTGAATGAGGCACAAGGGGGCAGAAATATAAATAGGATAAAAATGCAATTTATTCATGAAATAATACAAAATTTGATATACATACATATTTAGGCACATAGCTCTATATATGCTGGCACATAGCTCAATAATGATGATTTATAGTCATCCAAAAAATATATTTCGACAAGGGTTACTATAGCAAACATGACATACAATAAATTAGGAACATTCATACGCTTATGATGGATCATTGTGTATACAAAACGGTAGTTCTGAGCTCTACGTCGTTTCGGGGCCTTATAGCCACTCATCAGGAGCATAACCGTTGTGACCATCTATAAATTGGGGAGATAGCAGTAATGAATTATATTGAAAAACAAATGGGTAATGATGGAACAGGACTAAATACTTTTTTCTCACCAGAAACATGGACTCGCAACACGCATGCGCAGAGGTAGCACGGCCCCACATGCCCAGCCAGCCCGTATGCCAGGGTCCGAAGCTGAGGGGGCATGTCTCGGCGGCGCCACCCACACAGGTGGCCCCCCCCAGACTGGGTCAGTGTAGGGAATTGGAATGGATGGGTGATGAATGTGGCCTCATAAAGAGGAAGGGAGGTGAGACAATTCCTCTTCTTCTTTTCTCTCTTCCCCATTCACTTCTTACTTCACAATTTCTGTTCCTTGTCATACATTATTTTGTCATTCACACATCATTCCCCACACTTGTTATTTTTTATAGGTTGGGAATCGTCTCACCTCCCTTCCTCTTTATGAGGCCACATTCATCACCCATCCATTCCAATTCCCTACACTGACCCAGTCTGGGGGGCCACCTGTGTGGGCCGAGACATGCCCCCTCAGCTTCGGACCCTGGCATACGGGCTGGCTGGGCATGTGGGGCCGTGCTACTTCTGCGCATGCGTGTTGCGAGTCCATGTTTCTGGTGAGAAAATAGTATTTAGTCCCGTTCCATCATTACCCATTTGTTTTTCAATATCATTCATTACTGCTATCTCCCCAATTTATAGATGGTAACAACGGTTATGCTCCTGATGGGTGGCTATAAGGCCCCGAAACGACGTAGAACTCAGAACTACCGTTTTGTATACACAATGATCCATCATAAGCGTATGAACGTTCCTAATTTATTTTATGTCATGTTTGCTATAGTAACCCTTGTCGAAATATATTTTTGGATGACTATAAATCATCATTATTGAGCTATGTGCCAGCATATATAGAGCTATGTGCCTAAATATGTATGTATATGAAATTTTGTATTATTTCATGAATAAATTGCATTTTTATCCTATTTATATTTCTGCCCCCTTGTGCCTCATTCAAAGTCCCACATCTGTTCTCTCTCATTCTCTCATTACTTAAAGTCAATGCGATCTATGAATGGAGGAGGCAGACCTTCCATTCATCTGCCCATCCTCCATTCATAGTTGATAAAAACAGCTTACATGGACGGGGGGGAGGGGGGGAGAGAAAGGCTGGGCATAGATGGCACTCTTGATGAGTGCCTGTCACAAGTTCATCAGCTATAATAACGCTCACTGAACTGTAAGATTATGGCAGCAGGGGTGGGGGTCTGAAGGGAAAGATTTCAGCCATTGCAGCAGCACGAGGGACACATCCTATTAATTGTAAGTAATGTCCCTTGTCCTGAGTTTTTTTTTTTTTTTTAGTGAATAAACTTGGGCTTTAAGATTTAAAAAAAAAAAATGAGAAAAAATAATAATATTTTATGAAAAAAATAAAAAATGGCAAAGGTTTTGCATACACGGTGCACAGAGCAAACTAGATGTCAATTGGGGTTTACATCTAGTTTTCTTTATATGCTGGGAACCAAGATCTTCCCTTGTCCCTCAGACCTATGTTATTCTTAAGAGGTGCGGTTACAATTAATTCTAGTTCAGCCCACAAAACCTACTCTGTTACCATACAATGGATTTATTATACATGGACATACCTTGGAAAACAAATTCAGAACACTGATATTTTTAGTCTTACTTAAACACGTGTTTTAGGCTGTTAAACAACAATGTCATGTGAACAGAGTCAAGGAGTTGGGTTAGGTCATTCAAAGATGATATTCCTGTTTTACTTAGACTTATTTCATTTGTGGAATCTTTGGTATTGCACTGCCTGATTCATATGGGATTCTGTCCCAGAGTTGGAAACAAAAACAAGAATTGCAAAAAATGGTCATTGCCTGGAAAACCAAGCGCCTGATTGATTGCTGTAAGCCTCCTGCTAAGTGATTCACTTTATTTGCCATGCTTCATTTTGAAATAAAGTTCTATTTTAAACTCAGTCCATTATAGTCTTTTAATCTAGCATTGATCACTTACATTTTTAAAAAGTGCAGCCAATTTATGAAAGCCAGGTCTGAGTAAAAGGGGAATGATATTTATATATATATATATATATACATACACACAAACTCAAACATACAGTATATATACGGTTTTCATACATATAACGATTCTAAATAGCTTTTTTTTCATTTCATTATGAAAACATAGATCTTCTGTAATTAATAATTAGCAATCCCTCTTTTTAGAGATTATTTTTAAAAGTGGATTCCATGCAAATCTAGATATTTGGTCTATTCTGTCCTAAATGCTTCTCCCTGCCTGTCAGCGTTAATGTACCCTGAGGGGCAAATGTGCAGCTTAGTGTACACTTGCGGCACCGCTCTGTGATAGATGATGTGACTGACGTGCACATGTGCAGGAGTGACATAATTGTGGTCTGGCTAGTCAAGTGGTCGAAGATTCCAAACCCAGAAGGAAGAATGTGAAGAGATGGAAGGTCCCAAGGGCACTGACACTGCAGTGCTGCAGTGATTGCTTGGCCAGTAAGTCTGCCATAATATGCCAATATGCAGTGCATACTAGTACATTATGACAAAGCTCCCGGGAGCCATTTAAAAAAAAAAGAAGAAGCGTGTTTAACTGGGTAAGACTGGGTTTAATTCCACCTTAAAGTGCATCTAAGATATTGAAAAAGCCCTCCACTCCATGGATTGGGGATATTATTATTATACAGGATGTATATGGTGCAAACAGTATGCGCAGCGCTTTACAAACACAGAGTACTGAAGGCTATGGATTTGGGCTCAATTTCCAGTGCTGGATCTCCATGCTTTATAATGATCCCAAGGCGGATTTCTAAAATAGGGCATAACTTCTCCTTTTATTTCAGCATAGGCTGGGGAACCAGGTAGGGATGCCCACTGTCGCCATTTTTGTTCGTGCTCTTGATGGAGCTTCTGGTGATAGCATGTCAGTCCTCTGCTGAGGTGAGAGACAGGGAATGTTTAGATTTGTATACAGATGACTTGATCCTTTTTCTTAAAGACCTGGACCCTTCCATGCAGGCAGTTTTTCTGATTTCATATGAGTTTGCCACATACAGTATTTGGCTTTAAAGGAAAAGTATTGTTAAAGCTATTTTGGCTATACTTCTCATGTAGTATATACTTCTTATGTGACCCATTTTCAGGCAGCAGCAGGCTGACATCACTCAGCAGGTCCAGGCTCAGAAAAGAGCAGAGGGGGGGGGAGAACTGAGTGATCAGCTGTGTTTGATCATTCGGTTCTCACTGCAGAGGAAGCGGGGGACAGATGCCGCATCGGATCAAAGCTCCATCCACCTAGGTGAGTATAATTTTGAAAAGAAAAAAAAATCATGTTTAATAGTTTGTTATAAAATTTTGCAAACAGGTAATTTTTCTCCTTCATTGATATGCACTGATGAGGCGGCACTGGTGGGCACTGATAGGCTGCACTGATGGGCACGGATAGGCACAGTTAAGGCGGCACTGATAGGCACAGTTAAGGCGGCACTGATAGGCACAGTTAAGGCGGCACTGATGGGGACAGATAAGGCGGTACTGATGGGCACAGATAAGGCGGCACTGATGGCCACGGATGGGCGGCACGGATGGGCGGCACGGCTAGGTGGCACGGATAGGTGGCACAGATAGGTGGCACTGATGGGGGGCACTGATGGGCGGCACTGATGGGCGGCACTGATGGGCGGCACTGATGGGGGGCACTGATGGGGGGCAGTTATGGGCGGCACTGATGGGCACTTATGGGCACTGGTAGGTGACACTGATGGGCACTGATAGGTTGCACTGATGTGGGTGCTGATAGGTGGCACTGATGGGTGGCACTGTGGGCACTGATGGATGGCACTGTGGGCACTGATGGGTGGCGCTGATTGATGGCACTGTGGGCACTGATGGGTTAATCTGGTGGGCACTGGTAGGCAGCACTGCTGCCTATTGCTTTGTGTTATAAGATCGCCGTGATCGGGACTGATGTCCCGATCACGGCCGCCGGTGATCGGGTTTTTTTTTTCCTCCTCACGCTGTCAGCGTGAGGAGGAAAATAGCCGATTACCGGCTCTGTTTACATCACATGATCAGCTGTCATTGGCTGACAGCTGATCATGTGGTAAGGGGTTGGGACCAACCCCTTACTCTGATCTGTGATCAGGCGAGTCTCATAGACTCGCTGATCACCGGCGCGCAGGCTGCTCGTGCACGGGACGACGTCAATGGACGTAGTCCCGGCAATTTAGATCCGCGCTGTTGCCGTCATTTGGCAATGGCCCGGATCTGAAGCGGTTAAAGTCATTAAGGGGGTAAATCCTTCCAGGGCTGAAGTGGTTAAACAAATATTTTTTGTGAATTTGTTGCAAAGTTTTATACCTAAAGGTCCTTCCTCTAACAGCACTTACTGTTGCAGGCTGTAAGTACGGTTACTGGTATAATCCCCAGGGAAGAAATAACAAATTTACAAAAACAATCTGCTCCTGAAGACGCCTGATTGGCTGGGCAAAACACGTTGGGTGCGGCTTCCGGTGACGTCACTTCCTGCTCTTGGAGTGTACGCAGCGTGGCACTTCCGGGTCTACATGCATACCTTTGTATTATTTATGTGAGTGTAATGGCAGCCTTGTTTTAAACGAATAAAAAGATACTACGCTATGGTTCCCCCCTTTGTTCCCCAATTATCTATTTGAGAGGCACAAAGCTCCTAGCAGGATTAATCACACTGTTGTAGCTGGAGGATAGGAATGGAGAGAGTGACATCTGGTGACCAGCACAGATTACCCAGGAGGGTGAAATTCACAAGTGCAGTTTGACTCATTGCTGTACAGCATAGGGTCAGTTGCTTTGTGGTGGTGTGGAGAAAAGCACATATTGTTTTGCATGGAGCACAGAGAAGATTGCATGTAATATCACACAGCACTCATGAACTATTTTGACAAGAGCATTTTGAATTTGATGAATGAGACTTGTTATTCACTGGAGGAATGTATCATACTGTTTTGAGCACTTATTTTTTATTAATGAGATCAAGCACATTTTTATTAGAGATTTTGATAATTTATTAGTTAGTGGAGAAAGATCTTGTACAATTTAATGCTACCCACTAATGGGATTAGGCAAAAGAAAGGGGCAAAACAGTACACACCAGCTATAAACACTGTTAGCAAATATCAACAGTATATTTGCACTAGGGCTGCAAATAACGATTATTTTCATAATTGATTAGTTGGCCGATTGTTTTGATTAATCGATTAATCGGATAATAGCCTTTAAAAAAAAAAAAAAAAAAAAGCACCGTTTTGCATTGAAAAAAGTCCTTGACCCTTTCCAAATACGCAGCAGCTGAAAAAAGCATAGATGTGAACGTGTCCCATAGGAAACCATATTATACCAACTGTAGTGCGTTTCTGCAAAGAGCACCAAAAAACGCGTAGATGTGAACCAGGCCTAAGACATTTAGTAGCCGCAGCATGCTTTTTTTGTATCAACTGTCATCATGGGGTTAAACAAACTAAAATTAGCCCTTTATAGTACAAAAAGAGCAGAAAATCGCTACTATAAGGGGTTCATTTATACTGTGAAACAGTGAAAGTAATAATATATATTACTTATATCATATATATAATCAGGGCTTTTTTTCAAGGGGAACAGTGCATCTTTATAGCACTGATCGCTGTATAATTGTCAATGGTCCCAAAAATGTGTCAAAAGTGTCCAATTTGTCCACCGCAATATCGCAGTCCCGATAAAAATCGCAGAACGCGGCCATTACTAGTAGAAAAACATAATAATAATAAAAATGCCATAAATCTATCCCCTATTTTGTAGAGGCTATAACTTTTGCGCAAACCAATCAATATACGCTTATTGTGATTTTTATTGACCTAAACTGAGGAAAAAATGTGCTTTTTTTAAAAAAAAAATTGGGGATATTTATTATAGCAAAAAGTACAAAATATTGTGTTTTTTTGAAAAATTGTTGCTCTTTTTTTGTTTATAGCGCAAAAAATAAAAACCGCAGAGATGATCAAATACCACCAAAAGAGGGCTCTATTTGTGGGGAAAAAAAAAGGACATCAAACTTGTTTGGGTACAACGTCGTACGACTGCGCAATTGTCAGTTAAAGCGATGCAGTGCCATATCGCAAAAAATGGCCTGGTCATTGAGCAGCCAAATCTTCCGGGGCTGAAGTGGTTAAATGTAACTGTAATGCCTTATATTACCGCCAGTCTATCAGCCTCTACCTTCTCTGGGTTCAGATGCTGATCTTCCCTGTCTTTAAAGTGATTTTTTTAATTAATTTTTTTAACAACAAACTCATACTTACCTGCTCTGTGTAATGGTTTTGCACAGAGCAGCCCTGATTCTCCTCTTCTGGTGTGCCCCACAGAAGCTTCTGGCTCCTCCTGCCTTCAGAGTGCCCCAATAGCAAAGCTGCATAGTATAGTATACAGAGCCCCTATAGCAAGGGGAAAAAATACTTCTGCCTTTAGAACCACTCACTTCCTGGCTAGGACTATATATCCCATGAGGCATTGCTTCTCACACATTACATTTACAAGTTCTCAGGCACTTACTGACATGAATGGATGGTGTATTGAGCTGTATGTGTGCTGCACTGTATTTCCTGATAGGCAAACAAATAATGCATTCTGTATGCAGGCCAACTAATTGGCTGGTTGATTAATCTATTCGATTAGTTGTTTCGGCCCTAATTTTCATATTAGAGTTCCCCAAGATTCAGGGCATTTCAGATGCTTCTAAAGTTCTACAAACATACAGTGAGGGGAAAAAAGTATTTGATCCCCTGCTGATTTTGTATGTTTGCACACTGACAAAGAAATGATCAGTCTATAATTTTAACGGTAGGTTTATTTTAACAGTGAGACACAAAAATATCCAGAAAAACGCATTTAAAAAAAGTTATAAATCGATTTGCATTTTAATAAGGTAAATAAGTATTTGATCCCCTATCAATCAGCAAGATTTCTGGCTCCCAGGTGTCTTCTATACAGGTAACGAGCTGAGATTGGAAGCACTCTCTTAATCGGGGTGCTCCTAATCTCAGCTTGTTACCTGTATAAAAGACACCTGTCCACAGAAGCAATCAGATTCTAATCTCTCCACCAAGGCCAAGACCAAAGAGCTGTCCAAGGATGTCCGGGACAAGATTGTAGACCTACACACGGCTGGAATGGGCTACAAAACCATCGTCAAGCAGCTTGGTGAGTGGGTGACAATTGGTGCGATTATTCCAAAATAGAAGAAACAAAATACAAGTTCTCACCTTGTGGAGTTTCAGTGGTTATGAGAACGGTGAGGAATCGGCCCAGAACTACATGGGAGAATCTTGTCAATGATCTCAAGGCAGCTGGTAACACAAGAAGACAATTGGTAACACACTATGCCGTGAAGGACTGAAATCCTGCAGCACCCGCAGGGTCCCTCTGGTCAAGAAAGGACATGTTCAAGCCCGTCTGAAGTTTGCTAATGAACATCTGAATGATTCAGAGGGGAACTGGGTGAAAGTGTTGTGATCAGATGGGACCAAAATCAAGCTCTTTGGCATCAACCCAACTTGACGTGCTTGGAGGAGGAGAAATGCTGCCTATGACCCGAAAAACGCCATCCCCACTGTCAAACATGGAGGTGGAAACATTATGCTTTGGGGGTGTTTTTTTCTAAGGGGACAGAACAACTTCACCGCATCAAAGGGACGATGAAAGGGGCCATGTACCGTCAAATCTTGGGTGAGAACATCCTTCCCTCAGCCAGGGCATTGAAAATGGGTCGAGGATGGGTATTCCAGCATAATGGAGTGTAAAAATTACTGCACTACCAAAAAGAGTGGATAGCAGCTACCACTACAACATGACAAGTTGTAAAAGGATGTATGTAGAAAAGCGCAGCGCTAAAAAATTGTGCAAATGGACAAAGTACAAACACAATGGTGTCAATGATGAGTGAATGAACTCTATTACATAAAGTGCAAATAATAATATAAACAAATGTACTCAATGAAGTGCATACAAATAGTACATCAACATAGTAAATGCGTGTAAATAATAAAGGTCATAAGAGCTCAAGAATTTCATTCACTGAGTGGCCACAATGACCTGGGTAATCCAAAACAAAATACAAAGGACAAGTCCACAAACATCGTGTTGGAATAAACTCACAAAGCACTATACAAGTGTGAGGGAGTAAATGATAATCAATGCAGATAAGGATGATAGTGGGCAACCGTCTGTAGAAGAAACAACCGGGACTGTGCATCCACCACCCAAGGGAAGGGGTAGGTACCTCTTACTGGAAGATGTGGACACATGCCAGTGGCGGTGTGTCAGACAATGTATAGTTAAACAGTGCAGCGCAAATTCTTGAGAGTCCATATTAAATTCCTAAATATATAAAAAGTCCAAATAAGTGCATGTGAGAACAGCACAAATCTATTCAGTGCAGTGAAGAACAAGACGATTTAACAGGTGATAGTGATCCCTCCACCACAGATGAAATGGCCTCTCACCTCATATATTCGACCTGACACAGGTCACAAAGCAGTAAGCGGATCACCAAGCAATAAACCCACACTCTGGATAACGTCCTCGAATACACACCTTTTGTATTTAATTTGTACTCCACAGCATATATAATCTAATGCTCTCTGTCTGTGTATTTATTTATAAAAAGTTTGAAAATCTACTTACATTCAGCAGCACTCAGATCCAAGTGTCGGCGTACAAGCATGTAATGTTATCAAACCAACAAGATGGCCGCGGGTGACGTCATACATTATTCCTGACCCCCGTGCGCGTTACGTCCGTGGACAGGACTTCATCAGCGTGGGGCTGATGAAGTCCCGCCCAAGGACGTAATGTTATCCAGAGTGTGGGTTTATTGCTTGGTGATTGGCTTACTGCTTTGTGACCTGTCAGGTCGAATATATGAGGGGAGAGGCCATTTCATCTGTGGTGGAGGGATCACTATCACCTGTTAAATCGTCTTGTTCTTTACTGCACTGAATAGATTTGTGCTGTTCTCACATGCACTTATTTGGACTTTTTATATATTTAGGAATTTAATATGGACTCTCAAGAATTTGCGCTGCACTGTTTCACTATACACTATCCATCTGAGTACCCGAGTACCTGTCACAGTTCATCTGAGTACACGAGTACCTGAGCAACTGTCACAGCCCATCTGAGTACTTGTCACAGCCCATCTGAGTACCTGAGTACCTGTCACAGCCCCTCTGAGTACCTGTCACCGCCCATCTGAGTACCTGTCACCACTCATCAGAGTACCCAAGTACCAGTCACCAGCCCATCAAAGTACCCGAGTACCTATCTGTAGCCCATCAGAGTACCTGAGTACCTGTCACCAGGCCATCAAAGTACCCAAGTACCTGTCACCAGGCCATCAAAGTACCCGAGTACCTGTCACCAGGCCATCAAAGTACCCGAGTACCTGTCACCAGGCCATCAGAGTACCCAAGTACTTGTCACCAGCCCATCAGAGTACCAGAGTACCTGTCACCAGCCCATCAGAGTACCAGAGTACCTGTCACCAGCCCATCAGAGTAATTGAGTACCTGTCACCAGCCCATCAGAGTAACAGAGTACCTGTCTCCAACTCATGAGAGTACCCAAGTACTTATCTGCAGCCCATGCCTCATAGAATATACGTTGGGGTGTTTGCTTTCCAAAATGGGGTCATTTTGTGGGTAATTCCACTTTCCTGGTGCTCAAGGACCTTCAAAAGTGTGATAGGTAGGAATGAAATGAGATGTGTAATTTATGCTCCTAGAACGCCTGAAGGTACTACTGTATGTGGCCAGGCTGTTTAAAAGTCTCACACATGTGGTAACGCCATACTCAGGATTAGTAGCAGAATGTGTTTTGGGGGTGTAATTTTTGCTATATACATGCTATGTGTTACAAATATCTTATAAATTGACAACTTTGTGTAAAAAAAAAGATTTATTTTCTTTCCACGTTTTCTGAAGACTTGTGTAAAAAAAATTAACCGTTCAACAGACTCACAATGCTTCATAGAATATACGCTGGGGGTTTTTTTTTCCAAAATGGGGTAATTTTGTGGGTAATTCCATTGTCCTGGTGCTCCAGGGCCTTCAAAAGTGTAATAGATCGTTAGGAAATTAGAGGTGTAATTTATGCTCCTAGAACACCTGACAGTGCTCCCTGCATATTGGGCCTCTGTATGTGGTCAGGCTGTGTAAAAGTCACACACATGTGGTATCGCCATACTCAGGAGTAGCAGATGTGTTTGGGGTGTCATTTTTGCTATATACATGCTTTGAGATAGAAATATCTTCTAAACTGACCATTTTGTGTAAAAAAAAAAAAATACGTTTTAATTTTCTTTCCACGTTTTTTGAAGACTTGTGGAAAAAAATGAACTGTTCAAGACTCATTTTGCCTCATAGAACAGACGTTGGGGTGTTTGCTTTCCAAAATTGGGTAATTTTGTGGGTAATTCCACTGTCCTGGTGCTCTAGGGCCTTCATAAATGTAATAGGTCGTTAGGAAATTAGAGGTGTAATTTATGCTCCTAGAACCCCTGATGGTGCTCCTTGCATGTTGGACCTCTGTGTGGCCAGGCTGTGTAAAAGTCACACACGTGGTATCGCCATACTCGGGAGGAGTAGCAGAATGTATTTTGGGGTGTAATTGGAAGTATGCATATGCTGTGTGTGAGAAATAACTTGTTATTATGATAATTTTGTGGGAAAAAATTACAACTTCAAAAAACTCACATGCCTCTTACTAAATACCTTTGACTGTCTACTTTTCAAAAAGGGGTCATTTGGGGGGTATTTGTACTTTCCTGATATTTCAGAGCCTTAAGAAATGAGATAGGCCATCAGGTGTGATCAATTTTCAATGATTTGCACCATAGCTTGTAGACTCTATAACTTTCACAGAGACTAAATAATATCCACTAACTTGGGTTATTTTTACCAAAGAGCCCAAATTTATGAACAAAAATGACTTACAGGCAGTCCCCGGGTTACAAACAAGTTAGGGACTGTAGGTTTGTTCTTAAGTTGAATCTGTTTGTAAGTCGGAACAGGTACATTTTTTAAGTGTAGCTCCAGCCAAAAAAACTAATTTTAAGCTTTTTGGATAGCATAGGGAAGGGTTAACACCCCTGTAACATTTGTTTTGCTGTGTGTGCCCCTGTTCGGAAAATTTTACCTCACTTTCTGTCCCAATGACAATTGGATTTTGAAAATTTTGGGTTGTTGTGGAAACAAGCCTTGGTGATAAAGCATCAGTGGAGACACCTTTTCCCCATAATAGCTCTTACAGGAGTGAATTTCCCTTCCTAGGGGTAGATTTCCTCTCACTTCCTGTTGTCTCCCTACGTTTGTAAGTAGGAGTCGTTTGTAAGTCGGATGTTTGTAACTAGGGGACCCCCTGTATTTGCAAAATTTTATCATAGAAACTAAAATAAGTGTTTATGTTTTTCAAAATTTTCGCTTTTTTTTCACTTATGGCACAAAAAATAAAAAACCCAGTGGTGATTAAATACCACCAAAAGAAAGCTCTATTTGTATGAAAAAAAAATGATAAAAATTTTGTTTGGGTACAGTGTTGCATGACTGAGTAATTGGCATTTAAAGTGTGAGAGCGCTGAAAGCTAAAAATTGGTCTGGGCAGGAAGGGTGTATAAATGCCCCGTATTGAAGTGGTTAAAGAAACCCACGTATATTTTTGACCTACGCTATGTGGAAGCCTTCTACTTTTTTATGAGTCCATTTTCAATCAGTTGATGGATGAGAGATTCGTGGGTGTCGCTTGGATTTCTGGAGACCACGAGTTTCTGTTTCCATTCCATGCTTGTCTGACACACCGCCGCTGACGTGTATGTGTCCATCTTCCGGTAAGAGGTACCTACCCCTTCCCTTGGGTGGTGGATGCAGTCCCGAGTGTTTCTTCTACAGACGGTTGCCCACCATTATCCTTCTCTGCATTGATTATCATTTACTCCCTCACACTTGTATATTGCAGTGTGAGTTTATTCCAACACAGAGGTTTGTGGACTTGTCCTTTGTATTTTGTTTGGGATTACCCAGTTCATTGTGGCCACTCAGTGACTGTAATCCTTTAGCACTTATGCACTTTGTTATTTACACGCATTCCAGCATAACAATGATCCAAAACACACGGACAAGGCAACAAAGGAGTGGCTCAAGAAGAAGCACAATATGGACCCGGAGTGGCCCAGCCACTCTCCAGACCTTAATACCATAGAAAATATGTGGAGGGAGCTGAAGGTTCGAGTTACCCAAAGTCAGCCTCAAAACCTTAATGACTTGGAGAGGATCTGCAGAGGAGTAGGACAAAATCCCTCTTGAGATGTGTGCAAACCTGGTGGCCAACTACAAGAAACGTCTGACCTCTGATTGCCAACAAGAGCTTTGCCACCAAGTACCAAGTCGTGTTTTGTGAAGGGGTAAATACTTATTTCATTCATTGAAATGCAAATCAATTTATAACTTTTTTGAAACGCGTTTTTCTGGATATTTTTGTTGTTATTCTGTCTCTCACTGATAAAATAAACCTACCATTAAAATTATAGACGGACCATTTCTTTGTCAGTGGGCAAACATACAAAATCAAAAGCAGGGGATGAAATACTTTTTTCCTTCACTGTATGTGAGCCACCCCTGAGGTACCTGATTTTAGTCTGGAGCAAAGTGACAGATGCATCTTAAAGTGGAGGGCCACTCTGAAAAAAAAAAATTCACCAAAAATCCTAAAAAAAATAAAAAAAAAAAACACATTTGAAAAAAAAAAATGTTTAAACTTACCTAAACCCTTGTTGCTAGGCAGTTTTCCTAATCTGCCTCTTCCTATTCCGCGGCGTGTTCTGCTCCTCGGTGAGCGGCCCCGTTGTCTTCTGGGAACTGTGTGTGTGTGTGTTCCCAGAACACCACAGGGCCATTCACAGAGCGCTCGCACGTTCGCAGTAGGAAACTGGCAGTGAAGCCGCAAGGCTCCACTGCCTGTTTCCCTTACTTAGGCTGGTCACTTAGTCAATTTAAGGATTTACAACCACTTTAATTATTAAGTTGGTTAGATTAGGCATCATGTTTAGAAATTCGGTATGGTGTTCGGTTTCTGGAGAGGGTAACTGTTAAATGCTTAACTGTTAGGTACAGGTTAAACATCAGGGTTATATTTTGGGATACACTAGCTTTGGGTTCCCAAAGCAATAGTCCTACAACACTGCTACAGTAACTTTTTGTCCAGGAATTCAACAGAATACAATTCCTAAGTTTGTTGTCTTCAGTTTCAGCCTGCAAAAAGCAATAAGCTAAACTGCAAATTATATTAAGGACATGTCCACACCAATGTGTTAACGCACATAAAATGCCTGTGATACTGCAATGTATGATAATGCACAGGGCATGCAGTACAATTCATTTTAAATGGCACCCCTACAAAGAGCACATGCACAACAATGCACAGAATCTCATTGCATGTTGTGAAAAGAAACACAAATAGCAGGAGCAATTTCTGTTGCACTGGGGTGCATTTAGAATGGTCTGCAGTATTTCAGCACTCCACTACACACCTGGTGTGAAATGGGCCATTAAGAATACCTGAGGCCCTCTAAGAGCCACACCATAGAAACGCAGTCTGGCGGTGTTTAGGATGGGTTTTTGCATGTGCGTTTTTGATGCTTTCCAGTGCATTTTTGATATGTTTTCCCCCCTTCTTTTTTTTCTTTACCTTAAAATAAGGACATTGGGGGTTATTTACAAAAGGAAAATCCACTTTGCACTACAAGTGCAAACTGCACTTGAAATTGCTCTGAAAGTGCACTTGGAAGTGCAGTCGCTGTAGATCCGAGGGGGACATGCAAGGAAAATAAAAAACAGCATTTTAGCTTGTACATGATTGGATGATAAAAAATCAGCAGAGCTTCCCCTCATTTCAGATCTACCCCTCAGATCTACAGCGACTGCACTTCCAAATGCACTTTCAGTGCAATTTCAAGTGCACTTTGCAATTGTAGTTTGCACTTGTAGTACAAAGTGGATTTGCCTTTTCGTAAATAACCCCCATTGTGTTCTGTGCATTTTTCATGTGTTTTACTGTGTTCCAGCACAGTTCAGTGCAGGATAAATGCAACATGTTCTACTTTTTTTTCTGAAACTGGAAGGAACTGGAAATGACTGCACTGGTGTGAAGTATGCCATTGGAAACCATATATCATACTATTAATGCATTTTTGATGCAGAAAAAAAAAAACACACCGAACTGCATGTGGTGTGAACCGGTCCTAAAAGTTAGTAAAGTTGGCTATACAGCAGACAGTTTGAATCTTGGCCAGTTCAGCAGGGACCGGATAAGATTCAAACCATCTATAAGCAGCCTGAATGTACCCAAGTCTATCATGTCAGAGTACAACCAGCATGTTGGATTTCTAGCATGCGATTATTGCTAGTAGCTATAGCCGCTAGCAAAAATCGTTATGTTTTCCTAGCAGAGAGGGGCATAATCTATGGCCTGCTTAAGTCACCATTGCTATGCCATTTGCCTACAAATTTATTAAGTGCCAAATCCTGGGACACTCTACTATGGTAATTTCAATTAGCTTATGGGGTCAGCAGCTTGGTCCTCCTGTTCCTTCTTATTGGCTTAGTAGTCTTAAAGGTGACCTCACTGGTTGACAGAAGGGACAGGAAGTGAAGGTGTGCAGGAAAATGTGCACATCAGAGCAGCATTGGAATTTGGGATTCTAAGGGCACACACACTAAGCCTAAAATTTTAGTATGAAGCTGTAAAGCAGAACTGCAACATAAGCTTGCATGTTTACCTATGAACCAGGTCAACAGCAACTCAAAATAAGAGAACACAACATTAAATGGTTATGGGAGGTAAGTCCCCAAAGGAATTATTAGAGATGAACGCATACTAAAAAACAAAGCTCCATACATGGAATGAAGACATCGGAATGTATGCATCTGTTACAAAGAAAGTGCTCACTGTTAAACACATAGTCCAAGTTAGTGTTCTGAAGTTAAGAGTAAACAGCAGTTTCCTGCTCCATCTGGGAATTTGTAAATATGTTGTTTAGCATAGGATTACAGAATCCTGGTGTTTACACTGGGTGGGAGTAAAAGGTAGTGTCCTGATCTCACAGTAAGTGTGGGTGAGGTATGTGTCCCTGATGTGTGTCCGTCCCTCCCTCCCTTACTTATGAATGGGGTGAAGTGTTTAAGTTGAATGAGACCCTGTGTTTCTTGTTTCTCTAATCTCACAGACAGCTGTCCAGCCTGCTCCGGGGGAGGACTTGGCTAATTAGATGATTCCGGGAATACTCGTTAATAAAAGCACAGTGTCTCTGTGGTACTGCTACTTTGCTTTTTGTTGGATCAAACATGGAGCACTTTTGTCAGTTATTATCAAAGTATCTCTGCTAGCAGCAACATATATTTTTGTCTTCAAAGGAGCTTACACAATATCAGTACCCAAATCACAGATAACCCGGCAGTAGATTTCAGGATTTTGGGAAGCAAACAGAGAAGGAAGATAAAAACTTCCTGCTGATTTTGCCCCAAAGACCTCTGTGCTCCAAGGGAAGCACCGTGCTAAGAGAAGGATGACACACACATACACATGAGGACAAACATTTAGACCCCTTTCACACTGGAGCGTTTTGCAGGCGCTATAGCGTTAAAAATAGCACCTGCAAAACGCCCTAAAACAGCTGCTCCATGCACTCCAGTGTGAAAGCCCGATGGCTTTCACACTGGAGCGGTGTGCTGGAAGGGCGTCAGAAAAAGTCCTGCCAGCAGCTTCTTTGGAGCGGTGAACTCACCGCTCCTCCCCCGCTGCTCCCCATTGAAATCAATAGGTTAAAACCGCCCCACTAGTGGCCGAATAGTGCCGTTAAAACAACGGTAAAGCAACGCTAAAAATAGCGCCGATTTACCGCTGACGCCCGGGGCGGCTCGGTGTGAAAGGGCTCTTAAAAACACCTACAAAGGAGCTGTTTGTGCACATTTGTCTGGATTTCTAGGTATTCACAAAATGTATGAATGCACTAAAATGTACATAAAAATTTGAATAACACACGCCCAAAACACTTCTTTAGACAGTCAGTGGAATCTGAGAGCCTGCAGGGCCGTTCATGGACTCCGTAATCTTGCAGAAATTAGGCAATGGTTGTAATATTTCAGAGGCACTGGCTACCTGGCTTCTTGTTAATGCTCTGCATTTACAAAAAGTATATTAAAACTATGTCTAAACAGGTATAGCATACACCTTAATATGTACTACACTTGGGCCACAGTCAGATCGCAATGTGTGCTTAAAGTGGTTGTAAAGGTAGAAGGGTTTTTACCTCAATGCATTCTCTGCAGTAAGTAAAAAGTAAAAAAACCTTTTGTAAAAATCTCCCCCAAAGCCCCCTCTAAATACTTACCCGATCTCAATCCAGCGCTGTTCTCTCTCTCTCTTCTCACATGACTCAGATGTAGCAGTGGGGGCCATTGGAAAGCACCTGAGTAAACTATAAGAGTGTCACAGCAAAGGGTCTGAATACTTAGGACCATGTGATATTTCAATTTTTCTTTTTTAATAAATCTGCAAAAATGTCAACAATCCAGTGTTTTTCTTTCAATATGGGGTGCTGTGTGTACATTAATGAGGAAAAAACATGAACCTAAATGATTTTAGCAAATGGCTGCAATATAACAAAGAGTGACAAAATTTAAGGGGGTCTGAATACTTTCCGCCCGCACTGTATCTCTAAGGCCAGGCTATCTGGGCTGCAGAAATGAGGGAAAACACCAACTTATGATACTCTGTATACAAAAAGTATCCGCATGAATGTAGATTATAGGGTCCAGCCGATGAGGCTCTAAAATATAACCAACTAATTATTTAAAATAGTTCTCTGGCCACATCATACACTTCCAGTTTAGAACATTATGCAATACAAACAATATTTATTTTTGATAGTCCAATATAAGCGTAATTAGAAAATATCCTTTCATGTTGCGAGTTCTGCCTGTCTGCTGGTCATCACTTTCCACTTCTTCCTGTAATCCCTGCATGCTTTGCAGCTTTACCTCTGCAGTTTACTTTAAAGTGGTTCTAAACCCTAAATATATTTTACTTTTATGCATTCCTTGCATGAAGTTAAAAAATGTTTAAGCATCAGTATGGGCCCCCCTTATACTTACCTGAGCTCTCATTCGATCCAGCGCTGTGCCCGTCTGCAGCTCTTCTCTCCCCTCATTTCAGGTCTCACAAGCTTTGCTGAGGCAGCAGGAGCCGTTAGCTCCTAGTGCTGTCAATCAATGCTGAGGGCGGGGCCGAGTCCCGCTTTCTGTGTCAGTGGACGCAACAGCAGGTCTCAGGAGCAAGCCCACACAAGTAAAATGTGTACACAGCAATGCCTACTTACAGGGCATAATGACTACATGTCACAGAATTCAATTCATTCACAGTATTTCAATTATTTCTAGCCTATTCCTATTAATCTGAAATCACCTTGAGGTTTGTAAACTTACTTTGTGAAGATCCCGACACATTTACTTCCTTGAATTCTGTGACATATAGTCATTATGCCCTGTGAGTAGGCATTGCTGTGTCACACATTTCACAGAGCCTGTCTACTGAACTACAGAGGTGCTGAAAGGAGGAGTTTCTGGAGGCGGAGTCAGTACAGGAATCACAGATTGAAGGCAGCAAGGTACCATGGGATATGTAGCTCTTAAAAATTAAGGCTGCATTCACACGTGAGTGGAGCAATTTTCAGGTGTTTTTATTTGAGAGATTGAGCATTTTTTAGAAGTGAATTACAAGTATTTTACAGCTTCAGGTGTTTTTGCTTAGCCAATTGAAAGCACTAGGGGAAGGAGAGGTGGATGATATAGGGGTGGAGAGCAGAAAATGCACAAAAGGGAGCTCATGTCACATGTTTTCAGGTATTCCCATTGAGGTCTAAGGGGCCCAATCTGCCTCCAAATTGTCAAAAATACTGTGTGGAAATTGGGGGGGGGGGGGGCTGCCACACACACAAAAAAAAACTTCTGTCCTTCACAACCAGTTTAAGCTGCAATTTTTACATATTTTAGGTTTTGCTATCTGAATGTGTAACAAATATATAAAGTTGGTATTATTCCAAATGTGGTGCAAAAGTGGAAATACCCTTTAAAGTGGTTGTAAAGGTTCACATTTATTTAAAAAAAGCTTTTTTTCTGGAGTAATAATATAAAAATATAAAAAAAACTCCTGAAGGACTCCAAGATGGTGAAAAATAAGATTCTCTGGTCTGATGAGACCAAGATAGAACTTTTTGGCCTTAATTCTAAGCGGTATGTGTGGAGAAAACCAGGCACTGCTCATCACCTGTCCAATACAGTCCCAACAGTGAAGCATGGTGGTGGCAGCATCATGCTGTGGGGGTGTTTTTCAGCTGCAGGGACAGGACGACTGGTTACAATCAAGGGAAAGATGAATGCGGCCAAGTACAGGGATATCCTGGACAAAAACCTTCTCCAGAGTGCTCAGGACCTCAGACTGGGCCAAAGGTTTGCCTTCCAACAAGACAATGACCCTAAGCACACAGCTAAAATAATGAAGGAGTGGCTTCACAACAACTCTGTGTCTGTTCTTGAATGGCCCAGCCAGAGCCCTGACTTAAACCCAATTGAGCATCTCTGGAGAGACCTAAAAATGGCTGTCCACCAATGTTTACCATCCAACCTGACAGAACTGGAGAAGATCTGCAAGGAGGAATGGCAGAGGATCCCCAAATCCAGGTGTAAAAAACTTGTTGCATCTTTCCCAAAAAGACTCATGGCTGTATTAGATCAAAAGGGTGCTTCTACTAAATACTGAGCAAAGGGTCTGAATACTTAGGACCATGTGATATTTCAGTTTTTCTTTTTTAATAAATCGCCAAAAATGTCAACAATTTTATTGATTTTAGCAAATGGCTGCAATATAACAGAGTGAAAAATTTAAGGGGGTCTGACTCTGAATACTTTCCATCCCCACCATACATTAAACTGAGCATTTACTTTGCGTCACATTCAAACAGTGTTTGCAGTATCTGGCAGGTATGGACTTTTTAAAAGAAGGGTGTAGCGCTTAATGAGAACTATATGATAGTCCAACGTGAACATTCAGTGTGTTAAATGGTTTATACATCAACTTCACTCTTAAAGTCCATAATTAAAATAGTACATCTTGCAAAATCCATTTGTAAGGACAACGCCACCAGCACCCGAACACACTGCCTCTTACCCTTAGGTAGATTAACCACTTGAGGTCCGGGCCATAGCCGAATGACGGCTACAGCGCGGACCTCATTCTCCAGGAGGCCGTCATGGGACGTCCTCCCCTTTCCTCGTTCCCCATGCGCGCATCGGGGAAATTCTGTGCTGGCCGTGTCCCTTGGACACATCCAGTCACAGATCGCGGTAAATGGCCAATCACAGCGGCCGTTTACAGCGCGATCGCCGGTGCCAATGAGAGGATCTCAAATGTAAACATATGAGATCATCTCTCATTGCCGGCTCTCTCTCCTCACACAGAGACCGCGTGTGAGGAGAGAGAGAGGATCTGACAGCGATCTGTGCTTCAGTGAGTGAAACAACATATTTTACACTGATAAAAGTGCCCAAACTGTGCCCAAACAGTGCCCCACCAGTACAGTGGGATCTGTGCCAATCAGTGCCAATCGGTGACCACCTGTGCCAATAGGTGCCCACCTGTGCCCATCTGTGCTCACCTGTGCCCAACTGTGCCATTGGTGATCAGTGTCCGGACATCTGTGCACATCTGCAATCAGTGCCCACCTGTGCCACCTCATCGGTTCCCACCTTTGCCACCTCATCGGTGCCCACCTGTGCCAATCAGTGCCCATCTGTGCCGCCTTATCAGTGCACATCTGTGCAATCAGTGCACATCTGTGCCGCCTCATCAGTGCCCATCTGTGCCACCTCATCAGTGCCCATCTGTACCGCCACATCTGTGCCACCTCATCAGTGCACATCTGTGCCACCTCATAAGTGCAATCAATCAGTGCACAACTGTTCCGCCTCATCAGTGCCCATCTGTGCCACCTCAGTGCCCATCTGTGCCATCTCATCAGTGCCACCTCATCAGTGCATATCTGTGCCATAAATCAGTCCCCATCTGTGCCGTCTCAGTGCACATCTGTGCAATCAGTGCAGCTTCATCAGTGCCCATCTGTGCCACCTCATCAGTGCATATCTGTGTAATCGGTGCACATCTGTGCTGCCTCATCAGTGCACATCTGTGCAGCCTCATCAGTGCCGCCTCATCAGTGCACATCTGTGCCGCCTCATCAGTGCACATCTGTGCCACCTCATCAGTGCATATCTGTGTAATCGGTGCACATCTGTGCTGCCTCATCAGTGCACATCTGTGCAGCCTCATCAGTGCCGCCTCATCAGTGCACATCTGTGCCGCCTCATCAGTGCACATCTGTGCCACCTCATCAGTGCATATCTGTGTAATCGGTGCACATCTGTGCTGCCTCATCAGTGCACATCTGTGCAGCCTCATCAGTGCCGCCTCATCAGTGCACATCTGTGCCGCCTCATCAGTGCACATCTGTACCACCTCATCAGTGCACATCTGTGCCACCTCATAAGTGCAATCAATCAGTGCACAACTGTTCCGCCTCATCAGTGCCCATCTGTGCCACCTCAGTGCCCATTTGTGCCACCTCAGTGCCCATCTGTGCCATCTCATCAGTGCCACCTCATCAGTGCATATCTGTGCCATAAATCAGTCCCCATCTGTGCCGTCTCAGTGCACATCTGTGCAATCAGTGCAGCTTCATCAGTGCCCATCTGTGCCACCTCATCAGTGCATATCTGTGTAATCGGTGCACATCTGTGCTGCCTCATCAGTGCACATCTGTGCAGCCTCATCAGTGCCGCCTCATCAGTGCACATCTGTGCCGCCTCATCAGTGCACATCTGTGCCGCCTCATCAGTACACATCTGTACCACCTCATCAGTGCCCATCTGTGCCACCTCATCAGTGCCCCTCTGTGCCACCTCATCAGTGCCCCTCTGTGCTCATCAGTACCGCCTTATCAGTGCCCATC
This sequence comes from Lithobates septentrionalis, assembly GCA_037952835.1. Taxonomy (NCBI): domain Eukaryota; kingdom Metazoa; phylum Chordata; class Amphibia; order Anura; family Ranidae; genus Lithobates; species Lithobates septentrionalis. Next base: position 4,263,835 of record JBBDGP010000561.1, on the reverse strand, counting down.
AGTGCAGGCTTAGCACACACCTGTGTAGTCGCATCATCACCAGCAAGCATGTCCAAAAGAGGCTTTTCCGCCGAAGAGGCATACCAGATCCTTTGCCAGGCCGACGAGAGCAACGCGGGAGCTCTCTTGTTCGGATTCCATTTCAAACTCCGATTCTGAGTCGGAGGTCAATTATGAGCCAGTCCTCGGTAGTGGAACACTGAGAGACCCCAGAGGAGGAAGATATTCGGCCCGCCAAATGAAGGCGTTCTAGTGAGGAGGCAGTGGCATCCACCAGCACCGCAGTGCCATCCACCAGCACTGCAGTGCCTCGGCAAGAAAGGCCAAGGACCCATGCCAGCCTTCCCTATGCCCTTCAAAACCCCTTGTGGCTTTCTCCTAATTCAGGAGAAGCCAACATTCCCCCTTTTCACTGCCCACCCAGGAGTCCAGGTAGACACGGAAAATTTTTCCCCAATCAATTTTTTTTATTTCATTTTTACAGAGGACATGCTATCAACAATTGTGGCCCAGTGCAACCTTTATGCACAGCAATTTTTTTTAAAATAATCCAACGTCCTATTATGCCCATCGCTATGAGTGGAGAGACCTAACGGTGGAGGAGGTGAAGGTTTTTTTAGGCCTCACATTTTGTATGGGACCAAAAAAAAAAAAACCTTGAATTCCTATTGGTCAACCCACCCCATCCACCACATGCCAATCTTCTCCAAGGTAATGCCCAGAACCAGATAACAAATAATAATGAGGTTCCTTCATTTCAATGATAACACCCAGTGCCCTCCCCGAAATGACAGGCTTTACCAAATTCGGCCAATACTTAATTATTTTTCAGAAATATTCCCCCAATTGTTCACCCCGGACCAACACATATGTGTGGATGAGTCCCTTGTTAAATTTAGTGGCAGGCTTAAAATTAAGCAATTTATCCCCAGCAAAAGGGCCCGCTATGGGGTGAAGGTATACAAATTATGTGACCGAGTCACAGGGTACATGTATGCCTTCAAAGTGTACGAAGGGAAGGACACCCAGCTGCAACCCCCTAATTGCCCAGACTACTTGGGATCAAGCAGGAAAATTGTTTGGGACCTGATATACCCCCTACTGGAGAAAGGCTACCACCTGTATGTAGACAACTTCTACACATCTCTGCCCTTGTTCCACAACCTTCACCGGAAGAAGACGCCTGCATGTGGCACCGTAAAAAGGAACCTGGAAGGGCTTTCCTCAAAGTCTTGTCAATAAGAGGTTGAGGAAAGGAGAAACGGCAAGTCTGCGGAACAAGGAGATTTTGGCAGTGACGTGGAGGGACAGAAGAGATGTCTATATGTTGTCTTCGATCCACAATGATACCTTCGTAGAAATCCCTAGAAGAAATGGCCCCATCCAAAAACCAAAATGCGTTTATGAATATAATTTGTTCATGGGGGGAGTCGACTTCAATGACCAAATGTTGGAACCATACCTTGCCACAAGATGGACATACCATTGGTATAAAAAAGGCGCAATTTATTTTTTTCAATTGGCCATATACAACTCATATGTAATTTACTGCAACTCCACCCAAAACCTCAAACGCTTCCTTGGCTACCAGGAGGAAATTTACACTGCCCTTATATTCCCGAACGGCCCCCCAGAAAACATCCGATCAGATGTTCTTAGTCGACTCTCTGAACGCCACTTTCCAGATAGACTCCCTCCCAGACCAACAGGCCAACGACGTAAAAAAAAATGTAAGGTGTGTACCAGAGCAGGAGTCAGAAGAGACACATCTTATTACTGTGCCCAATGTCCTTCCGAACCAGGCCTCTGCATAGGTGAATGTTTTCGCCATTACCATACTTCAATAAATTATTAGTGAAGTATGGTAAACGTAATCCTCAGTTCCTGCCTTCACACACATTCACACCCCTTATGCCACTGCCTGCTCTGTAACTGACCCTGGCTTGTTATTCGACCACGCTTCTGCCTTCCGATTCTGAACATAACGCTGACTGATCTGGAACTGACCCTGCACTGTTATTCAACCATGCTTCTGCCTAACGATTCTGTACATACCTCTGCCTGATCTGGAACTGACCTTGGACTGTTTGACCATGATATTTGCCTGCCTCTTTGACTGATCTTGTACCCTGCAACTGGACTAGTGGGATTCAACACAGGGGTCTCACATATGTGAGGGGCTCCAGAATTGTTTTTCTGGATGAAGAAAACTATTTTTTTTGTGTTCTCATTCCTAGATTAGGGTCTGGAGACTCGGAGGCTTCAAAGAGATTTTGGTGGGAGAAGCCTCTACCCCTGTCCCCATTCTGTCCTGAACGAGGCCCTACTTCTGCCTGCTACCTGTAGGACTTACTGCCATTATGTCCCTGCCTGTTGCACTAACCACACCACATGTTCCTGCCTACTACCAGGACCAATATTTATGGCACTTCTGACAATATCTCTGCCTGCACTAACCCTGGACTGTATATGGACAGTACCCTGCCTGCTGCCTGGACAATTGTGTTTGCCGTTGCTGACCAAGTCCCTGCCTGCTGCCTGGACCAGTGCTATCCACCGGTGTACAACTGCGCTACTACAACCACAGGTAATCTTTTGTTTACACTTTGCTCAGCATAATGTATTTTGTGGTGTAATTCTTGGTATGTGCATGCTATGTGCTTTAGAGGACAACTTTGGGCAAATTTCAATATTATTTAACATTCATACTAAATCTCAAACTAACCCTTTAATTTACAATTAAAATGAATACATCCATGGCACTGATTTTGCAAGGTTTTCTAAAATGATAACTCAGCAGTTGCTGCTCCCTTGTCCTTTCCACACTGAATCTCTATATACCTCCTTATGAGGAAGGGAGGTTAGTCAAATGTGTTTAATTTGAGCTTTAGCTATTCATCCCTGTAAGCTACAAATATTTTCAGTTTATAGATACACATATACAGTACTTTACATTCTCTGTAAAGTAAACATATGATAAAATATTGCGTTTCCACTGCACACTTCTGAAAAAGTTAGTTTCCTGGCTGTGATGCTGACAGCAAGATGTCCTTATCTGAATATACATTCTGGGCCAGTAAAAGCACTGAAGGAAAAATATGACTGTAAGGCATTTCTGTTAGATAGCATTAGTAGCTCACTGCCTGGTCTTGTTTGTTGCCTGCCATTGATGTTTAAAACTGAACCCCAGGCAAACAGCTACAGGTGAAATAGTCATATGGGACTTTACCTGTGACAGTTTTCTTTCTATTTCCTATGTGTGCAACAAACTCAGGTTGTTCTTATGTGTGACACTTTTACATTTTGGAGCCATGGCTACCACAAATTAAAAAAATACCACAATATTGGTGGCCCTCCATTTCCTCTTGTATTGTAACTGTACTGTCTGCCTTCATTTTGTAAAGGACTACGCAAACTGTTGGCGCCATATAAATCCTGTACAATAAGAAGAAGAAACAGCAGAAGAAAAGTGGAGGTTGAAATAAAATTGTCACATGCATCTCACTGACAAAAATCAGTTTGAGACAAAATTCTATCTGAGGCAATTTTGCAACAGATTCCTATACTTTATACCAGGGGTAGGCAACCTTTTGAGCACAGTGTGACGAAAAATGTTTTCAAAGAAATTGATTGTGCCGATTTTATAATAAAAAAATTTCAACTTCACACTCTCAATCACGAAAAGGATTTTATAAAGTAAATGCTGTAAACTAATTTAGTAGTGAGAAATTAACATCCTGCACTCACTCCTCAGATCAGCCCCAATTCCTGCAACTCCACACCTCAGATCACTGTAACTCCCTGCACATCTGCCCCACCACTGCAACTCCCTGCACATCTGCCCCACCACTGCAACTCCCTGCACATCTGCCCCACCACTGCAACTCCCTGCACATCTGCCCCACCACTGCAACTCCCTGCACATCTGCCCCACCACTGCAACTCCCTGCACATCTATCCCACCACTGCAACTCCCTGCACATCTGCCCCACCACTGCAACTCCCTGCACATCTGCCCCACCACTGCAACTCCTTGCACATCTGCCCCACCACTGCAACTCCCTGCACATCTATCCCACCACTGCAACTCCCTGCACATCTGCCCCACCACTGCAACTCCCTGCACATCTGCCCCACCACTGCAACTCCCTGCACATCTGCCCCACCACTGCAACTCCCTGCACATCTGCCCCACCACTGCAACTCCCTGCACATCTGCCCCACCACTGTAACCCCCTGCACATCAGCCCCACCCCTGTAACCCCTGTACATCTGCCCCACCACTGTAACCCCTGTACATCTGCCCCACCACTGTACCACCCCTACTCTTCTGTCCCACCACTGTAACCCCCTGCTCATCTACCCCACCACTGTAACCCCCTGCATATCTTTTTTTTAATTGGAAAACCAACTTTATTAAGAAAATATATGCTTGGTACATAAAAAATAATATAAGCCAACATGGCCAGAACAGTAATACATACATGAGCACATTAAGATATCTACATGATATAGGGTGATATCTGGAAGAGCAACTCCTTCCAATGTCACTGGGTTGTTAAGTATTTTCCAAGATAATTTGTGTCTGCTGGGTCCCCATATAAACGAATTAGGAATAGATTCAATTGTTTTGAAATTGAAAATTTTTTGGGATATATACAGGGGAGCATGCCACACCAAATAGAGTATCTTTGGAAGAAGTATCATTTTGACTAGACTGATGCGTCCCATGACACCCAGGGGTAGTCGAGCCCAATTTTGTGTCTTAGTCTTGATCAGGGTGTACAGGGGTTCAATATTCAAGAGTATGTAGTCTGTAAGCGATCTGGTAACATGCACTCCGAGGTACTTAATTACAGAGACCGAGGGGGGGGGGGGGTGAGTGAGGGGGGGAAATGGTCAATCGGAAGGATCTGGGATTTAGACCAATTTATGCTTAGGCCCGAGTGGCAACCAATGTGCTCTATGGAGTGGAGGGCTGCTACGAGGGAGGGACCCGAGTCGGCCAAGTAGAGGAGCGTATCATCTGCGTACATCCCAATCTTTTCTAACTCCCTGCATATCTGCCCCACCACTGTACTACCCTGCACATCTGCCCCACCTCTGTACCCCCATGCTCATCTGTCCCACCACTGTACCTCCCTGCACATCCGCTCCACCGCTGTACCCCCATGCTCTTCTGTCTCACTGATGAACCATCTTCTCATCTGTCCTAACACTGAACTTATCTGCTCATCTGCCCCACCACTGTAACCCCCTTTCTCATCTGCCCCGCCACTGTACCCCTCTGTACATCTGCCCCACCTCTGTATCCCCTGCTCTTCTGCCCAACCATTGTAACCCACTGCTCATCTGTCCCACCAATGCACCTCCTTTCACATCTGTCCCACCTCTGTACCTCCCTTGCTCATCTTTCCCACCACTGTAACCCCCTTCTCATCTGGCCCATCACTGTACCTCCCTGCTTTTCTGTCCCACTGCTAAACCCCCTTCTCATCCCTCCCACCACTGTACCTCCTGCATATCTGCACCACCACTGTACCTCCTTGCTCTTCTGTCCCACCACTGTAACCCCCCTGCTCATCTACCCCATCAATGTACCCCTTATCTCATCTGCCCAACCACTGTACCTCCCTGCACATCTGCTCCACCGCCGTACCTCCATGCTCTTCTGTCTCACTGCTGAACCATCTTCTCATCTGTCCTAACACTGAACTTATTTGCCCATCACTGTAACCCCCTTTCTCATCTGCCCCACCACTGTACCTCCTGCACATCTGTCCCACCTCTGTTCCCCCTGCTCTTCTGCCCCACCACTGTAACCCCCTGCTCATGTGTTCCACGATGTTCCTCCTTTCTCCTCAGCACCCCTCTGCACATCTGCCCCACCTCTGTACCCCCCTGCTCCACTACTGTAAAACCCTGCTCATCTGTCCCACCAATGTACCTCCTTTCTTCTCTGCCCCGCCACTGTACCCCCCTGCACATCTGCCCCACCTCTGTACCCCCTGCTCTTCTGCCCAACCACTGTAACCCCCTGCCCATCTGTCCCACCAATGCACCTTTCACATCTGTCCCACCGCTGTACCCCCCTGCTCATCTTTCCCATCACTGTAACCCCCTGCTCATCTGCCCCATCACTGTACCCCCCTGATTTTCTGTCCCACTGCTAAACCCCCTTCTCATCCCTCCCACCACTGTAACTCCTGCGCATCTGCACCACCGCTGTACCCTCCTGCTTTTCTGTCCCACTGCTAAACCCCCTTCACATCCCTCCCACCACTGTACCTCCCTGCACATCTGCTCCACCGCCCTATCCCCATGCTCTACTGTGTCACTACTGAATCACCTTCTCATCTCTCCTAACACTAAACCCATCTATTCATCTGCCCCATCACTGTAACCCGCTTTCTCATCTGCCTTACCAATGTACCTCCTGCACATCTGTCTCACCTCTGTACCCCCCTGCTCTTCTGCCTCACCTCTGTTCCCCCTGCCCCACCACTACACCTCTTTTCACATCTGCCCCACTTCTCTACCCCCCCCTGCTTTTCTGTCTCACCACCAAACCCCCTTCTCATCTGCCCCTAACACTGAACCCCCCCTGTTCATCTGCCCCACCACTGTAACCCCCTTCTCATCTGCCCCACCACTGTAACCACCTTCTCATCTGCCCCAACACTGAACCCCCTTCTCATCTGCCCCAACACTGAACCCCCTTCTCATCTCTTCCACCACTGTACCTCCCTGCACATCTGCTCCACCGCCCTATCCCCATGCTCTTCTGTCTCACTACTGAATCAACTTCTCACCTCTCCTAACACTGAACCCATCTGCTCATCTGCCCCATCACTGTAACCCGCTTTCTCATCTGCCTTACCAATGTACCTCCTGCACATCTGTCTCACCTCTGTACCCCCCTGCTCTTCTGCCCCACCACTACACCTCTTTTCACATCTGCCCCACTTCTCTACCCCCCCCCCCTGCTTTTCTGTCCCACCACTGAACCCCCTTCTCATCTGCCCCTAACACTGAACCCCCCTGCTCATATGTCACACCACTGTAACCCCCTTCTCATCTCTTCCACCACTGTACCTCCCTGCACATCTGCCCCACAGGTTTACCCTGCTGCTCTTTTGTCCCACCTCTGAACCCCTCCTGCTCATCTGCTCCACCTCTGTACCCTCTTCTCATCTATGATATGTGCGATATGCAGAGTGGTGAAAGGAAGCAGAGATGAGACACATCTACCTGTACTGGCACCCTCATCCTGCTGATCCACCTCTCACATCCAGCCCACGTGCTTGTATGTGATGTCACATACAAGCATCTGGAATGGATGCGCAATGATGAGCTCAGGTCAGGGGCATTTTCTGAAAGTAGCAGGTCTGTATGAAGGATCATAAGTTGGGCCCCTGCAGCTGAGAAAAAGTTCCTGCGCCACAGCAAAAGTTGGGTGCGATTTTCATTGTACTAAATACTGGCTGTGGCTTAAAGGGACAGGGTTCAGTAGTAAGTGACGCAAAAGTTCAGGAATAATTTCAACAAAGTTCCCAGAAGCTCAACAGTAATTCCACAAACTGTCACCTGATTGTGGTTTTCTCAATCACAGTGAAATCCCTTCTTTCTAAGACTGGTAGCAACCAAGCAAGTCATCTTCCTCCAGATGCTGGGCAGGGCTATCAGGACTGTGATTGGCTTTAGAAGTGGCCATTGACAGTCCTCATCCTCCTGGAAACAGGGACCACTCCCCCTTATCAGAATTGCACCCAATCTCTTCCCCATCACAAAAGCTGGCGATCCCAGCTACAGCAAAGTTAGAGAACCAAACAATGTTTCCCATCTTTTACACTGTGTGGGGGCACAGCATCTCCCCCTCAGTGCAGGTGTGGTGTGGGGAATTCTGAAATTGGCGTGCATTAGTGCGGAAGAAGCTGTGTCTCACTAACACTTCCCTGTGCTTCTCTGCTGATGGGGAGGGAGTCGAGTGCCAGCAAAAGAGGCTTTGCATGACGCTTGCGGCACCAGTGCCGGGGGTTGCCTACCCCTGCTTTATACCAACAGTTACATGAAACTGTTGCAAGTTGTGCCATTGTTGCATGGATGGGAGACAGTCTTTGTGAATTCCAAGGATTGTCTCTTGAACAGTATTAAGATTCTCAGAGAGATGTCACTGCATGTAGTAGGTAACGAGCTCAGGCAAGAAACTCAGTTCACTCCCCAACATTTGCTTGAACTTTACTCCTGATCACTTGAACATTAACATGATCTCACAGAGAAAGATATAAAGGGAGAGATATTCAGGGTTCTGCTGTCTCCTGCCATCACAACATGACATAAATAAATGGAAAAAGCCACAACAATCCTCTCTTTTTGTATAAGTGCTAACTAGTTACAGCTGAACTCTATGCAGATATATACACAGTGCCTAAAATTGTCTTTATAACATCCTCCTATAGCCCTCTACGCAACTATGCCTAATGCTGGGAGCTTGCTGATACAAAGACAGAACAAAGGGGTTGATTTACTAAGGGCAAATCCTCTTTGCAGTACAAGTGCACTTGGAGGTGCAGTCGCTGTAGATCTGAGGGGAAGATCTGAAATGAGGGGAAGATCTGCTGATTTTATCATCCAGTCATGTGCAACCTAAAATGCTGTTTTTTTTATTTATCTTGCATGTCCCCCTCAGATCTAGTGACTGCACTACAAGTACACTGCAAATGCGATTGAAAGTGCACTTGGAAGTGCAAAGTGGATTTGACTTTAGTAAATAACCCCCACTGTGTTGATTTCATCTTGTGGACTGCCTCTTTCATTGTCCAATCAGTAGGCTTGACCAAGCTGTAGGTCATGGACCTGGCTATGCATTATGCCTGGGTGCCTGTACCAATCTAATAGAATTACAAATCTTTTGTCAAGTAAGACAGTTCACATATCAGTATTTAGCAGCCCATCTTTAATTCACATTAACCAAATGAAAAGCAGCACCGCTCACATGCTCCATTTAGCTGGACCGGCAAGTTCAAACACTACTGCTAGATGCTGGGACACTGATAAGAGCATGTCAAGCCCGACCATATAGCCACAAATGTTTCCCAAAAGTGCACCAAAACGCCCCTACCATTATAAGTCAATGGGAAAGCATCAGTGTGAAAGAGCCCTCAGCTACACAAAAGCACATCAGTGTGAAAGAGCCCTCAGCTACACAAAAGCACATCAGTGTGAAAGAGCCCTCAGCTACACAAAAGCACATCAGTGTGAAAGAGCCCTCAGCTACACAAAAGCACATCAGTGTGAAAGAGCCCTCAGCTACACAAAAGCACATCAGTGTGAAAGAGCCCTCAGATACACAAAAGCACATCAGTGTGAAAGAGCCCTCAGCTACACAAAAGCACATCAGTGTGAAAGAGCCCTCAGCTACACAAAAGCACATCAGTGTGAAAGAGCCCTCAGATACACAAAAGCACATCAGTGTGAAAGAGCCCTCAGATACACAAAAGCACATCAGTGTGAAAGAGCCCTCAGATACACAAAAGCACATCAGTGTGAAAGAGCCCTCAGCTACTACACAAAAGCACATCAGTGTGAAAGAGCCCTCAGCTACTACACAAAAGCACATCAGTGTGAAAGAGCCCTCAGCTACTACACAAACGCACATCAGTGTGAAAGAGCCCTCAGCTACACAAAAGCACATCAGTGTGAAAGAGCCCTCAGCTACTACACAAAAGCACATCAGTGTGAAAGAGCCCTCAGCTACTACACAAAAGCACATCAGTGTGAAAGAGCCCTCAGCTACACAAAAGCACATCAGTGTGAAAGAGCCCTCAGCTACACAAAAGCACATCAGTGTGAAAGAGCCCTCAGCTACACAAAAGCACATCAGTGTGAAAGAGCCCTCAGCTACACAAAAGCACATCAGTGTGAAAGAGCCCTCAGCTACACAAAAGCACATCAGTGTGAAAGAGCCCTCAGCTACACAAAAGCACATCAGTGTGAAAGAGCCCTCAGCTACACAAAAGCGCATTAAGTGTGAAAGGGCTCAAACTTACAGGCAAAGATGAAAGCACAACTGAAAGTAAAGTACCCTGGGAGCCTAAAACATTTGTGTGTACTTTTTTCATTGTGTATACATGGCAATGACTGTTACCAATGGAGTTAACCAATCTCATGTTCACTACTCATAGACGTGCACAGCTTATTGCATTAGGGTGTGCACCCCAAAGCTCAAACATCTGTGTGTGTATAATTTTATATATATATACACTACCGTTCAAAAGTTTGGGGTCACATTGAAATGTCCTTATTTTTGAAGGAAAAGCACTGTACTTTTAAATGAAGCTAACTTTAAACTAGTCCTAACTTTAAACAAATATACTCTATACATTGCTAATGTGGTAAATGACTATTCTAACTGCAAATGTCTAGTTTTTGGTGCAATATCTACATAGGTGTATAGAGGCCCATTTCCAGCAACTATCACTCCAGTGTTCTAATGGTACAATGTGTTTGCTCATTGGCTCAGAAGGCTAATTGATGATTAGCAAACCCTTGTGCAATCATGTTCACACATCTAAAAACAGTCTAGCTCCTTCCAGAAGCTACAAAACTGACCTTCCTGTGAGCAGATTGAGTTTCTGGAGCATCACATTTGTGGGGTCAATTAAACGCTCAAAATGGCCAGAAAAAGAGAACTTTCATCTGAAACTCGACAGTCTATTCTTGTTCTTAGAAATGAAGGCTATTCCATGCGAGAAATTGCAAAGAAATTGAAGATTTCCTACAACGGTGTGTACTACTCCCTTCAGAGGACAGCACAAACAGGCTCTAACCAGAGTAGAAAAAGAAGTGGGAGGCCGCGTTGCACAACTAAGCAAGAAGATAAGCACATTAGAGTCTCTAGTTTGAGAAACAGACGCCTCACAGGTCCCCAACTGGCATCTTCATTAAATAGTACCCGCAAAACACCAGTGTCAACATCTACAGTGAAGAGGCGGCTGCGGGATTTTGGGCTTCAGGGCAGAGTGGCAAAGAAAAACCCATATCTGAGACTGGCCAATAAAAGAAAAAGATTAAGATGGGCAAAAGAACACAGACATTGGACAGAGGAAGACTGGAAAAAAGTGTTGTGGACGGATGCCAAAGGTGTGCAATGCTGTAATTGCTGCAAAAGGAGGATTCTTTGATGAAAGCAAAGTTTGATGTAAAAACAAAGTTATTTCAAATACAAACCATTATTTCTAACCTTGTCAATGTCTTGACTCTATTTTCTATTCATTTCACAACGTATGGTGGTGAATAAGTGTGACTTTTCATGGAAAACACAAAATTGTTTGGGTGACCCCAAACTTTTGAACGGTAGTGTATATATATATATATATATATATATATATATATATATATATATATATACACATACATTTATATACATATACACATACATGCCTCTTCTAAAGATGATGTACAAGAAAGCCTGAAAACAGTTTGTTGAAGACAAGCAGACTAAGGACATGGATTACTGGAACCATGTCCTGTGGTCTGATGAGACCAAGATAAACTTATTTGGTTCAGATGGTGTCAAGCATGTGTGGCGGCAACCAGGTGAGGAGTACAAAGACAAGTGTGTCTTGTCTACAGTCAAGCATGGTGGCGGGAGTGTCATGGTCTGGGGCTGCATGGGTACTGCCAGGACTTGGGAGCTACAGTTCATTGAGGGAACCATAAATGCCAACATGTACTGTGACACATTGAAGCAGAGCATGATCCCCTCCCTTCGTAGACTGGGCCACAGGGCAATATTCCATCATGATAAAGACCCCAAACACATCTCCAAGTCGAACACTGCCTTGCTAAAGAAGCTGAGGGTAAAGGTGATGGACTGGCCAAGCATGTCTCCAGACCTAAACCCTATTGAGCCATCTGTGGGGCATCCTCAAATGGAAAGTGGGGGGAGTGCAAAGTCTCTAACATCCACCAGCTCTGTGATGTCATCATGGAGGAGTAGAAGAGGACTGCTGTGGCAACCTGTGAAGCTCTGGTGAACTCCATGCCCAAGAGGGTTAAGGTAGTGAGGGAAAATAATGGTGGCCACACATAATATTGGCACTTTGGGCCCAATTTGGACATTTTCACTTAGGGGTGTACTCACTTTTGTTGCCAGCGGTTTAGACATTAATGGCTGTGTTTTGAGTTATTTTGAGGGGACAGCAAATTTACACTGTTATACAAGATGTACACTGAAAAGATATAATAAAATATTTACAAAAATGGATGTACTCACTTTTGTGAGATAATATATATATATATATATATATATATATATATATATACACACACACACACACACACACACGATAAATTGCCAAAAGTATCGGGTGGCCTGCCTTTACACACACAGATTAACTTTAATGGCATCCCAGTCTTAGTCCGTAGAGTTCAATATTAAGTTGGCCCACCCCACCTTATAACAGCTCAGCTCTTCTAGGAAGGCTGTCCACAAGGTTTAGGAGTGTGTCTATGGGAATGTTTGACCATTCTTCCAGAAGAGCATTTGTGAGGTCAGGCACTGAGGTGCATGAGAAGGCTTGGCTTGCAGTCTCCGCTCTAATTCATCCCAAAGGTGTTTTCTATTGGGTTGAAGTCAGGACTCTGTGCAGGCCAGTCAACTTCCTCCACCCCAAACTCGCTCAGCCATGTCTTTACGAACCTTGATTTGGGCACTGGTCCAAATCATTTGGTGGAGGGGGGATTATGGTGTGGGGTTGTTTTTCAGGGGTTGGCCCCTTAGTTCCAGTGAAGGGAACTCTTAAGGCGTCAGCATACCAAGGCATTTTGGAGAATTTCATGCTCCCAACTTTGTGGGAACAGTTTGGGGATGGCCTCTTCCTGATCCAACATGGCTGCACACCAGTGCACAAAGCAAGGTTCATAAAGACATGCTCTTCGCAAGGGTGGTGGAAAATTAACTTGAAGTGCAAAAATTCACATTAGAATAGTAACTAAAACATATCGAATTAAGTATAACAATCTAAATAATTAAAATTCCAAAGTGCTATAATGGTGTGAACCTCCCAACTAAAAGTTCACACTTGAGCGTTTCGTTTTCAGGCAGAAAGACGCTATGTTTTTGCTGCGATTTTGCACAGGTCAAAAGGTCGCCAATGTAAAAAGCTGAAAAACGCCTGTAATCTGCCCAAAAAAGATGATCATGTACTTTTTTCTTTTTAACATCAGGCATTTTGCTTTAGGCTACAAAACGCTCAGATGTGAACAGGGGCCATTTAGATTAATAGGATTTTGCTTGTTGGGCATTTTCAGGTGTTTTTTCTGCCATTTTACGAACTGAAAACGCTCAGGTGTGAAGGCAGCCTAAGTTAATTTGTATTGCAATTATCTGTAGAGGCATTTCTGCCACCTCTGCCAAGTTTAAAAAAAATGTAGATCTTATTCTCATTTTGACGTGTATTACATGTTAGAGCTGCACGATTCTGGCCAAAATGAGAATCATGATTTTTTTGCTTAGAATAAAGATCACGATTCTCTCATGATTCTCACAACGTAACATCATCTTTCACATTATACAAAAAAATTGGGCTAACTTTACTGTTTATTTTTTTTTTAATTCATTAAAGTGTATTTTTTTCCCAAAAAATTGCATTTGAAAGACTGCTGCGCAAATACAGTGTGACATAAAATATTGCAACAACCACCATTTTATTCTCTAGGGTCTCTGCTAAACATTTAAAAAAAAAAAATAATAATGTTTGGGGGTTCTAAGTAATTTTCTAGCAAAAAATACTAATTTTAACCAACAAGTGTCAGAAAAAGGTTTAGTCTTTAAGTGGTTAAACTTTTCTCATTTACAGACCATTCCTTTGATCTAAAGAACAAAATGTTACAGTGTTTATAGTTAGCTCAGGGCTGAGGAACGTTGAGATACTTGACAGGCTGCCTGTTTGTTTTTTGTTTGTTCTTTTGACAGCTGTCGGCTTGAGCAGAGAGTTTTGCATAGAAAGAATCGGGAAAATGCTTTGTAAGAGCCCTTGCACACTGGGGCGGGGGGCGGCGTCGGCGGTAAAACGCCGCTATTATTAGCGGCGTTTTACCGTCGGTATGCGGCCGCTAGCGGGGCGGTTTTACCCCCCGCTAGCGGCCGAGAAAAGGTTAAATACCACCGCAAAGTGCCTCTGCAGAGGCGCTTTGCCGGCGGTATAGCCGCGCCGTCCTATTGATTTCAATGGGCAAGAGCGGTAAAGGAGCGGTATACACACCGCTCCTTCACCGCTCCGAAGATGCTGCTGGCAGGACTTTTTTTTACCGTCCTGCCAGCGCATCGCTCCAGTGTGCAAGCCCTCAGGGCTTGCACACTGGAATGAAAGCAGCGGCACTTTCGGGGCGGTTTGCAGGCGCTATTATTAGCGCAATAGCGCCTGCAAACCGCCCCAGTGTGCAAGGGCTCTTAAGGTTGGGCAGTGGCGTCACTATGAGGGTTTGGCCCACACCAGGAGACACCCACCAGAGGGGTGACACTGGGACAGCCGCTACAGTGCAATATATTGCTTGCAATGCAGAGCTGCAGCAGAGCGGAGCGAGCAGGACACGTAGACGTGCGAGGGAGGGACGTGCGATCCCACCGCTGAAGGAGGAGAAAGAGGTGAGGACAAAGCAGCCTTGAGTGACTGTCTTCATCTGCAGCTATGCATTAAGTTACTGCTCACCGAATAGATCACTAACCTGCCCTATACCACCCCAAACTGACCTATACAACCCCTATAGTACCCCAAACTGACCTATACTACTCCTATACCATCCCAAAACTGACCTATACCACCCCTATAGTACACCAAACTGAACTATACCACCCCAAACTGCCCTATACCCAACCCATACCACCCCAACCTGCCCTATACCATGATTGGTAGCACCGATGGCCACTGATAGGCAGCACTGATGGGCAACACTGATTGGCAGCACCGATAGGTGGCACTGATGGAGGAGAGGGAGTTTCATATTGAGCAGAAAACGAGGCTTGTAAGAGCCGCTCAGTGTGTGAAACTGTCAGGTAATGTACCTGCTTGTAGAGACAAAGCTGTGAAAACTCAGCGGTGATGTCGGGGGTGAGCGGGACCGAGCAGCTATCAAAACACCAGCCAATAATTAGGCTGCTTAAGAAAGGGGGCGGGGTCACATACACATAGCAGCCTGCCCAGCCTCTATCCAACTGGCGTTTGATAGCTGTTCAGTCCCGCCCACCCCCGACATCACTGCTGAGTTTTGACAGCTGGTCTCTCTACAAGCAGTTACAATACCTTACAGTTTCACACACTGAGCGGCTCTTACAAGCCTCGATCTGCTCAATGTGATACTGTTTCACAAGCAGCGGCGGGCTACACACTCTATTGGAAGCAGCATTTCACAGCAGCCCAACGGGCAGATCGCATTAGACAGCCGGCATGCGGCTACACTAACACGCTCGGGGGAATTAGGTTGTGCCCAGGCACACCCAGCGTGCACACCTATGTCACTACTAAAAAAACAGGAGTGGTCTTGTAAGCTGACAGTGCCCAGCTTCAAAAGCGCATCCTAGTACCTTTCCACCACCTGTACCTCACTACTGGCCCATCAAAGTGATGAAGGGCCTCTGAATAAGAAGAGGGTAGACCAGAGCGACCAACCAGGATGCTGGTGGCTACTAGCATTCAAGAGCATTCCCAATTCTAATGCCGCGTACACACGGTCGGACTTTTCGTCTACAAAAGTCAGACAGCCTGTCCGACAGACTTCCGGCAGACTTTCGGCGGACTTGCGGCGGACTTGCGGCATACTTTCTAACGAACGGACTTGCCTACACACGACCACACAAAAGTCCGACGGATTCGTACGTGATGACGTACACCGGACTAAAATAAGGAAGTTCATAGCCAGTAGCCAATAGGTGCCCTAGCGTGGCTTTTTGTCCGTCGGACTAGCACACAGACGAGCGGATTTCGGGGTCCGTCGTAGTTACGAAGTAAAGATTTGAAGCATGTTTCAAATCTAAAGTACGTCGGATTTGAGGCTAAAAAAGTACGTTGAAAGTCCGGAGATTACCAGCCAGCTTTAGTCCGTCAGCGTCCGTTGGACTTTTGTAGACGAAAAGTACGACCGTGTGTACGCGGCATTAGGCATCCTGAGTCACTCTACAAAACAGAAATTAGCATACAGGCAGTTAGTGGTGCCTACCTTTTTTTTTTAAGTAACACATAAAAGGTTTGAATCACCCAAAAAATTGTATTTTAGTCTGTTGGCATGAGTCAACACGTGACTCCCTCTGATACTCCAAAAGTGGAGACTTCCCAATAATGATCACAGCAGGTGTGCAAACACAAGAACCTAAAGTGGTTGTAATGCCTGGTTCACACTGGTGCAGCATGGGATCCGACTTGTGAGAGCACAAGTCGCATGACATGTCAAATTAAATGTTTCCCTATGAGAGCCGTCTTAACTGATCCGACACAAGTTGCTCCAACTTTAGAAAAGGTTCCTGCACTACTTTGGTCCGACTTTGATACTAATCCATGCCATTAAGTGTAAAAGTCACATTAAGTCGGATCAAAGTCGGACTGAAGTTGCAGGGCAAAGTCTGATCGGAAGTCACGCAACTTTCATGTCAGAGCAGTGTGAACCAGGGCTAAACCCTTACATATATGTAGTGAAGTGACTGGCCTCAGGCAATGCACAGAGATGAAACAAATCCTCCTATATAAGTTGTACCTGTCTGGAAAACAGGTATATTCAAGCTACCACATCCAAGTAATAATCATTCAATTCAGGCGCAGGCCTGAAAAAGGTCTCCCCAACCAGCATATAGAATCAAAAAGGGAAAAGGCAAGTTCCACAAAATCGGCTAAAAATGCATTAGACCTTGATTAACCACTTCAGCCCCATAAGGTTTTACCCCCCTTAATATCCAAAAAAAAAACTATAAAAAAAAAAAAAACTAATGTATTCATCAGTTTAGGCCGATATATATTCTTCTACATATTTTTGGTAAAGAAAAAAAAAAGAATGGCAATAGGCATATATTGATTGGTTTGCGCAAAAGTTATTGTGTCTACAAACTACGGGATCGATTTAGGGACTTTTATTTTTTTATTATCGTTTTTACTGGTAATGGTGGCGATCTGCGATTTTTAGCAGGACTGCGACATTGTGGCGGACAAATATGACCCCAAATTACACTTTTTGGGGACCAGTGACATTATTACATTGATCAGTGCTATAAAAATGCACTGATCAATGTATAAATTACACTGGAAGGGAAGGGGTTAACACTTGGGGGGGATCAAGGGGTTAAGTGTGTTCCCTCAGCATGTTCTAACTGTGGGGGGATGGGCTTACTGAAACATGACAGAGATCACTGCTCCCGATCACTGGGAGCAGAAGATCCCTGTCATGTCACTAGGCAGAACGAGGCAATGCCTTGTTTATATAGGCAGTTCCCTATTCTGCCTCTCCTCGCCGCAATCACGGCCCGCTGGTGGACATAGAGTCCGCGAGACCCGCGGGCACGCTCCCATAGCACACGGCAAGAATGCGCACGCCCGCTATCCTGCTTTTACGGACTGACGTATAGGTACGTCAGTTTGCGCAGGAGAGCCATTCTGCCAAAGTATATCGGCGTGAACTGGTCAGCAAGTGGTTTAAATACTGGTAAAAAAATATCCAAAAAGCAGCAACACATTTCAGCCGTTAGGCCTTAATCATGGCTCACACACTGCAGAGCTCAGTGAGGAGACCTCCGACAGCTCATTACAGGGATGAGACACACCCCTTTAACATACCGCATAGGAAAAAAAATCACCATTTTTCTCTTGGTGTCAGAAAAACTTGTCAGAAGTAATTCATGCTGATAGTAGAGGAACGAAGCAGCAAACAGGAACGACATTAAGATCCCTTTTACACTGGGGCCGGCCGTGCATTAGCGATGAAGTGTCGCTCGTTTTAGCGGCGCTTTAGCGCTGTTTAAGCGGCACTTTCTGGCCACTAGCCAGGCGCTTTTAACCCCTGCTAGTGGTTGAAGGGGTTGAAAACTCCCGTGTTTCAGCGCTTCGGAAGCGCTGCCCATTCACTGCAATAGGCTGGGACGTTTTGGGAGCGCTGTATACAGCGCTCCCAAACCGCCCCAAAGATGCTGCTTGCAGGACTTTTTCTAATGTCCCGCAAGCGCACCGCCCAGTGTGAAAGCATAGTAAATAGTAGGCGAGGTTAAAAAAAGACACAAGTCTATCTAGTCCAACCTGTGTGTGTGATTTTATGTCAGTATTACATTGTATATCCCTGTATGTTGTGGTTGTTCAGGTGCTTATCTAATAGTTTTTTTAAATTATCGATGCTCCCGCTGAAACCACCGCCTGTGGAAGGGAATTCCACATCCTTACCGCTCTTACAGTAAAGAACCCTCTACGTAGTTTAAGGTTAAACCGCTTTTCTTCTAATTTTAGTGATTGGCCGCATGTCTTATTAACTGGCTGCCGACCATCCGCCGCAGTTTTACTGCGGCAAAATGGCACGGCTGGGCAAAACGACGTTACCTTACGTCGCTTCGCCTTTTGGCCACTAGGGGCACGTGCACGCCCGCAGTGTGTGCCCGGAGCTGATGCGAGTGCAATGACCGCCGGGCACCCGCGATCGCTCGTGACAGAGCGAGAACCCAGGATCTGTGTGTGTAAACACACAGATCCCGTTCTCTCAGGGGAGAGGAGACAGATCGCCTGTTCATACTATGTATGAACACCAATCTCTCTCTCCTCCTAGACAGTCCCATCCCCCCACAGTTAGAACACAGTGAGGGAACAGAGTTAACCCCTTGAATCGCCCCCTAGTGTTAACCCCTTCCCTGCCAGTGACATTTATACAGCAATCAGTGCATTTTTATAGCACTGATTGCTGTATAATTGTCAATGGTCCCAAAAATGTGTCAAAAGTGTCCATTTTGTCCGCCACAATATCGCAGTCCTGATAAAAATCGCAGATCGCTGCCATTACTAGTTAAAATTTTAAAAAATGCCATAAATCTATCCCCTATTTTGTAGACGCTATAACTTTTGCGCAAACCAATCAATATATGCTTATTGCAGGTTTTTTTTTACCAAAAATATGTAGAAAAATACATATCCGCCTAAACTGAGGAAAAAATTGAAAAAAAAGTGGGATATTTATTATAGCAAAAAGTAAAAGATATCGTGTCTTCTTTTGTTTATAGCGCAAAAAATAAAAACCGCGGAGGTGATCAAATACCACCAAAAGAAAGCTCTATTTGTGGGGAAAAAAAAAGATGTCAATTTTGTTTAGGTACAGCGTCGCACAACCGTGCAATTGTCAGTTAAAGCGACGCAGTGTCGAATCGCAAAAAATGGCCTCGTCATTGAGCAGCCAAATCTTCCAGGGCTGAAGTGGTTAAAATCCCTTACGCAGAAGTGTTTTATCCCTATTGTGGGGTCACCAGTATGGTATTTGTACATTAAAAACATATCCCCTCTCAAGCGTCTCTTCTCCAGAGAGAATAAGTTCAGTGCTCGCAACCTTTCCTCATAACTAATGTCCTCCTTTATAAGTTTTTTTGGCCTTCTCTGGACTCTCTCCAGTTCCAGCACATCCTTCCTGAGGACTGGTGCCCAGAACTGGACAGCATAATCCAGGTGCGGCCGGACCAGAGTATTGTAGAGCAGGAGAATTATCATTTTATCTCTGGAGTTGATCCCCTTTTTAATGCATGCCAATATTCTGTTTGCTTTGCTTGCAGTAGCTTGGCATTGCATGCCATTGCTGAGCATATCACCCCAATAATTTGTTCAGATCTTTTTGCAAGGTTTCCACATCCTCCGAAAGAAGTTATTGCCCTGCTTAGCTTAGTATCATCCGCAAATACAGAGATTGAACTGTTTACCCCATCCTCCAGGTCATTTATGAATACATTTATTTTTTTTTTTGAATGAAAAGGTTTTTATTGCTCAAAAAACACACAGTACATTCAAACATGAAGCACAATAGACTTTGTTCAGATCTTGGGTTTTCCAACATACAATCCATTGTTACATTTGTCAACATTTTAAGTTTACTTCAGCTCATAGTGCCTTCTTATATGGACCATTAAATTTATCACAGTCTGTGCCATATAGCTACCCATTACCGCCTACTCCACGCTACCTGCATCCCTGTCCTTTTTCCTGAGAGTAGTTAAATGTCTATCTGGATGTCTTACTCATTTTGTACTTATACCCCTCTGAACAGTCTCATTTGTACTAACTCTGTGGGGCTTATTCCTGGTGTGTTGAGCCAAGCGTCCCACAGTTTGTCAAATTTGTCAGGGTTTCCCCTGTGCTGATATATGTATTTCTCCATTATGAGTGTTTTACCCATGTTTTAGTCTTTGGCGGTGGAGCTGATTTCCAGCTCATATGGATTGTTTTCCTAGCCTGGAACAGTGCTCTAGCGAAGGCAACTCTTGTTCCCTCCTCTGCGATCGCCCCCTACAGAACTCCCAGCAAGCAGCTCAGTGGTTCAAGGGGAAAATTGGTCTGGAACACCTGATTCAGTGTAGCCAGAACCTCCGTCCAATATCTATGGAGCTTTGGGCAACGCCATAGAAGGTGAATCAGATCCCCAGCCACTGTTCTACATCTACTGCATAATGGGTCAGGTATTTTGCCCATTTTGTATAGCTTTACAGGTGTATAATCTACTGTCAGTAGTAGTATATATATATATATATATATATATATATATATATATATATATATATATATATATATAGTTGGGATACCTTTTGTGCCACATTCAGTGAACATGTGTTAACTGCCTGCAGGGCCTCTTCCCACAGTGCCCCGTCAATGGGCCCCAAATCCGCCTCCCATTGTGTCACTGCCTTCATGGGGTGCCCTTCTTGGAACCACGACAGCATGTTACATATTGTAACATTAGGAAAGTATACCTTTTGTGTCAGACGTATCCTGCAGCATGTGAAAGACCGGAGTGGAGGACTGATTCCACTCCATGGCGTCCCCCTGTGCCCTAACGGCGTGTTGTAGGTAGTAAAATTACATGTTGGGGGGCAGTGCGTATTTAGATTGTAGATCCTTAAAAGAGAGTAAGGCTCCATTATGAAAAATGTGCCTCAGATGAGTTATACCCATTGGGGGGGCTACCTGAATCCCTGTTGAATCTTAGCTAATTCTGCATACGTTTTGTTTCCCCATATCGGGCTGTAAGCTGTGAACCCTGTTACGTTTTGTAGTTTAGTTTTGTTCCACACCTTTTGAAGGAGTGTGTACGTGGGCATTAGTTGGGCCTTTGGAATTGTTGAGCCTCTAGTCCCTCGGGTATAGATTCCGCCCCTGAGCCAAATAGCATGAGTCTAGCATATGAGCCCACCGGTGAGGGGGCCATGGCCCCTATCAGGTGCTGCAGCTCTAGTTTAATTCTAGGGGGTTTGGTGTGCCACAACAGGCTTAACAGGGAGTTAAACACTTTGAATATCTTCAGTGTGATGAATACCGGCTTGTTATGTAGCATGTAAAGCAACTGCGGCATCAGAATCATCTTGATGAGATTTGTCTTTCCTGCCAGTGACATTTTAAGCTTATTTATGAATAAATTAAATAGGATTAGACCCAGGACAGAACCCTGGCGGACCCCTCTTTCCATCCCTGCCCATTCCGAGTACTCCCCATTTATCACTACCCTCTGAACTCTCCCCAGTAGCCAGTATTCAATCCATGTACTCACCCTATGGTCTATGCCAATGGACCTTACTTTGTACAACACTCGGGTTTTCACATTTGGGCGGCATGGGAGGCAGTTTTCAGGCGCTATTTCTAGCGCTAAAATGCCTGAAAACTGCCTCAGTGTGAAAGGGGTCATAGTGTTCTTAATTGAGACAAGTATACACTATAGAGGGATATGTTTTGTTGATATTTCATGTCTGAGGATTAAAACCACTTTAAGTGCAGAGATACAGACTCTTCCTTCTGGTTGTGCCGTATTAAACCTTTTACCTCTTGAAGTCTATCAGACAGGTTTTGTCATAATGGAAACAGCAGAAACTGTTAAACCACTAATAAGCATGACTTGATACACCCACAGTGTTTATTAGTAGCTAAAATAAGCAAAATATCATGACTGATGGTTAAAGCAGTGTGCATGAGATGTAGGGCTGGTTCACACCAGATGCGATGGGACTGCATTGAGCGTCTATTCCAGAGCAGTTTCATCGCATGGACAAGTCAAAATGCTGTCTCCTATGTGCCCGGTCCACAACGCTGCATTGCAGTACTTTTTTCAGTGCAGCATGAGGCAATCTACTGCCTCGCACTGCACTGCTGGCAATTGAACTTTATGAAATGTCTGTGTGAAATCTCCATAAAACAAAGAAACCGTGCGATCGGAGTCGGATCTCAGAGCACAGCACTGGTGTGAACCAGCCCTTAAGCACTTCAATACCCTGGCCAATTTTCAGCGTTCTGTGCTGTTGCACTTTGAATGACAATTGCGCGTAACACGGTACCCAAATTAAATTTTTATCATTTTTTGAGACAGACAGAGCTTTCTTTTGGTGGTATTTAATCACCACTGGGTTTATTTTTTGCTAAACAAAAAAAGACTGAAAATTTGGAGGAAAAAAAAAAGGAAAAAATGTTTTACTTTGTTTCTGTTATAAAATTTTGCAAATAAATGATTTTTCTTCTTCACCGATTCGCGCTGATGAGGCTGCACTAATAATCAGGGCCCTGTACTCAATGTACTCAACGTGTCCTGTCAGCCTTGCCGGTTTATCAGTCTGTTTACATGTGTTGTGAACAAGCAAGCTACCGCTTGTGAAACGCGTCAACCGCCTGTCCTGTGTTTGTCTGATAAACTTGTGACAATAAAGGTACATCAAGCAAGTTTTTTGAAAATTCAGCGTGCGACCATTTCTTTATTTTATTCGCATTGGACGTTGGTGAGCCGGGGTCTGCACCTGAAGATTTGCCTGGGGCGGTGTGTGCTCTTCTTTGGTTTCTTCTGTTTACATGTGACCAGCTGTGATCGGACACAGCGGATCACATGGTAAAGGGCAACTGTGGTTGGCCATTTACTGCAATCTGTGATCAGCTGTGTCCAAAAGGTCCAAACCAGGAAGCGCAGTTCTGGGAGGACATCCATGGACACCCTCCTATAACTCGAGAGTGCAGGAAGGGAGTAAGGTGTCATTAAACCCAGACTATGAAAAACTCTCCTTACATGCTATATAACAGTGTGTATACTCACAAAGCCACTGAAGAATTTGTTTCGTGTAGAGTGAAATATACCTGGTTGATCCTGCCTTCAGGTGCCCCCTTCCATCTACTGTGTCCCCACTGCAGGCTGAGATTGTGTAGACCTGCTGGTGTCCTCTATGGAGTATGTTTCAGTTTCCCTTCTAAGCTCTTCATTTCCTCCCTTTTTTTTATCATGACTAACCACTTCCCGCCCAGCCTATAGCAGAATGACGGCCAGGTGGTGGTTCAGTTATCGTGACTGGGCGTCATATGACGTCCAACAGGATAACATGCCGGCGCACCCGTGGGGGCGCGCATCGCGACGATCGGTGGTGCGGTGTGTCAGTCTGACACACCAATACACTGATCTCGGTAAAGAGCCTCCAGCAGAGGCTCTTTACCACGTGATCAGCCGTGTCAAATCACGGCTGATCACGATGTATATAGGAAGAGCGGTTGATCAGCTTTTCCTCACTCGCATCTGACAGACGCGAGTAAAGGAGAGCCGATCGGCAGCTCTCCTGACAGGGGGGGTATGCACTGATTGTTTATCAGCGCAGCCCCCCCCGAGATGCCTACACTAGACCACCAGGGAAGCCCCCAGGATCACCAGGGAAATCCCCAGCATGTGGATGGCCAGGTACATCCCCCATGGTCATCTACATGTAAAAAAAAAAATGCCCAAAATATGCCAGTGCCCACAAATGGGCACTGACTGGCACATCATATTTACATGACAAAATAGGGATGCCCAGCAATGCCACCCATCAGTGCCCCCTATCAGTGCCCACCTATCAGTGCCCATCCATGCCACCTATCAGTGCCACCCATAAGTACGCATCAGTGCCACTCATAAGTACCCACCAGTGCCGCCTACGAGTGCCCATCAGTGCCTCCTATGAGTGCTCATCAGTGCTGCATACCAGTGCCATCTATCAGTGCCCATCAGTGGATCCTCATTGGTGCCACCTCATCAGTGCCCATCAGTGCCACCTTATCAGTGCTCATCAGTGCAGCCATATCAGTGCCCGTCATTGAAGAAAACATCCTTATTTACAAAAAAAATTAACAGAAACAAAGAAAAACTTGTTTTTTTGCACAATTTTCGGTCTTTTTTTATTTGTTGCGCAAAAAATAAAAATCGCAGAGGTGATCAAATACCACCAAAATAAAGCTCTATTTGTGGTAACAAAATGACAAAAAATTTGTTTGGGTACAGTGTTGTATGACTGCGCAATTGTCATTCAAATTGCGACAGCACTGAAAGCTTGGGTAGGAAGGTGTCTAAGTGCCTGGTATTGAAGTGGTTAAACAGTCCCACATGTGAGCATGCATATACACAGTGGTAAATGACACTCCCCTCCCTCCTCCATATCCTACTATTGCTAAACACTATGGGGGCGGTGCATCGAAATGATATTTATAGTGTAATTGTGGAACTTTTGAGGCATAGCATTTAGGAAAAACAACATTTATTTGGTTCAATTAAAATTAGACAAAATTGGTCCATACATTAACCACCTCAATACAGTGCATTTTCGCCCCCTTCCTGCCCAAGCCATTTTTCAGCTTTCAGCGCTGTCGCACTTTGAATGACAATTGCGCGGTCATACAACACTGTACCCAAATGAAATTGTTATCATTTTTTCCCCACAAATAGAGCTTTCTTTTAGTGGTATTTGATCACCTCTGCGGTTTTTATTTTTTGCGCTATAAACAAAAGAAGAGTGAGAAGTTTAAAAAAAAAACACAATAATTTTTATCTTTTGCAATAATAAATATCCAATTTTTTTTTCTTTAAAACAAATTTTTTCTCAGTTTAGGCCGATATGTATTCTTGTACATATTTTTGGTAAAAAAAATCGCAATAAGCGTATATAGATTGGTTTGCGCAAAAGTTATAGCGTCTACAAAATAGGGGATAGATTTATAACATTTTTATTTTTTTTATTTTTTTACTAGTAATGGCGGCGATCTGCGATTTTTATTGTGACTGCGATATTGCGGCGGACACATCGGACACTTTTGACACATATTTGGGACCATTCACATTTATACAGCGAACCGTGCTATAAAAATGCATTGATTACTGTATAAATGTGACAGGCAGGGAAGGGGTTAACACTAGGTGGTGATCGAGGGGTTAACTGTGTTGCTAGGGAGTGATTCTAACTGTAGGGGGCGGGGACTCACTAGAGGAGGAGACCGATCGGTGTTCCGCTGTGCTGGGAACACACCATCGGTCTCCTCTCCTCTGACAGGACCGTGGATCTGTGTGTTTACACACACAGATCCACGGTCCTGCTGTGTTACCGGTAATCGCGGGTGCCCGGCGGACATCGCGGCCGCCGGGCACGCGCCCCCTAGTGGCCTAGGAATGCGAGGCCGTCATATGACGCCCGCCCGCAACGAGAGCTGCGCCGCCTGGCCGTCAATAGACAGCCGGCGGTCAGCAAGCGATTAACAGACTATACTAAAATACAATTGTAAAACAATCAATCGCAAATCCTGTGGTAATTACATATGATAGTCATTCAAGCTCAACGTGTTTTTTGGACATGGTCCTCTTCATCAGGAGCTATCAGTATAGACTTTTATTTGTGACATCTAGATGAAATGACAAACCTTTAACAATTATAAAAATATAACAAATTTTCACACACTATATGTAATAGCATTTCCCAAGGGATTTCAACATTTGGGTCTGGGCAGTTCCTACTTATGGGCTCACACATACTGTATGTCTCTAGGGGCCTCAAGAGTCTCTCTCTCCTCCCTCTCCTCCAACCACCACTATACCATATTTATCGGCATATAACACGCACTTTTTCACCCTGAAAATTGGGTGCAAATAGCGTGTGCGTGTTATACGCAGATACTTCCATTTTGGCTGCCTCGGAGGGGACAGGGAGGGGGCGGGAGGTGCGTCGACAGATTACATACAGTGAGAATCTCCTGTTTACTTGGCGGCCTTTGTAATAGGAAGTCCTGTCCTGGGCCAGCATTGGACCACTGTTCTGTCTATCATAGGAGGCGGGACTTTGTATT
Organism: Lithobates septentrionalis; assembly: GCA_037952835.1. Taxonomy (NCBI): domain Eukaryota; kingdom Metazoa; phylum Chordata; class Amphibia; order Anura; family Ranidae; genus Lithobates; species Lithobates septentrionalis. The sequence continues at coordinate 4,237,514 of JBBDGP010000561.1, read as the reverse complement.
AAAGATGCCGCCGAGTAAACAGGAGATTCTCACTGTATGTAATCTGTCGATGCTAGTCCCGCCCCCCTCCCTGTCCCCTTCGTGGCAGCAGTAATCTGTCGTGAGGCTGCATTGATGGCAATGGTGAGGCTGCACTGATGGCAACGGTGAGGCTGCACTGATGGCAACGGTGAGGATGCATTGATGGCAATGGTGAGCCTGCAGATGGACATTGATCAGGCTGCGGATGGGCACTGACCCTTGTTTTGCTTTAAAGTTCTTTATTTAAAAAAAATTTCCTGAAACTTCCCTCTTAAAGTGAAGGTGCATGTTATACGCTGATAAATACAGTAATCTTTACAGATAGTTCCTGATGAAGAGGACCATGTTCAAGAAACACGTTCAGCTTGAATGACTATCATATGCAGTTACCACAGGATTTGGGATTGTATATTTTACAATTGCATTTTATTATAGTTTGTTAATGTATGGAACAATTTGTCTAATTTTAATTGAACCAAATAAATGTTATTTTTTTTTAAAAATGCTATGCCTCAAAAGTCCCACAATTACACTATAAATATTGTTTTGATGCATCAAATATAGGGATGTGGCATAAAAATTTAATTACCTTTCTGATCGGATTACTATGGGGGCGGTATATAGTATGCCGATTGATTACATTCACACATAAATGCTTAGTTTTAATATAAATCAGTATTAAATATATCTAATGTAATTGCCAATACGTGTAAAGTAAAGAAAAAGCCTTGGATGCCGATGCTGTCTGAACAAAGGGAAAGTTAGTGTCAGTCATCTCTGACCCTGCCTATACCATATTAATGCACAAAAAATACACGTCTGATGTTGAATAAAGATGTATATGGAGCTTTAAAACTGATTTTTGATATTTTTAAGTGAATTTAAATTACTCCTCTGAAACTGCTTTTTTTTTTTGTCATGTGACTGGCACAGCACCAATTAAGGCTGGTCATACACAGCCTTAGGCCCCTTTCACACTGGGGCGGTAGGGGGCGTCGGCGGTAAAACAGCGCTATTTTTAGCGCTGTTTTACCGCGGTATTCGGCCGCTAGCGGTGCGGTTTTAACCCCCCGCTGGTGGCTGAAAAAGGGTTAAAACCCCTCGTATAGCGCGGCTATAGCCGCGGTATTACCGCGGTATAGCCGCGCTGTCCCATTGATTTCAATGGGCAGGAGCGGTTTAGGAGCGGGGAATACACCGCTCCAAAGATGCGGCTTGCAGGAGATTTTTTCTTCTCCTGCCAGCGCACCGCTTCAGTGTGAAAGCCCTCGGGCTTTCACACTGAACAAACAGCGGAGGCTGTTTAGGGCGGTTTGCAGGCGCTATTTTTAGCGCAATAACGCCTGCAAACCGCCCCAGTGTGAAAGGGGTCTTACTGTAGAGAACAAAGCTTTTCCCTGCAGAAAGATCATGGAAAGATCATGTGAAAAAAAAAGAGCGCTGCAGGAATAAGGTACTTAGGAGTTTTTTCTTTTAAAAAAAACAAAAACAAAATACAGTGGCATGATAGATACAGTATCTCACAAAAGTGAGTACACCCCTCCCATTTTTGTAAATATTTTACTATATCTTTTCATGTGACAACACTGAAGAAATGACACTTTACTACAATGTAAAGTAGTGAGTGTACAGCTTGTATAACAGTGTAAATTTGCTGCCCCCTCAAAATAACTCAACACACAGCCATTAACAAAAGTGAGTACACCCCTAAGTGAAAATGTCCAAATTGAACCCAATTAGCCATTTTCCCTCACCGGTGTCATGTGACTCATTAGTGTTACAAGGTCTCAGGTGTGAATGGGGAGCAGGTGTGTTAAATTTGGTGTTATTTCTTTCACTCTCTCATACTGGTCACTGGAAGTTCAACATGGCACCTCATGGCAAAGAACTCTGAGGATCTTAAAAAAAAAAGAACTGTTGCTATACATAAAGATGGCCTAGGCTATAAGAAGATTGCCAAGACCCTGAAACTGAGCTGCAGCACGGTGGCCAAGACCATACAGCGGTTTAACAGGACAAGTTCCACTCAGAACAGGCCTCGTCATGGTCGACCAAAGAAGTTGAGTGCACATGCTCAGCGTCATATCCAGAGATTGTCTTTGGGAAATAGACGTATGAGTGCTGCCAGCATTGCTACAGGGGTTGAAGGGGTGGGTGGTCAGCCTGTCAGTGCTCAGACCATACCCCACACACTGCATTAAATTGGTCTGCATGGCTGTCATCCCAGAAGGAAGCCTCTTCTAAAGATGATGCACAAGAAAGCCCGCAGTTTGCTGAAGACAAGCAGACTAAGGACATGGATTACTGGAACCATGTCCTGTGGCCTGATGATAAAGGTATTTGGTTCAGATGGTGTCAAGCGTATGTGGCGGCAACCAGGTGAGGAGTACAAAGACAAATGTGTCTTGCCTACAGTCAAGCATGGTGGTGGGAGTGTCATGATCTGGGGCTGCATGAGTGCTGCCGACACTGGGGAGCTACAGTTCATTGAGGGAACCATGAATGCCAACATGTACTGTGACATACTGAAGCAGAGCATGATCCCCTCCCTTCGGAGACTGGGCCGCAGGGCAGTATTCCAATATGATAATGAACCCAAACACACCTCCAAGACAACCACTGCCTTGCTAAAGAAGCTGAGGGCAAAGGTAATGGACTGGCCAAGCATGTGTCCAGACCTAAACCCCATTGAGCAGCCCCTGTGGGGCATCCTCAAGCAGAAGGTGGAGGAGTGCAAGGTCTCCAACATCCACCAGCTCCGTGATGTCGTCATGGAGGAGTGGAAGAGGACTCCAGTGGCAACCTGTGAAGCTCTGCTGAACTCCATGCCCAACAAGGTTAAAGCAGTGCTGGAAAATAATGGTGGCCAAACAAAATATTGACACTTTGAGCCCAACTTGGACATTTTCACTTAGGGGTGTACTCACTTTTGTTGCTAGCGGTTTATACATTAATGGCTGTGTGTTATTTTAAGGCGACAGCAAATTTACACTGTTTTACAAGCTGTACACTCATTACTTTACACATAAAGTGTCATATCTTCAGCGTTGTCAAATGAAAAGATATAATAAAATATTTACAAAAATGTGAGGGGTGAACTCACTTTTGTGAGATACTGTATACAGTATATGGTTCATGTGAATGAATTATGCCAATTAATACTTCTCTGTTTAGTATCACTTTAAGCTGGCCATACATGGATTGAAATTTGGCCAATTCAGCAGGGACCAGCTGATTTTCGATCCATGTATGGACTAGCTGGTTGTACATAAGTTGATCTATCGATCGACTTGAGTATAACCACCAGCCTGTTGGGTTTTTCCCAAACGATCAGTGCCACTGGCTATAGCCAGCAACAGTTAATTGTATTCTGCCAGCGGGGAAGGTTCCTGCTAGCAGAATACAATAGCTCAGCGGGAGCAAGTCCCACATCCACATCGAATGTGTAGATGGGAGAATCGGTTAATTTTTTTTTCGTTCAAAAAAAAAGAAAATGAATCATGTACAGCCTGCCTTATAGGTAGTGTTGACAACGTTCTTTAAAAATCATATTATGAGGCTAGTTATATAACTGGGCAATTTTTTCCACTTTCTCTACTTGTAGGATGTTTGTTTTCATATTTTTGTCCAGTACAGAAACTGCCCTGTTACTCTAAAACTGTGTTTAAAGTGGCGAGATCTGAATGCCTCCAATTAATAGCTGCGACACAAGTAAGTATTTTTCTCTGTTAAAAAAATAAAATAAAAGAAGAAAAAGATGGCTTGTTATTCTATCATACGTACCTTGTTTTCTGATCAATACATCATGTCCACCGGATCAGCTTCTCTTTTTTTTTTTTTTTTTTTACTGCTTCCAGACTTTTTTCCAATTGTATTAATACCTGCAAAAGGATTGAAGAGTGTCAGAAATTTTCTTATATAAATTAGGGGTCAGTTTTCTAACGTATACTGCATGAGATAACACGGTCATGTGTCTCATTTGCATAAATTATAGCCTGCGGTAAAAAAAAGTCAATTCACCAAAAAAAAGAAGAACGATTATGCTGTATTTATTGCAAAATGAAAAATGTGCCGGTAAATATCGCCAAAATACCGTGCGGTAAGCTCTTAAGTCCAATTCACAAACGGAACAGAGTAAAAAAACATGCAATATTTATCACCAGGGTTTTGCTGCCGGTATAGCATGCGGTATTTGCCAGAAACAGTGTGGGGGTCTTAGTTGGATGCTGAGGAGTGTCCCGGAAAGCCAGCCGCCGCGTCCTTAAAGTGGAGTTCCACCCACTTTTACAACTCTTCAGCATCCCTCACTAAACTGTGCACTGTAAACGAACTGGATATTTTTTTATTTTTTTTCTCAGCACCTACTGTATATCTGCTGTATTCATTTTTCACTTCCTCCTCCCTGGTCGTGGCCCATCGCATCATTTCCTGTTTGCAATGCCTTCTGGGAAGGGGCGGCAACTTCCTCTGACACTGCCGTTGCTATGGAAACCTGACCTGAAACCTATTACACTGCTTGTGCTGCACTGTGCATGTGCGAGATCTGCAAGGATGAGATCCAGGAAGAGATACAGTCTGGCTTCAGATGCCCACACTTAAGATAGCCACGGCCTGCTGTAAGTTTAAAAAACAACAAACTACTGCTATAAACTAACAAAACAGACCTTAGTTTATAGACTAACTTTACTAGAATACATTAAGCTTGTGTATTATAGGGGTATTTTTATTTAAAAAGTATCATTTCGGCCGGAACACCACTTTAACAACGGATGACTCATCAGCTGTCAGTGGGTTGTCCGCTGATTGTAAAGAAAACTTGCCGGCAATTAAAAATTATGAAAAAAAATATGGTGTGGGGTCCCCCTTAATGTATACCAGGCTCTTTGGGTCTAGTATGGCTTTTAAAGGGCAACCCCACACCACAACGTAACAAAAAAAAAAACGGCGTGGGGTCCCCTGCAAAATTCATACCAGACCCTTATCTGAGTGCCCCCCCCCCTCCTGAAACATAGCAGGCCATATGCCCTCAACATAAGGGGTGCTTTGGGATGGGGGGCCAGCATGCTCCTGGTCGGTGACGTCACAAGGGAGCCCCTCCCCTTAGCTATTTAAGAACTGTCAGAGGGAGGAGAAGGCAGTCGGCTGGAGCCTTCGTCGGGGCCGGTGGATTTTTTTTTCTCCTTCTGCTTTTTTGGGTCCGGCAGTCTGGCGGGCATAGTGATTGACATTGGATCTACTGTTGAGGGCATATGGCCTGGTGTGATTGAAAGGGGGGGGGCGCTAGCTCGTCTCCTTTCTTTTCTGACCTCTCAGGCTGCATGCTCGGGTAAGGGTCTGGCATGCATTGGGGGGGACCCCACGCTGTTTCTTTTTCATAATTTTTAATTGCTGCCATGTTTCCTTTACATTCAGCTGTCAGTGAGAAACCTGACAGCCAAAGAGTCATCTGTTAAGGACTCGGCGGCCAGCTTCCCAGACCACTCCTTAGCAACCAGCTCAATGCAATAAATGACCGCATGAAAATATGCAGCAATAAACTTTACCGCAGTAGTTATTTACCACACAATTCTTAGTGAATTGCACTTTCAAAACGGATTTAACCCAAGAGCTATTTTACAGCATTTTATTTGCTCTTAGCCCCTAATGCTTCTGCCTTCATTCTCTATTCAGGACAGTTTTTTTTTGGTCTGGCAAAAGTTAAAAAAAAAATGTTTAAACCACTTGCCATCCGGGCCAATTCTGACATTTCTCGCATACATGCATTTTTTTGGCTAGAAAATTATTTAGAACCCCCAAACATATATTTTCTGAAAGCAAAGTCATTGGAGAATAAAATAGTGGGTGTTGCAATTTTGTATGCCACTTAATATTTTCACAGAAGATTATCAAACACAAATTTTCAAGAAAAAATACACTTTCATGAATTTTAGTGCAAGCAAGTTCAGTATACAATGCCTTGAAAAAGTATTCCTACTCCTGGAAATGTTCAACATTTTGTTATGTTACAACCAAAAACGTCAATGTATTTTATTGGGATTTTATGTGATAGACCAACAACAAAGTGGCACATAATTGTGAAGTGGAAGGACAATGATAAATGGTTTTCAAAATTTTTTACAAATAAATACAGTGATACCTTGGTTCTCGAACGTAAAGCGGAGTTCCACCCAAAAGTGGAACTTACGCTTTAAGTACTCCTTGCCCCCTGACATGCCACGATTGGCATGTCATTTTTTTTTGGGGGGGGGGGGGGCTGGGAACTTGGTTTGGAGTGGGACTTCCTGTCCCACTTCCTCCTTCCGACTTCTGGCCGCCTAGGCGGCCCCTCCCTCCGGCAATGTTCTGGGACATGTCACAGGTCCCAGAACATTGAAGCTGCAAACTGTCACAGCCGGGCGCCCAAACTTACACTCAGAAAACTGAGGCTTTGGGTGGCCGCATCGCTGGACCATGGGACAGGTAAGTGTCTGTTTATTAAAAGTCAGCTATACTTTTTGTAGCTGCTGACTTTTAATAAACTCAAAAACCAGTGGAACTCCGCTTTAATACGTGAAACTACTCTGGTCGCGAACCAAGGCAAATTATCCTATACAGTTCAATGTAAGTCAGGTTAATTACAGTTAATTAGTTAAAAAATTATGAAATTTATGTAAAAAAAAAAAAAAGGATTTTAAACATATATTACATTTCGGTCTTTTACATTAAGCTGACCTCTTTCATGTGTACATCTAAAAAGAGAAAAAAAAATTCTATAGCTCCTCTTTAATCCTTGTTTGAAACAATCCCAAACCCCAATTTAAATGAGAAATCTAGGGGCCAGAAAATAGCACTGTGCATCCAGAAAAAGATCTTCTGAGGGCATGATAAAGTTGTAGAATTAAAATGAACTATTTTTCCATGATTTCCAATCAAGTAAGCCCACTCTTATGGTAGTCAGGGGGCAGAAACCCCTATCTAAGTGGACTGGTTCTCTTAAGACTCTCATCTTGCACTGCTCTTCTCAATACGAACGTGTCAGAGCAGGGAAGATGGCCGCAACTCGTGTTCGTGAACCGAAGCAGAGTTTGCGTACCGAAACTAATTTTTATGAATTCTTCTGTTTGCGAACAGAAGCATTAATGAACCAAGGTATCACTGTGTCTGAAAAGGGCATTTATATTCAGCCCCCTTTACTCTGATATCCCTAACTAAAATCTAGTGGAACCAATTGCCTTCAGAAGTCACCTAATTAGTAAATAGTGTCTGTGTGTAATTTATTGTCTGTATAAATACAGCTGTTTTGTGAAGCCCTCAGAGGTTTGTTAGAGAACCTTAGTGAACAAACTGCATCATGAAGGCCAAGGAACACACCAGACAGGTCAGGGATAAAGTTGTGGGTAAGTCTAAAGCAGGGTTAGGTTATAAAAAAATATCCCAAGCTTTGAACATCTCACAAAGCACTGTTCAATCCATCATCTGAAAATGGAAAGAGTATGGCACAAGTGCAAACCTACCAAGACATGGCCGTCCACCTAAACTGACAGGCCGGGCAAGGAGAGCATTAATCAGAGAAGCAGCCAAGAGGCCCATGATAACTCTGGAGGAGCTGCAGTGATCCACAGCTCAGGTGGGAGAATCTGTCCACAGGACAACTATTAGTCATGCAGAAAACCTGTTAGAGTCTGCAAAAGACTTGACTGGGGCAGAGGTTCACCTTCCAGCAGGACAACGACCCTAAAAATACAGTCAGAGCTACAATGGAATGGTTTAGATCACAGCATATTCATGTGTTAGAATGGCCCAAAGTCCAGACCTAAATCCAATTGGGAATCTGTGGCAAGACTTGAAAACTTATGTTCACAGACGCTCTCCAACCAATCTGACAGAGCTTGAGCTATTTTGCAAAGCAGAAAGGGCAAAAATGTCACTCTCTATATGTGCAAAGCTGATCGAGACATCCCCAAACAGACTTAAGCTTCATGTACACGGGACGTTTCTCAACCTCTCCTGAACACTGGAACATCACAGCTAGCAATCCACATTTAAAAACGTATGTTTAGCAGCGTTTACAAGCCGTGTTTAGGTTCAGGAGCGTCTACTAAAGAGAACCTCAGGAGACCCTCCCAAATGATTAGAAAGCACTAAAAACAAGTATTTATTAACTATTTCAGCCATTCTGTGAGAGAACAGTGTGATTAGCAGCTGAGAAAGCAGTGTGCTTGTAGCTAGCTGTTATTTTTTTTGGTCGGTTTGTTAATATGGATCCCATGATGAGCATGTGTGAGGAATGCTACTGATGTTGCTTTTGCTGAGGCTTCAAAGATGTAGAAAAGTGCGTCAGAGGACAAGAGTTTGTCGCTACTGGACACATCTCTTGATGGCTCAACGCATTTCCACACGATACTTTTCCCTTAAATGTTTCACTCTTTGTTATATTGCAGCCATTTGCTAAAATCATTTAAGTTAATTTTTTTTCCTCATTAATGTACACACAGCACCCCAACAATTCTGTGTTTTTCTGTCAATATGGGGTGATGTGTGTACATTAATTAGGAACAAAAATGAACTTAAATGATTTTAGCAAATGGCTGCAATATAACAAAGAGTGAAAAATTTAAGGGGGTCTGAATACTTTCCGTCCCCAATGTTCAGCTGTGTAATTACCCAGAGAATTTTTTTTAATTTTACACGCATGTCAATTGCCACCTTTGATGTTCTCTTGGAAAAGGTTAGACCCCGTCTAGTTTGCATGGACACCAACATGAGGAAAAGTGTGCCACCAGAGGAACGTCTGTTGGCGACTCTTAGGTATGTGTATGTGTATATATTTATAAATCTCTCTCCCATCATCTCTCCTATATATTTATAAATCTCTCTCCCTACATCTCTCATATATATATATATATATATATATATATATATATATATATATCTCTATCCAATGTGGGGGTCATCAGGTTAAATTCTCAATGGTTGCTGGGTGAGTGAAATTCCTATACAATTTCAGCATCAAGTGTATTGTACAGCATAATTGGCTGATGAGGGGAATATCACATGGTATATCAAGCTTGCAAGCAGTGATAATTGAGTTTTTGGTGTGTTTTAAGCATTTTCCAGGCTCAAAAGTAATAAATAAAATGTTTCCCTTTAAAAACGCTACTAGACGAAAACGCACCTAAACGCGAGTAGCCGCATTTGGTGTTTGAAATGCCTCTAAGCACAGCTTCTGAACGCATTTTTTTGAGTTCCAAAAAAAGCCTCTAAACGCAACTGCCCAGAAACCAGTATAAACAAACCTGTGTACATGTACTGATAAGATATCATAGAGGAGAGTTCAGGGGCAGTTGAAAAAATACCCAACTGCTCCTAAGACCCCTTTCACACTGAGGGAGTTTTGCAGGCGCTGTAGCGTTAAAAATATCGCCTGCAATCCGCCCTCAAACAGCTGCAGCATTGTCTCCAGTGTGAAAGCCAGAGGGCTTTCACACCGGAGCGCTACGCTGGCAGGACGTCAGGAAAAGTCCTGCCAGCAGCTTCTTTGGAGCGGTGAAGGAGCGGTGTGTTTACAGCTCCTCCACCGCTGCTCCCCATTGAAATCAATGGGGCAGCGCTGGGATATCGCCGGCAAAACGCCGATATTGCGGTGCATTGCGGCCGGTTTTGAGCCTTTCTCGGCCGCTGGCGGGGGTAAAAGCGCCCGCTAGTGGCCAAAATGCGCCGCTAATCCGAGGGTAAAACGCCGCTATTTTTAGCTATAGGCGGCTCGGTGTGAAAGGGGTCTAAATGTCTGTTTACCAGCAGCAGTGTACATGAGGCCTTACAGCTGTAATTGCAGCAAAAGGTGATTCTACAAAGTATTTACTCAGGGGAGCTGAATACAAATGCATGTAAACTTTTGAGATATTTATTTGTAAAAAAATTTTGAAAACCATTTATCATTTTCCTTCCACTTCACAATTATGTGCCACTTTGTGTTGGTCTATCACATAAAATCCCAATAAAATACATTTACGTTTTTGGTTGTAACATGACAAAATGTGGAAAAGTTCAAGGGATATGAATACTTTTTCAAGGCACTGTACTACCTACAATTTTTGGTAAAATAGAAAAGATGTTATGCCAAATAAATAGAGACCTAACATGTCATGCTTTAACCTCTTCCCGCCGAGCGTACGCAGATGTGCGTACTCGGCTTTCGGGGGTTATACCGGGATGATGCCCGTTTAGAGCCGGCGATCGGCTATCCGAATATAACAACCGATGTGGCTAAAAGCCGCTCAGCTGTTATACCGGAGCGGACTCCCCCCCTCCCGCCGACTCACCGGGCCTCCTGTTCGATCGGGAGGCCCGGTCACCAATGGGCTGCCTCCAGCGGCTGGGTGCGGGCTGGAACGAAGCTGTGGGCGGCTTAGTTCCAGCCTTCTCATTGTAAGCACGGAAGTGACGTCATGACGTCACTTCCCGTTTACTCGGCTGCCAATGGCGCCGGTTTTAAAAAAAATACACAGTATTCAGAATCGCCGTTTCCGGCGATCTGAATACTTTGAAGTGCAAAGGAGGGATCGGGGGTCTAGACCCCCGATCCCTCCATAAAGAGTACTTGTCACCACTTATTACTGTCACAAGGGATGTTTACATTCCTTGTGACAGCAATAAAAGTCATCAAAAACATTTTATTTTTTTTTTCAACACAATTTATAAATATATAATTAAATAAAATCAGAAAAAAATATTTTTTTTTTTAAAGCGCCCCCGTCCCCGCGAGCTCGCACAGCAAAGAAAACATATACGGTAGTCGCGCCCGCATATGTAAACGGTGTTCAAATCACACATGTGAGGTATCGCCGCAATCTTCAGAGCGAGAGCAATAATTCTAGCACTAGACCTCCTCTGTAACTCTAACCTGGTAACCGTAAAAAAAATTTAAAGCGTCGCCTATGAAAATTCTTAGGTACCGTAGTTTGTCGCTATTCCACTAGTGCGTGCAATTATAAAGCGTGAAATGTTTGGTATCTATTTACTCGGCGTAACATCATCTTTCACATTATACAAAAAAATTGGGGTAACTTTACTGTTTGGATTTTTAAAAATTCATGAAAGTGTCCCTTTTCCCAAAAATTTGCGTTTAAAAACACCGCTGCACAAATACCGTGTGATATAGAATATTGCAACAATCTCCATTTTATTCTCTAGATTCTCTGCTAAAAAAATATATTTAATGTTTGGGGGTTCTAAGTAATTTTCTAGCAAAAAATACGGATTTTAACTTGTAAACACCAAATTTCAAAAATAGGCTTAGTCATGAAAGGGTTATAAATAGCGCACACCCGTGGAAAGGCGACAAAATATGGTATAATAAATTATCCATAGGCAATGCTTTAAAAGACTTTACAGGGGCACACTAATGTTTTAAAATGTTATTTACATTTTTTTCCCATACAGTTTTGTTTTTTTTTAACAGAATTTTATTAATAAAAAGATTTTCCAAACAAAGAAAATACATTTTACAGCAAAAACTAATTATAAGGAGATATAAGGTGCACAGTAGTCCTGGATCAAAATCAATACAGCAATAATCAGGCTTCCTAAGAAACACAACATAGAATCTACAAGTACAGACAAAAACACCCTTGTGAAAGCATGGCATGGGATGCGACAGGTACTCTTTATGGAGAGCTCTCCACTCTGCCCTCTAAAACAGTAGGTAAACAAACCAGAAATGACAAGATCCTCATCGCTTCTGACATCACAGAAATCGCCACAGTGCATATGCTGCGACAGGTTGCATAGGTCCAATCGGAGGGGGGGGGGGGTTTGAACTTCCGCCGCCTCTAAAAGTGATTGGACAGCTGTAGAGCCACTCAGCTCACTTTTACCAGAAAGCCCATTGACTGCTCTAAAGAATGATATCTGGAATATTTGATTATTTCTTTACATGTGACAACACTAAAGAAATGACACTTTGCTACAATGTAAAGTAGTGAGTGTACAGCTTGTATAACAGTGTAAATTTGCTGTCCTCTTAAAATAACTCAACACACAGCCATTAATGTCTAAACCGCTGGCAACAAAAGTGAGTACACCCCTAAGTTAAAATGTCCAAATTGGGCCCAATTAGCCATTTTCCCTCCCTGTTGTCACGTGACTCGTTGGTGTTACAAGGTCTTAGATGTGAATGGGGAGCAGGTGTGTTAAATTTGGTGTTTTCGCTCTCACTCTCTCATACTGGTCACTGGAACTTCAATATGGCAAAGAACTCTCTGAGGATCTGAAAAAAAGAATTGTTGCTCTACATAAAGTTGGCCTATGCTATAAGAAGATTGCCAAGAACCTGAAACTGAGCTGCAGCACGGTGGCCAAGACTAGGGCTGCAACTAATGATTATTTTTATAATCGATTAGTTGGCCGATTATGGTTTCGATTAATTGATTAGTTGGCCGATTATGGTTTTGATTAATCGGTTAATAACCTTTAAATAAAGTGCGGTGTAAAATTTAGTTAATATGTAAAGTTTAAAAAAAAGGCAATTTTTGCTTAAATATCTCTATGCAGTGGTAAATATAGATAACCAACTATATGGTTAGGGAGCAAAATATCTAATCCACTCTGAGAATAACAGACAGAAGAGATATACTGTATATATTAGAGGAGATATACTGTATATACTACTATTAGAAGAGATATACTGTATATACTATTAGAGGAGATATACTGTATATACTATGAAAGGGTGAATCTGGTAAATATCATCAGACTCAGAGATCATATTTTTTTATTAAAAAACAAAAACAATGTCTTCCTTCAAAAAAAAATGTAATTTTAAGAATGTTTGTTTGATTTTCTAATCATTAGTGGGGTCAAATCGACTTCATTTTCAACCACAGGGACAGGAAAATTTGGAAATAATAGAAAACTTCTTGGTCAAAGGAATTTTCAGGCAGTGTATGTGGTTTTCGTTCAGAAATGACATTCATTTTAAAAACAGAATGTTAAAAACAAGTGAAAATTTCAAACATTCTTTCATTCAGCGAATATACAAAGATTTTTTGTCTGAATATTCTCGTCTGAAAATTGATCCGTGTGGCCAGCATAAGGCTCGGTACACACCTATGCAGTTTGCTTTTGATCTGTTTCTGCAGTGCTTTTTGCTGTGCATTTTAATTTTTGTGCACGTGATTTTGCTGCGATTTGCATTTTTGCATTTTTTTTGGCCAATTTGTTGTTGGGCAGATTAAAAAACACAAATTGCTGCAAAAACGCATTACATGCTTTTCTGCAGCTTCTCTATTGAAGTATATTGAACCAAAAAAAGCACTGTTTTGCGTTAAAAAAAGTCCCTGACCCTTTCCAAATATGCAGCGGCTGAAAAAAGCATTGATGTGTACGTGTCCCATAGGAAACCATGTACATGAACTGTAATGCGTTTCTGCAAAAAGCACCAATAAGCACATAGATGTGAACCAGGTCTTTGACGTTTAGTAACATAATGGGGTTAAAAGAACTAAAATGAGCCCTTTATAGTACAATAAAGCAGATAATCACTACTGTAAGGTGTTAATTTTTTTTTACTGTAGAACTGTGAAAGTAATATTTACAGTAGCGATTATTTGCTCTTTTTGTGCTATAAAGGGCTCATTTTAGTTTTTTTTAACCTCATTATGTTACTGGCCGATTAATCGATTATGAAAATAGTAATCGATTAATTTCATAATCGATTAATCAATTAGTTGTTTCAGCCCTAGCCAAGACCATACAGCGGTTTAACGGGACAAATTCCATTCAGAACAGGCCTCGCCATGGTCAACCAAAGAAGTTAATTGCACATGCTCAGCATCATATCCAGAGGTGGTCTTTGGGAAATAGACGTATGAGTGCTGCCAGCATTGCTGCAGAGGTTAAAGGGGTGGGGGGTCAGCCTGTAAGTGCTCAGACCATACGCCGCACACTGCATCAAATTGGTCTACATGGCTGTCGTCCCAGAAGGAAGCCTTTTCTAAAGATGATGCACAAGAATGCCCGCAAACAGTTTGCTGAGGACATGCAGACTAAGGACATGGATTACTGGAACCATGTCCTGTGGTCTGATGAGACCAAGATAAACTTATTTGGTTCAGATGGTGTCAAGCATGTGTGGTGGCAACCAGATGAGGAGTACAAAGACAAGTGTGTCATGCTTCTAGTCAAGCATGGTGGTGGGAGTGTCATGGTCTGGGGCTGCATGAGTCCTGCCGGTACTGGGGAGCTACAGTTCATTGAGGGAACCATAAATGCCAGCGTGTACTGTGACATAATGAAGCATAGCCTGATCCCCCCCCCCTTCGGAGACTGGGCCGCAGGGCAGTATTCGAACATGATAATGACACAAAACACACCTCCAAGACGACCACTGCCTTACTAAAGAAGCTGAGGATAAAAGTAATGGACTGGCCAAGCATGTCTCCAGACCTAAACCCTATTGAGCATCTGTGGGGCATCCTCAAATGGAAGGTGGGGGGAGTGCAAGGTCTCTAACATCCACCAGATCCGTGATGTCATCATGGAGGAGTGGATGAGGACTCCAGTGGCAACCTGTGAAGCTCTGGTGAACTCCATGCCCAAGGGGGTTAAGGCAGTGCTAGAAAATAATGGTGGCCACACAAAATATTCACACTTTGGGCCCAAATTGGACATTTTCACTTAGGGGTGTACTCACTTTTGTTGCCAGCGGTTTAGACATGAATGGCTGTGTGTTGAGTTATTTTGAGGGGACACCAAATTTTCCAGCACTGCCTTAACCCTCTTGGGCATGGAGTTCACCAGAGCTTCACAGGTTGCCACTGGAATCCTCTTCCACTCCTCCATGATGACATCACGGATCTGGTGGATGTTAGAGACCTTGCACTCCCCCCACCTTCCATTTGAGGCTGCCCCAAAGATGCTTAATAGGGTTTAGGTCTGGAGACATGCTTGGCCAGTCCATCACCTTTACCCTCAGCTTCTTTAGTAAGGCAGTGGTCGTCTTGGAGGTGTGTTTGGGGTCGTTATCTTGGAATACTGTCCTGCGGCCCAGTCTCCAAAGGGAGGGGGTTAAAGCTCTGCTTCAGTATGTCACAGTACATGTTGGTATTCATGGTTCCCTCAATGAACTGTAGCTCCCCAGTGCCGGCAGCACTCATGCAGCCCCAGACCATGGCACTCCCACCACCATGCTTGACTGTAGGCAAGACACACTTGTATTTGTACTCCTCACCTGATTGCGCCACACACGCTTGACACCATCTGAACCAAATAAGTTCATCTTGGTCTCATCAGAAGACCACAGGACATGGTTCCAGTAATCCATGTCCTTAGTCTGGTTGTCTTCAGCAAACTGTTTGCGGGCTTTATTGTGCATTATCTTTAGAAGAGGCTTCCTTCTGGGACGGCAGTCATGCAGATCAATTTGATGCAGTGTGCAGTGTATGGTCTGAGCACTGACAGGCTGACCCCCCACCCCTTCAACCTCTGCAGCAATGCTGGCAGCACTCATACATCATTTCCCAAAGACAACCTCTGGATATGACGCTGAGCAGGTGCACTCAACTTCTTTGGTCAAGGCCTGTTCTGAATGGAACCTGCCCTGTTAAACCGCTGTATGGTTCTTGGCAATCTTCTTATAGCCTAGCCCTAGGCCCACTTTTATGTAGAGCAACAATTCTTTTTTTCAGATCCTCAGAGAGTTCTTTGCAATGAGACATGTTGAACTTCCAGTGACCAGTATGAGAGATGTGAGAGAGATAACACCAAATTTAACACACCTGCTCCCCCATTCACACCTGAGACCTTGTAACACTAACGAGTCACATGACACCAGGGAGGGAAAATGGCTAATTGAGCCCAATTTGGACATTTTCACTTAGGGGTGTACTCACTTGTTGCCAATGGTTTAGACATGGCTGTGTGTTGAGTTATTTTGAGGGGACAGCAAATTTACACTGTTATATAAGCTGTACACTCATTCCTTTACATTGTAGCAAAGTGTCCTTTTTTTCAGTGTTATCACATGAAAAGATAATAAAATATTTACAAAAATGTGAGGGGTGTACTCACTTTTGTGAGATTTTATATATATATATAGTGTGTAGACTTTTTATATCGTGTGTGTTTTAGATATGCTGTGTGAATAGAAACACATAACAAAAATGTATTGGGGTTTTCTTAAATTTGACTGTAAAAATGGAAATCCATTTTAAGACACGTTATGTCCTTTAAAGTGGTGTTCCACCCAAAAAAAAAATGCATGAATGTGCCTAAAAAGAAAGGCTGGTGACATCACTTCCCCTCGGCGCAGGAAGGGCTCAGCTCTGCCCCCTCCCTCTTGTCAATCATCTGGGACACATTACAGGTCCCAGATGACTGAGTGGCCAATCACAGCGCACGGCGCCGCTTGCGCATGCGCAGTGAGTGCCCGGCTGTGAAGCTTCACAGCCGGGCACCCACAGTTGCAATGCCGGCGCCGCCGAACGGAGGGGGAGACAAGTGGGGCTTCTATCCCCCGCATCGCTGGACCGTGGGACAGGTAAGTGTCCGATTATTAAAACTCAGCAGCTGCAGTATTTGTAGCTGCTGACTTTTAATTTTTTTTAAAAAAATGGGAACTCCTCTTTAATATATACAGGGATAACCACTGATTTTTCTTTAACTGTTCTTTCACAGCCCTTACTGTATATCAGGCCGTCAGTGAAAGTAACCACAGTGGGGTGATTCAAAAGGGCAATTGTAGTGCATTTCCTGCAGTGTGGATGTAATTGGAAGCACTGCGCCAATTCAAAAAACCTGCCACATTTTCATTGTTAGTACAGATGCATGTGACAAATTCATGCAAGGTAAGAACTCGCTGCTCTAGGCAAACCATCACAAGGTTGTACCTCCTGCTAGCCAAAGACAGGTGTAGGCTCTGCAAGTAGCATAGAAAGAGCAAAAAATGGCTGGACAGCCACACTCCTTTAAGACACCTTTATTGAAGCCAGATAAAATCCAAATAGTCACAAACGAAGCTATGATTAAGCACCCATTTGTGGTGTGACACATGTAAGCCTTGTCTTGTCCTGTTCCTCTGTTATCGATGTGATCGTTTGTGACTATATGGATTTTATCTGACTTCACAAAAGGTGTCTTAATGGAGTGAGGCCATCCAGCCATTTTTTGCTCTTTCTAGACAAATTTGTGCAGTTCCTCTTTGCGATGCTTATATATAGAGCTGCACGATTAATCGTCAAGAATCGTTATTGCGATTTTTTCCCTGTTGCGATCTTGACAAAAGTGTTTCAGGATACTTTCTATGCAAAGAATTCTCTCTGCTCTTCTGAAGCCACAGCTGTCAAAGGAAAGGAAGAAAAAAAAAAACGGGCAGTCTGCCAAGAATCACAGCAAACACTAAACCTTGTTCTGACATTTGTTGATTTCAAGTTAAAATCATTTTTTTTGCTACAAAAATACTTAGAACCCCCCAAACATTGTATATATTTTTTAGTAGAGACCCTAGAGAATAAAATGGTGGTTGTTGCAATATTTTATATCACGCTGTATTTGCGCAGCAGTCTTTCAAATGCAATTTTTTGGGAAAAAATGACTTTAACCACTTAAGGACCAGCCTCGTTTTGAGATTTTGGTGTTTACATGTTTAAAACATTTTTTTTTTGCTAGAAAATTACTTAGAACCCCCAAACATTATATATTGTTTTTTTCTAATACCCTAGAGAATAAAATTGCGGTCATTGCAATACTTTTTTTCACACCGTATTTGCGCAGCGGTCTTACAAGCGCACATTTTTTGGAAAAAATTCACTTTTTTGAATAAAAAAATAAGAAAACAGTAAAATTAGCCCAATTTTTTTTATATTGTGAAAGATAATGTTACACCGAGTAAATTGATACCCAACATGTCACGCTTCAAAATTGCGCCCACTCGTGGAATGGTGACAAACTTTTACCCTTAAAAATCTCCATAGGCGACGTTTAAAAAAATTGTACAGGTTGCATGTTTTAAGTTACAGAGGAGGTCTAGGGCTAGAATTATTGCTCTCACTCTACCGATCACGGTGATACCTCACGTGTGTGGTTTGAACACAGTTTTCATATACAGGCGATACTCACGTCTGCGTTCGCTTCTGCACGCGAGCTCGGGACAAAAAAAAATTATTATTATTTATTTTACCTTTTATCTTTACACTGTTTTTAAAAAAAATGTCACTTTTATTCCTTTTACAAGGAATGTAAACATCCCTTGTAATAGAAAAAACGTTGACAGGACCTCTTAAATATGAGATCTGGGGTCAAAAAGACCTCAGATCTTATATTTAAACTAAAATGCAAAATAAAATAAAAAAAATTTGTAATTTAAAAAAATTATTTAAATAAAATGGCCCTTTAAGAGCTGTGGGCGGAAGTGACGTTTTGACGTTGCTTCCGCCCAGCAATTGTATGAAGACCGGTGGGGGCCTTCTTCCCCTCACTCATCTCCATACCTGACAGGAGACAGTACGCGATCGCCTCCGCCACTGCCGACGGCTCCGGTAAACGGCAGAGGGCACCGGATCGCGGCAGGAGGGGGGCCCCTCTCCCGATAAAAGTGATCTCGCGGCGAATCCGCCGCAGAGACCACTTTTATCTTGTAGCGGACCGCCCGCTGAAGACGAGGATACCGGGGTTATGGCAGCTAGCTTCTGCCATAGCAACAATATCCTCCTTCAAACAGCCGCCGTAAAACTAAGTGATGAATTAAAAAAAAAAATAACTAACCAGTAAAGTTAGCCCAATTTTTTTTGTATAATGTGAAAGATTTTACGTTGCACGAATCGTGAGAGAATCGTGATCTTTTTATTCTAAGCAAAAAAATTTTGATTTTCATTTTGGCTAGAATCGTTCAGCTCTACTTACAGTGGGGACGGAAGGTATTCAGACCCCCTTAAATTTTTCACTCTTTGTTATATTGCAGCCATTTGCTAAAATCATTTAAGTTCATTTTTTTTCTCATTATTGTACACACAGCACCCCATATTGACAGAAAAACACAGAATTGTTGACATTTTTGCAGATTTATTAAAAAAGAAAAACTGAAATATCACATGGTCCTAAGTATTCAGACCCTTTGCTGTGACACTCATATATTTAACTCAGGTGCTGTCCATTTCTTCTGATCATCCTTGAGATGGTTCTACACCTTCATTTGAGTCCAGCTGTGTTTGAATATACTGATTGGACTTGATTAGGAGAGCCACACACCTGTCTATATAAGACCTTACAGCTCACAGTGCATGTCAGAGCAAATGAGAATTATGAGGTCAAAGGAACTGCCTGAAGAGCTCAGAGACAGAATTGTGGCAAGGCACAGATCTGGCCAAGGTTACAAAAAAATTTCTGCTGCACTTGAGGTTCCTAAGAGTGCAGTGGCCTTCATAATCCTTAAATGGAAGACGTTTGGGACAACCAGAACCCTTCCTAGAGCTGGCCGTCCGGCCAAACTGAGCTATCGGGGGAGAAGAGCCTTGGTGAGAGAGGTAAAGAAGAACCCAAAGATCACTGTGGCTGAGCTCCAGAGATGCAGTCGGGTGATGGGAGAAAGTTGTAGAAAGTCAACCATCACTGCAGACCTCCACCAGTCGGGGCTTTATAGCAGAGTGGCCCGACGGAAGCCTCTCTTCAGTGCAAGACACATGAAAGCCCGCATGGAGTTTGCTAAAAAAAAAACACCTGAAGAACTCCAAAATGGTGAGAAATAAGATTATCTGGTCTGATGAGACCAAGATAGAACTTTTTGGCCTTAATTCTAAGCGGTATGTGTGGAGAAAACCAGGCACTGCTCATCACCTGTCCAATACAGTCCCAACAGTGAAGCATGGTGGTGGCAGCATCATGCTGTGGGGGTGTTTTTCAGCTGCAGGGACAGGATGACTGGTTGCAATTGAGGGAAAGATTAATGCGGCCAAGTACAGGGATATCCTGGATGAAAACCTTCTCCAGAGTGCTCAGGACCTCAGACTGGGCCGAAGGTTTACCTTCCAACAAGACAATGACCCTAAGCACACAGCTAAAATAACGAAGGAGTGGCTTCACAACAACTCCATGACTGTTCTTGAATGGCCCAGCCAGAGCCCTGACTTAAACCCAATTGAGCATCTCTGGAGAGACCTAAAAATGGCTGTCCACCAATGTTTACCATCCAACCTGACAGAACTGGAGAGAATCTGCAAGGAGGAATGGCAGAGGATCCCCAAATCCAGGTGTGAAAAACTTGTTGCATCTCTCCCAAAAAGACTTATGGCTGTATTAGATCAAAAGGGTGCTTCTACTAAATACTGAGCAAAGGGTCTGAATACTTGGGACCATGTGATATTTCAGTTTTTCTTTTTTAATATATCTGCAAAAATGTCAACAATTCTGTGTTTCTGTCAATATGGGGTGCTGTGTGTACATGAGGAAAAAAATGAACTTAAATGATTAGCAAATGGCTGCAATATAACAAAGAGTGAAAAATGTAAGGGGGTCTGAATACTTTCTGTCCCCACTGTATATATTGAGCTATTGTTGGGACAAGTACATCAAGAAAAAACGGTCATACAGGTGATATAGAGTATGGAGGTAAATAAGACGTCTAATCTTAGAGCAAATTGTTAATGGAGTCACACGTCATTACTATGTTGGATCTTTGAAACAATACAGCAACAACATTTGCCTTAAGGTCCTCCGAAACTGATATTTTATACATTTCCATTAGACTCCCAACTTCTCAAAATTGCTTCACCTCTTCACAGGAGAGACGATTCCAAAAAATCTATCCGTGTTCTGTCAGATTCATTGACATTTGTCGCACTACCATGAGACAGATTTCTACAACACTGTTTATGAATTCCAGGGTTTATTATTTACATTCATCCTGCTTGCATTTATCCAGGAATTTGGAACTGTTCTCAGTCCTTGTCTACCATTGCAGACAAGCTAAATGCAATCAAATGTTTTTTCACTAAGCTTGGTATGTGATATCAACTTTTTATGCACAGGGAGAGAAAAGCAAAGGTTATAGATTATTTCTGCAATGTTTTTCTGTTTACCTAAACAGGTTAAAATAGGGGTTACACTTTAAAAGTACTATATACAACACGGTAAGTGCAGCGCTAATAATTGTGAAATAAGATATCAATTAAGATAAAATTATAAAATACACAAACAATGATGCATACAGTGATGAATAAAAATAAACAGATGTCATAGTTAATTAATTAAACAAAAAAAGAAAAAAATCTCAAAAACAATAGAAAAAAAAAAGAAAAAAAAAGGAAAACTAAAGCAATGTCCCATAGTGATCAATAAAGAAATCCATAGGTAATATGCCTCCACAGGAGAAGAAGTGAATTGCAGGAAACAAAAGCTGTGACGCCAATCTTCATAATGCAAAACCAGCGTGTATTCAGGTCAACACCCAAAAGTGAGGTAGCTTGCTTACCAAAAAGCCATGACTGCTGCTAGCAGTCTCTTCCAACACAGGGAATTTGGAAGTCTCCCCAAAACTTAAAATCACCGGTGAGGAGGAGTTGTGTGAAGACACCTGTTCTGGAGAGCTGTGAGACCCCGTTCACACAGGGACGACTTGTCAGACGACCTAGTCGCCTGACAAGTCGCCTCCCGTTCTGAGCTATGGAACCGTTCTAAGGGGAGCGACGCAAGTCGCAAGACTTAGAAAAAGGTTCCTGTACGACTTCGGGGGCGACTTGGGGCGACTTGCATAGACTTCTATACAGAAGTCGTTTTGCAAGTCGCCCGGGCAGTCGTGTGCAGGTCGCCTCGGTGAGGAGACCTGCAAGTCGTGTTGCCCCTGTGTGAATGGGGTCTTAGTGTGTTGGAGGCTGCTAATCTAGCCAACAAAGACTGCTAAAACCTTGGGTGAAGACCCAACCATGAACTAAAGAACAGCTGGTCCGGAGGATTTTAAGTTTTGGGGAGACTTCCAAATTCCCTGTGTTAGGGGAGACTGCTAGCAGCAGTCATGGCTTTTTGGTAAGCAAGCTACCTCACTTTTGGGTGTTGACCTGAATACACGCTGGTTTTGCTTAGGAAGATTGGTGTCACAGCTGTTGTTTCCTGCAATTCACTTCTTCTCCTGTAGAGGCATACTACCTATGGATTTCTTTATTGATTACTATGGCACATTGCTTTAGTTTTCCTTTTTTTTCCCTCTTGTTTTTTCTTTTTTTGTTTGATTAACTATCACATCTGTTTATTTTTATTTATCACTGTATGCATCATTGTTTGTGTATTTTATAATTTTATCTTAATTGATATCTTATTTCACAATTATTAGCGCTGCACTTACCGTGTTGTATATTCTATTGGAACTTTTTTTGGTATTGAACTTTGGGTGCTGGCTGCTTTATACTTATAACATCTAACTGTTTTTCACCTATAATATTTAATTGCCAATTATTTAGCGCAGCGTTGACCTTAGGGCCTTTTGTTTTTTTACACTTTAAAAGTACTGTACAGTTATACTTTAACTATAAAAGAAATGTCCATTGTGAAAGCTGGGATACCTACACCTTGTGCACAGCTTTCCCAGTGTGCATACTGTAATATATTAACACAGGGCTCAAAATTTGAAGTCCTAAGCTACTAGCCAGGCCTTAAAGCGGAGTTCCACCCAAAAGTGGAACTTCCGCTTTAAAAGCACTCCTCGCCCCCTTACATGCCACATTTGGCATGTCATTTGTTTTTGGGGGGAGTATGTACCTAGTTTTGAGAGGGACTTCCTGTCCCACTTCCTCCTACCGTCTTCAGGCTGCCTAGGCGACTCCTCCTCTCTGCAATCTTCTGGGACACGTCACAGGTCCCAGAGGATTGCCTGTCCACTCGGAGAGCGCAGCGCGACACGTGCATGCGCAGTGCCCACCCGGCCATGAAGCCTGCAAGCTGTCACGACTGGGTGCCCACAGTTGCTATGGTGGCGCCGCAGAGGAGGGGGAGAGGAGAGGGGCTTCGGGCGGCCGCATCGCTGTCCTGTGGGACAGGTGAGTGTCTGTTTAATAAAAGTCAGCAGCTACACTTTTTGTAGCTGCTGACTTTTAATAAACTGAAAAAAGCCTAGAACTCTGCTTTAAGAGTAATGCCGCGTACACACGGTCGGACTTTTCGTCTACAAAAGTCCAACGGACGCTGAAGGACTAAAGCTGGCTGGTAATCCGATCGTGTGTGGGCTTCTCCGGACTTTAAACGGACTTTCTTAGCCTCAAATCCGACGTACTTTAGATTTGAAACATGCTTCAAATCTTTCTGACGGACTCGAGTCCGGTCGAAAAATCCGCTCGTCTGTATGCTAGTCTGACGGACAAAAACCCACGCTAGGGCAGCTATTGGCTACTGGCTATGAACTTCCTTATTTTAGTCCGGTGTACGTCATCACGTAAGAATTCGACGGACTTTTGTGTGATCGTGTGTAGGCAAGTCTGTTCGTTAGAAAGTCCGCCGCAAGTCCGTCGAAAGTCCGCCAAAAGTCCGTTGAAAGTCTGTCGGACAGGCTGTCGGACTTTTGTAGCTGAAAAGTCCGACCGTGTGTACGCGGCATTACTTGCCACTGGGTGGCCCACCCAACCCCTACCCTGCTGTAAGTACCGCACACTGTTAAATGTATTATGCGGAATTAATGCGGAGTTCCACCCTCAAAAACGTTTTTTGTAAAAGTCAGCAGCTACAAATACTGTAGCTGCTGACTTTTAATAAGGATACTTACCTGTCCAGGGAGCCCACGATGTCGACCCCCCAAGGCCGATCCGCCCATCGGATCCGGTACAGGCACCGACATTGTAACTAAGGGAAACCAGCAGTGGAGCCTTCAGGCTTCACAGCCTGTTTCCTACTGCGCATGTGCGAGTCGAACGGCACATCCTGAATGGCCCTGTCATCTTCTGGGACACACACAGGTCCCAGAAGGCAGTGGGGGAGAAGGAGGAGGGCTCACCACAGAAGAGATCATGTACTGCGCCGTGGCCGGGCTAGGACAGAAGTACACTATGTACTTTTAAAAAGGTAAGAAAGAAAAAAAATTGATATCCAAAACGAGGTGTGGTCTTTAGTTTAAGACCACCTTGTAAAAGTGGGTGGAACTCCACTTTAAAGTACAAAAATAAACAACTTTATCAATGCTCATCGGTGCCCATCAATGCAGCCCATCAGTGTCGCCTCATCAGCGCAGCCTCACCAGTGCCCATCAGCGCAGCCTCGCCAGTGCCCATCAGCGCAGCCTCACCAGTGCCCATCAGCGCAGCCTCAGCAGTGCCCAGGGATGAGAGCTGGCTGGATCACACAGAGCGGGGATCTCCCGCTGTGACAGCGCTTGGATTAGAATTGCCCAGCGGCTGCTGTCAAAGTCCCGCCTCCTGAACTGGCTCCAATGATAAACGTCACACTACTTCAATTTCCCGGCATTGGACCAGTGTGCTGTCTATCATAGGAGCCAGTCAAGGAGGCGGGACTTTGACAGCGGCAATTCATATCTAAGCTGTGTCGCAGCAGGAAATCCCTGATCTGTGTGATACGGCCGGCGAGTGGAAATTTTGAAAATTGTATTAACACATAGAAAGAACTATCAATAATCAATAAACTTCACTTCATTAAAGTGGTTGTAAGGGCACAAGGTTTTTTTTAGCTCCCTTCCCCTCCCTCACCACTGTAGAGTTCCTGCAGATACCTAGGGAATATTGTCCTTAGGGTTTTACATGCTTTATATATCCTATGTATGTTTGGAATGACAGCCATGTACCATTGTTATGTTCTTGATATATTTTCCATAAACAATTTTTCTGTTAAAAAAAAAAAACCTGTGTGCAGCAGACCCCCTAATACTTACTTGAGCCCCCTCTCAATCCAGCAATGTGCATGAGAGCCTTGCCTCTCCGGGGACTCGCACTCCTGATTGGCTTTTGGCAGCAGCAGGAGCCATGGGCAGCCTGATTTCTTTCCCCCCCTCCCCCATGACAGCAGTATGGGTAGAAGGTCCCCGTACTAGCTGTCACTTTTTTGAATCAGCGCGGCCATGCGGGACTCCACCCACACAGACACATCATTCATTCACACAGCTCTGTGTGTGTATGAAATACAAGCCCCGACATCCTTTACGGCTGTTGGCTTGTAGTTCTCAATGAACTAACTTGGTGCTGTGTAGAGCCTTGTTAGTTCATGGATTCTTCCTGTCAGATTGTATCTGCTTGCCCGTACAGGATGTACAGGCACACAGATACTCTGACAGATCTGGAGGAGACCTGCATGGCACCAGTGATCTGCTGATCGCTGGTGCAATGCTTTACAAAAAAAAAAAAAAAGTTCACATTTTTTACCTGCAAAAAAATGTGTATTTGTTATTTTTTTTCTAAAAAGTGAACTTATCTTTTAAAAGTCAACAGCAGATTGGTGCAAGGGAAAATAAAAGCCCTGGCTGCAACATGGACACAGTGATCGCAGGGCAAACACGAGCAGTGCAAAGGGGAGGTGCCACAGACAACAACTGAGTGAAAGTCCACAGCCTAGGTTCACATACGTGCGTTGTGTGCACATCACAGGTACAGCAGTCCATTCATTTTAATAGGCTGCTGTACCTGCGGGAAGTGCTGAGAAAAGTCCTGACTCTTTTTAAAAAAACGCTGCGACACCATGCAGTTTGGTTTTGTGTGCGGTTGTGCCATTAAAGGAAAAAAGGTTTTTTATAACAGCTTACCTGTAAAATCCTTTTCTTTGAAGTACATCACGGGACACAGAGCCATAGTAATTACTATGTGGGTTATAGGCCACCTTCAGTAGATGGACACTGGCACACCCTAAACAGGAAGTTCACTCTCTATATAACCCCTCCCACTACTGGGGGTACCTCAGTTTTTGTAGCAAAGCAATACACGTGTATACCAGAAAGAGGGGAGGGACCTCTGTGTCCCGTGATGTACTTCAAAGAAAAGGATTTTACAGGTAAGCCGTTATCAAAATCCTATTTTCTTAATCATACATCACGGGACACAGAGCCATAGTAATTACTATGTGGGATGTCCCAGAGCAAGAGGGGAGGGAGACAACAGAATTAGGGCAACATGAGACTAGAGGAGTTATACTGCTGCCTGCAGCACACTACGCCCAAAGGCGATATCCTTATGCCTTTTCACATTCATCTGATAAAATCTGGTAAATGTATGGACTGAAGACCATGGAAGCTTGATGATGCACTCCCACAAAGTTCTAACTGTCCTAGTGGAGTGCGCTTTTGATTTGAGAGGGTGGAATCCTCCTCTTTAAACCATAAGCCTGAACAGTTACTTGCTGAATCCATTTAGAAATAGTAGATTTCGATGCTGCCTGTCCTTTTTCTAGGACCTTCAGGCAACAAAACAAAACATTCATTTTTTGAATCTGAGCAGTCGCCTTCAAGTAGACCTTGAGTGCTCTCACCACATCAAGAGAATGTAGTAATTTTCCTTACGTAGAACAGGTTCTGGAAAAAATAAAGGTAGAACAATATCCTAGTTCGGATAAAAACTAGACACTACCTTCAGTAGAAAGTTAGGATGAGGACGCAATACTACCTTATCCTTGTGAATAATCAAATATGGCTCTTTACAAGAAAGAGCAGCCAACTCTAATACCCTTCTTGCAGAAGTTATGGCTACCAGAAAATGAGTTTCCTTGCCAAAAAGACCAAGGGAATATGCTGCATCAGCTAAAAAAAAGGCAATGTTTCAGCAATGTCGACAGAACTAAATCCAAGTCCCAAGGGTTCAGGGGTGACTTAACCGGAGGATTAAGCCGCATTACCCCCTGAATAAGCTACAAACCAAAGAATGCGAAGCAAGTGGTTGTTGAAATAATATTGATAAGGCCGAGACCTAGCCTTTGATAGAACGCAAGGCCAGCTTAATTTCTAACCCCATCTACAGAAAGTCAAGGATTCTACCTATGACATACTTCCTGGGGTACCAACCCCTGGATTCACACCAGGAAACATATGCTTTCTACACTCTATAATCTATGATTCTGGAAGCCAGCTTCCCTGCCTAAATCAAGGTAAATACCACTGGACCTGACAGCCCGTGCTTCTTTAGAATGTGGGATTCAACAGCCAAACCGTTAAATTTAGGGTTTGTAAGGTAGGATGGAATACCGGACCTTGCGAGAGAAGGTCTGGACGTGGTGGTAGGGTCCATAGGTCCCCTACCGCCATCCTTATGATCTCTGCATACCAAGATCTTCTGGGCCACAAGAATCACTGATCTTCCTTCCTGCTTGATCCTGCAAAGCAGTCGTGGAAGCAGCAGAATAGGAGGAAATGTATAAATCAGTGAGAACTGATTCCACGGGAACACCAAAGCATCTGTTCCGCATGCTAGCGGATCCCTTGTTCTTGACACAAAGTTCAAGCAAGAGGGGGGTTTTGTAGGGACTGTAGGGAAATTATGACCTGGTAAGGACACCTATTTCCATCCCTAGGGACTTTAAATGAAACCATGATCTGGTAAGGTCATGTGTTTCCATCCCAATTCATATCACGAGCAAGGGGAATTACTAAGGGGAAGGGTGGGACTTTATATGAAACATGTGACCGCAAACAGGTAATAGGGTGAACATAGAGGAATTTATTACCGTAATACTAAAGCATACACATTGCAACCGTAATATACATACAGTAAAACAATTCATGCATAGTAACATAAATAAAATCATAATTGAATGAAATATACTATACATTGTAATGTTCATACAATCAATGGATAGGTAACAATGGTAAAACATAAAAAAGGGTATGGAAATTGATGACACAAGATACCACTTGTAATAATTCCCTAGTGCACCACAAACAAAGTTAGGTAAAATGTTGTTAAAAAACGGTAATGCCTGCTGGACCTAAGGCCTCGCTGGACCTGTGGGGGGGTTAAAATATGATATAATTGATAGGGACTGGTGAAAAAGTAGGACACGGCAATTGGTGGCTCAACGCGTTTCGTGGCTTCCATGCCACTCGTCAGGAGCAAGCACGTGTAATCTGAAATTATATAGGAATAAAATAAATGGAGGAAAACAAAAGAAATGATCATAGGGGAGCATGGTAATTGAGTCCCCTGCAACTAGTATAAAGGAATACTCACTAAGAGACTGGGCACTGATAGTATGGCGGGGGGATACCGCAGGCCATCCAGGGTACCCCCAACGGGAGCCGAGGCGGAGAGCCCCGCGGGGACGGAAACAGGCGCCAACCAGGGTAGGCATGGGGACCGAGGATGATCTATGGAGGTGAACAAGAGGTGGGTGAAAAAAGGTGAGCAAAGGGAGAGGGAGGAGGGGAGGAAAGAGAACCCTGGGGACATAAGGTGAAAGGAGAAACATAGTGGAGGACATGGGAGGAGAAACAGTGACCTGGAAGTAGGTGCAGAGTGGGTGGAGAGTGAGAAAGCGTAACAGTGCAGTGACCAGCCAAGGTGAAGAGTGCTAGTGATAGGTGTACCTGAAAAAGAAGATTGGGGTTCCAGAGGGAGGAAGGTTCCCAAAACGTGTGAAATAGGAGCTGTGAACATCCTCGAATGCCCAGGCCGCCCCGGAGAGCGTCCATATAACGCCGCCACGGGGCCGCCCACCAACGTCACGCCGTGTAGCGGGGGGAGGGGCACCGCGAGTCGGACGATTGTCCGGCACAGCGGCACAGGAGAACTCCCCATTAGCCCACGAGTATAGAAACAAACAACTGCGCATGAGGCGCCACCGAAGGGACGCCGCACGCACAGTGCGGTGCGTGACGTCGACGCGCATGACACGGCGTCCAACCCCCCCGAGGCGTACCTGAGGGAGGGGGAGGAGACCCGTAAGGCGCGTCGCGGCTCCCGATGGGGAATAGAAACCGGATGGCAGGGCAGTCCCACCAACACACACCACCAGCGACCCGGCCCCATAGGATAGATCTAAAGTGTAAACAAAATAGCACTAGAGCATAAACTAATACAACGGGAATCTATGGATGGTATTGGTAAATGGATTATATTGGTGGAAAACAGGAGAGGTGTCACAAAGGTCATCAAGGGCAGTGTAGATGATAGACATAAGCCTAATAGAGCGAAGACAACCCCAATCTTCTTTTTCAGGTACACCTATCACTAGCACTCTTCACCTTGGCTGGTCACTGCACTGTTACGCTTTCTCACTCTCCACCCACTCTGCACCTACTTCCAGGTCACTGTTTCTCCTCCCATGTCCTCCACTATGTTTCTCCTTTCACCTTATGTCCCCAGGGTTCTCTTTCCTCCCCTCCTCCCTCTCCCTTTGCTCACCTTTTTTCACCCACCTCTTGTTCACCTCCATAGATCATCCTCGGTCCCCATGCCTACCCTGGTTGGCGCCTGCTTCCGTCCCCGCGGGGCTCTCCGCCTCGGCTCCCGTTGGGGGTACCCTGGATGGCCTGCGGTATCCCCCCGCCATACTATCAGTGCCCAGTCTCTTAGTGAGTATTCCTTTATACTAGTTGCAGGGGACTCAATTACCATGCTCCCCTATGATCATTTCTTTTGTTTTCCTCCATTTATTTTATTCCTATATAATTTCAGATTACACGTGCTTGCTCCTGACGAGTGGCATGGAAGCCACGAAACGCGTTGAGCCACCAATTGCCGTGTCCTACTTTTTCACCAGTCCCTATCAATTATATCATATTTTAACCCCCCCACAGGTCCAGCGAGGCCTTAGGTCCAGCAGGCATTACCGTTTTTTAACAACATTTTACCTAACTTTGTTTGTGGTGCACTAGGGAATTATTACAAGTGGTATCTTGTGTCATCAATTTCCATACCCTTTTTTATGTTTTACCATTGTTACCTATCCATTGATTGTATGAACATTACAATGTATAGTATATTTCATTCAATTATGATTTTATTTATGTTACTATGCATGAATTGTTTTACTGTATGTATATTACGGTTGCAATGTGTATGCTTTAGTATTACGGTAATAAATTCCTCTATGTTCACCCTATTACCTGTTTGCGGTCACATGTTTCATATAAAGTCCCACCCTTCCCCTTAGTAATTCCCCTTGCTCGTGATATGAATTGGGATGGAAACACATGACCTTACCAGATCATGGTTTCATTTAAAGTCCCTAGGGATGGAAATAGGTGTCCTTACCAGGTCATAATTTCCCTACAGTCCCTACAAAACCCCCCTCTTGCTTGAACGTATACATAGGGATGGAAACATGTTGTCTTCGCTCTATTAGGCTTATGTCTATCATCTACACTGCCCTTGATGACCTTTGTGACACCTCTCCTG
This sequence comes from Lithobates septentrionalis, assembly GCA_037952835.1. NCBI lineage: Eukaryota > Metazoa > Chordata > Amphibia > Anura > Ranidae > Lithobates > Lithobates septentrionalis. Next base: position 4,207,218 of record JBBDGP010000561.1, on the reverse strand, counting down.
TTTTCCACCAATATAATCCATTTACCAATACCATCCATAGATTCCCGTTGTATTAGTTTATGCTCTAGTGCTATTTTGTTTACACTTTAGATCTATCCTATGGGGCCGGGTCGCTGGTGGTGTGTGTTGGTGGGACTGCCCTGCCGTCCGGTTTCTATTCCCCATCGGGAGCCGCGACGCGCCTTACGGGTCTCCTCCCCCTCCCTCAGGTACGCCTCGGGGGGGTTGGACGCCGTGTCATGCGCGTCGACGTCACGCACCGCACTGTGCGTGCGGCGTCCCTTCGGTGGCGCCTCATGCGCAGTTGTTTGTTTCTATACTCGTGGGCTAATGGGGAGTTCTCCTGTGCCGCTGTGCCGGACAATCGTCCGACTCGCGGTGCCCCTCCCCCCGCTACACGGCGTGACGTTGGTGGGCGGCCCCGTGGCGGCGTTATATGGACGCTCTCCGGGGCGGCCTGGGCATTCGAGGATGTTCACAGCTCCTATTTCACACGTTTTGGGAACCTTCCTCCCTCTGGAACCCCAATCTTCTTTTTCAGGTACACCTATCACTAGCACTCTTCACCTTGGCTGGTCACTGCACTGTTACGCTTTCTCACTCTCCACCCACTCTGCACCTACTTCCAGGTCACTGTTTCTCCTCCCATGTCCTCCACTATGTTTCTCCTTTCACCTTATGTCCCCAGGGTTCTCTTTCCTCCCCTCCTCCCTCTCCCTTTGCTCACCTTTTTTCACCCACCTCTTGTTCACCTCCATAGATCATCCTCGGTCCCCATGCCTACCCTGGTTGGCGCCTGCTTCCGTCCCCGCGGGGCTCTCCGCCTCGGCTCCCGTTGGGGGTACCCTGGATGGCCTGCGGTATCCCCCCGCCATACTATCAGTGCCCAGTCTCTTAGTGAGTATTCCTTTATACTAGTTGCAGGGGACTCAATTACCATGCTCCCCTATGATCATTTCTTTTGTTTTCCTCCATTTATTTTATTCCTATATAATTTCAGATTACACGTGCTTGCTCCTGACGAGTGGCATGGAAGCCACGAAACGCGTTGAGCCACCAATTGCCGTGTCCTACTTTTTCACCAGTCCCTATCAATTATATCATATTTTAACCCCCCCACAGGTCCAGCGAGGCCTTAGGTCCAGCAGGCATTACCGTTTTTTAACAACATTTTACCTAACTTTGTTTGTGGTGCACTAGGGAATTATTACAAGTGGTATCTTGTGTCATCAATTTCCATACCCTTTTTTATGTTTTACCATTGTTACCTATCCATTGATTGTATGAACATTACAATGTATAGTATATTTCATTCAATTATGATTTTATTTATGTTACTATGCATGAATTGTTTTACTGTATGTATATTACGGTTGCAATGTGTATGCTTTAGTATTACGGTAATAAATTCCTCTATGTTCACCCTATTACCTTTTTGCGGTCACATGTTTCATATAAAGTCCCACCCTTCCCCTTAGTAATTCCCCTTGACACAAAGTTGTCGATATTCTTGTTGAACCTGGACGCAAACAGAACTACGTCTGGGATCCCCCATCTTCGGCATATTGCCAGGAAGATATCGGAGTGAAGGGAACATTCTCCCGAAAACAACTACTGGTGACTCAAGTAGTCTGCCTGCCAATTTTCTATTCCCGGAATGAAAACTGCCAATAGGCAGGGTACTTTGTTTTCCACCCAAGTTAAGCTATAATTCACCTCTCTCTAGGCCTCATGACTTATCGTGCCCCCTTGGTGATTGATATAGGCCACTGCTGTGGTATTGTCAGATTGGATCCTAACAGGAAAATTCCGTAACCTGAACATCCAGGCCCTCAGGGCCAAGCGCGCTGCCCAGATCTCTAGAATGTTGATGGGCAAGGTCATTTTTGATCTGGACTATTTTCTTTGGGTAGTCGCTTCTTCCCGGACTGTTCCCCAACTCAAAAGGCTGGCATCTGCTGTTACCATCTTCCAGGTAGCTGGTAGGAAAGATTTTTCCCTTCTGCAGATACTTGGTTATCAACCACCAACTGAGGCTCCAGTGCACCCTGGAGACAGACACATTGGGAAATCTAGAGCTTGGACCTAATTGTTCCAAGCCGACAAAAGACTGTTTTGCAGCAGCATCAAATGAGACTTAGCATAAGGAACAGCCTCGAATAAGGCAACTATCTTTCCCAACAACCTCATGCAAAGTCGAATAGAAGGAATCTTCTTTGCTTTGAGCATCTGAATCAGTTCCTTTATGGCACTGATCTTCACCTGGGGCAAGAATATCTTTTTCTGGGCTGTATCAATAATCAGACCCAAGTATTCCAATCTCCTTGATAGTATTTTAAGGAAGATTTCCGCAGGTTGAGAATCCGACCTTGGTATTCCAGGTAGTTGACTGTAGATCATACTTTGGTCTAAGCGGCCTACCGACTGGTCTATCAAGAGCAGATCGTCTAGGTAAGCTATAATCGTTATACCTTGGGGCCTTAATCCGGCTACAGGAGGGGCCAGACCTTTGTAAATACTCGAGGTGCAGTAGCTAGACCAAAAGGCACAGCTACAAACTGAAAAAGAAGATTTTCTACCTTTAAACGCAGATATTCATGGTGAGCGGGAAATATAGGTACATGGAGGTATGCATCCCTGATGTCTATTGACGCCAGAAGTTCTCCACCTTGTAGGATGGAGACCACTGATCGGATTGACTCCATGCGGAAAGAGCAGATATTCAGAAACCGGTTTAGATCTTTGAGATCTAAAATGGGTCTGACATACTCATTTGATTTTGGTACCGTGAAAAGGTTTAAATAAAACCCCAATCCCTGCTCTTGCATGGGAACCACTAAGATCAATCTTTTGAGACAAAAGATGGTCCAATGCTTGAAAGAGAGACTTCTTTTCCGTTGGAGTCTGAGAAAACGAGGAGATGGGGACTTTCGGAACTCAAGTTTGTACCCTAGAGTTATTGAGGAAGTCACTCATCTGCAGCCTACGGCACCTGGCATTCCTAGGCGGTCTCCCATCCAGGTACTACTAACCCTGCTTAGCCTCGGAGATCAGACCAGATGGGGTGCTTTCAGGGTAATGTGGCCGCAGGCTCCGACACTCTTCCTGCCAGACCCTTGAGAACTGTGGAAGTCTTCCGCCCCACTCGGGCGCCCTCATAAGGAGGCTTCAGTTATCTTCTTGAACCTGACGGCGGAGGCCGTCGTGACTGCCTGGAAGCAGATGCTCCTGGCACTGGAGAGGGAGCTGGTTTAAATTAAATATGTTTACTCCTCTTCCAAATTAGCAAAAGGATACTTTTTCAACAAAAAAATTTTTGGATGTATTTATCCAAATCATCCCTAAACAGCCGTTCACTGTCAAAAGGAAAACTAGCCAGGAGCTTTGCATGACGCTTCGGCCCACCAACTTTTCAACCATAAAATTCTATGCCTATATACCAGCCAAGGCTTGAAGACTAGAATCTCTCATGGCATCTATTGCCAAACATAATGCCGCTGGTAACTCAGCTAAATCCTGGGCCTGCTGATCAGGAATAACCTTGAGCACCTGTTCAGACATGTCTCTCAAGGACTGACATACACCAATTGCTGCTAGCGCAGGTTGAGACATCAGAAAAAAAAAATAGGATTTTTAAATACAGCTTACCTGTAACACAGAGGCTTGGTAATTACTTAGTGGGTTAGATAGTACCTTCAGGTGATTGGACACTGGTAACCCTAATTACAAGGCGAGTTCCTCCCCTATATAACCCCTCCCATATGGAGAGTACCTCAGTTTTGTAGCAAAGCAATAAGTACCGCAACATATAATGCCGAAGAGGGGCCGGAGCTCTGTGTCCCGTGATGTATTCCCAAGAATTTTTTAGGTAAGCTGTATTTAAAAATCCTATTTTCTTGTTCATACATCACGAGACACAGAGGCTTGGTAATTACTTAGTGGGATGTCCTAAAGCAATGGCCAAATTGAGGGGAGGGAGACACAGATCAGAAAATACATAGACTGCCAACAGACAAGAGGATCTATACTGCTGCCTGCAGCACACTGCTCCCGAAGGCGGCATCCTCATGCCCTCTCACATCCACTTAATAGAATCTAGTGAATGCATGGACTGAAGACCAAGTTGCAGCCTTGCAGATCTGAGCCATGGAGGTCTGGTGATTCACTGCCCACTAATCGCTCTAGTTGAGGGTGCCTTAACCTGAAAAGGAGGAATCTTCTTCTTTATACCTTAGGCCTGAATAATAACTTGCCGAATCCATCTGGAAATAGTGAATTTCGACACTGCCTGGCCCTTTCTGGAAGAATAAGCAGACAATAAGTCTTTCGTATTTGAGCGGTTGCCTGCAGATAGATACTGACTGCTCTTACAACATCTAGAGAGTGTAACAACTCCTCTTCCGCAGACTGCGGATCTGGAAAAAAGGATGGTAGGACCACATCTTGATTCAGATGGAATCCTGAAACCACCTTAGGTAAAAAAGTCAGGTGAGGACACAATACCACCCTGTCTTTGTGAATAAACAAATATGGCTCTTTACAAGAAAAAGCTGCTAATTCTGATACCCTTCTAGCAGAGGAAATGGCTACTAAAAAGACCAGTTTCTTTGTCAGAAGAACTAAAGAAGCATGGTGCAATGGTTCAAAGGGTTGTTCTTGCAAAACGGACAAAACCAAATTCAGATCCCATGGGCAAACAGGAGGTTTCACTGGCGGATTCAAGCGCAGTGCCCCCTGAACAAAGGCCCGGACCAGGGAATATGAGGCAAGTGGCCTTTGAAAGAATACCGATAAGGCCGAGATCTGGACCTTGATAGTGGTCAAAGCCAGCCTCATTTCAATGCCTAATTGAAGAAAAGCAAGAATTCTGCTAATGGCATACTTTCTAGGATGCCACCCCCTGGGTTCACACCAGGAAACATATGCCTTCCAGGTTCTGTAGTAGATGAGCCTGGAGGCCAGCTTCCTAGCATTAACAACAGTGAAAAGGACTGATTCCGAGAGCCCACGGCTGTTCAGAATGTGGGTCTCAGCAGCCAAACCGTCAATTTCAGACTTCAGAAAGCAGAATGGAATATTGGACCTTGTGAGAGTAGATCTGGACGCAGCGGAAGAATCCAAGAACTTCCCACTGTCATCTTTATGATCTCTGCATACCAAGGTCGTCTGGGCCAAGTTGGGGCCACCAGAAGGAACGACTTTGCTTCCCTTTTGACCCTCCGAAGGAACCGTGGAAGATGCGGAATTGGAGGAAAGGCATAGATCAGAGAGTACCAATCCCATGGAATCATTAAGGCATCTGACCCTTGTGCTAGCAGATCCTTTGTTCTTGACACAAAGTTGTCCAGTTTTTTGTTGAACCTGGATGCAAACAGGTCTACATCCGGGGTACCCCAATTTTGACATATGATCTGAAATATGTCGGGGTGTAGAGACCATTCTCCTGGACACAGCTGCTGGTGGCTTAGAAAATCTGCCTGCCAATTTTCTACCCCTGGAATAAAGACCGCAGACAGGCAAGGCATATGCCTTTCTGCCCAGAAAAAAAAAATGTGATTCACCTCCTTTTGGGCATCCAGGCTCCTGGTGCCTCCTTGGTGACTGATATAAGCCACAGCTGTGGCATTGTCGGACTGTATCCGGACAGGATGACCTTGTAGTCTGAAAGTCCAGACCTTGATGGCTAGATGAATTGCCCGAATTTTCAGAATGTTGATGGGCCAGAGCCCTTCGGCTCTGGACCATCTTCCCTGGGTGGAAGCTTCTTCCAGAACTGCTCCCCAGCCTATTAGGCTGGCATCTGTGGTTATGAGTTTCCAAGTAACTGGGACAAAGGACTTTCCTTTTAGAAGATTCTTGGTGGTTACTGACCAATTGAGGCTCTGGCGCACCCCTGGGGATAGGCACATTGGAAGATCCAAGGCTTGAACCCTCTTCTTTCAGGCCGAGAGGATGCTGCCTTGTAAAGGCCTTGAGTGAAACTGGGCGTAAGGGACAGCCTCGAAAGAGGCGACCATTTTCCCCAATAGTCTCATACATAGTCGGATGGAGGGATTTCTCCTTGCTGCGACTATCCGGACCAAATCTTTTATGGCACTGGCTGTTGATCTGGGTAAGAACACTCTGCTTTGGACTGTGTCTATATATATATATATATATATATATATATATATATATATATATATATATATACTACAGCCTTTTTAGGGGCTGCAAGCAGGATTTCTCTAGATTGAGGACCTAGCCTAGGTACTCTAAGTGCTTTACTGTGCAGAGCACATTGTGGCTTAGGCGTGTTATGGACTGTTCTATGAGTAGCAAATCGTCCAGATAAGCTGTCACAGTTATGCCCTGAGCCCTTAGATTTGCCAGGGGCGGGGCCAGAACTTTTGTGAACACTCGAGGAGCGGTAGCAAGACCAAAAGGAAGGGCCACAAATTTAAAGTGGCGCCGATCCACAGCAAACCTTAGGAATCTTTGGTGAGCGGGAAATATTGGCACATGCAAATATACAACTTTGATGTCTATTGATGCCAGTTATTCTCCCCCTTGAAGGGGGGAGACTACTGAGCGGATAGACTCCATGCGGAAAGGACGAATGTCTAGAAATTTATTCAGGTCTTTTAGATCCAGAATAGGTCTGACATCTCCGTTTGGTTTTGGAACCGTAAAGAGGTTTGAGTAGAACCCTGTGTCTTGCTCTTCCGAGGCCACCTCTATAATTACCCCTTGGGATAACAGACGTTCTAAGGCCAGAAGTAAGGGCCTTCTTTTCTCTGGATCCCTGGAGACTCTTGACCTTAGAAAACGAGATGGCGGAAGCACCAGGAACTCTAGCTTGTAGCCCAGAGACACTGTGGAGGCTACCCATCTGTCCTGAATCTCTTCCCGCCAGGTGCCTGAAAAACTGCAGCAGCCTTCCCCTCACTCAGCCGAGCGGGGGCACCCCTTCATAGGGAGGCTTTGGGGTTCTGTTTACCAGATCTTGGACCCCAAGGTTTCTTTTGCCCTTGGGCTTGACTTTGGACCTTTCCCCTAGTATTTGATTGGGGAGGCGGTCGCCACTGCCTTGAGGATGAGGCTCCAAGGGCTGGGGACAGAGAACATCTAAATGAAGGACGTTTTTACTCTTCCTTTTGACCGGTAACAACGTGGTTTTACCCCCGGTAATCTTCTGGATAGATTTGTCCACATCATCCCCAAACAAGCATTCTCCACAAAACGGGAACCCAGTTGAATATTTTTTGCATGAAGCCTCAGCTGCCCAATGTTTAAGCCAAAGGGACCTGCGCATGTGTACCAGCAGGAGAGTGAGGCGAAATGCTTGCTGAGCAGAATCCATAATGGCATCAACCATAAAGCACAAAGCTTTAGGAAGGTCTGCATAAACCTCGGCCTCCTCAGTGAAAAGGAGGCTAAGCACCTGCTTCATTTGTTCCTTGAGGAACTGGCACATGCCAATTGCTGCGACCATAGGCTGGACTACAGTGCCTGTCACAGAAGAAGAGGCTTTAAATAAAGTTTCCAGTTTTTTTTCAGTTGGATCCTTAAACCCTTGAGCATTGTCCACAAGACAGGTCAGGCTCTTATTCGCACAAGAAACAGCCGCATCTATGGCTGGGACTCCCCATTTCTTGGTGAAACTTTCCTCTACCGGATAAAGCATAGAAAACCTTTTAGGAGGAGAAAATAGTTTATCTTGGTGACCCCAGTCCTCATACAACAATTCATCCAGTAAAGGATGAGCTGGGAAGGTGTACGCAGCCTGTGGGGATTTCTGGGACCCCAGGGAGGAAACAGGGGAAATGGCAGCCTCAGCAGAGGGCAATCTGTATGTGGAACACACCAATTCAGTATAGTATTGCACCTGCGCTTTGAGGGCCTGGGAGGTAGAAGAGAGATTCTCCTCTTCCCCTGATTCGTCCAAGTGCACCTGATCCCTATCCTCAGATAGGGATATTTCCTCATTATCAGTATGCTCATCCGATAGAGAACCCAAAGCAGAAGGAGGGGATCTACCCCTTTTTCTGCAATTTTTTAAGGAAGCTGTGACAAAGGTAGTAATCCTTCCTTTTAAACCATCCAATACAGCCTTCAAAGCGTCTTCTGTGACATAAACAGGGACTGAAACATTGAGAGAGGCAAAACCTGACAGGGGTACAGACTCATGCCTCCAGTCTTGCAGGGGGGATGGTTACCCTGCAGGCATGTCCAGAACCCCTAGATGTAGGCGGTGATTTTCTGGTGCCTCTTTTACCTCCCCCTGAAGCCCTCTTACGAGGAGACATAGTCCTAAGCTGCAAAGCAGAGGTACTAGTGTAAAGTGCAATCGCTGTTGTGCTATAGTCTTACAATATAAACATTAGCTACAAACTGCACAACCTGATGCTGATGTCTTAGGTTTGCCAGGATCCGATCCACTGAGATGCTTACTGTCTACAGCTCTGTGTCCCACCGCTTACAGGAGCTCTGGCGCCTTGGGCTTTAAAAAAATCCTTCCCCACCGACCCTGCGGTAAAAGTGCACCCCCTGCACGCGCGTAGGACCATCATGGTGGCAGCCGGGGGGAGAAAGGAGAACCCCTGAGGACTGCGTGTGATTCCCCCCTTTCAGGTTATGTGGCAGATCCTGCAGCGGAGGTGAGCAGCTTCACAGACCAGCTTCACTGAGCGTGTATCCTGGAAAGCATGTAAGTATACACCAGGTATGTCTCTTACTCCCTCTAGTGGCGGAAACCAGGTAAGACATACAAACTACTCACAGAAGATAATCCATAATGTGTAAACTTTAGGATTGTCTTCACTTACCTTATCCCCGTCACAGGAACTGCTGAGAACAGACAGATTCCAGCCTTCACCCATCACGGCGGGTAGCTTTGTGCCAACCTTCAGGGTTCTGGGTTCCTACTCACAGGAACCTCTTCCCTGGACCTGTAGAAGACTCTGCCAGAGACTTTTCCTGCCACTGTTATATTAGTACATCAAAGCCTGGATCCCAGAGCCCAGACCTCCAAGAAATGACATTACAGGGAAAACCTTGTTTCTTCTTATCAAGAGACCCGGGTACCATCCATCTTAGGCATTTTAGTATTGGCCCGAGGTATGGTTCCGGTTGTATAGCTCCTAGGTCCTCGCAGAGACCATCAAACAGAGCTTTCTTCTTAGCACATCTTCAATGTGACCATATGGTACTCTCCATATGGGAAGGGTTATATAGGGGAGGAAGGCACCTTGTAATAAGTTACCAGTGTCCAATCACCTGAAGGTACTATCTAACCCACTAATTACCAAGCCTCTGTGTCCCGGTGATGTATGAACAAGAAAGTGTTTTTTTTTTTTTAATAGGAATTTCCAACTTTTTATCCATTGGATCCCTAAGCATTTGAGCATTGTCTATCGGACAGGTCAAACTTTCATTCACAGAGTACATAGCAGCGACAATTGCTGGTAACTCCCACTTCTTAGTGAATTTTTCCTCCATAGGAAAAAATGTTAAAACTTTATAGGAGGTAAAAAATATTTATCTGGGTGATCCCACTCAGAATATATAAGCCTTTCCAGCAATGAATGGACAGGAAAGGCATGCGCAGCTTGAGGAGGCTTTAGTGAACCCAAACAAGCAAGTGGGCATATCAGCCGACTCAATGAAAACGGAACGGACAAATTCAGTAGGAATTGCACCATCAATCTTTCAGATTGTGAAGCTGATCCCCCTGCATTTGACCCCTCAGAAGAGGAGTCATCAGCCTTCTCATGGTCCCCTGAGGGAAATTGCATTTTATCCCATTCTGGGATGCGATTAAATCCGCTAGCCAATCCCATCATGGCTTGAGGAAAACCCTCTTCAGTAAAATAGACAGGGGCTGCAGTGTTGAAAACAATTACAATATATGATAGCCCTGACCGCTTACTCTGACCGGCCACCCCAGAACTCTCAGGGGAAAATGCCAATGTGGAGTGTTTAGAGCTTGTAGAAGTCCCTTTTAAGCCCTTTTTTGGGGTGTTTCTACCCCCCTTCTGACCATAGCCCAATGCACAAATGCAGAGGGACTACCAGAAGAAATCGCATCCACTGCTTGAGCAAATAGTCCAACAACTTCCGCTGCTATTTAACGCTCAGCCTGATGATTTTAGTAAATGTGCCAAAGGAATACCTGTATCACCACTTGCATGCCTCTTTTTAGCTTTTGTGTGTCTCCGACAGCTGTAGTCAGCAAAAATAAAAAAATGGAGCCTTTTAAAAATACCCCCGCGCTGGACGTTGCTGCATGCCAATGGCGCACTAAACCACGCCCACTCAGTGTTCCCCATGCCCTCCCCCTCCTCTTTTCAAAAAAAAGAGTGTTTTCCCGTGCGGGCCTCCGATCTGACGGGATCGGCGTGTGTGTGTGGGGGGAGAGTGGAGAGGAAGGAGAAGGTCAGTGACAAACCGCCGTACAGAGGCGGTGGAGAACAGAGCGGCATCCGCCGATCGTTCTGCTTCTCCCGCTACTCAGAAAGAGGGCGAGAGCTTTTGTCCTGGCGTGGGGTGTTTTTTAGAGAAAAATCAACCCCCCCCCCCCCCCCAACATCTTACCGGAGTCCTGTGACTGCTAGCCAAAGTGAGGTTTGTCAGCGTCTGCTGAGACAGCGTGACCTGAGAAAGCATGACAAGGTACGTGCTCTATACAGTCCCCAGTGGTGACTTTTAGGCATGACAACATTTCCTTTTTAAAGGAGACAATTCCAAAGAATTTCAAAGTTTCTTATGAAGTCTCCACTTACCTTTCCCGTCGCAGGGAATTCTGTGGTAAAACCAACAGACCCAATCTTCACCTCTCATGGTGGGCTCCATTTAAGAAAGCTTCAGGAACTGGGGCCTCCCTTTTTATCGGGGGATCCCACTCCTGGACCCGTAATAGCACCACACCAGAAAAAACTTATGGCTGAAAAACCAAAAGCACTGGATCCCGGGGTCCAGCTCACTAAAAAGAGAAGCGTTAAGGGCTAAACCTCGTTCGATTCGGCCTAAAAAGACACTTTGAATGGATCCGGCTGCATAGCTAGCCCCAGCAAGGATTGCTCCAGTGGAGCTCAGCACAGTACATCTTCACTCGTGTCCAACACCTTAGACACTGGCAAAAAAAACTGAGGTACTCCCAGTAGTGGAAGGGGTTGTATAGGGTGTGAACGTGTCCATCACCTGAAGGTGGCGTATAACCCACATAGTAATTACTATGGCTCTGTGTCCCGTGATATATGATTAAGAACGTTTTTTTTGGTAGTTTTTTAAAAAACTACTTAGTGGCAGCCCACTAGCGATGTACTGTGGATGAGCGGCTGCTGTAGGCAAAGCGATGTACTGGTACGTCGCTGCCTACTTCCGGGTGTAGGGCACATGCATGCGCACACCCTGCCGGCTCCCACTGTGATTGCACACAGCGGGAGCCTGTCAGCAAATCCCAGCCAATGATTCACGGCCGGGACCTACTGATCAACTATGTACAATCACATCCCATAGCTATGTATTCAACACAGAGCTCTGACACAGGGAACGATCTCTAGGTTTCTCATCCCTACAAAGCAGCACACTTTACACATAGTTAGGCACATATTTAACCCCTTGTTCACCCTAGATGTTAACCCCTTCCCAGCCAGTGTCATTAGTACAGTAATAGCATATAGTATTAACACTGATCACTGTATTAGTGTCACTGGTGATATCAGTGGCAGTTAGTCAGTTACCCCCCCAGTGTCAGTTAGTGTCAGATTGGCCACCGCATTATTGCAGTCCCATTATAAGTCATTGATCGCCACCATTAGTATATTAAAAAAAAATCCAGTATATATCCCATAGTATGTAGGCACTATAACTTTCACACAAACCAATCAATATACACATATAGAGATTTTTTTTTACTAAAGACATGTAGTATAAATTAGAGGTCGACCGATATATCGGCCGATATTTGGCCTTTAAGAAATCGGCAACGGGCGATTTTTGTGCAAAAATCAGCCGATTACCTCACTTCCCCACACTCCACTGACAGTTTCACACACTGAGCGGTTCTGTGCTCAGTGTGTGAAACTGATTTGCAACTGAATGCAGTGAGAGAAGCTGTCAGAATTCAATTCGTGTTGTCGGGGGTGGGCGGGACCCCGATATCAAACACCAGCCAATGGGATGGGATCTGGGCGAGCTGCTACATGTATGTGGCCCCGCCCACTTTCTTAAGCAGCCCAATCATTGGCTGGTGTTTTATAGCTGCAGGGCCCTGCCCACCCCAGACATCACACTGTAGTATGACAGCTGGTCTCTGCATTCAGTTACACATAGGGGGTTATTTACAAAAGGCAAATCCACTTTGCACTACAAGTGTAAACTACAAGTGCAAAGTGCACTTGAAATTGCACTTGGAAGTGCAGTCGCTGTAAATCTGAGGGGTAGATCCGAAATGATTTGATTTTATCATCCATTCATGTGCAAGATTAAATGCTGTTTTTTTAAATGGCAGGTACTAGGCATAAAGCATTTCAAACCCTTAAGGAAGAATACTCTATACCACAACAATTAATGTTCAAATACATGCAACTCAGACATGCCCTGCGTTTTCAATTCAGGAACGAAAACTGCATCCTGGAACATCCCCAAATTTTGGACATAGCAATGGGAGCCGATCCACAAAAATTGATATCTAATCTCTACTACTCCATAAGATTACCCAGAATCAAAGAAGTGACGCAAAAAGCCAAAACAAGATGGGAAAGAGACGTAGGTGCAGTTAGTGATTCGGATTGGGAGGAAATTTTAGAAAATGTAAAGGTGGCATCTCCAAAACTGTCTGCTAGGCTAACACAGATATACATCATTCATCAAGCGTATCTAACACCTAACATAATAAGGAAGTTTCAACCTACACGCAATATAGCATGTCCTCACTGTCAGGCAGAGATGAGTAGTTTTTTTCACTTAATTTGGGAATGCTCTATTCTTCAAATCATACTGGAGTCAAGTGATTAAGTTCTTACACGACCAGATGGGTTCCCCTGTGGTATTAGATCCAAAACTTTGTATATTAGGTCTTCTTCCAGATGTGGACATTGATAAATACCAGGCCATATTTATATCTGAAGTCCTATTCTTGGCCAGAAAAGTAGTTGCCAAGACTTGGATGCAGAACGTAACCCCCACCATAACAAGCTGGAAGAGAGATGTTAACAATTCCCTCCCATACAAGCAGTTGATTTACAAACACAGGGGAAATAGTCAGAAATACTCAAGGATTTGGGATGGTTGGCTGGGAGATGGGGAGACATGTGTATAGTAATGCGTGAAAACAAGTTTATCAATACCTAGCAACTAAAACATACAACCATATAATAGGTAACCCGTTTAGGTCTGTCAGAACCTCACCGAATCACCAACAATTGGTATATCTCTGTTATGTAATGCCAGCCTTATAAGACTCTACTATATGTTAACATACCACATGTGATTATGTTTCATGTTTTTATACTTGGACCTCAAATGTGCTGTATTAATTTCTGTCTAACTTCAATAAAGATTATTTTTCCCCAAAAAAAAAAAAATGCTGTTTTTTATTACACTTGCATGTCCCCCTCGGATATACAGCGACTGCACTTCCAAGGGCACTTTCAGTGCAATTTCAAGTGCACTTTGCACTTATAGTGCAAAGTGGATTCGCCTTTCGTAAATAACCCCCATAGTGTAACTGAAACTGACAAATCGGCTCAGTGTGAAACCTGCCAGTGCCAACCAATGCCACCTGCCAGTGCCAACCAGTGCCCCCTGCCAGTGCCAACCAGTGCCCCCTGCTAGTGCCAATCGCCAGTGCCAACCAGTGCCACCTGCCAGCGCCAGTCAGTGCCACCTGCCAGTGCCAACCAGTGCCACCTGCCAGTGCCAACCAGTGCCACCTGCCAGTGCCAACTGCCAAAAAAAGAAAAACTGGCTTAAAATATCGGCCGCAAAAATCAGCATCATATATTGGCCATTGGCCGGCCCGATTTCTAAATATCGGCATCAGCCAGAGAAAGACCCATATCGGTCGACCTCTAAGTATAATATATTTTGGCCGAAGGGCTCTTTCACACGGACGTGTCCGTGTACGGAGCCCGCTCTGCTCAGCGGGGGATCGCTCCGTGGATCCCCGCTGAGCAGGCAGATGACAGGTCCATCCCTGCACACTGTGCAGGGACGGACCTGTCAGAGCGCCGCTCTCCCCTATGGGGGATCGGATGAAGACAGACCGTAGAGTCCGTCGTCACCCGATCCGATGATGGATGGAAAAGTAGGTTTTTCCTCCGACACACTTTTTCGGATCGGAGCGGGTCGCTCTGTAGAGGTCTATGGAGTGTCCGTTCCGGTCCGCCTAAAAAACTGACAGGCGGACCTGAACGGATTGTCCGTGTAAAAGAGGCCTTAAGTTTATGAAGAAATTTGATTTTTTAAAGGTTTTTTTTATTGGATAGGCTTTATAGTAGAACATTTTTTTTTTAAATTTTGTTTGGGTATAATGACCGCACAATCGCCAGTTAAAGTAGCACAGTGCTGAAAATAGCAAAAAAATTACCTGGTCATGAAGGAGGTAAAACCCTCCGGACCTCAAGTGGATAACAAACCTGTTTACTTACCCTCTCTCTGTGCAGTAGATTTGATCCTCCTTTTCACCTGCCAAGTGCCCCCAGAGCAAACCCCTTGCTGTGGGGGGAACCAAGCAGGCTCCCTCCCGAGCTGCTGCTCTGCATATCCATTCCAAAACGGAGCCACGGCTTGGTCCCGCCCCTCTCTCTTCTCAGTGGCTCCCGCTGCTGTCTCAATGAGCACTCTTGTGCACATCGCTGGATTGCAATGGGGCTCAGGTAAGTATGGGGGGACGAGGACTTCTGCACACAGGTGATTTACCTTCATGCATAGAACACATGAAGGTAAAAAACCTTGAGCCTTTAGAAACACTTTAAAAATGAATGAATGGCACATACACACACACACACACACACCCCCATCTGCTAAAGAGCTGCATGTTTCTGTGTGGGTCAGGACTGTGTGTGATTATACACATGTTCCCGACTCGCACATATGTGAACCCAGCCTAAGGAACCCTATACAGGTATGTGTGCAGAATGAGTGGCCCTCCACCAACACACATTTATAGTACAAAAAAGACATGAATGCGCTATAGTTCGCTGCAACGCACAGATGGGAATGAGCTGTGTTCTGCTGTACTGCACTGGTTTTTTTGTGCACTGCCAAACCCATCCGAAATGAATGATAAAATCTACTAGAAAGACTGTGATGACTGTAGGATAGTCCTTCTTAACGCTCGATTCTCATCTCCCGCATGTTGCTTTTGAGCGTTTCTGCAGTGCTTTCTGCGTTTTTTCCACAATTTGTGTTTTTTTTGTACACTGTATATAGCTGGTTGCTAAGGAGGGGACGGGAAGCCAGCCGCCGTGTCCTTAACAACCGATGAGTCATCAGCTGTCAGCGGGCTTCCCCGCTGACAGCTCAATGTAAAAAAAGAATTGCCGGATAAAAAAAAATTTAAAAAGTGAAAACAGCGTGGGGTCGCCCCCCCCCCTCCCCAATTCGATACTAGGCCCTTGGGTCTCCCCCAAAATCCATACCAGACCCTTATCTGAGCATGCAGCTTAGCGGGTCAGGAAAGGGAGGGGACGAGCAAGCGCCCCCTCCCGAACCATACCAGAACGCGTGCCCTCGACATGGGGGGGGTAGGTGCTTTGGTGCAGGGGGAGCTCTGCCCCCCCACCCCAAAGCACCTTGCCCCCATGTTGATGGGGACAAGGGCCTTTCCTGACAACCCTGGCCTGTGGTTTCGGGGTCTGCGGGCGGGGGGCTTATCAGAATCCAGAAGCCCCCATGTGAATGAGTATGGGGTCCATTGTTGGTTCTCCTTGTCCCGCTTCTTCCTCCAGTCTTCTTTGTCAGGTGTTCTTCCTCCACTGCTGCTCCCGCCGCTGACTCTCCTCCAATGCTGCATCCTGCCGATCTGTCCGTGCTGATGTCAAACATTTCTTAGATAACTATGGAGCGTGTTCATCGGATGACGTCATCCGGAGACCCACGTGCCATAGTTATCTAAGAAATGCTTGACATTGGAGCGGACAGATCAGTGGGATGCAGCATTGGAGGAGGGTCATCAGCAGGAGCGGCGGCGGAGAAAGAAGAAGAGCGGAAGAGGAAGCGGAACAAGGAGAAGCCCGGAGGAGGAAGAAGCGGGACAAGGAGAAGCCCAGAGGAGGAAGAAGCGGGACAAGGAGAAGCCCAGAGGAGGAAGAAGCGGGACAAGGAGAAGCCCAGAGGAGGAAGAAGCCGGACAAGGAGAAGCCCGGAGGAGGAAGAAGCCGGACAAGGAGAAGCCCGGAGGAGGAAGAAGCGGGACAAGGAGAAGCCCAGAGGAGGAAGAAGCGGGACAAGGAGAAGCCCCGAGGAGGAAGAAGCGGGACAAGGAGAAGCCCGGAGGAGGAAGAAGCGGGACAAGGAGAAGCCCGGAGGAGGAAGAAGCGGGACAAGGAGAAGCCCAGAGGAGGAAGAAGCCGGACAAGGAGAAGCCCGGAGGAGGAAGAAGCGGGACAAGGAGAAGCCCAGAGGAGGAAGAAGCGGGACAAGGAGAGGCCCAGAGGAGGAAGAAGCGGGACAAGGAGAAGCCCGGAGGAGGAAGAAGCGGGACAAGGAGAAGCCCGGAGGAGGAAGAAGCGGGACAAGGAGAAGCCCGGAGGAGGAAGAAGCGGGACAAGGAGAAGCCCGGAGGAGGAAGAAGCAGGACAAGGAGAAGCCCGGAGGAGGAAGAAGCCGGACAAGGAGAAGCCCGGAGGAGGAAGAAGCGGGACAAGGAGAAGCCCAGAGGAGGAAGAAGCCGGACAAGGAGAAGCCCGGAGGAGGAAGAAGCGGGACAAGGAGAAGCCCAGAGGAGGAAGAAGCGGGACAAGGAGAAGCCCGGAGGAGGAAGAAGCGGGACAAGGAGAAGCCCAGGAGGAGGAAGAAGCCGGACAAGGAGAAGCCCGGAGGAGGAAGAAGCGGGACAAGGAGAAGCCCAGAGGAGGAAGAAGCGGGACAAGGAGAATCCCGGAGGAGGAAGAAGCAGGACAAGGAGAAGCCCAGAGGAGGAAGAAGTGGGACAAAGAGTAGCCCGGAGGAGGAAGAAGCGGGACAAAGAGTAGCCCGAAGGAGGAAGAAGCGGGACAAGGAGAAGCCCGGAGGAGGAAGAAGCGGGACTAGGAGAAGCCCGGAGGAGGAAGAAGCAGGACAAGGAGAAGCCCGGAGGAAGAAGAAGCGGGACAAGGAGAAGCCCGGAGGAGGAAGAAGCGGGACAAGGAGAAGCCCGGAGGAGGAAGAAGCGGGACAAGGAGAAGCCCAGAGGAGGAAGAAGCGGGACAAGGAGAAGCCCGGAGGAGGAAGAAGCAGGACAAGGAGAAGCCCAGAGGAAAAAGAAGCGGGACAAAGAGTAGCCCGGAGGAGGAAGAAGCGGGACAAAGAGTAGCCCGGAGGAGGAAGAAGCGGGACAAGGAGAAGCCCGGAGGAGGAAGAAGCGGGACAAGAAGAAGCCTGGAGGGGGAAGAAGCGGGATAAAGAGTAGCCCGGAGTAGAAAGAAGTGGGACAAGGAGAAGGCCGGAGGAGGAAGAAGCGGGACAAGGAGAAGCCCAGAGGAGGAATAAGCGGGGAAGAAGATTTTGTCAAAAACAGTCTATTGTCTTTTGTTGCACTACACTACTTTTTTTTGGTGAATGGGTAGGGGTACAATGTACCCCCATATCCACATAGGGGGTGAGGCTGGGATCTGGGGACCCCCTTGTTAAAGCGGGCTTCTGCATTCTGATAAGCCCCCCAGCCTGCAGACCCTGACAACCACTGGCCAGGATTGTAGGGAAGAGGCCCTTATACCCATTAACATGGGGGCAAGATGCTTTGGTGGTGCCAGTGGTGGGGGGGGGCGCAGAGCCCCCCAGCTATATGCAGTGTAAAAAAAGAAAAAAAATTTAAAGAAATACAAATCGCGGAAGAAAAGTCCCCGACCCTTTCCAAAAGCGCAGAGGTACAAAAATGCATTGATGTGAATGTGTTTCATAGGAACCAATGTTAAAAAAATTCCTTGCATTTTTGCAAAATGCATCAAAAAACACATTAGTGCGAATCGAGCCTAAAGGAGAAGTACAGCCAAAGCTCGTTTGGCTGTACTTCTCCAGTGGATCACAGGAGTGCAGTTCGTTCCCATTCACAGCAGACAGCAAGCTGAAGCCCGCTGTTGGCTGATGTCACAGAGGCGGTCCAGGCTAGGACAAGATCTCGACAATGAAGTCGGGATTTGCCCACGTGCCTGGACCAGCACCCGGCTCAACCACCCAGCGAGCCACTGAGAGCCTGAGCCGGCCGCTCTCGCCCCCTCCATAGCCCAGCGCTCATGTGACCTGTGACCCTCTGCTTGGGGTATGAGAATCCATCGATCGGTGGTGTTTGATGGTTTGGTGTTAGAGCCGGTGGGGGATAGATGCAGTGTCCACCTAGGTAAGTATGTGTGTGGGGAAAAAAAAATCCCCATACTTCTCTTTCAATCATTGGGGAAGACCATAGATCACCCAGATACACAGCTTATAGGGGACTTACTAAAACTGGTGCAGCTGTTCATAGTAACCAATCAGCTTCTTGGTCCCATTGGCAAAGCTTAATTGAATAAGCTGAAGTTAGAAGCTGATTGGTTACTGTGTAGAACCAGTTTTAGTAAATCCCCCCCATAGAGTTCTCTCTCTGTCAGCACACACATCCATAACCCCAGCTCTGTATTCCAGCCATGCACAGGTCACATTCCACTACATCCAGTATATATAGACTATAGGTTACCATCGTAGCAGGTGAAATGGACACCATGCTGACAACACAGGCCATCCATGAATGCAGCAGGTGCCCGGTTACAGGACAGCACCACAGCCATCCTATCACCCATACCGTCCATACACCGCTACCTTCCCCAAGCACACGTCCCTAAGCACACGTCCTCTGCACACCTGGATAATACGGCTCTCCCGTGTCTCCTCCCGGTAACAGGCGTCCTTCTTAATCCCCGGGACTCCGGGCGCGTTCCCGTACAGTGAGAGGAGGCGGCGGCGGGAGCGCGCCCGGCTATGTGAGGACTGAGGCGCGCTCATCTAGTGGCGCATTATGAGGAGAGAAGAATGGGAGCCGTACAGTCAGCCGTACAGTCAGGGCTCTAGTGAGGGACAAAGGGGGGGGGGGGGACCATGGAAAAATACACTTTCTGCACAAGGTTTTCACTAGAAATGAAGGAAAAACGGTTTTCTTTTAGGTTTACATAGAGAGGGATAAGAACAATTGTCGGCTTTTATGAATTACTGTGTCCCCCATTAGGGACATTCACCCTTTCTATTTGTACTATGAACTATCAGCAAACGTGAGGGGAAAAAAGAATCCACAATTGTCCCCAGAACAGGAGTAGCAAAAATTCCAACTGTCCCTGATTTGGAATAAAAAGTCCCTCTCTCCTCCTCATTTGTCCCTCATCTTGGTCTGATCTTTATAGTTGTATAGAAAATGTACTTTTTATCTTTCAAAACGTGTTTCCCAGTGCTTAACCTTTCATCCAAATTCTAAACTACTGCATTTGTACATTTCAAAAATCAGTATAAAGAAATAATCGTGGTTAAAAAAAAGCACTAACTAACCCTTTTTTTTTTTTTTTTTTTTTGCGATATGACTTCAACTGACAACTACGCAGTCGTGAGATGCTGTACCCAAATAAAATCGATGTCCTTTTCTCCCACAAATAGAGCTTTCTTTTGGTGGTATTTGATCACGACTGAAATTTTTTTTATTTATTGTGCTATAAACAAAGACCGACAATTTCAAAGAAATAAAACATTTTTTTACTTTCTGCTATAAAACATACCGAATAAAAAAACAATGTTAAAAAATCGAATTTCTGCATCAATTTAGACCGATATGTATTCTACTACATATTTTTGGTAAAAAAAATCCCAATAGGTGTATATTGTTTGTAGATGCAAACCAAACTATGGCATATATAGATAGATATTTTTTTCTGTTTTTTTAGTAGAAAAGAGCGACCTGCTACTTATAGCGGGACTGCCATATTGCAGCAGTCAGGACACGGAGACTTTTTGGGGACCAGTGACACTAATACAGTGATCAGTGCCAAAAATATACAATGTCACTGTACTAATGACACTGGCTGTGAAGAGGTTAAACATCAGGGGCAATTAAAGGGTTAACTTTGTGCCTAGCCAGTGTTTTCTCATTGTGGGGGAGGTGCTTTTACTAGGGGAATGCATTGAATCCAAGTTCCTGCCAACTAAGGATGGGCCCAGGCGTGTTCGCAACTCCACGTGCCCACGCCCACCAGGAGGCTGACACTGTGCAGAGCTAATCACAGGCAGTGAGACATTTCCCGATCTGTGCAGCCGCGGATCGGGAAAGTCTCAGTGCCTGTGATTAGCTCTGAACAGTGTCAGCCTCCTGGTGGGCGTGGGTACGTAGAGTTGCGAGAACACGCCTGAGCCTATCCTTAGCAGGAACACAGGATCCATGCCTTCCCTACTGACAGAAAGCCGATCTGCCTTGCTTATATAGGCAGATCATTATTCTGGGTCTCTGCCTAAGAATCGGCGGGTGCCGGCACGCGTCGAGTCCACGGTACCCGCAGACTCGACACTGTTATTAGACACAGCAGGAGCCGATCTGCGGGTACCGCAGACTCGATGCATGCCGACACCCGCGGATCCTTAGGCAGAGAGCCAGAAAGATGATCTGCCTATGTAAACTATCGGTCGCCGGCAGCACGCATCCCTGCCCCAGACTCGGAAGTTTCGGGTCACGTACTAGGTACATGATCCAGCACACAGCGGCCGCGGTTCCTTTGTTAATAGGTGTGGCTCATTCCTATCGCAAAAAGTTGGGAGGTATGGGAATAGGCTCACTAGTACTGGTGACTGTTCCTCTGCATGGATTTCCTCTATTTTTGGCTATGGACACGAAGTGAAGAGAAATCTCCCCAAAGGGACATAGATGGAAAAAACTGACGAAAGTTATAATCCTTTCGTGCTCTATCTAAAATGAAAAAAAAAGGTTTCCATTTAGCACTCATTTACATGAAGAGTGAAGAGAGGTCCACAGTGAATTGCTTTCCAGAGGCATTTGACAGGAAGTGAGGAAGCAATCAATCAGTTTGTATGCGGCCATAGTAGAGTGTTGCTGCATCTAGAGGCAACATTTAGCCACATCAGAACATGGTAATTAGTGGCATACACTGTATTCCAGCCGCAAGAATTAGCACCTGGAATGGCAGGTATATTTGAACAGAGGTGTCCGCTTAGCCTGTACAGCCCTGTTGCTGATTACATGTATCCACACATACAGCAGTTTCCTGCAGTTAGGGATAGATGTCCGAGCCTGGAAGCATCTTTCTGCATCCAGGGGAGATCATCCGTCTCTAACTGCAGGTTAATCCCTGCATGTGTGTTTACTTGTGGGCAGTGATGGCCGCTCTCAGCTAATTAATTCATGCACTCGGCAGAGCGGTCACAGCTAAACGGGGGAGGAGACCTTAAAAGCATAACCTCCTAGTTTGGGTGGAGTTCCACTTTAACAAGTCTCCTAGACCTAAACAAATAATTAACACTTGCAGTGTGAACGCAGCACCACTTCAAAATATATTTTTCAAGTTTGGGTTTAATAACGATTTTTGTGTACTCAGATGAACCACAGTGTTTTTTGCGTGGAAGACAAGTGCATTGGACTTATTAAAGCGGAACTTCACTTAAAAGGGGAAGTTCCGCTTGTTTGCACCCCCCCTCCTCTTTAAAGAGTAACTCCACTTTGGTGGGAAAATAAAAAAATAGCAAATATCTATTAATTGCGACACAAGTCATATTGTAACTGAATGTAACAATTACCTTTGCTTTTTAATCTGCAGCTCTGTAAATTTTCTGTAAAATGCAATGTCTACGTGTAGGTGTTCACCCTCTGAAAATGTCATTTTCTGCTTGTGTGATTGGCTTACAGATTTTCCCAGAAGTCTGCACTAAGATACAAATACAGATTTTGAGCATCACCTGCAACACAAATGTAATTTTTGGTGAGGTATTTTCAAAGGGAAATCATGTCTAAAGGGATGCTGATCAATTTCCTCAATAAATTTCTCAAAAGTAGAGTTACTCTTTAATGATTGTCACTTTTTGGGGGGTAGGAACCTGGTTTTGACAGGTACCTGCTCCCTTTTACGGTTGGATCGCAACTGCAATCTGAGCAAAAGTTCGCCCCCCACCCTTTCCCTTCACTGCCAGTTTCTCTTACTTAAAGAGGAGTTCCACCCAGGGGGGCCATTAAAAAAAAAAAAAAATTAAAAGTCAGCAGCTACAAATACTGCAGCTGCTGACTTTTAATTGGACACTTACCTGTCCCTGGGTCCAGCGATGCGGGGGACCGAAGCCCCGGTCGTCTCCCCCTCCGTTCAGTGGCGCCGGCATTGCAACTGTGGGCACTGGGCTGTGGCTTCACAGCCTGGCACCCACTGTGCATGCGCGAGCGGCGCCGTGATTGGCCGCTCAGTCACCTGGGACCTGTAATGGGTCCCAGATGATTGACAGAAGGGAGGGAGCAGAGCGGAGCCCTTCCTGTGCCGAGGGGGAAGTGATGTCACCAGCCCAGGCACTGGAAGGGGCAGACTACGAGGGACCCCCTAGCAACAGGCATTTAGAGGTAAGTTAAAAAAAAAATATCCAAATGTTTTTTTGTTTTTAGGATTTTTTATGCATTTTTGTTTTTTTGGGTGGAACCCCACTTTAAGTTGCCAGTGTCTGGACCCAAAGCCAATTAATTGGCTTGGGTGAGGGTAGCACTGGATCCCTGGACTGGTAAGTGGCCTTATATTAAAAGTCAGCAGCTACAATATTTGTAGCCACTGACTTTAATTTTTTTTGGGGGGGGGGGGACTGGAGCTCCTCTTTAAAGAGATTAGTGTTTTTTACTACACTTTTTTTTTTTTTTTTTTTTTACATTAGACAAAAGTAATGTATTGTTAATAGGGTTGTCCCGATACCACTATTTTAAGAACGAGTACCGATACTTTTTTTTTAATGTCATGTGACCATGGCACTAATATGCAGCACTGATGACACGTGTACTGTGTCAGTTTTTTGTTTTTTTTTTACAATTTTATTTTTTACAATTTATCATTTTTTTTGTTATTTTTCTTTTTTACAATGTTTTTTTTTTGGGGGGGGGAGCAGACAGTGTTGGTGTGTTTTTTTTAATTTTTACATATTTTAAATATTCATTACATTTATTGCTTTTAAATATTTATTACAAATATTATATTTTTTTTATCAGCCCTGTTGGGGGGCTTGGTGAGGTATCAGGGGTCTTAACAGACCCCTGACATCTCCCCTTTTAAACATGGAGATGGACTGAGGACAGAGATTCCCCAGTCCCTTTCTCTGCAGCCTTAGCTGCACTGAAGATGAATGGAGAGGAGACAAAGGCTCCTCTCCATTCATAAACTGAAGCATCGTAAACACATATTACGATGCTCAGTTATGAATGAACAAAGCCAGTGATCACTGACTCTGTTCATTAGGAAAAGGAAGGAGCCAGTAAATGACAGATTTACCAGCTTCTTCCGCTCTCCATCCTGACAGATCCAGGACAGAAGGGGGAGCGGAGCACAGAGGGGGACCGTGGAGCACGAGGGGAGACAAGAGAACGGAGGGTGAAGCAGAGGAGCATGGAGAGGGAAGCAGAGGAGGATCCAGGGACAGTCAGGGGTGATCGGTGCAGTGGTGGGAGAGGAGTTACAAGCACCAATCCCCCTGTATAGATTTCAATATAGCAGCTTAAAGCCACATGGGGGGAGAGGAAGAGAAGCGGCTTCCAGCTGCTATATGGAAATCTCTACAGGGGGATCGGTGCTTGTTATTCCCCCCACCACCGCACCAACCACCCCTGACTGCCCAAGTATTGGATCAAGCATCGGGAGCATTTGCGCGAGTACAAGTACTCGTGCAAATGCTCAGTATCAGGACAACCCTAATTGTTGACATACTTTACTCCCCTCCCCCTCCTCATTACCTCCTATTTAGTGGCCACCAGTGTTTAGGATGTATCCCTTTCAGTTCTCCCACATAGAGGAGTTCAGCTCCCATGGTTGAGACAAAGGATCTTCCATTCTATTACTAGTGTAGGACCCACTAATTCGGGGTACTTTGTCGCAGTAAGTGGGCTTAGCACTATATGACCATATAGTGTGACCAAACCCCCGTATTTTTGAATATGTTCAGGTGTTCAGGTGTTTTTAACTAGCCCTGCAGGAAATGTCATTCTTGTATGTGTGCGCTGTAAAATATTTTGTACTGTTTGTAGGTCTTATAGCAGCACCATCTTGAATTTAAATGCATTGTAGGGTGTGCCCCCCAAATATGTTCTTATACTTTACTCCCCTGACACTTGCTGATCTTCAGGCACTGATCTGCAGGAGGACTCTGCCGTCTGCACAACTTCCTCCTCCAACTCTCCATCCATATCTGTATCCTCTAGTTCTTATGCCTACTTATCCTCTGAGATATTAGAGGCAGTCCTGCTATTTTGGAAACTTTAAATTCCATAGTGGGCATATTGATGACAAACCATGGACTCATTACATTCCTAACTTGACTCCACAACAGGATATTAATCTAACAAACTACACCCAAGTAGAATAAACACTATGCAGCATTATAAAAAGAGTAATCACAGGAAATGCAGCAATATTCCCACACACTCTCAGATCCATTGTGCTTTTGAGGAAGCTCAAATCCTTAAAGGGGAGTTCCAGTCTCCTGTGTAAAAATTTAAAGTCAGTAGATACAAAAACCATAGCTGCTGAAACAGCCACTCACCTGTCCCACGATCCAGCAGTGTGCTCACCTCAGCCGTTTTCATTTCCCTTCTTCTGTCCCCGATATCTTAACTGTGGTCACAGTTAAGATAGTATGCGGTTTCACAGCCGGGTGCTACATTGTGAGTGGCCCTAAGTCTTCTGGGACCTGTGACATGTGCCAGAAGGCTGCGAGGGGGGGGGGGAGAAAGAACCTCCGCTCTGCTCCGATCGGAGTGGGGGAGGAAGCCTTAAAGTGGAACCCTCCCTTTTGGGTTGTCCTGATCTACTTCTACTGGCCTCCTCGTCTTTCTTAGGATTCCCCTGAAAAATGGTCCAGGAGAGAGTGTTAAAGTGATGATGTTCTTGTCTTTAAATAATGTCCAAATTCCACAAGTTACGATTGTCAAATTGTACCAAACTGACAAATATGTACCATCCAAAACATCAGGGGAACATCAAACAAGCAAATTAGTGACACAATAGCAGCACATCAGCCTGTTATTCAGATGTCTGCAAGAGGGCCCTATTCCTGTGCATCCGTTTGTAACAGTTTGCACCATTCTCAGAATCAAAAGATGACAAAAGGTTGGTAATACAATTCTCTAAAAAAAAAAAAAAAAAATTATTTCCTGTGCACTCGAGCCCCTTAACCTACCCATGCAAATTTTCATGAACTGCAAACTGATATACAAAAAGTTGTATAATCAATTCATAAACAGCAATCTAAAGTGTCAAGTGCTTCAAAAGTGTAACTGTATTGGCGTATAACACTCACTTTTTCACCATGAAAATCGGGTGCAAATAGCGTGTGCGTGTTATATGCCAATACTTCAATTTTAGCTGCCTCGGAGTGGATAGGGAGGGGGGCGGGACGAGAGACGTCAGATTACATACAGTGAGAATCTCCTGTTTACCTGGTGGCCTCTGTAATAGGAAGTCCTGTCTCCTGGGCCGCCATTGGACCACTGTTCTGTCTATCATAGGAGATTCTCACTGTATGTAATCTGTCGGCGCTCGTCCCACCCCACTCCCTGTCCCCTTTAGGCTGCAGATGGGCATCGATCACGTTGCACTAATGGCACTGATGAGGCTGCTGCATTGATGGCAACAGTGAGGCTGCATTGATGTGGACTGATGAGGCTGCATTGATGGCACTTGTGAGGCTGCAGATGGGCATTGATCAGGCTGCATTGATGGCAATGGTGAGGCTGCAGATGGGCACTGACCCTTTATTTTGCTTCAAAGTTCCTTATTTAAAATTTACGTTTTTTTCCTGAAACTTCCCTCTTAAAATGAATGTGCGTGTTATACACGGATAAATACGGTAATTAAATCAAAGTGCTCAGTGTCTTTTTTGGTCCCGGGTGTGGAGGCTGGTGCATGACGTGAAAAACACACTGGGGACATGAAATGAAAATGTGGTGGAGAAACAGTGTAAAAGTGTGCTGCGGAGACACCAGGAGGAGAGCAGTTGATTTAAAAGGAACAGAGCACTTTTTTTCCTCAAAAAATGAACATGGTCAGGGACTCTCAGTCCTAGTACCCTGCGGCTGTGCTACTCAGATGAGGGGGGATATGTTGCTGCAACCATAACAATTGGGTTTGAGCAGTATTGGAGTAATTTCCACTAGGTATAATTTAAGTTTGATTTCAGTTGTTCTGCACTGGCCAAATGCTACCACTAACAGAATTGCTAGGCTGCATACGTCTTAGAGATCATGTTGCCCTGGTCATTTGAATGGAGACTTTTTGTTTAACCCCATTAGCGTTAGACCTTAGCTTAATTTACAAGGTCTGCAGGCTTAGACCATAGGGTTTGTGCTTGGGTAAAAAACTGGTTACAGGGAGGGGTCCAAAGGGTAGTGATAAATAACACATACTCAGACTGGTCTGGAGTAGTGAGTGGGGTACCCCAAGGTTCTGTCTTGGAACCAATTCTATTCAACATACCATATATACTCAAGTATAAGCCGAGATTTTCAGCCATTTTTTTTAGGCTGAAAGTGCCCCCCTGATCAGCGTGCCATGCAGACAGACGGTGGCCATTCCACTGTTCAAAAGCCACGCCTCCTCCTCGTCTGTGATAGGCAGAACACTCAATTTCCCAGCAGTCAGTGTTCAGCCTATCACGGACATCCGCTCAACCTCATACCACGGAGGAGGTATGATATACTCCAGGGACAAAACCATAATTCTGCCACTTTATAAAACTCTGGTCAAACCTCATCTGGAGTTTTCAGTCCAGTTCTGCTCACCAGTCCTGCAAAGGGATGTGCTGGAGTTGGAGAGAGTCCAAAGAAGGGCAACAAAAATATTAAGTGGACTGCTGGAGGACCTAAATTATGAGGAACGGCTGCAAACACCAAATTTATTCTCGCTGGAGAAAAGACGCTTGAGAGGAGATATGATAGCAATCTACAAATATCTCAATGGGGATCCCAGCATAGAAAATAAACTATTCAGTCAGTGTAAAAGGGCACAGAGCCACACAATGAGACTGGAGAAGAAGCAGTTTAGTGTGGATATCTTTAAAAGACTTTTAGATGTACATCTTAAAGGACACAACATACAGGGATATGGCAAAGCATTATAGCCACTGATACACATGCACCCACACAGGTTGAACTGGATGGACTTTTGTCTTTTTTCGTGGCTTGAAGGGGTTAAACCGGGGTGATGCCTGCAGCTGGTGGTTGGGTTTTTAGTGATAAAAGCCATTTGGCTGTTATCCTAAAGGAGCAGGAGGGGACGTCCCGCCGCCTTCCACTGCTCTTCCTGGGCTTCCTATCCCACCGGGAGACCTGATCCACGATCTGGCACTTCCGCCGGCTAGGTTGAATCTGAAACGAAGCCGGAAATGGCTTTGATTGAGTCTCCTATGTAAATACACAGAAGTGATGTCACAATGCCACTTCTGGTTTACTCAGCTGCCAATTGCGCAGATTTAAAAAAAATTACAGTTTTCAGAATCGCCGTTTTTGGAGGGATTGGAGGGCCACACAATCCCTCCATAAAGAGTACCTGACAGACACCACCTAATACTATCACAAGGGATGTTTACATCCCTTGTAACAGCAATACAAGAGAAAATATTTTATTTTTAAAGGGACAATGTAAAAAAAAAAAAAAAATCAATAAGAAAAAAAAACGTTTTTAACGTGCCCGCATGCTCGCGCAGCAAAGAAAGCGCATACGTAAGTCGCGCTCGCAAATGTTAAGTGTTCAAATCACACATGTGAGGTATCACCACAATCGTCAGAAGGAGAGCAATAATTCTAGCAAAAGACCTCCTCTGTAACTCTAACCTTGTAACCGCTAACTTTTTAAAGTATTTTTCTAGCAAAAAATATAGATTTTAACTTGTAAACAAAAAATGGCAGAAATAGGCTTAGGCATTAAAGGGTTAAAGTGTATCTAAACCCAAAAGCAAACCTTTATTATCACTTTCCAAATATTTAAAGTTACTAAACCAAAAAAGAAAAAAACTTATTAGATGTAGCGCACTGCCTCTGTTAGCCTCTGTTAGGCTAAACTGTAGCCAGTGGAGCAAGGATCTGTTATTTTGGTCAGTTCAGGGGTTCCTAAGCTAGGAAAATGATTGATAGTGTAAAAGTGGGCTGATTCTATGTGAAGGGTGGGAAAACACAGTGATATAAAATATAATGAATAATAATGTTGCCCAGCAGGAGCACAATGGGTAAATTAGAAACAGGTCTGTGGTTTAGATTGACCTGTAACACATGTGGATAAGCAAAATTTCTTAAAACTGTATGTGCAGAGTCAAAAAATATAAACAATGCAATTCAAACACAACGTGTATATAATCTAAAAAAAGTAAAAAAAAGACAAGAGAGTAAACATAACAGTCTCTCTCAAGTTCCAAA
This sequence comes from Lithobates septentrionalis, assembly GCA_037952835.1. NCBI lineage: Eukaryota > Metazoa > Chordata > Amphibia > Anura > Ranidae > Lithobates > Lithobates septentrionalis. Next base: position 4,178,432 of record JBBDGP010000561.1, on the reverse strand, counting down.
TAGTCTATGTGAAAGCAAATCAAATTCAGCAGAGTGAATGGCCTGAATTGAAAACACATCCAATTATCTTGTCCCAAATCAAACAGATGCCGATCCCAAGGTGTGTGCACTCTTTAGCACGAAGACACCACCGTGCTCAAAAGTAATAAAATTGGCTGCTTACCAGACCCACATAGGTCACAAGCGTGTGTGCTGATCCACAGCTTAGGGATGCATTCCTCTGTCTGTCAAATCTCAGAGTTTCACAATGGACAACAGCTCCCAGCAGACCCGGATAGATGAGTAAGCATGGACACTCATCTGTGGCTGATAAAATGGATTTATCTATACCTTCCTCAAAGGGCTCAAGTGGATCCCCGTTTAACAGCTCATGATGATAAAAAAAATTGGAGGAAGACTAATAGTGCATTATATTTTGATAGAAAAATGCATTTATTTTAAAAAGGCACTTAAAAAAATGTTACAGCAAAAAATTGTGGCACGGCCGCCTGTAGTGCGGACCGTGCTCTCCAACGTTACAACTGGCTCCTTCCAACACGTTTACCCTAAGGAGGCGTCAACTGGGATAGGAGAAGTTTCCAGAAGATTGAGCAGGCAGGTCAATCACTTATAACTATTTATCATACCTCGCCCAATCCCTGGATGGGGTGTCCAGCAGGTGGCTGGGGAGTTGATAAATAGATAGGAGGCTTTACTAGAGTGTTCTTCCTCCTCTAGAAGGGTTCCAGTGCTCCTGGGGCTGCTGCCCCTGGGAGGCAGCTAGTGTGAGACAAGAGTTGCAGCTTGCGGCCTTAGCTGGTGCTGGGCTAGGGGACTGGAAAAGATTGCTGGAGGGCACGGTCCTGAAGCTCTGGTCTGGAGAAAGATATTTTTGTCTCCCTCATCGAAGAGCATCATGTGGAAGCTGGCTGGCAGTCAGCTCCTGGGACATTGTGAGTAAGACCTGCTGTGGGACTTTTCATGAAAATCGGATGACAAATCGTCTGTTTGTTTTGCATGCTAGTCGTATATCGAACATGAAAAGCTTACTAAAGTTACAAAAATTCTCATACGACAGAATCAAAAAAATCAGAAGTGATGTAATGTGTTGTAGTGTATCTGTATTGTATTTTGGACAAGCACAAAAATTTTTTTGTGCTTGTCTGATCTAAAAAATATTGGATGAACTGTCGCAACCGGCTCTCGAAAGCTCTGTACTAAAGATTCGATTAGCGTACGATCGCTTCAAAAGCTGTATTTTTCATACGATTTTTGGATCGTGTGTATGGGTCATAAGTATGGGAACTGCCTTAATGTTAGATTTTTCACGTGACCGCAGTCCACACCTGGTCCCGAGCATCGATGAGCACTCTCCACAGTGATCAGTCACTTGAAAACTAATTATAAAAAAAATACAAAACAAAATACCTAGATCAAGAAAGGTCAGTGCCAGGGTAAGTGTTTGGGTCAAGGTCAGAGTAAGTATTTTATTTTATTTTTTTAAAGTTGAAGTACGTGAGGAATTGGAGGCACCTCTCTCTACTGAGGAGATCGCCATGGCTATTTTGCAGTTTCCAACACACAAGACACCAGGCTTAGATGGGTTCCCAGCTGCATAGTATACCCAGTTTAAACATTTACTAACCCCATTTCTTTTACATACTTATACCAAAGCCTTAGAAATCTGAACTCTTCCCCCCACTATGCGGGAGGCTCTGATTATCCTATTAAAACGTCGTAAAGATCCCCTCAAATGTGATTCATACCGCCCGATTTCTCTTATTAATGTGGATGTTAAAATCCTTGCCAAAGTACTGGCCAATCGTCTAAATCCGGTGGTCGCAAGTCTGGTTAAAAGCGATCAGGGAGGGTTTATACCTGGTAGGTCCACAAGAATGAATATCCACCCGCTATTCCAAAGTATCCCCATGACTATTCACCCTACCCGCGCCATTGTGTCTCTGGACACATGCAAGGCCTTTGACAGTGTGGAATGACCCTACCTTTTTCGGGTACTGCAGCTATATGGCTTTGGCCCTCGCATTATAGCATGGATAAGACTCCAATATACTTCTCCACTGGCCTGTGCACAAGTTAATTCCTATGTTACTGATACTTTCCCAATTAACAGGGGCACTAGGCAGAGGTGCCCGTTGTCGTCGCTCCTACTCGCTCTAGCTATGGAGCCTCTTGCTGTGCGCATCCATTTCTCCCCGTTAATTAAAGGTCTCCCTATTGCCACCATAGAGGAGCGAATTTCACTATACGTGGATGACACCCTAGTTTACATGGCAGACACCCATGACTTGTTAAAAGCTTTGCTGTCCAAAATTTACACTTTTGGTAACTACTCTGGTTTCCCGAGCGAATTGGGACAAGTCCAGTCTCTTCCCCTTGGAGCGTGATGTGGCCCTTCTGTTTTACCCAGATTCCAGACTGCAAGTTGTGTCTTCCTTTAGGTACAGATTGGCAGGTTTGGCATTCCCTAACTTTTACCTGTATTACCTGGCATGCCAATTATTCCATATCCATGACTGGCTGCACCCGGTGGCAGCGAACGCCTGTACCACTTACAGAGGGAGCTATCGCTTCCTCTTTGGAAACTCTCCACAACATTATCTATAGAAGCCGTGTCCTGGCACGTCTATGCTAGATACATCCCTTTCCCTATTCAAGTTGGTCGTCTCAAACATCTCCAAAGACTCATAGACAAAGATGGTACTATATGTCATTTATATGATGCACAGGGTTTTAATTCCTTTTGCCAAATGCGCATTGACTTTGAGTTACCACGTCTACACCTGTTCTACTACTACCAACTCCGACATGCTGTTCGTGCTCAGTTTGGCCCCCTGGACAACCCTATCGCAACACCCACACTGGAGAAACTGCTGAGACACCCAGACCCTACTAAACTTATTTCCACATACTATGCTGCCCTCACTACTGCCTGTAACCCTAGATTACAGATGGCACAGACAAAATGGACCTCCATGGGCATTTCCTTTACGGAAGATGACTGGTCGAAATTCAGTGAAACATATTAATCCTAGGGGTTATATGGTCTAGGGACCGCATTATAACATTACATGTTAAAATACCATTCTCATCTTACCCCTGCCAAGCTGCATAAAATGGGTCTGTCTCCCTCTGCTGACTGAATTAGGGGTTGTGGTCGAACTGCTGATTTCCTACATTGCTTCTGGACCTGTCCAGTGGTTCAGGACTCCTGGGTGGATATAGGTTCCTTTCTCTCCTCCGCGCTGGGTCTCCCAAACATTGTAAACCCCAAGAACTGCCTTCTGGGCATCTTTGGTGATTTGTCTATACCTTATCATGCTAAAAGACTTCTCTGCATCTTGGTCTTCTATGTGAAGAAGTCTATATTATTGTCATAGAAGGGATCACAAACTCCTGAGATCCCTCTGGTTGAAATTAGTCAATGACTCTATACCGTTGTATAAGCTCACGTTTGAGATTTGGAAACGAAACAAAACTTTTCACAAAATATGGGGCAGGTGGATAGCTAGTTCTCTGACCTTCACCCCAGGGTGAATATATTGCTATGGTATTACATGGTCGTGCCACATACCTTACCCTGCTGATCTCATCTACTACTTTATAAATTTAAAGAAATTGACTGTTTAATTCAATTCTTGTGATTATGCGTTTAATAACCACAGGAGACAAGTGAATAAATATAATCTGTTTATTGAATGTGTGAGTGTATTCTTTCATTCTGCACTACAATGAATAACCAAAAGTTTTGCTTTCTATAGGCCAGTTTCTATTAATAAAAATATCTTAAAAAAAAAAGTAGCAAGAAATATATATATATATATATATATATATATATATTTTTTTAAATTTAGCTGTATATTTCTTGCTACTTTTTTTTTTTTTAATCAAAATAAAAAATGGCGTAAAGTTTTTTTAAAAATATATATATATTTTTAAAAACAATTTTAGGCCAGTTTTCCTTTGATTAAAAAAAAAAAAAATCAGGTGATATTCATTACCGTTTACCACCAAATGAAAGCCCGATTTGTCCTGAAAAAAAAACGCAGTATAATACACCTGGATGCACAAAGTACTTGTGATTAGTTGTCAAAGTTGCAAAATTGTGCTTAGGCATTAAGATTTGTTTTACCCTTAGGCACAAAGTGGTTAAATAGGGGACTAATAATGTAAGGCCCAACTGTTATGACGCGTACACATGGTCAGAATTTCCGGCAACAAAATGTTCGATGTGAGCTTGTTGTCGGAAAATCCGAACGTGTGTATGCTCCATCTGACATTTGCTGTTGGAAATTTCCGACAACAAATGTTTGAGAGCTGGTTCTCAAATTTTCCGACAAAACAAAATTTGTTATCGGAAATTCAGCGCGCGTGTACACAATTCCAACGCACAAAATTCCACGCATGCTCGGAATCAAGCATAAGAGCTGCACTGGCTATTGCACTTCATTTTTCTCGGCTCGCCGTACGTCTTGTACGTCACCGCGTTCTTGACGTTCGGAATTTCCAACAACATTTGTGTGACTGTGTGTATACAAGACAAGTTTGAGCCAATATCCGACGGAAAAAAATCTACGGTTTTGATGTCGGAATGTCAGATCGTCTGTACGCGGAATAACACTTTTCAATCAGTTACAGCAAAAGTTTGTTTTTCCTTTTGGGATAAAAGTTTTACATAAATGGCAGCACCATGCTAAGCACCACTGTCTGTGTTAAATGGTTTGTCTCAACACTAACTGCCAACTTTGCTGGACAGCTTGGACTGTTCAAAGAAGTTGAAAAGCAGACTTACTGGCTGGATCACCAGGTAATAAAACTATGCTACAGGCAGCCTCAGCAAATAAAGAATGCCTTGTTAAAGCGGAGTTCCACACAAAAATGGAACTTCCGCTTTCCGGAACCCTCCCCCTCTCCGGTGTCACATTTGGCACATTTCAGGGGGGAGGGGGTGCAGATACCTGTCTAAGACAGAGTCTATGCCTCTTCCTGTCCCTCCGCGCTGTCTCCTGGGAAACACACAGGTCCCAGGAGATAGCGGGGACCAGTTACGACACGCAGCGCGATTGCATGCGCAGTAGGGAACCGGGAAGTGAAGCCGCAACGCTTCACTTCCTGATTCCCTCACCTAGGATGGCGGCGGCAGCTGCCGAGAGTTGAGTGAGTGATCAGCGTCGGCTGCCGACATCGCTGGACCCTGGGACAGGTAAGTGGCCAATTATTAAAAGTCAGCAGCTGCAGTATTTGTAGCTGCTGGCTTTTAATATTTTTTTTTTTTTAGGTGGACTCCCTCGTTAATGCTAGGGACAGGCTATCATTTATGTCATATTTTATTTTGGTTGTTATAACCATTTTAAAAGTGTTAGCTGGAGTTCAGCAGTGGAACTTTAGGCGGAAAAAATCCTGATAGATCTCTTTTGCAGGTATAACTGTAAAATATTAAATATAAGGGCCTATACTGTTGAAAATCCAGTAATGCACTGTCTCACCCTCAGGGCTGGTGCAAGGATTTTTAACACCCTAGGCGAAACCTCATTTTGCCGCCCCTTTGGCTCCACCCCTGACTCCACCCCCTTTGCCCTGCCCATGTATACCCCACCTTTTTATAGATTGCTACCATTTTGGGGGTGTAGTCAGTCACTGAGCCTGGAGGTGGTGGGAGGCATCGGTACGGCGCCCTGGGGGAACCCCTCATAATGGGCACAGCAGGTGTACAGACCCAGGAACTCAGTACAGAGATGGTTGGAACCCTTCATAATGGGCACAGCGGGTGTACAGACCCAGGAACTCAGCATAGGGATGGTGAGAACCCCTCATAATGGGCACATCAGGTGTACAGACCTGGGAACTCAGTCCAGAGATGGTGGGAACCCTTCATAATGGGCACAGCAGGTGTACAGACCCAGGAACTCAGCATAGGGATGGTGAGAACCCCTAATAATGGGCACAGCAGGTGTACAGACCCAGGAACTCAGTACAGAGATGGTGGGAACCCTTCATAATTGGCACAGCGGGTGTACAGACCCGGAAACTCAGCATAGGGATGGTGATAACCCCTCAAAATGGGCACATCAGGTGTACAGACCTGGGAACTCAGTCCAGAGATGGTGGGAACCCTTCATAATGGGCAAAGCCGGTGTACGGACCCGGGACCTCAGCATAGGGATGGTGAGAACCCCTCATAATGGGCACATCAGGTGTACAGACCTGGGAACTTAGTACAGAGATAGTGGGAACCCTTCATAATGGGCACAGCGGGTGTACAGACCCGGAAACTCAGCATAGGGATGGTGGGAAGCCCTCATAATGGGCACAGCAGGTGTACAGACCCCGAAAATCAGCACAGGGATAGCGAGAACCCCTCATAATGGGCACATCAGGTGTACAGACCTGGGAACTCAGTCCAGAGATGGTGGGAACCCTTCATAATGGGCACAACGGGTGTACAGACCCGGGAACTCAGCATAGGGATGATGGAAACCCCTCATAATGGGCACAGCAGGTGTACAGACCCCGGAAATCAGCACAGGGATGGTGAGAACCCCTCATAAGGGGAACATCAGGTGTACAGACCTGGGAACTCAGTACAGAGATGGTGGGAACCCTTCATAATGGGCACAGCAGGTGTACGGACCTGGGAACTCAGCATAGGGATGGTGAGAACCCCTCATAATGGGCACATCAGGTGTACAGACCTGGGAACTCAGTACAGAGATGGTGGGAACCCTTCATAATGGGCACAGCAGGTGTACAGACTCGGGAACTCAGCATTGGAATGGTGGGACCCCTCATAATGGGCACAGCAGGTATACAGACCTCTGGGGGGGGGGGGGCAGCATTTACTAGAACTGATTGGCTATATTTTCTTCCTGCAGCTTCTGACTGCTGGTGGAAGGGAGAGGAGAAAAAGACAATTTTCAGATGCTGCAAGTGGAGGAAAATACAGCCCAGTCCTAGTAAATGCTGCACTAGTATCAGCAGTAACCAGGAGAATCCATATGGAATAGTAGTGGGTAGCAGCCTGGTCACCAGCAGAAGAAAGAAACATAAAGAGAGCCGACACACTGACTGCCCTGCACAGTACTGATATCAGTAATAGCATGTGTAGCTGGACACTGATCACTCACCCACATCCTCTGCTTTCAACCTGCCGCGCTGTGACCAGGGGAGGGGGGACATTCTAGGGAGCTCGGGGTTATCAGGAAGAGCTGAGCTGAACTGAATGCTGGTATCATATCATCCTGTCCTGAAAGTTGCAGACAGAGAAGGAACTATTTACTGTGCTATGTAATGGGCAGGCTGAGTGTGTACAGAGCGCAGTGTGCAGAGCAGTCAGTGGGGTGGATGTCATGCAATGTAAAGGCTCGGGGGTCAGTGCTCAGTGGTGTGTATAGGGCGGCATTTACAAACACCAGTCTCTGTATTTTCCTCCACTGGTGTCTCCTTATACACGAGATCTGCGGCTCTCCCCAGCTAGGACTTTATGTGTGTGTGTGTGTCAGTGCCCAGGATGAGTGTCGGAGCTGGCCGGAAGACACTTCCAGGCTACTCTGTGTATTGTTCCTAGAAGGGTAGATCGCAGATCGCTCCCATACACATGTACCGCAGAGCGGCTCCACCAAAATTCTTCTGCTTTCTCAAGTTACTGAGCCGCGCCGTCTCCGCACTCCTCCCCTCCTCCTCGCGCTTGTCTGTCCGGTTATACTGACACCCGGCTCTACACACAAGGCTGTGTCATCTCCACACCAGAAAGCAGCCACAGTTGCGCCCTAGGCGGCTGCCTAATCCGCCTAGTGGTAGAACCGGTGTCTTGTCAAATACAGTCCCCTATCATATAGTGTCCTCCCTGTACTGCGCAGGCGCAGTACGGAGGACAAACGAGACGCCGAAAGTCTCCGAAGTTTAACAGCTGATCGTCAGCTGTACACGGCGCCTGCGCATTTATTCTCACCCTATGTCCAGGATCATTCCCTACTATCCAAGTGGACATAGAGTTAGAATAAATAGTTGCCGAGCGCAGCGAGGCCGTGCCCGAAGCGTGGCGAGCGAAGCGAGGCCGCGCCCGAAGCGTGGCGAGCGAAGCGAGCCCGCGAGGGGCCCTCTTACACAGCCATCGCTAAGAACTGCCGAAGCGCCGTGTACAGCTGATGGTCAGCTGATCAACTTCGGACATTTTCGGCATCTCCTTCTGCTCCGTACTGCGCAAGCGCTGCACCTGCGCAGTACGGAGCGGACACTATCCGATAGGAGGACAGTATATGGCAGAACACCGGCCCTGCTCACCCTGCTCTGCACATGCTCAGTTACTCTCTATTCTCAGCACTGTCTAAAATCAGAGCCACTAGAGGGCGGTCTGCCAATAAGTTAAACTTACAAGGATATAGGGAGTCAATTCACTAAGCGATAAATACCACTTAATTAACCACTTGCCACCCAGGCCAATTCTGACATTTCTCTCCTACATGTAAAAATCATAATTTTTTTGCTAGAAAATTACATAGCACCCCCAAACATTATGTATGTTTTTTTTAGCAAAGACCCTAGAGAAAACAATGGTGGTTGTTGCAACTTTTTATCTCGCACGGTATTTGCGCAGCAATTTTTCAAACGCTTTTTTTTGGGAAAAAAAAAAGTTGTGTGCTTTAAGAAAAAACAAAACAGTAACGTTGGCTCAATGTTTTTGCATATTGTGAAAGATGAAGTTACGCCGAGTAAATAGATACCTAACATGTCACGCTTCAAAATTGCACACGCTCGTGGAATGGCACCAAAGTTCGATACTTAAAAATCTCCATAGGTGACGCTTGAAATTTTTTTACTGGTTACATGTTTTGAGTTACAGAGGAGGTCTAGGTACAAAATTATTGCTCTCACTCCAACGTTCGCGTCAATACCTCACATGTATGGTTTGAACACGTTTTCATATCTGGGCGGGACTTACATATGCGTTCGTTTCTGCGTGCGAGTATGCGGGGACAGGGGCGCTTTAAAAAATTTTTTTTTTTTTTATTGTTAATTTTACTTTCTTGTTCTTTTTTTTAGTTTGCAACTTTTTTGAAAAAAAAAATAAAAATTTGATCACTTTTAATCCTATTACAAGGAATGTAAACATCCCTTGTAATAGGAATATGACATGACAGGTCCTCTTTACAGTGAAATATGGGGTCAATAAGACCCCACATCTCACCACTAGGCTGGGAAGCCTGATTTAAAAAAAACAAAAAAAAACGATCACGGCTTCCCAGCCGAGGCGGCACCGGTTTTTCAAATAAAAAAGAAAGAAGGACGGCGCCCTCTAAGTGCAGCATGTATGTTAAAAATATTTATTACAATAGATAAAAACACTCACATTTGAGTTGCTAAAAACCAGCATGTAAAGTAGTTTCATCCGCGTGCTCTCGGGGGATGTGGGTGTCACGGGCCAGTGGAGGGGTTCCTGGGATGTGAGTCCTGTAACCTGGGTCCTGGTAGCTGTTCCGGTGGTGCCGAGGGTCCTCAGAGCCTCCGGGCGGCCAGGATATCGGTCATGGATCCTCCGTGGAGCGCCGTGCTGACCTGCGTCTTCACTTCCGGGAGCGGGGTGAGGCGGGCAGTGCTTCGCGTTCGGAGCATGCGTGCTCCTTCATCAGGCTATGCTGGTGGCCATATTCAGTGTGGGAATTTATACCATAGGCAATGGGAGGGGTGGGGAGGTAATTGAGAGGAGGGTGGGACTATGTATAATGATTGGGCACGTAGGTAACCTACGTGCCCAATCATTATACATAGTCCCACCCTCCTCTCAATTACCTCCCCACCCCTCCCATTGCCTATGGTATAAATTCCCACACTGAATATGGCCACCAGCATAGCCTGATGAAGGAGCACGCATGCTCCGAACGCGAAGCACTGCCCGCCTCACCCCGCTCCCGGAAGTGAAGACGCAGGTCAGCACGGCGCTCCACGGAGGATCCATGACCGATATCCTGGCCGCCCGGAGGCTCTGAGGACCCTCGGCACCACCGGAACAGCTACCAGGACCCAGGTTACAGGACTCACATCCCAGGAACCCCTCCACTGGCCCGTGACACCCACATCCCCCGAGAGCACGCGGATGAAACTACTTTACATGCTGGTTTTTAGCAACTCAAATGTGAGTGTTTTTATCTATTGTAATAAATATTTTTAACATACATGCTGCACTTAGAGGGCGCCGTCCTTCTTTCTTTTTTATTTGTTCCAGAGCTTCTTCTAGCTTTTATAGACTGGCTGCCTTCCATTTATTCAGCATCATTTTATCCTCACATGGACTAATACCCGAACTTGTTGTGAAACATTAACTACCACCATCAAGTTCCCCCTCTCAGAAACCCCCAACCCACCCCCTTCCCCCCACCATTTTTAGATATATGTACTCGGCTACCTCCATTGTGCGCCATATTAACCCCTTGATCGATTTTTGGCACCGGTTTTTCGAATGCAGAGGCCGGGCATGACTTCATAACATCGCGCCCGGCCTCCGACCATCTGGTCCGCCGGAAATCACTATGATCGACATCCGGGCCCGGCAGATCCTGTCTCTGATTCACTGATCATAGCGGTGAGTCGGTAGAAGCACCGGAGGGCGGGGGACGTCCCCTCTCGCCTCCCGTAAGAACGATCAAGCGGCGGAACAGCCGCTATGATTATTCTTATGGTGTAGGGAATCACCGGCTGAAAACGGCAATATCTGAATGATGTCTGTAGCTACAGGCATCATTCAGATATAGTGAAATGTGAAAAATACTAAAGCGCTGAAATGATCGTTTGAAATAAATAGTGGCTGAAAAATAACTAAATAATTAAGCCGCAATCATTCTAAAGTGGTCAAACACCCTAAATGAATAGTGGAAAAAAATGTATGATGCGCTCTAATTAACCTTTCAATCCGTGCACAGATCAAATGCCAAAAAATAGTTTGCTCTATGTAAAATCCAATCTGTATATATACACATTTATTGTTTGGATTTTATATAGAGTAAACTATTTTTTGGCATTTGATATTCATTATAGGATCTGTGCACGGATTGAAAGGTTAATTAGAGCCCATCATTCAGATATCCCCCCTCAAAGTCCATCACATCATTTGACGGTGGGCGGGCGGCAATGGGTTAACGAAAGCGTTAAATAATTATGTTTTGCGTCATTTAGCACTTAAAGCGGAACCTCAGTAATTTTTTCATCTTCCCATCTATTAAATCCTCTGCCCTTGTTGTTTTAACTTTGGATAGTAAAACTTTTTTGCTGTCAGTAAATTCCTTATACAGCCCACTTCCTGTTTCTTGTCTGGTAAAAAGCCTAGGCTTATGACATAATGCACAGCTCTCTCTCTCACTCTCGTGAGAGTTTGTCAGGAAGTGAGGGGGGTGAGTCATAAGAGGGCCAATGAGAGCTGCAGGGCTGCAGAGCTGGAGGTGTGCCTCTGTGTCTGTGTAAATCCAGGAAGTGAACAGGAAGCGGCATCAGCTGCCCACAGTTAAAATGGATGCAGCCAGACTCAGTGGAGGGAGATTTCTGCAGCATATTTGGCAAATACAGAATCACAGTATATATAAAATAAATTGCAAAATGGTTGGATTGAAGCTTCTTTGCCAGGGAAGACTGGCAAATATGTTTTTATTACAGGTTATGTGAGCAGACTGCAATTCCTCTTTAAATTTTTTTAGTATTTTTTGCAGGATAACACTGCACCAGAAGGCACATTGCAATATTGTGAAACGATGAAAACGTTTTTGTGCTTCCAGTCACAAAACAATCTCTCTCTGATGAAATGTTACAATTTATTTTCATTCCTAAACTCAGAGGAGAACATTTTCACACTGATACATTGTATATTTTTCACTTCCTGGCCAGTGCAGAGTCCCTCTAATTGTTATTTTGTACTTTTCTAAAATACCGCCAGCAAACACAAGGTGATAAATAATGAATGTGTGTTTTTTAGTGAAAACGCTTCTTACCCCACTATGGGGTTGATTCACTAAGAGCCCTTGCACACTGGGGCGGTTTGCAGGCGCTATTGCGCTAATAATAGCGCCTGCAAACCGCCCCGAAAGTGCCGCTGCTTTCATTCCAGTGTGAAAGCCCCGTGGGCTTGCACACTGCAGCGATGCGCTGGCAGGACGGTAAAAAAAGTCCTGCTAGCCGCATCTTCGGAGCGGTGAAGGAGCGGTGTGTATACCGCTCCTTTACCGCTCCTGCCCATTGAAATCAATGGGACGGCGCGGCTATACCGCCGGCAAAGCGCCTCTGCAGAGGCACTTTGCGGTGGTATTTAACCCTTTCTCGGCCGCTAGCGGGGGGTAAAAGCGCCCCGCTAGCGGCCGCATACCGACGGTAAAACGCCGCTAATAATAGCGGCGTTTTACCGCCGACGCCGCCCCCCGCCCCAGTGTGCAAGAGCTCTTAAGAGTTAAATAATGGCTAATCTTATGCAGTAAAATACCGCATGTGTTAACAATTGTGCAAGTATTTAATTTACTAAGAATTTGAAGTTAAATACCGAATGCGGTATTTGTTCAGATTACCTAATATAACTAATTACCGCATTAGTTAAAGCATTTGTTAACCCCCCCAAAAAAGAAAAAAAAAAGATCCTTTTCCATTAAAGCATTTTATACAGCACAGTGCTTGTGCTGTATCATTTGGCCCCCTGTAACCCCAATTTATGAATACATCAGCTTCCTGGCATTCCACATGGCTCTGCAGGTCCCACCGCTGTTCTGGATAGCTGAAAAGGATCGGGCAGCTGGCTGGAATGGATAATAGAAAAAAAGTAATAAAAAATTATAATAAAAAGTGGAAGCGTTCAAGGATTATTCCAGTGGTATAGCACAGAAAGAGGGCACGGAGTTCCGTTAGCAGTATAGTCAGTGTTTATCTGGCGCTCCAGATGGGTAATCCTTAGGGGTATAGTCTGTGGCTGTAATAGCTGGATGGTGATGTAACCATAAGTTGGGTGGTTGGAAAAGAAAGGGGTATTAAGGGTTAAAAAGTAAGGCAGCCATCCAGCCAGCTGCCCAATCCTTTCCAGCTACATGGAACAGCGGTGAGACCCGCAGAGCCATGTGGAATCCCAGGACTGCACTTTACTTTGACGAGCATGCAGCTTCCATCATCTTGTGTTTTTAATCTTATCCTATTAAAGCCATCATTTTAATACTACACTCAGGTCGGCGCCTCCCTGTTTTTTTCCTTACATGTCTTGCAGAGTTCTGAACACACTCTTAAGGGTGGCTGCCTTCCTTTTTAACCCTTATTACCTCTCTCTTTTCCAACCACCCAATTAATGGATACATCGCCATCCAGCTATTTACAGCCACAGACTATACCCCTAAGGTTTACTCCATTTGGAGCACCAGATAACACTGACTATACTTCTAACTGTAATACCTGGCTGATCCTGCCTGGCTATACCCTCCCTCTGTATGCTGACGCCAATATATCAGGGCTGCTGAGCCCTGACACCGGAGTCATCTGTATGTGCCTCCATCATCCACAGCCTGCTATCGGTCTCCTCTGTGCTCTCTCCCCCTTCCTTCACTGCCTTTCAGTTTGTGACAGTGCCTGCCTCCTCAAATCCTGCTGCTCAAATAACTTTCACATCTTCATACCATCCCCTCTGTGTTCTAATCCTGTGTGCCCGTGTGAGTGATTCATAAAAATTTGCAATACCTCATTTCACAGCTCTTCTCAGCGATGCCAATGATCGGTTGGCTCTCTCTCCGCTCCGCTCCTCTCCTGAGTGATGTCAGTGGGGGAATCTCGGCCTCGCCCACTGCAGCTATCAGACGGGGAGAGAAGAAAGCCAGCCGATCATGTGATCCCTGAGAAGAGCTCTGAAATTAGGTATAGCAGCCTTTTTTTTATGAATCACTCACACAACCACATAGAATTAGAACACAAGCGGGATGGTATGAAGATGTGAAAGTGGCTTAACAACCACTTTAATGCTATGAACAAGGCTTTTCGCCGAAACACGTTAGCAGTTACCTTGTACTTGGTGATAATCGAATAAAGAAATTGGATGGATTCCAGAGTGCGGGTTCCTTCTATATATACTAAGTTACCACATTGAGCTGGTTGCTAAGGAGTGGGCCGGGAAGCCGGCCACCGCGTCCTTGACAACTGATGACTCATCAGCTGTCAGCGGGCTTCCCCACTCACAGCTGTAGAAAAAAAAAAAAAGCCGCCAATTAATAAGTATGGAAAAAAAAAAGTGTGTGGGGTCCCCCCCCAATCCTTACCAGGCCCTTCGGGTCTGGTATGGATTTCAAGGGGAACCCCACGCCAAAATAGAAAAAAAAAAAAAACCTTCGATATCATTTTATTTGCCCAGGGTGTCTGCTAAAAAAAAAAAAATATATAACGTTTGGAGGCTTTAAGTAATTTTCTGGCAAAAAATACTGACTTTTAAACAAGAAGTGCCAGAAAAGGCTTGTTCTTCAAGAGCATCGATTGTTATCTGTTATGGGTAAAGTGCCGTTTTAATCTGTTAATCCCCAGCCAGCAGACTGAAAAAAAGAAACATGGATGGATTCCTTCATCGAAGCAGATAGAGGAATTCTCCCAGGCTGGGTTCACACACATATCCGGCTGCAGTTTGCGGTGCGATTCTGGAGCAAATTTTTCCCTGAATTGGCACCTGAACCGGACCCAAAAACACACAGGACTATTTTGCAAACCACACCGAGGCTGCGCCGGACATGTGTGGACCGGCTCCAACGAAAAGCCGGTCACATTCTCATATTATTGGATGCGGTTAAAAAATGCATTCAATTTGCATATACTGTATATGAACCCAGCCAGAAACATATTCTGACAGCACTGACACTCCACCACTGCAATCAAGATACAGTTTCTAAAAAGCCAGCTCAACAGAAGTTGATCATTAGATTGAATTCCATCAAGAGTAAGCGAACACACACTGATCAAAATATGGCTAGTACCTGCTAAATTTCGATCCATCTATGAGCAGCTTAAAGTAAAACTTTACCCAAAAGGGGAAGTTCTGCTTTACCGCCGCCTCCCCCCCTCCTCTAACTCCTTTGGACACTTTGAGGGGGAACGGGTAGCTAGTTTTGATAGGTACCCCACTCTCACTGGGATCGCATAGGCAATTTGAGCAAAAGTTTGTCCCCCTCTCTTTCTCCGCAGCTTTCTGTGATACATCACAGGTCCCAGAAAGCTGTGGGACCATTCACAAAGTGCAGCATGGATCATGCATGTGCAGTAGGAAGCTGGCTGTGACGTAAAGTTGCTGGTGACTCGAAGACTGTTAAAGAACTGGTTCGGGTGAGATCAGCGGGCTAGTAAATGTAAATCAGAAAGTATCACCGCTACATCCAAAGAGCCCAGGTGAGTAAACTATAAAGAGCGTTCTCAGCTGCTGAGGCTGCTTCTTAATGTTTTTTCACCTGGGCTGGTCGGGAGTAGCGGCAATCTTTTCTTTTTTACATTTACTAGCCCTCTGGATTGGTATCAGGACAAGCCTGCGCCCCATGGTCTGGATCAGGGATATGCTTTCAACTCTACTTTGAGCAGCGTCAAAAGCGAGATATCGGGTAAGGACAGCGCTGGATCCCTGTACAGGTACGCAGGGTGGTGCAAGTATTTTTGACACCCTAGGCAAAACCTAATTTTGCTACCCGCCTTGGCTCCACCCTGACTCTGCCCCCTTTGCCCTGCCCATGTATACCCCACCTTTTTAATGAAGCGCCCATCAAATGCAGCCTCACCAGCGCTCATCAATGCAGCCTACCAGCGCCCATCAATGAATGTTTGCTTGCTTCCATTCATTCAGGAGTCAGGACACAGACACAGTCGTCCTCCGCCGCTGCGCCTCTGACGCTATATGTGAACGGAGCGGCGGCTGCATGCTGATGCTGAGACTTAGTTGCTTGCTGCAGAGAGGAGAGTTGGAACACCAGTGGCCGGGCACCCTAGGCAGCAGTGCGCCCTAGGCTGCTGCCTAGTTTGCCTAGTGGTAGCACCGGCCCTGCAGGTACGTGTTTTTATATTAAAAGTCAACAGCTACAGTATTTTTTTTGGGGCCACTGAAGATCCTTTTCAAGACAGGAAGAGTGTTACTGGCTGGATTACCAGGTGAAGGAAAAAAAAAGCCTAAAAAATACTAATGCAGCACCTGATTAAGGATTGGTAAACAAATAAATTATATTTTTGGGGTTTAGATTTTTTTTTTTTTTTGCTAGCAACTATTTTATCTGTTACTGCAAAAAAAAAAGGCCAGTATTGTCTCTGGAGAATACAGAGCTACCACTCAGATTTAATTTATCTAAAATGAAGATCATCCAACTTATAGGAAATATCTAGATATGGTGGCTAAACAATATCATAAAAAAATTAACTTTTGCAATGCAACTCATTGTCAGTGAAATATTTAATAGCGAAGTATGGCCAAAGCTTTTTTTGCTATACGTCTGCTATGGATCACAGAAGTGCAGTTTGTTCTGTGACCTGTTTTTAGCCCACAGTGGGCTGACATCACTAAGCCAGTCCAGGCTGGGAAAGATCCTGACTTTACAGTCGGGATCCACCCAGATGCTTGGACTGGCAGCTGGCTCAGCCTCTCAGCGATCTGCTAGGAGACTGAGCCAGCAGCTCCCTCCCCCCTCTACAGGCCAACGTTCCAGTGAGCGCTGGAGGGGCAGAGCAGAGAGCCGGTGACTGACAATCACTGCACTCTGCTCAGAGTGGAGGGGAGAACTGAGCGATCAACGGTCTTTGATCACCCAGTTCTCAGTGCAGAGGCAGTGGGGGACAGATGCAGTATCAGCTTGATGCTGCATCCACCTGGGTGAGTGTAAAGTTGTTGTTTTTGTTAACCCCATCCTTTTTTAAAATGTGTTTTGTGATGTCACTTGAGCTGCTCATGGTTCCTCTGAGGCCCTGCAATTCATCTCCCTGCTTTTTCTTCACTCATTCTGTGGACCCATGTTTTCTCGACCTCTCCGACTGCTTCTTCACAACTACCCTACTGTTCAAGTTAGCAGTCATTAGGGGCAAATCTAACCCAAGGAAGCCAAACCCTGCCTCTACCAAGATGGCCACTTCCACACAGACAGCACAGAACAAAACATGGAAAGTTGGTCCTAGGAAAAAGATCTGCCTACAGCCAATACTAGTACCTAGTGCATTGCCCCATTTGACTTTTTTGGGCACAGCTGCAGAACTTTTTGCAGGACTTTATATTCGGGATCGACTGATTATCGGTGGGGCAGATCGGCGGCTGATATTCACTTTTTTTGAAGTATCGGTATCAGGCACAAACGTACCCGATATTATTTCAAGGGGTTTTACCGGTGTGATGCACGCAGCTGCATGCATCACCCCAGTACTGTTCTTTAGAGCGGACAGTCAGCTTTATTGTGATAACAGATGCTCGGCTGTTTTTACCGTCATGACATCACTTCCCGGATTATTGGCACCTTAAAGGCGCCAGTTTTAAAAAAGAAAAAGTATTCAAAAAAGCTGATCTTGACGTTTTGAATACTTTCAAGTGCAGTGGAGGGGTTTGGGGTCTTATAGACCCCCGATCCCCCAAAAAAGATTACCTGTCACAAGGGATGTTTACATTCCGTGTGACAGCAATAACAGTCATACAAAAATAAAAAGTGTAAAAATTTTGTTTTTTTTAATTGTACAGAATATCGGCAGACATTGGCTATCGGCCTGAGAGGTGGCCGAAATATCGGTATCGTATCAGCACCATAAAAACGATATCCGTCGATCCCTACTTTATATTAATACCAATGGATAGAATCAGGCGTAAACAAAAGGAAAATAAAAAATTACTGTCTATTAATATTTTATTAATATTGGTAAGGCACTGCAATGCTGTGATCTTTGCCCTCGCACCCAGAACAGTTTTCTTGTTACTTGTACCTCCCTGTTCCATTCCGAACAAAATGGAATTTAAAAAATGGCATGTAACCTGCTATTTTGAGAGCCTATTGTCTCTAATATGTGTATTTTTTATTGTTTTTCAGTTTTAGATGGATAACAATTTGACAGATATAAACTTTCTATGTCTGAGAGTCCATTGAAAAGATTTTTCCTAATGTTTTTGCCTTGAAATGCCTAGAATAGAAACTGAAGGTGCATTTGTCCTCAGCAAAAGAAGTCAAGGACCACAATAAAAACATTGTCAAATGTACGATCACTTCCTTCCTTTACTAAAGATGTGTTTTTGTCAGTTTCATCAGAGAGATTGCCCTTCACTTCCTGTCCTGATTGAAATTGAGGGTAAGGCCCGTTCAAATATAACATAGCAGGAACAAGAGTTTCCGCTCGTGGTTTTTTTTTTTTCAAATTTTTACGTGATTTGGTGACGTGCATAAAGCAACCAACTCACTTCAATGTGCTGGCCTAAGCACGTTTGTAACAAAAATCCTGCTTTTTGGGTGAGATGCCTAGTCCAATTTTGCAACTCTAGTTTTGTCGCGCGACAATCTCCAGCATAAGAACATTGCTTTTGGGGTGCCGTTAATGGCACTCAAAACAGAATCGCACATTCTGGTGTGGTTTGTATTCGCAGGAAAAACTGCAGCGATTTTGCCTGCAATTTAAAAGTATGAGATCTGATAGGGTCGAGACACTTTTCTAAACCAAAATAAAAAAGTGTTGTGGCTGGAGTTGGACGTTTTAATAATGTAAAGGCTTACGCTTTTTTTTTTTTTTTTTTATAAATAAGGCTGAATGTAAGTGTACTAGGCCACAGTTTGTGGGCACAGGGAATCTCCTGTGTTGAGGCAAAGTTAAAGACAGGCATACAGGGCCAAAGTGGCAGGTGAAACAGTATGGATAGAGGATAAGAACCAGTACGGAACATTATATCCAGCAAAAATAAAAAAATAAGTCTTTTATATACTCAATAGAAAAATTAACCATTTTATCTGTAGCGCACCCCCTAAAGAGCCGATAGTGAATTCTGGTCTCATTTCCCCTTAGGCAGGAAATCTATTGTTATACCTTCAAGATCAAAGGTAAATTTCCACCCACTTAGCCTAGCTAGTGGGTGGTGCCCGCATAAGATTTTTTTGGGCATACTTCTACTCTTGGTACCAGGAATGAACTTTTGCTCTCTCGTGACCCAGAATCAGGCTAAAGCCCACTGTCGGCTGACATCACAGTGCTGCTCCAGCCTCTGGAAGGATCCTGACCATATTGTCGGGATCCACCCAAATGCCTGATTGACAGCTGGCAATCAGCTGAGCTGAGAGCTGAAGCCAGCTGCCCCTGCCACCTCCACAGCCTCGCGCTCTAGTGAGCACTAGAAGGGCAGAGCAGAAAGAGGTGACTTACCCTCATTGTTTTCCACTCTGAGAAGACAGAACTAAGTGATCGGTCTTCGAGCTGACACAGGACAGCTGCAGCATGACACTGATACTGCAGCAGTGAGGTCAGTATGAATGTTTATTTTTTAAGTACCCCATACATTTCCTTTAACACAGGTAGGATTTTAGTAATTATCTGCAAAACCCCATAAGTCCAAACACTGATTCTCAACACCTACCAGAACTCATAGCTCAATAAAAAAATATATATATATTTCCATATATTTTATCAAAAAACTAGCATGTTATATATCAACACAGCTCATCTTTGTGTGAACACAATTTTATGGTGGGGGGGGGGTTTGATCATGTGCTGTTGGGATGGGCGTTGAGAGGATAACCTTGTTTCGGCAAACAGGCCAATAGACCAGTCTAATGCTGCTACCATCACAGATTAGCAATTCAAAAATATTTCAACTATGACAGGGTTGCTTTAAGTTAAGAAATCCAAAGCAAACCCTCAAACCCATTGTGTAGTCATCAGACCAACAGAGTTAATTTTCATTGGTTGTGCCTAACTTGAACTCTGTTGAAAAGGTGTACCTGCAAACTACTACAGATACAAATATAGCAATAGACATAACTCTTATAGGGCGTACACACGGTCGGACTTTGTTCGGACATTCCGACAACAAAATCCTAGGATTTTTTCCGACGGATGTTGGCTCAAACTTGTTTTGCCTACACACGGTCGCACAAAGTTGTCGGAATTTCCGATCGACAACCACGCGGTCACGTACACCACGTACGACGAGACTAGAAAAGGCCGGTTCAGAACCAAGCGCGGCACCCTTTGGGCTCCTTTTGCTAATCTCGTGTTAGTAAAAGTTTAGTGAGAGACGATTCACGCTTTTTCAGACTCGTGGCTTTCAGATCGTTTTCTGCCGTTCAGTTTGTGCTTGTGGGTTTGTATCTGCTCTTCAGTGCGTGCAGCAAGTTCCGCGTGACTTTAGGTAGTCATTGTATTCTTGTTCGTTCGTTACTGGTTTTCAGGTCGCTCTTCACAGGCCTTGCTGTTCTACAGTGCGTTCTGTTACTTCGTTCTGAGCAGCCGACCGTTTTCTAGCCATGTTTCGTATGCGTACTCCTCGTAGAGTTCGTGCTGTGCAGGGGCTTGGTGTTGGGGTCCTGACCTTGACACAAGTCCAGTCCATGAACAGGGTGGGGAGGAGTTCATGGACCAAGAATTGGTTGCTTCAGCGTGACCAGTTCTCTCATATGCCTTTGCTCCGTGAGATCCGTGAGAACAATCCTGATGATTTCAGGAACTTTCTCCAGATGACGGACCCCGTGTTTCACCGTTTGTTGGCTTCGCTGACCCCCTATATCAGCAGGCAGGATACCTGCATGAGGCAAGCCATCACTCCGGAGCAGAGGTTGGTCGCTACCTTGCGGTATTTGGCCACAGGGAGAAGCCTGCAGGACTTGAAGTTCCCGACAGGCATCTCCCCCCAGGCTCTGGGGATCATTATCCCAGAGACCTGTTCTGCCATCATCCAGGTCCTGCAGAAGGAGTATATGAAGGTAAGATTTTTATCCTTTAATATCACATTTTATTGTATTGAATGTTTGCTAATATATTGTATTTCTTTCCTCATTCCCTAATTACCATGATTGTAATATGCTGTGAATGTCCCCTTTGTCCTCATGCATGCTGGATTTTTATGTAATTATTATTTTAGGTCCTTCATACATATTTGCCCTTCACTAACCTCCCCAGCATGGTGTCTCCTGCCCTATATTCACCTCATGTAGTCACTTAACAATGTATTTTATCTGCTCCATAGTAGTGCTTTACCCCAAACACCCCCTAAAATGTTTGGTAATGTTATTTTTTATTTAAATTCAGGCAGAGTGCCAGAGGCTTTTTTTTGTGGTGTCCCCAAATTTTTAGTAACCCTCCCTCCTCCCAACTGCTAAGTCAGCTGATCCCAATTCTCTATCCTCAATCATCTATCTGCTGACTTTGCCAAACCCATACACACTATACCCATCTCTTTACTGGTCAGATTTATGGATGAATTCCCCAAAGCATGTAATGCAAGGGCCTGCCTGTATAATTTCCAATGGTACTGTTTAAAGTTTTTGTATCCTATTATTATCTTGATAGGTAATAGCAGAATGTTCAAATGTGCTCAAATGTGTACAGTGTGTATTTATATCTTTGTATTCAGACACTTCTTACCTGTCCAGTGGTCTGCCAATAGTGTAACTAAGGAGGGGCTGTTCCAAGTAATACCCATTATTTAGGCATTCATCTCTCAATGAAGTGAAGAGGGTTACCTGTCCAAGAGTCCCCCCCCTATAATGTTAGAAATGGCCCATGAGAGGGGGGGAGGGGGAATATGATAGGTGTACCTTATACTTTGGTGTTGTTAAATTCCCCTTAATAAATGCTATCTGGAGGTTGCCCCATAATGTTTGTGTCTAATCTGCTTGCCATGTTTCTGTGAAAAAATAGTAATGTTTATTGTTTTTTCCTCAACAGTTTCCTTCAACGCCACAGGAATGGCAGACTGTGGCCTCCCACTTTGCCCAGCGGTGGGACTTTCCTAACTGCGGAGGGGCAATTGATGGGAAACACGTCCACATCGTCCCACCACCCAACTCGGGGTCGTACTATTATAATTACAAGGGGTTTAATAGTATAGTGATGTTGGCGGTGGTGTCGGCTAATTACGAGTTCCTGTATGTGGACGTGGGGAAGAATGGCCGGATGTCCGATGGTGGAGTCATCGCCCAGACGGAGTTCTACAGGCATCTCCAGAATGGCAGCTTGGACTTGCCAGCTCCAGAGGACAAGGTTGAAGGTCTCCCATTTGTGTTCGTTGCTGATGAAGCGTTTGCGCTGGGGGACCACCTGATGCGGCCATTCCCGATGAGGACCCTCACCCCGGAACAGAGGGTTTTTAATTACCAGCTGGCCAGAGCCCGAAGAGTGGTGGAGAACACATTTGGAATCCTGGCCAGCCGGGTCCGACTATTTCTGACACCCATCCATATGGCGGAGTATAAACTGAACCATATAATACTTGCCTGCTGTGTTCTCCATAATTTTTTAAGAAAACATTCAGCCAACTATGCTGGCTCAGTTGGGCCTGAAGCCGGAATCCTACGTCCAACAACACTGACGGCGCTTGAAAGTGGCCGTTGTGGCTTGCCCTCCCTGAATGCCCGTGATGTCCGGTTACGATACCTGGAGTTCTTTGCGGGTAGGGGGGCTATCAATATGCCAGACAATATGTGAAACCTTTTTCGAATAAAAAACAACCAAAAGAAATTCTTTGTGGACATTTACTGCTTGTGTTTGTTTTAGCTGACCCTGACAGAAATGTGTTGAGTGCAGAAAATGTCGTGATTGGGTAACCTTATAAAAAACACTGTTGGCTGGTACTTCCTAAATGCAAAAACACATTTCACTACAAGTGCACTTGCAACTGCACTGAAACTGCACTTGTAGTGCAAAGTGTATTTGCCCTTAGGAAATAACCCCCATGTTTGCATAAAACAGCAATTACATCAACCCAAAAGTGTTGTAGT
Organism: Lithobates septentrionalis; assembly: GCA_037952835.1. Taxonomy (NCBI): domain Eukaryota; kingdom Metazoa; phylum Chordata; class Amphibia; order Anura; family Ranidae; genus Lithobates; species Lithobates septentrionalis. The sequence continues at coordinate 4,155,528 of JBBDGP010000561.1, read as the reverse complement.
GTTGAGACAATAATCCACACATTCTTGAGTAACCAACTTTTTTATAGCTGCACAATCACATGTGCATTTACCAAAGGTTTTTAAAACAAACCAACATGTTTGTTGTATAACAATTTTTGCTGTAGCATAATCAAAAATCGAAATGTCCTTTTCTGATAAAACAGGCCTGTGTAAAACCAACAAGAAAGCCAAAAAACTTGAACTTACAAAGTTCACATATGGTAAAACCTGAAGGCTATATCAGACATGAGTATTTAGGAACTGTGTTTGATATAGCGTTCAGATGGGGGGAAATCCCCCCTGGAAAAGCCAAATTTGGAAGATGCACACCAAGTTCAGAATGTCAACATGTGCTATCTGCCATCAGGGGGGATCAAGGGACGTGTTTTGGGGGAGCAAGCCCTTCCTCACCGCTACTTTATAATTGAGGAAGGTGTTGCACCCCCAAAACGCGTCCATTGATCTCCCGTGATGTCAGATAGCACATGTTGGCACACTGTGTGCATCCTCCAAATTTGGCTTTTCAAAACATTGCAAAAAGATTTAAAAGATTGGACCACAATCCAAAAAGTGATTTTGTGGGCTTTTAAATTCGCCCCAAAACATCAATGATGTTATTATTTTTTTTAATAACATCACTGATTTTTTGCTGTATGTTGTGCAATTCGAGATTACACCCCATGATCTCCCCGATCAGGATCTGGGCACTTTCTGAAGTAAAGCGTTCTGGATCCCTCACATCATGATCACCTAAAAAGAGATAAAGAAAACAAAAACACGTATCAAAAATCTGCCACCATCTATCTCTTTTACCTGAGCCTGTGGTCGCAGACACTCACCTGTTGTGGTGCCAATCTCCACCACATCTTCTTCTTCCTCCTGCTCTTCTTCTTGGGTTGGGAGAATTTCACCTTCTTCCATAGGTGGGGGGTCTGTGGTCTCCTGGGATGAGGGGTGTCCTCCGAGTCTTTTCTCCCCTATGTAAAACAAAAATGGTATACTTAGCACACAGATATTTGATGGCAGAACTAGAAATAGGAAACATTGCTTGGAAGTGGGGTAAAATTATCGATTTTAGCCGAGTTCCAAGATGTGATTTTCTTATTGCCCTTTGTCAAGCTGCAATACTTTACCGGTTTAGTACAAAGTTCACAGATGGAGACCCCTCTATAGTATACTCTGGAGCACCTGTGTGACCCCCCTAATAAAAATGGTGTTCTTGTGTCCCACACTAGTGCTCCAGTGTCCAGATGTGAAAACAGCTGCTCAGTGTCCTCTCCTTACACACAATCTAGTTGGCATTTCATTCTAGTAACAAACCCATCTACACAAACAAATATTTGGCATCCAAGTAGGCCCCAAAAAAATGTGGGAAAATGCATATGGCCTAAACAATGGTGTTTTAGAGGCCCAAAGAAAAATGTTTGATACGAACGAATAATGGGCCCATGAACATTAAAGTTGCCCTTTTAAACGTTACAATTACTAAAAGCATATGGAGCAGAACGAACGGAATAAAGACAGAAAGAATAGGAACACAGCACAACTACTTACTTTTTTGCAGCACTCTCCGGATCTTTCGGTACTGCTCTGGCTCTCTTAATTTGAGGTCCGACCACCGCTTCCGGAGCTGATCTTTTGATCTTCGGACCCCGAAATTCCTCTCAAGACTCCTGACCACTTTCGCCATGATCTTGGCCTTTCTGATGTTGGGGTTGGGGTAAGGCCCATACTTCCCGTCATAGTCGGACTTCTTCATGATGTCCACCATCTCCAACATCTCCCCAAAGGACATATTTGTGGCCTTAAAACGTCTCCTTCTGGATCGGGACGTGTCCGGATCCGGGCTTTCCTCCTCCTCCTCCTCGTACCTGCAATTAGCACGCACCTGCTGTGACTCCGCCATGTGCTCTTCCCCCACTGCGCCGAACGAAAAGGGGCGGGGAATAGACTAGAAAGAACGTCAGGGGCGGGCAGAGTTACACGCATGCGCAGTGTATATAAAGCGTAACACGCGTGCGTATTACGTACGATCTGTGAGCGGAGGAAGGAGCATTGGAGGCGCCGATCGTAAGAACGAAGGTAAGAGACAAACTTGTGCCTATACTGCTTCTACATTGAGGCCTATATTGTAACAAGATTAGGAGAGTTTTGTCTGACATTAGGCTTTGTCTTGTGTTGTGTCTTGCAGTGAACATGGATATGGTACTCAAAGATAATGACTTCATGTCAGTATTCATAGATATGCTAAGGGAGCTGCCCTGTCTGTGGGAGATTAACCACCCCCATTTTAAGAACCAAGCAAAGAGGAAGGCAGCACTGGTGCAATTGTTGGTAATTGTGAAGCAGGTGATCCCCACGGCAGACATCACTTATTTAACAATCTTAATTGGTGGCCTGAGGAGTACATATCTGAGGGAGCGCAAGAAAGTCCTGGATTCGCAGAGATCCGGAGCAGCAGATGACATCTATGTCCCCAGGATGTTGTCCTACGACAGGCTGCATTTTCTGGCAGGCCAGACTGAACCCAGGCCATCTCTCTCCAGTCTTCCTTCCACGCTTCCTTCCCCCCCGGCTGAGGCTTCTGACGCCCAACCTGGGCCTTCCAGGCAACATGTGGAGGAGCCCAGATTGAGCCAGGTATAGCATTCTTCTAAATATTTCTGCTTGTCCAATCAACGATGTTAACTAGATGTTAGTTGGGAGTACTAATTTATGATTGTGATTGATGAAGCAAAAACTAAAACCATGTCCCCTTTTCATACACAGGGAAGTCTCAGCCAGGAGGTGGCCGGGCCGAGCCGGCTGGCTGATCTGCAGGTCCCTCCACCCCCCCTGAAAAGAGAAAGTGGCAGGAAGAGGAGTGCCCTATAGGAGGATACCGGAGGACTCTTTTGGAGGGCTACAGAGGTCCTGGGAGCACGACAGACCGTGGAGGAGGACATTGCTGCCGTCATTGCATATAAAATGCAGAGGATGGAGGAGGGCCAACAAGTAATGTGTGAGGCCCTCATATCGGAGGCTCTGGAGAAAGGTATGAGTGGGCAAATTACACCTGAGACACACCTTTGTGATGGTCCTCCTCCTCCTCCTACAGGTCCTCCTCCTCGTCCTCCCTCTCCTCCAGGTCCTCCTCCTCCTCCAGGTCCTCCTCCTCCTCCTGCCACAGCCCGGAAGGAAGCGTGAAAGGAAGACCAGAAAGTGAGGACCCTGGATCCAGTCTGGTCGGCCAAAAGATGCAGCCTCTTGTGGTACCACAGCCTGGGGACACAGATGTCATCTGCTGCTATCAGGATCTCTGCGAATCCCGGACCAGACTGCCCTCCCTTATATATGGACTCCTCAGGCCACCAATTTTGATGTTGAAGAATTGATGTCTGCCGTGGGGGTCCCAGGCTTCACTAATTTCTCATGTTGATCCAGTGTTGCCTTCCTCTTTGTTTGGTTCTGATACCTTAATAAAGGATTTTTGTTTTGAATTATACTCTCCTATGTGTTTTACTTCAAAAATGATGGTTTGTTTGTGAGGATTCAGGTACATTTCAAATATACAATGTGAAATGAACAAGGGACACCAACAACAAACAATCTCCTTGAGATTAAATAATAAAAGATATCAATGGTGTTGGGGTAACTTGACACACAAAACACACACAAAAATATTCTGGAGTAAAAATAAAAATAACATTGAACAAAGATCAGCCTTTGAAAAAATCCAAACATTACAGAAAAAAAAAGGCGTAAAATAAAAAACAAAAACATATATAAAAAAAAAACTGTCAGATGTGACAACTAATAACAATATATTGAGGGAATCCCAATAAAAAAACACAAATAAAAGTTTGTGAGAAGTGTGTGTGAATATGAGCAGCAAAACTACTTAATTCTTGTCACATTATAAAGAAGAAGAGAGTGCGCTGTATTAAACCATTTTTAACATTGCAGCGTGACAAAAGTGCTGTATCCATTGCGAACGCTAAGTTTACCAGAATGAGCTGTCCCGTGTCGGAATTTCTTCTGAGCATGCGTGGCACTTTGTGCGTCGGAACAGGCTACACACGGTCGGAATTGACGCGATCGGATTTTGTTGTCGGAAAATTTTATCTCCTGCTCTCCAACTTTGTGTGTCGGAAAATCCGATGGAAAATGTCCGATGGAGCCCACACACGGTCGGAATTTCCGACAACATGCTCCGATCGGACATTGTCCATCGGAAAATCCGACCGTGTGTACGGGGCATTACCCTTTTTCACCAAGCTTGCACATTTTAGCACATATCACTTTAAAATAAGAAATAGTGCCCATAGCTGTTATTAGTGGCATAGCATGATAACAGTACAAGAAATCTAACCAGGGTGCCTTGGTTAGTGTGATCCCTAGCTTACAAGATCATTCGTTCTGTCAGCAACATCTGGCATGCAAACTTGTGGGCTAAGCCTAAATGAGGTATAACAACCATATGCAAGCTTCAAATTAATTCTGTATAATAAATGTAACAATTCATTGTCTTGATGTACATCCCCAGGTGTCTTTGCTTGCAGCACCCTCTACTGGTAAAATCCCATATGTATATGGTCTACAAAGCAAATGAGGTTTAGAAAGGCTGGCTCTTTGTTCAGTAAAGTGAAAAGAACCAAAACACGAGTTGTAAAATAAAAATAAATTGTCAATAGACATTAAACACTGTTTTAATTTGGATGGAGTGGCAAGGTTATTGTCAATAAAAGCCTTTCACACTTATGAAATGCTTGTAATTATATTTCAATATACCATAGTAGGATCTGACAAAAAGATCTAAAAACACTGAAGCAGCAGACATTGTGAAAATGAATGCATCATGCTCAAGGCCAGGGCTGTTCATCTAACTGCAACTTACACACTTTTCACACCCCCATGTGACAGTGCTGCTGCTTGGTTGCTTAGGCACCCAGCCTTGTATTGAAAGCAAGAGAACGAGTCTGGTGAGTATGTGGCCTAGATATGCGACAAGGTATAAAGTCCTTGACTATCAATGTGTGTAAGCCCACTCATGTCCGTTTGATTATTCATGCATATCAGTGAAAGAAGAAATTTTGTGACAGGCTGAGCATTCTCCTGTGAACATTAAAAGATGGCAGATCATCAGATCATGGCAGTAAACAGTGGATTTCAAAAGATGGAACGTGACTTTTGAGATTTACGTTAAAGCTTACATTATACTTTTGTTTACATATACTTTAAATTCTATAGCATAATGGCCTGGACCCAAAGCAGTGGGCTTAAAAACACTGGCTGTCATTTAACCCAGAAAACCTAGCACAGAAAAGAGGTACAGTGGTGCAGCAGCCTCTACAGACTAAAGTTGAGTGTTGCAGAGAGTTTTTTTTTTTTATAGTTTTGATGTTGCTGTGATTTTTTTGCCATCTTTAAATCAACTTTTCTTACAATTTTGATTTGACAATTTCGTTATCCTGTCAAAAAGGGTTAAAATCCTGCGCTTATCCTACTCTCCTGGTGAAGGGAAGTGTGACTATTGAAATGGAGAAATCAGCCACATAAATAAATGAAAATATATAGATGAAGAAAAGCTGCAACCCAAATGGTCCAAACCCCTACCAGGTTTACACTGGTGCGTCACGACAGCCGTACTACTTTGGATCCGACTTTGCCCCGCGACTTGAAGCCGACATACGTCTGACTTTCAACGAACAGGGATCCAACTTGGATCCCCGCCAATACCAGGCACTGTGCTTGGTATGAATCTTGAGGGGGAACTCCACGCCAAATTTTAAATAACAAACCGGCATGGGTTCCCCCTCCAAGAGCATACCAGGCCCTTTGGTCTGATATGGTTTTTAAGGGGAACCCCCTACGCCGAAAAAACGGCGTGGGGCCCCCCAAAATCCATACCGGACCCTTATCCGAGCATGCAGCCTGGCCGGTCAAGAAAAGGGGTGGGGACGAGCGAGCGCCCCCTCCCCCAACCTTACCAGGCTTCATGCCCTCAACACGGGGGGATAGGTGCTTTGGGGCAGGGAGGCGCCCTGTGGCCCCCCCACCCCAAAGCACCTTGTCCCCATGTTGATGAGGACAAGGGCCTCTTCCCGACAACCCTGGCAGTTGGTTGTCGGGGTCTGCGGGTGGGGGGCTTATCAGAATCAGGAAGATCCCGGGCCCTCCACCCTATGTGAATGAGTATGGGGTACATCGTACCCCTACCTATTCACCTAGGAAAAAAAGTGTCAATAAAAAAAAAAAAAAACACTAGAAAGGTTTTTAAAATAATTTATTAGGCAGCTCCGGGGATCTTCTTCCAACTTCGGGGGTCTCTTCCGACTTCTCCGCACTCTCCGGTATCTTCTGCCGGGCTCCTCCACTATCTTCTGCTCTTTTGCCCGCTCTTTTGCCAACGATGGCCGGTCTTCTCCGTCGTCTTCTCCCCTCTTCTCTTCTTCCGATGTTGACACAACGCTCTCTCCCGCTGTAATGTCGTGTGCGCGGTGCTCAACGACTTATATAGGCATTGGGCGTGGTCACCGGTGTCACTCGATAACCGCGTCCTTTATGACGTCACCACCCAGGGCATAATGGGGCGTGACATCATAAGGGGCGGGGTCATCGGGTGACATCACCCGGTGACCATGCCCCATGCCTATATAAGTCATTGTGCACCACACACACGGCATTACAGCGGGAGAGAGCGGTGTGTCAACATTGGAAGAAGAGAAGAGGGAAGAAGACGATGGAGAAGACCGGGCCACCGCTAGCAAAAGAGCGGGCAAAAGAGCAGAAGATAGCGGAGGAGCCCGGCAGAAGATACCGGAGATCGGGAGAAGAACCAGAGAGTGCGGAGAACGCTGAGAAGTCGGAAGAGACCCCCGAAGTCAGAATAAGACCCCCGGAGCTGCCTAATAAATTACTTTAAAAACATGTCTAGTGTGTTTTTTATTGACACTTTTTTCCTAGGTGAATGGGTAGGGGTACGATGTACCCCATACTCCTTCACATAGGGTGGGGGGCTGGGATCTGGGGGCCCCCTTATTAAAGGGGGCTCTTGGATTCTGATAAGCCCCCCACCCGCAGACCCCGACAACCAACGGCCAGTGTTGTCGGGAAGAGGCCCTTGTCCTCATCAACATGGGGACAAGGTGCTTTGGGGTGGGAGGGGGGGCGCAGGGCGCCCCCCTGCCCCAAAGCACCCACCCCCCATGTTGAGGGCATGCGGCCTGGTGGGGTTCGGGGGAGGGGGGGGCGCTCGCTCATCCCCACCCCTTTTCCTGACCGGCCGAGCTGCATACTCGGATAAGGGTCTGGTATGAATTTTGGGGGGACCCCCACGCCGTTTTTTTCGACTGAAGGGCCTGGTATGCTCTTGGAGGGGGAATCCATGCCGGTTTTTTATTTAAAATTTGGCGTGGAGTTCCCCCTCAAGATCATCAGAGCACAAGTCGCATGCCATAGTCGGATCATGCAAGACGGCGATCCGACTTTGATCCGACTTCAATGAGAGTCAATGGGCTGAAGTAGGATCAAAGTCGGACCAAAGTAGTACAGGGAGCATTTTCAAAGTCAGACCAACTTGTGTCGGACTAGTTAAGACGGCTCCTATGCGGCATGAGCTCCCAATGTCGGAGCGTTTGTCGCACCAGTGTAAACGCGGCCTTAAGCATAGGTAATTAAAAGAAACAGGTGCGCTAATCTATAAGGAATGTTCACAGTGCAAAAATACACATGACAAATTTAAGGACATAAAGTCCACTCTTGCACAAACAAGTGTATAAAAATAAATTTAAAAAAATGTAATGAAATGACTCAAAGTGAAAATTATACAATTCAGTTCATAAAAGGTGCATAAAAAAAAAGAGGATAGAAAGATGGGCATAGAAAATGTCCAACTGGCAAACCCTGATACAAAAGTTAACCAAGTATGTGAAAAACTTCTGTGCTCTTCAAGGGAATTGGGTGAACCAAATATAAGGCAACTTCAGTGCTCTCCAAAACAAAACAAAGACTTTAATATTCCATCATCACGTAGATTCACTACTTACCAGATAGCAGTAGTTTCAAGCATTGGATAATAATCCCACCATGCTCCAACAGACTAGGCTGTAAAAACGAACCAAATTCCAGATAACAGCAGTATCAGACACTGGACAACGATCCCATCAGGCTCCAACAGGCTCCAGCTGTAAAAGTGGACCCAGTTTTTCAATGGACGCAGGAATCACGGTATCTTTGGAAAAGCTGAAATCCAATTTGGCAGCTCAAGGATAAATCCCAGAGCATAAGGGAAGAAGAGGATAGCCTCGTAGTGCAATATGTTTCAACAAAGGGGTTTATTAAAACAGCACACTAAAAGCTTACATCAAGGCAACCAAACATAAGCAAAAATAAATGCACATGAAAAACAGAGCGGTGGTTTGCACCAACCAGCTCAAACGGTTAGACGTCTCACAATGGGTTCCACCTAACTAACTTCTCCCAATAGGCTTCAGCTGGGAAAAGAGACTCCCCCAAGACGTCTGCTAATAGCATTTAAATACAAGTCGATGTGGGTGACACCGGAAGTTGAATTGATCTATACATCCTTTTGGTGTCACCAAGATGGGACATGTAAAAAATCATTCATTGAGTAAAGAGTAGTATAGATAATAATCTAAAAGGAATATTAAAAAAACCTAACACTAGCACGAATGGAAAAAGAAAGATCAGCTATTATCAATGAAACAATAATATCCCATTCTATATTCACTCCCAAGGGTCTACAAGTACGTAAATAAAAAATCCAATGCTTTTTTTACGACGGGATATAGATTTTTTTAAATTGCTCCCCCTCTAATGGGGTGTGAATTTCTCAATGCCTGTGACCTGCAATAATGCCGGATCTCTCTTATGGTAGTCACGAAAATGCTTGGATACACTGCCCTTTAAAACCTTTTCTGATATTCGCAAGATGTTCTGCTATCCTCACTTTAAGTGCCCGCGTGGTCCTCCCAATATATTGGAACCCTCAGGAGGTATATAACACCTATAGTTCCACATGTAATGAACTCCTTAATGGGAAAGGTACATTTGGTAGTATGAGATGTAAAGGAAGCAGTCCTCAGTTTTTGAAAGCTTACATACTTTACACCTTCTACATTTATAAAAAGCCTTTTAGATTACCAAACATTCTGATTTTGGGGAATACATGCAAGGAACTAGGCGCTACCAAATTTTTCAAGTTTTGGGTTCTTCTAAAAATGACATTTGGTCGATTAGGGAAAGCTGGACCCAACACATTATCTCCCTTCAGGACTTTCCAGTGTTTTGTCAAAATTTTATTAACTCATTTATACTGGAAAGAAAAAGTGGTCAAAAAGGACCATTCAAATTAATTAGAAATATTAACTTTTTTGTCTCTAGGGACTAAGTGTGTTCCTATCCTGAGTCGATATTCTCTGGATTTCTGATTCTAGAATGCGATCATAACCCTTTTCCACAAAGCGATTTCTCAAAGTGAATGCCTGCAGACTAAAATTGTTGAAATTGACTTTTTGGAACGGATTATAACCAGTTGGGATGACGACAACTCCCAACTGGTATAAAACCATTTCTATCAGTGGTTTTAAAGAATGTTTTTGTCAAAAGTTTGTGTTGTTTGACTTAAATATAGTAACATCCAAAAAGTTGATGGAGGTATCACTCCATTCATGAGTGAACCTAATACTCCAATTGTTAGTATTCAGATCATTCATGAAAATATGGTGGGAGTTCTCATCCCCCATTCATATGAAAAAGGCGTCAATGTAAAAATGACAAAACCTCAAATCAGGATGCCCATCTGTGAAAATTACCTCATTTTCCCATAAAGCCATAAACAGATTGGCTAGACTGGGGGCAAATTTTGCCCACATGGCTGTGCCAGTCTGCTGTAAATAAGAATTTCCGTGGTAAAAAATGTAATTATGTTCCATCGCAAAATGTAAAAGTTCCAGAATGAAATCATTATGGGGAATCAGTCGGTTGTCTATCACGGAAGGAAATAAAAAAATTAAATTGTAATATATATATATATATATATATATATATATATATATATATATATATATACACATATACACACATATATATATATATATATATACACAGTGCCTTGCGAAAGTATTCGGCCCCCTTGAACTTTTCAACCTTTTGCCACATTTCAGGCTTCAAACATAAAGATATAAATTTTTTATTTTTTGTGAAGAATCACCAACAAGTGGGACACAATTGTGAAGTGGAACGAAATCTATTGGATTGTTGAAACTTTTTTAACTAATAAAAAAATGAAAAGTGGGGCGTGCAAAATTATTCGGCCCCCTTGCGTTAATACTTTGTAGAGCCACCTTTTGCTGCGATTACAGCTGCAAGTCGCTTGGGGTATGTCTCTATCAGTTTTGCACATCGAGAGACTGAAATTCTTGCCCATTCTTCCTTGCAAAACAGCTCGAGCTCAGTGAGGTTGGATGGAGAGCGTTTGTGAACAGCAGTTTTCAGCTCTTTCCACAGATTCTCGATTGGATTCAGGTCTGGACTTGGCCATTCTAACACCTGGATACGTTTATTTGTGAACCATTCCTTTGTAGATTTTGCTGTATGTTTGGGATCATTGTCTTGTTGGAAGATAAATCTCCGTCCCAGTTTCAGGTCTTTTGCAGACTCCAACAGGTTTTCATCCAGAATGGTCCTGTATTTGGCTGCATCCATCTTCCCCTCAATTTTAACCATCTTCCCTGTCCCTGCTGAAGAAAAGCAGGCCCAAACCATGATGCTGCCACCGCCATGTTTCACAGTGGGGATGGTGTGTTGAGCGTGATGAGCTGTGTTGCTTTTACGCCAAACATATCGTTTTGCATTGTGGCCAAAAAGTTCGATTTTGGTTTCATCGGACCAGAGCACCTTCTTCCACATGTTTGGTGTGTCTCCCAGGTGGCTTGTGGCAAACTTTAGGCGAGACTTTTTATGGATATCTTTGAGAAATGGCTTTCTTCTTGCCACTCTTCCATAAAGGCCAGATTTGTGCAGTGTACGACTGATTGTTGTCCTATGGACAGACTCTCCCACCTCAGCTGTAGTTCTCTGCAGTTCATCCAGAGTGATCATGGGCCTCTTGGCTGCATCTCTGATCAGTCTTCTCCTTGTCTGAGCTGAAAGTTTAGAGGGACAGCCAGGTCTTGGTAGATTTGCAGTGGTCTGATACTCCTTCCATTTCAAAATGATCGCTTGCACAGTGCTCCTTGGGATGTTTAAAGCTTGGGAAATCTTTTTGTATCCAAATCCGGCTTTAAACTTCTCCACAACAGTATTACGGACCTGCCTGGTGTGTTCCTTGGTCTTCATGATGCTCTCTGTGCTTTCAACAGAACCCTGAGACTATCACAGAGCAGGTGCATTTATACAGAGACTTGATTACACACAGGTGGATTCTATTTATCACCATCAGTCATTTAGGACAACATTGGATCATTCAGAGATCCTCGCTGAACTTCTGGAGTGAGTTTGCTGCACTGAAAGTAAAGGGGCCGAATAATTTTGCACGCACCACTTTTCAGTTTTTTAATTGCTAAAAAAGTTTAAAATATCCAATAGATTTCGTTCCACTTCACAATTGTGTCCCACTTGTTGGTGATTCTTCACAAAAAATTAAAATTTTATATCTTTATGTTTGAAGCCTGAAATGTGGCAAAAGGTTGAAAAGTTCAAGGGGGCCGAATACTTTTGCAAGGCACTGTACATACATATATACATACATACATATACACACACACACACACACACATATACACTGATATTGTCCACTGCCCCAACCCCCTCTCCCAAAAATCATTGTGTAAAACCTTGGATTGCAAGCATTTGTTCCAGAAACATGCCTGTAATTGAAAGCACTTGTATATCAAAGCAAATTTCCCCATAAGAAATAATGGAAATTCAAATGATTCATTCCACAACCATCCTTCAGTTTAAAGTCAAAATAAGATTATAGCAATGTGATTGTGTAACCATAAAATCTCCATCCACAGAGGCCAGCCTCCATAAGGGGGTTAGAAGCAAAATCCAGCAGGAGTTACAGACTATAAAAGAGAAGAGCGGCGCCTTTAAGTGTAGCAATATGGTTACATTTAATGAAGGCACAACATTTAACAACTCACATGGTTGATGATTAAAACAGGCACATCTAAGTATGCAGGCATCCGGGGTAAAGCTGTCCACATAGACAATCCCCCACACCTCCAGCTCTCACCACTGTTAGTCTGCAATCGTGACTGGGAAGACTACCCTGCAGTAGAGTGATGGAACCGCTTGTGGAGCGCAGCGTGGAAGGGACGACGTTGATGGCGGGTGAGGAGGATGGTCTATGTGGACAGCTTTACCCCAGATGCCTGCATACATAAATGTGCCTGTTTTAATATTTAAACATACGAGTTGCTAAGTGTACCTTCATTAATTGTAACCATATTGCTACACTTGGAAGCACATCTCTCCTCTTTTATACTCAGTTGTGACCGAACGCTACTTTATATCAAGACATCGCTTATTTATCAAGTCAAAATTTATTTTAAAAATTTCCTTATCTTGCAAAACATTTTCAAACCAAGTTACTTTCAAACCAAGGTTTTACTGTACATAATTTTTTTTTAAAAAAACTGACACCATCCACTGCTCTACAGACACCGTCCACTGCCCCTGGAGGGAAGGACCACACAGGTCGTACAAAGCAGATATGGGGATGTTAGGCGGCATTCACCAAGACCTAACAGGGGCAAGATGGTAAATCATAAGCAGGATGCACCTAGAAGGTGCGCAACTAGATAGAGTGTATGGATCACATTTTTTTTTTTAACAGAAGATTTTATTAAACAAATCAGCATTACAAAACAAAAGAAATTTAGTATAACCATTGTGGTGATAACAATGATATTAAGATCTATCTTCAGACGATAGCCACTATTTATCAATGTTCCAGATATGTACATTTCAGGAATTTCATTACAGTATTCCTACGGCATAACATTCTTATAAACCCTTAAACAATTTGAAGTAGGTAGCCAATATTTAATCAAGCCTAATGGGGGCGGCGAGGGGGGGGGGGAGGGGAAGGGGGGGGGGAGAAGAAGAGTAGACCTGGAATGTAGGATGTCCTCTACTGTATTTCACATCTTAGTTATGGGGTAGGGGGTTCAGGATTTCCAGAGGCGTCCACCCAGGAGGACCAAATTTTATCGAACTTCCCCGGGCATTGTCTACTTTCATACGTCAGTCTATATAGGGGGAGTGCTCTATTCACCGACCCTCTCCACGAGGCAAGGGTAGGAGGCTCTTCTAATTTCCATCTCAACAAAATTTCTCGCCTAGCTTAGTACAATGTAAAGGTTAGACACAGTTTACTATACCTATCACCCTCAACATCCTCCAGATGACTAAGCAACATTATTTGGGGATCCAACGGTAGATTTGAGCCCGTGACTTCACTCAGTGTGGAGGCAACTGCCGACCAAAAGGGTCGGATTTTGGGACAAGACCAGACCATATGCCATAACGTGCCCACCTCCTGCCTGCATCTCTGACAGTTGAGATCTCTGTCATGGTAAATGCGCGCCAGTCTGTGCGGGGTGAAATATGCTCTGTGTAGGAACTTAAATTGTATGAACCTGTCTTTTGCAGCGATCATAGAGGAAATGTAGGAAATTAAACACTCCTTCCATTCTTCCTCGTCCAAAGAGGGAATATCAGCCTTCCACTTTCCCCAGATTTTAGTTAATTTGGCGTCATACTCAACTGTGAGATATAGGTATAGAGTTGAGAGAGGCTTCTCCATCACCCTGGAAGTCAGGAGCCGTTCAACAGAATCCGGCTCCTGGACGAGGGGGGCTGAGAACTGAGCTTCAAAGGCATGTTTCAACTGCCAGTATCTGAATTGGAAGGAGAGTGGAATACCGAAGGATTGCCTCAGGGCTTGGAAATTCATGAGCCTACCATCCTTAACCACATGTTTTAATGTGAGAATTCCCTTCTTTGCCCAGAGAGAGGGGTCCGGTATACTATAAAAGTGGGGGAGCATAGGGTTACCCCATAGGGGCATGTGAGGTGAAATGTGATTGGGCCTCCGGTATATTTTCCTGGCGTCTTGCCAGACCCTCACAGTGGTTCGCATCAGAGTCGTCATGGATGAATTGGCACTGAGACCGCGAAAGGGGAGATTGCTCAGGGCAGCAAAGGAGCCCAGAATAGCCGCCTCTAGAGTGACCGCCGGATTCTGTGTGGGCTGGGAGAACCACCACCGAATCGTGACCAGAACAGCTGCCCAGTAGTAGATTTGAAAATTCGGCAGCGCCAGACCTCCCCCCGAAAGTGGGAGATATAGGATCTGCTTGGCCACCCTGGGCGGTCTCCCGGCCCAGACGAATTGTATCAGCAGACCCTCCAGCCTGCGGAAGAAGGTCCTAGGGATGTTTATGGGTGTGTTACGGAAAAAGTAGAGAAACTTGGGGAGGTAAATCATTTTTAGTAAGTTGACTCTGCCAACAGGGGTCAGTGGAAGGGAACGCCAAGCAGCACACCTAGCCGTAAGTTGCGTCATAAGTGGTCGGAGATTGTTGTCCATGTAGTCCTGGACCTTAGCGCTGATTTTAATCCCCAAATATTTGAAATCTTCTACCCATTTGAGCTGCGGGTGTGGTACCTTAGGGGTTGAGGGGTGGAGCGGGAAGAGGACCGACTTGTCCCAATTAATACGAATCCCCGAATAGCCACCAAATTGGTTAATTAGATCCAGGGCAGTCTGCAATGAGGACGAGGCGTCCGCTAAATAGAGCAGAGCATCGTCCGCGTACAGCGATATCTTTTCCTCAATTGGACCTACATGAAGTCCCCTCACCCCAGGGTGAGCCCTCAGCGAGACAGCCAGAGGCTCCATCGCCAAAGCAAATAGGCCCGGGGAGAGGGGGCATCCCTGCCGTGTGCCGCAAAACAGTTGGAACTTCCCCGATAGGCATCCGTTGGTACGTATTCTAGCTAAGGGGGCATGATATAACATACGGAGCCATTTCATAAAGCCCGGGCCAAACCCGAATCGCGACAGCACCTCCCATAGGTAGCCCCACTCGACGGAGTCGAAAGCCTTCTCCGCGTCGAGTGAGGCCACCGCTCCACTGGTCACCCCATCCTCCCTGTCCATATGTGTGTGGAGGCATCTGATATAAATATCAGTTCCCTTCCCGGGCATGAAGCCTGTTTGATCCCCGTGGATGAGGTCAGTAATGACCAGGTTAAGCCTGTTAGCCAATACCTTTGCCAGTACCTTTGCGTCGACGTTCAGAAGGGATATAGGGCGGTAGGAGGCGCATAACGAGGGATCTTTCCCTGGCTTGGGGATCACGACTATGATCGCTTCGCTCATTGTGTCTAGGAGTTTTTCGAGACGCGACGATGCAGAGAAAAGGCACTGAAGTTTATCAACTAGTTCTGTAGCATATTGTTTATAGAACTCCACAGGGATGCCGTCAGGCCCCGGTGTTTTCCCTGTCTGCATCGATTTAAGAGCTCGGAGTATCTCCAAGGACGTGATTGGTGCGTCGAGCTTGTCACGATACGTTGCTGTAAGGGTTGGAACATCAATGTCATCTAGATATGCCACCAAATCCTCCCTTCTGTAGTCTGCCCTGGATCTGTAGAGAGATTCATAAAATTGCGCAAAACAGCCATTAATCCCTTCCGGTGTATGGATCAACTGTCCCGGGGAGTCCTTTATATGCGAGATGCTCATCCCTCCCTCCTGTTCCCTGGAAAGCCAGGCCAACAGACGGCCTGACCTCTCTCCCTGCTCAAAAATCCGTTGGGATTGAGCCAGCATTTTCTTCTGGGTGAGAGAGGTACGGAGACGAATCACCTCCTTCGTCAGAAGTTGTAGTTGCGAGTAGTGCGCAGGATCCCGAGTGCGAACAAAAAGAGCCTCCGCAGTACTCGCCTCTCCCTCGGCCCTAACCAAGTCTGCCCTATGCTCCCGACGGACTCTGGCAATGATTGTCTGGTAATGTCCCCTCGTCGTTGCCTTGAATGCATTCCATACAACTGTGGGATCAGCTGAACCCACATTTACGGCCCAGAAGTCAAGCAGTTCCGTTCTAAATTGGGATTCTACTGCTGTATCTGAAATCCAAAATCTGGAGAGCCTCCATATCCTTTCTACTGTGCCCAGGGAAAGGTCTAAGGACAACAACAAGGGTGCATGGTCAGAGATTCCCCTAGGGAGTATTTATATGTCCGTGACCCGTGGGAGGACCGGGCTCCCTGCGAAGACCAAGTCTATGCGAGAAAACGTTCTGTGGGAGGCAGAGTGGCATGTGTATGCCCTGGTCAGGGGGTGACGCCACCTCCAGACATCCGTCAAGCCATAGGTGTCCGCCCACTATGCCAACCCAGGACAATGATGTCCCGCAGGAGTTAGCCTGTCAACGTCCGGGTCAGGGACCAGATTGAAGTCACCCAATATAACATTATTATCAGAGGCAAATTCAGCCATCTTGCCGGTGATCTGGTTGAGCACCAGCAAGGAAGCCGGAGGAGGCAAACATAAGCCCACAATAGTCCATGTTAAAGAGTATATCTTAGCATGAATAATAACGTACCGACCGTCAGGGTCCAGGGCCAAGTCCAGGAGCCGAAAAGGAAGTGATTTCAATACCAGAATAGTAACACCCCTAGAAAAAGTGGAGTGTGTAGAGTGGTAATGGTGGCCCACCCATGGTTTTTTTAGGGCCAGAATCCTACGCCCCGTTAGGTGTGTCTCTTGGAGCACACATATGTGTGGGTTATAGGTTTTAATGAATTGGAACACCAGGGAACGCTTGACCGGGGAGTTCAGTCCCCTGGCGTTCCAGGAGATGATGTTAAGGGAGGACATGTCTACAAGGGATAATCAGAGTGTTAGGGGTAATGCAAGTCATGGCTCCTGAGCTGGGCCCCAGGACCCGAAACGGACACACCTGGAAATAGTGCAATGCTGAGAAGTCAAACATTATAATACAAATTTCAAATAAAAACAAAACCAAACCGAAAAAAACCGATAAAGGATACCAGTATCTAAAGTAAATGCAATTTGCCCCATTAGGGGAACTTTCCCCACCCCACCCAACCCCCCAAAACTGAGGCGGGTTTCAATCCCAAACTTGTTCAGCTCGCCGGCTGCAAAAGGGGGTCCGTGGAAGAGGCGAGCCCGCCCCCCCCCCCCGAAACATCACACAGGGGGGGAGGAAGCAGCAATTCAAGCGGGTTTCCACACATGAGATCTCCGCTTGTGATACAGCAGGCTGTGAGGGCCGGAAAGTCAAACGGAGGAAGTTAGGTCATATTGCGGCCTCACAGTGAAGTCGATCCATGTTTAGGAGGATACCTAATGCAAGAGTTCCAGCATTGTTCATAGGAAGAAACAGGTGTAAAGGAACTGTGTGTTCCAACGGTCTCCTGACCAAGTTCTTTGGCAGGGGCATTAACTTGAAATTTCCCTGGTAGGGGTAGTGAGCATCCCTCCTCAATTCCACACTCTAAGTAGCTTGAAATGGGCCCAGGCCATGCAACAAACTGCATCGTCATTGTGTTAATTTGCGTGGTAGCTCGGACCTGGGCTGAAGCCATGGAGGGTAAGCAATAAGAAGAGTCATACGACACATACCTCAACGAATCTGTGGTAGGGAGTCCAACCAGGCTGAGGCCTCTCTCGGCGTAGTGAAGAAACGACTTGTCTCGCCATCCTGGACCCTGAGGCGAGCAGGGAAGAGCACACTGTAGCGAATGTTGCGTGATCGCAACGCTGCTTTGACTTGGTCAAAAGATTTTCTGAGTTTCTGTGTCTCTATCGAATAGTCTGGGAAGATCATCAGCTTTGTATTTTGGAATCTGAGGTCCCCAACATTTCTAGAAGCGCGGAGAACTTCGTCTCTGTCTCTGAAGTTGAGGAGACGGAGTATGAAGGTGCGGGGGGGGGGATCCAGGGGGTCCCGGCTTAGATGGGATATGGTGCGCCCTCTCCACCGTATAATAAGGGGACCAGCGGGCCTCAGGTAGCAGGTCACGCAGCAGAGCCTCTATGAAGGAGGTGGGATTAGTCCCCTCTACCCCCTCCGGTAGACCAACAATACGGAGGTTATTACGTCGATTCCTGTTCTCTGCGTCCTCGGCTCGGTATTCAAGGGCTTTTACTTTGGTTTGAAGTGTACGGAGTGATGCCCCATGGTCCGCAATGGTATCTTCAGTGGTACTCAATCTCTGCTCCGTCTCGGTAACTCGCGATCTGATTTTATCTATATCTTGACGGATGAGACCCATATCCAGCTGGACAGCTTCAATTTTGGATGTTAACGTGGATTGGCAAGTGGCTATAGCCGCCATGACATCCGCCAGCCAGGGGGGGATAGAGTCATCCGGTTCCATAGTGGTAATCTGTGAGGCTTTGTGGGCGCTGCGGGCATTAAAGACCTCCGGAGAGGGGCAGGCGGGCGACTGAGGGGAGTCTAACTGTGGTGGGAAAGTCAGCCTCTTACCCCCTTTACTGTACTTTGCACTGGAGTTCCTGCGTCTCATTCAGGAGCCAGGGGGCCCAAAGCCGGGCAGTAGTCAGCAACTGGATATGGGAACCTGTCTGCAGGGTCAGGGGTAGTCAAGCAGTAGATATGGTGTAGTGTATATGTCCCCTTAACAGGTTTTTGCTCACCTGCAGTTATGAGATGCAGAAGGTATCATGGATCACATTAAACCCGCCCCCCCTCCTCTACTCACAGTATAAACATGTATAAGTAGTACGATTTTTCCCTAGGTTTATTCAATATTTTTATATATATCTTTTTGTTTAAGGTTGTACATTCAAATGTTTTAAATTATGCTTATAAAGTCCATTCCTTCCTTTTTCTCGACTTCTGATCATAAAAGATCAAAAGTCGCCTGGGTTTGGCACTTTTTTTTTTTTTTTTAAAGAAATTAACTAGCAAGGCCTAGCTAAATGGTAAGGGAAACTTAGAGCAGTATAATAAAACAAATGTCACTAAAAATGTAAACGTACACCAACCTAAAAGTGGATAGTATTAGTAGAGCAGAGGATGGTGTCAAGGCACTGGACAAGTCAGTAGGACAGTGTCAGTTTTTTAGCATTCAAATTTTTTTTTACAATTTTTGCAATTAAAACAGAACCCTGTTGGGGGCTTTGGTGAAATAGTAGGGGTCTAAACCTTTCCCTAAGTCCCTTTCTTTGCAGCCTTCGCTGTACTCGACAGTGAATGAATGGGAAACGCTCTGTGCTAAGCAGCTTCCTGTCCATTCACAAACTTTAGTATAGTAAATAGTTTAAAATGCTTCAGTTATGAATGAACAAAGGTAGTGATCGGAACTAGGGCTGCAACTAACGATTATTTTCATAATCGATTCGTTGGCCGATTATTGTTCCGATTAATCGGTTAATAACCTTAAAAAAAAAAAAAAAAGTGTGGCGTATAATTTAGTTAATATGTAAAGTTTTTTAAAAAAATAATTTATTCTTAAATATAAATAACCAACTATATGGTTAGGGAGCAAAATATCTAATCCACTCTGAGAATAACAGACAGAAGATATATACTGTATATACTATTAGAGGAGATGAACTGTATAAACTGTTAGAGAAGAGATATACTGTACATACTATTAAAGGGTGCATCTGATAAATATTTTCAGACTCAGAGATCAAATGTCTTCCTTCAAAAAAAAATTTAATCTTAAGAACGTTCGTTCGATTTTCTAATCATTAGTGGGGTCAAGTCGATGTTAATTTTCAACCACAGTGACAGGAAAATTTGGAAATAGAAAACTTCTTGGTCAAAGGAGTTTTCAGACAGGTGGTTTTCGTTCAGAAATTACATTCATTTTAAAAACAGAATGTTAAAAACAAGTGAAAATTTCAAACAACATTCTTTCATTCAGCGAATGTACAAAGATTTTTCGTCTGAATATTCTCGTCTGAAAATTGATCGGTGTGGCCAGAATAAGGCTCGGTGCACACCTAAGCAGTTTGCTTTTGATCTGTTTCTGCAGTGCTTTTTGCTGTAGGGTTTTTTTTTCGCGCACGTGATTTTGCGGGGATTTGCGTTTTTGCTTTTTTTGTTGGCCAATTTGTTGTTGGGCAGATTAAAAAACACAAATTGCTGCAAAAACACATTACATGCTGCTCTGCAGCTTCTCCATTGAAGTATATTGAACCAAAAAAGCACAGTTTTTGCGTTAAATAAAAAGTCCCTGACCCTTTCTAAATACGCAGCGGCTGAAAAAGCATAGATGTGAACCTGTCCCATAGGAAACCATGTTAATGAACTGCAGTGAGCTTCTGCAAAAAAGCACCAAAAAACACATAGCTGTGAATCAGGTCTAAGATGTTTAGTAACATAATGGGGTTAAAAAAACTAAAATTAGCCCTTTATAGTTAAAAAAAAAAAAAAAAGCAGATAATCACTACTGTAAGGGGTTCATTCTTTACTGTAGAACTGTGAAAGTAACATCTACAGTAGTGATTATTTGCTCTTTTTGTACTATAAAGGGCTCGTTTTAGTTTTTTTTAACCCCATTATGTTACTGGCCAATTAATCGATTATGAAAATAGTAATCGATCAATTTCATAATCGATTAATCGATTATTTGTTTCAGCCCTAATCGGAACCAATCACTCCGTGTTTATTCTGAAAAAGGGGCAGGTAAATGACATTTACTAAAAGAGGAACAGGGACAGGAGGGGGCGGCATTTACTGTAAACGATCCCCTTTCTTCCTGCACCCGCTGAATGTCAGTGGGAGGGAGAAGAGGAGAAGCGGCCTTCAGTGGCTGCAGGAGGAAAAGGGAAACGGTACCAGTAAATGCCGCCTGCCCAAGTTCGTGGTCAACCCATCTTGTAGGGCTAAAATTCGTTTTTACCTGTATTCATCTTATTTCCCTTTTCCAAGGAATTTGCTGACCTGTAGTTCACATATATTGTCACAAGATGGCAGTCTAGCATTCTTTCCGGCAATAGCTATAACATTTCAGACGCTTGGCTTCTTCTTACCATAAAGGCAAGGGGTAAAAAACAACTTGCTGTAGCTAAGGTTAAAATGTGAAGCCCATTTTTCTTCATATTTCTACATTGTGTTTCAATTCTTTCTATCCTAATATTCTGAACATCTTTGAAGGTTGTAAACTTATTTTGTGAAGAACTTACTTGCCAACCTCTCCGGGTCAGTCCCATTTTATATACAGTCAGGTCCATAAATATTGGGACATCGACACAATTCTAATCTTTTTGGCTCTATACACCACAATGGATTTGAAATGAAACGAACAAGATGTGCTTTAACTGCAGACTTTCAGCTTTAATTTGAGGGTATTTACATCCAAATCAGGTGAACGGTGTAGGAACTACAGCAGTTTGTATGTGTGCCTCACACTTTTTAAGGGACCAAAAGTAATGGGACAGATTAACATTCATGCATCAAACTTTCACTTTTTAATACTTGGTTGCAAATCCTTTGCAGTCAATTACAGCCTGAAGTCTGGAATGCATAGACATCACCAGACGCTGGGTTTCATCCCTGGTGATGCTCTGCCAGGCCTCTACTGCAACTGCCTTCAGTTCCTGTTTGTTCTTGGGGCATTTTCCCCTTCAGTTTTGTCTTCAGCAAGTGAAATGCATGCTCAATCGGATTCAGATCAGGTGATTGACTTGGACATTGCATAACATTCCACTTCTTTCCCTTAAAAAACTCTCTGGTTGCTTTCGCAGTATGCTTCGGGTCATTGTCCATCTGCACTGTGAAGCGCCGTCCAATGAGTTCTGAAGCATTTTGCTGAATATGAGCAGATATTGCCCGAAGCACTTCAGAATTTATCCTGCTGCTTTTGTCAGCCGTCACATCATCAATAAATACAAGAGAACCAGTTCCATTGGCAGCCATACATGCCCACACCATGACACTGCCACCACCATGCTTCACTGATGAGGTGGTATGCTTTGGATCATGAGCAGTTCCTTTCCTTCTCCATACTCTTCTCCTCCCATCACTCTGGTACAAGTTGATCTTGGTCTCATCTGTCCATAGGATTTTGTTCCAGAACTGTGAAGGCTTTTTTAGATGTTGTATGGCAAACTCTAATCTGGCCTTCCTGTTTTTGAGGCTCACCAATGGTTTACATCTTGTGGTGAACCCTCTGTATTCGCTCTGGTGAAGTCTTCTCTTGATTGTTGACTTTGACACACATACACCTACCTCCTGGAGAGTGTTCTTGATCTGGCCAACTGTTGTGAAGGGTGTTTTCTTCACCAGCGAAAGAATTCTTCGGTCATCCACCACACTTGTTTTCTGTGGTCTCCTGGGTCTTTTGGTGTTGCTGAGCTCACCGGTGCGTTTTTTTCTTTTTAGGGATGTTCCAAACAGTTGATTTGGCCACACCTAATGTTTTTTCTATCTCTCTGATGGGTTTGTTTTGTTTTTTCAGCCTAATGATGGCTTGCTTCGCTGATAGTGACAGCTCTTTGGATCTCATATTGAAAGTTGACAGCAACAGATTCCAAATGCAAATAGCACACTTGAAATGAACTCTGGATCTTTCATCTGCTCCTTGTAAATGAGATAATGAGGGAATAACACGCACCTGGCCATGGAACAGCTGAGCAGCCAATTGTCCCATTACTTTTGGTCTCTTAAAAAGTGGGAGGCACATATACAAACTGTTGTAATACCTACACCATTAACCTGATTTGGATGTAAATACCCTCAAATTAAAGCTGAAAGTCTGCAGTTAAAGCATATTTTATTTGTTTCATTTCAAATCCATTGTGGTGGTGTATAGAGCCAAAAAGATTAGAATTGTGTCCATGTCCCAATATTTATGGACCTGACTGTACATTTGTTCAAATCTGAAACGAAAGCTGCGTCGCTACAGCTGCCAAGCCGAGCCCAGCCCTGCTGCTGTGTGCATAGATGATTTATACGCAAATCATATGCACCCATCCACCACCCCCCAAAGAACTATCCATCATCACCCCCACGGAACGCTGCCCATGTGTGGGATGTAAACAATCAGGAGTACACTTAGAAGTCCTGCCTGCCACTGAGCCTGCTACCAGGTACTGCATTTAAGGGTGCTGGGACAAAGGTGAGTAGAGATAAGAGGGTTACCGTGTAGGTTGCAAAGGTGAACAGGGGGCAGAGTTGAGGTACTGCATTGTAAAATGTGTGTTACCGCAAAGACGCACAGGAAACAATTGTCTGCATCTGACCACAGCATGCTGTAGCACAGCCCTAGGCTGCATTGCACAGCTGTATATTGCTATGAATTAAGTGCAAGTTTAGTACACTTCACAAAGTTCGTACAAAAACTTTGAATTGTGCACCGCCCCCTACTGCAGCCGGGAATGGGGAACCAGAGAGCTGGCGGAGAAATAAAGCGCTACAGCAGCTCTGTTCCAATGTGAATTCACACTGAATGTCACCGTTACATTGTGGGTTAGTGTAGAATCCTTTCATTAAACTAGTGGCCAATGTAAATGTCCCCCTTACATTGGTGGTCAGTACAAACTCCTATCACATAAAGGGTCATTGTAAACCCCCCCTTATAATAGTGGTCTATGTCAAATCATCTGTTACATTGGTGGGCAATATAAAATCACCCCTTACAATGATGGCCCTTGTAAAATCCACCTGTACATTAGTGGCCAGTGTAGAAACCCCCCTTAACCACTTCAGCCCCGAAAGGTTTTACCCCCTTCCTGACCAGAGCACATTTTGCAATTTGGCACTGCGCTGCTTTAACTGGTAATTTTGCGGTCATACACGCTGTAACCAAACGAAGTTTGCATCCTTTTTTTACCACAAATAGAGCTTTCTTTTGGTGGTATTTGATCTCCACCAGGATTTTAATTTGAGAAATAAACAAAAAAATGCTGATTTGCTGAGAGGCATGGTGAGTATTTTGCAGATGCCGCTTTTTGTCAAAGTTTTATAAATTGGTAAAAAAAAAAAGATTTCCTTTTTTCTTCATTTTCCAAAACAAATGAGAGCTGCAAAAAACTCACTTAGCAAATACCTTGGGGTGTCTACTTTCCAAAAAGGGATCATGGGGGGGGGGGGGGGGGGTTGTGCTATCTTGACATTTCAGGGCCCCTAAAACTGATAGGTAGTGAGGAGTGAAATAAAAAATTTACGCCCTAAGAAATCCTGAAGGCGGCGATTGGTTTTCAGGGTCCTGTACATGACTAGACTGCCAAAAAGTCTCACACATGTGGTATCCTCGTACACAGGAAAAGCAGCAGAAAGTATTTTGGGGTGTAATTCCACATATACCAATGGCATGTGTGCACAATATATCATTTAATGACAACTTTGTGTAAAAAAAAAAAAAAAAAAAACTCATCGCAAAAGAAAATATTCCATGGACTCAACTTGATTCTTAGAAAATAGCTTGGGGTGTCTACTTTCCAAAAATGAGTCATTTGGAGGGGCACAGGGGGACAGGGGTGCTATAATTTATTTATTTTTTTATTATTTATTTTGCTTTATTTTATTTTGACACTGTCCCTTTACTTTTTATCATTTTTATTGTTATCACAAGGAATGTAAATATCCCCTATGATAGCAATAGTCACAGGTACTTTTTTTAAAAAAAATGGGGTCTATTAAGACTCTAGATCTCTCTTCTGCCCTTAAAGCATCTGACCACACCAAGATAGGTGTAATCAGATGTTTTCCTAATGGCGCTGTTTATATCTGGTGAAACCAAAGTCATAAAATGCTTGTAGCTGTCGGTTACTTAGGCCATAGAGATGATTGGAGCCATTCTGGTCTCCGATCAGCTCTACGGTCAGCTGGCGGAACCATCAGCTGCATTCTCAGGTTTCCCGGTGGGACAGGAGAGCCAGAGAAAACCATGGAAGGGGTTCCCTCCCACTGCTTGTAAAAGCAGTTTAGTGGCTAATTAGCCACTAGGATTGCTTTTACATGAAAGCCGACCACCGGCTGAAAAAAAAAAAGAAAAACGATACCAGGATGATGGCTAAAACCTGCAGGCATCATTCCGGTGTAACCACTCAAAGTCCAGCAACATACCAGTACATTGCTGGTCCTTGTTGGGCATATATTGTAATGTTCCTTTTTTTTCCCCATGCAGCCTGTGGGCTGAACGAAAAAAATCGATTTCTCCATCCACATCGATTGATTAGTGGTATGCCCACCATTAGAATACCGCCCTGCATCCACCCATATCTAATGATGGGCATACATATACTGTTCTTTTTTTCTGAACGTAAAAAAAACCTAGCAGATTCCTCCATTCACATCGATCAATGTGGATGAAGAAATCTCTGCCAAGAAAAGTTAATAAAAATATATGCCGAAGTATAGGGGCAATCTGCCCCTATGCTTCGCCATATATGTTTATTTATTTATTTTAACTGCGGTGGTGAAATCACCTCCTACAGCACTGGAGTCGCTGATTTTACGTATTGTGAAAGCAAACCCTGTTGCTGTCAAAAACAAAATCAGTGCTGCAGATGAATAGCATACCTCCTGCAAAGCAAACAATGATTAGCAATAAAACACAGTAACAATAAAACATTAAAATATAATAGTATACAATACAGTAAAATGACGTATCTGCAAGGCAAACAATGGTTAACAAAAAAAAAAACAGTAACAATAAAATATTACAGTATAGTATACAGGCATACCCCACTTTAAAGTTCACAATGGGACCAGAGCATGTATGTAAAGCGAAAATGTACTTAAAGTGAAGCAATACATTTTTCATTTCAGGGGTGTCAGGGTCTGTAGTGGGGGGGTCAGAGAGTGAAGTTTATAGTACTGTACAATAATTCAATTACGTTTAGGCTACAACTCTGGGCTGGCTGGCAGGAACTTTGCCTCTTCACTTATGGCCTCTTTACGGGCGACAACTCCAGGCGGCAGCTCTGCTCTTCCAGGCCATACTGCAGCGGCGCGGGAATTTACGTACATTTGCGGGTATGTCCATACTCGCGAGTGTACGTAAAGTGAGTGTACTTAAAAGTGGGGTATGCCTGTAAAGTACAGTAAAGAAAAGAACGTAACTCAATAAAACGACAACTATTTTTGGCTTTATTTTTTAATTTTTTGGGGTTTTTTTTTTTGCACTTTTATTGTAACTATAAACGTTCCAGGTTAGGGTCTCTAAAAATGCGATGGCCATCTTACATCTTTGGAGACCCTGTGTGAAAGTGTGCTCTAGGACTGTACCCTATACTAATACTCCACTAGTGTGTGGTAGCGACAAACAGTCCCCAATGCAGAGACCAGGTTGGCCAAAACAGGAGGGACAAAAATAGCGGGTGTCACGCCTATGTCCACGTTTTCCCACAGACACGACATCTTCTTTGGGGTGCTCTTTGGGTAGAGGTACCAGGGAGGACATCTGGAAAATGCCTCATGCAGCTGGATCACTGCATCTTGTTTGGGAAATTGTGCTACAGCACCTTCTGGATACAGAAGGGCTGTGATGATCTCTTCCTGGAATTTTAGGAAGGATACACTTTTCCTGACGCTTTGTAGAGTACATAAGCGTTATACAGAGCGAATTGGAATAAGTATACAGAGTCTGTTTTGTACCAGCATCTGGCCTTACGGGCAATTAAGTGCGGCCCCATCATCTGGTCATTGAAGTCCACCCCTCCCATTTTAAGGTTGTATTCGTGGACACAGAGGGGCTTCTCAACACCAGTCTCCGCTACAGTTTGAACTGCCGTTTCTGCATTAATGGAAGACAGAAAGAAAACGTTCCATTTGTCCTTCCACCTCAATGCAAGCAATTCAATGAACCCCAAGCAGGCTCTCTCCCTCCGTCTAAGTCGAGTATTTACAAGACGTTGGGGGAAACCCCAGCGATTAGATTGCACAGTGCCACATGCACCAATTCCTAACTGAAAGAGGTGTCTTAAACGTAGCACGCTTGTATAAATTGTCCACGTATAAAAACAGTACCCCTTCCGAAATAAGGGTGACACCAAGTCCCAAAAAATCTTGCCGCTGCTCCCTATGTAGTCTGGGTAGTGGTGGGGCTCCACACTGCTATCTTTTCCCTCGTAAACCAGGAAACGACATGTATAGCCTGTTGCCCTGACACAGAGCTTATACATTTTGACCCCATATCTGGCATGCTTGCTGGGGAGAAACTATTTGAAAACAAGGCGGCCAAAAAACTTTATTTCGGGACTCATGAACGCAGACATCTTGATCGGGGATATACAAGGCTGCAAAATTTTGGCTGAAGTGGTTTATGAGGGGTCAAATTTTGTGGAGCCAATCATATTCAAAGTCACCCCAAGGAGGGCAGAGTTCATTGTCGAAGTGCATGAACCGCAAGATTTGCTCGTATATAGTCCTGGCCATGGCAGCAGAGAATATGGGCATATGGTGAATTGGGTCAGTGGACCAATATGACCGCAACTCGCTCTTTTTAGTAATGTCCATGGGGAGGGATAGTCCCAGAAAGGTCTTAAATTCAGGAACCTTGATAGGTTCCCAGCCAAATTGTCTGGCAAGGGACAAATTTGAATTTGCAGCAATAAATTGACCAGAATATAAAATTGCTTTGGTACACAATAGATTCGTACAGATCTTCTGTGAAAAACAGCGCATAAAAGCCAAGGGGAGTTAAATTTGCTGTTTCCCCCTGAATTCCGGGTTGGCCAGTGAATGGGGGGAGTACAGGCGTTGCAGAAGTGGTGGGCTGCCAATCAGGATTTGCAAGCACATCAGGAAGGGCACTATGGGCCTGTGTTTGAATTCTTGGTGGCTGCGGGACAGTACTTGTGCTAGCCACTGCACCAGCTTGAACTGCACTTACGAGACTCACCATGTCACCAAGTTTTACTGCAGTGCTGGTTTGTCTATGACCAGGATGTGCTAGGCCGCTGGTGCTCGCCAGTTCATCAGGTTGAGCATTACTAGTACTGGCACTCTGCTGCATATGAGAACCATGTGATTGTTGCACCTCAGCAACAGAACAGGGTCAGGTACACCTGACCTTAGCAGGGACCTCTACTCCATTGTCAGAGCTAGCTGTCATGGTGCCACTCTATGGGTGTTGTTTACTGAGCCTGAATCGAATTTTGACAGGTGTCGGGGCTGATCCTGCTAACGCCACGTTTTTGGGAACACTATACTATTGGGGACGCTAGTATAGTTCTGATCAGATCAAAGATATTGATCCGTTCAGATACCATTCAAGTAATGGAGGTATAGTGTGTGTGTTACTGGCAAAAAAAAATAAAAAATCGGACGCTGTCTGGGATTGACGCTGACGCCAACTGGCGTCACCCTTGACACTAATACAGTGATTAGAAAAAAAGATCTGTACACTGTACAATGACACTGACAGGGAGTAAAAAGGTTAACTGGGGGGGCAGATCAGGGGGGGTTAAAACGTTATTAGGGAGTATGTGGTGGGACCCTGACGCTATAAGACTGATGCTGACACCAACTAGCACCACTCGTGACACTAATACAGTGTTCAGAAAAAATCTGTACACTGTACTAATGAAACTGATGGCGTGAAAGGGTTAACTGGGGATGATCAAGGGGTTAAACCTTTATTAGGGAATATATGGCGGGTATCCTGAACCTATCTGGGACTAACTCTAACGCTGTTTAGCGTCACAAGCAACACTAATGACCACCAGTGATCAGTAAAAAAATCTGTACACTGTACTTGGTGATAATGACAGGGAATGAAAGGGAATGAAAGGGTTAACTGGGGGGGGGGGTGTGAAATATGTGCCTATGTGTACTGGTGTTAGTGTAGTGCTTGTGTATTCACCGATTGATGCTCTCTCCTCACATGCTGGAACCGAAAGGGCTCCAGGAGGGGAGAAGACATTTCCTGTGCCTGTGTTTACATTACACAGACACAGGACGTTCTGTCATTCGCCAGAACCGATCAGCAGGTCCAGGCCATAAATCATTGGCTTGGACCTGACTAATGATCGGTTCTGTAACAAATCCAATCATTGCGGGGACGGCAGGGGGCGTGCACAACGTACGGGTATGCTGTTTCAAGCAGCCGGGCCATCCTGCCGCAATATATGTGCGGTGGGCGGTCCGGAACTGGTTAAAATTGGGGGTCAGTGTAAATTCCCATTACAGAAACCTTCAACTCATCAGCAGTCAACTGTTGTGGCAGTACTTAGCAGATCGGTCAGTGGTCAGGTATTTTGTAAAAATTTTATGCCAAGATGTATTAGCAATGTTTATCACATATTCTCTCCAAGAGCTGTTGTACAGTCACACTTAGCCAGTACAGACTAAAGCCTAGTACACATGGGCCGAATGTTGAAGGGGCATGGCTGAAAAAGGTCTGCCGATCAGCGCTGTCAGCCAATGGCTGACCAGACTGTTCTGGCGTGGGGGCCCCTGTCAGAACACAATAGCACAGCAGGAGAGATTGCTGTACCAGTTACTAGTTGGATAGTTAGTACAGCAGTTTCTCCTGAGCAGTCAGTTTTTTTTGCTCATCCCTGCTTGAACTGAAAAAATATATTAAAATTGATATATATATATATATATATATATATATATATATATATATATACATACACATATACACACACATATACATACAGTGGGGACAGAAAGTATTCAGACCCCCTTAAATTTTTTACTCTTTGTTATATTGCAGCCATTTGTTAAAATCGTTCAAGTTCATTTTTTTCCTCATTAATGTACACACAGCACAACATATTGATAGAAAAACACAGAATTGTTGACATTTTTGCAGATTTATTAAAAAAGAAAAACTGAAATATCACATGGTCCTAAGTATTCAGACCCTTTGCTGTGACACTCATATTTAACTCAGGTGCTGTCCATTTCTTCTGATCATCCTTGAGATGGTTCTACGCCTTCATTTGAGTCCAGCTGTGTTTGATTATACTGATTGGACTTGATTATGAAAGCCACACATCTGTCTATATAAGACCTTACAGCTCATAGTACATGTCAGAACAAATGAGAATCATGAGGTCAAAAGGAACTGCCTGAAGAGCTCAGAGACAGAATTGTGGCAAGGCACAGATCTGGCCAAGGTTGCAAAAACATTTCTGCTGCACTTAAGGTTTCTAAGAGCACGGTCATCTCCATAATCCTTAAATGGAAGACGTTTGGGGCGACCAGAATCCTTCCTAGAGCTGGCCGTCCGGCGAAAATGAGCTATCGGGGGAGAAGAGCCTTGGTGAGAGAGGTAAAGAAGAACCCAAAGATCACTGTGGCTGAGCTCCAGAGATGCAGTCGGAGATGGGAGAAAGTTGTAGAAAGTCAACCATCACTGCAGCCCTCCACCAGTCAGGGCTTTATGGCAGAGTGGCCCGACGGAAGCCCCTCCTCAGTGCAAGACACATGAAAGCCTGCATGGAGTTTGCTAAAGAAACACCTGAAGGACTCAAAGATGGTGAGAAATAAGATTCTCTGGTCTGATGAGACCAAGATAGAACTTTTTGGCCTTAATTCTAAGCGATATGTGTGGAGAAAACCAGGCACTGCTCATCATTTGTCCAATACAGTCCCAACAGTAAAGCATTGTGGTGGCAGCATCATGCTGTGGGGGTGTTTTTCAGCTACTGGGACAGGATGACTGGTTGCAATCAAAAGAAAGATGAATGCGGCCAAGTACAGGGATATCCTGGACAAAAACCTTCTCCAGAGTGCTCAGGACCTTAGACTGGGCCGAAGGTTTACCTTCGAACAAGACAATGACCCTAAGCACACAGCTAAAATAACGAAGGGGTGGCTTCACAACAACTCTGACTGTTCTTGAATTGCCCAGCCAGAGCCCTGACTTAAACCCAATTGAGCATCTCTGGAGAGACCTAAAAATGGCTGTCCACCAACGTTTACCATCCAACCTGACTGAACTGGAGAGGATCTGCAAGGAGGAATGGCAGAGGATCCCCAAATCCAGGTGTGAAAAACTTGTTGCATCTTTCCCAAAAAGACTCATGGCTGTATTAGATCAAAAGGGTGCTTCTACTAAATACTAAGCAAAGGGTCGGGATACTTAGGACCATGTGATATTTCAGTTTTTCTTTTTTAATAAATCTGCAAAAATGTCAACAATTCTGTGTTTTCCTGTCAATATTGGGTGCGGTGTGTACATTCATGAGGAAAAAAAATGAACTTAAATGATTTTAGCAAATGGCTGCAATATAACAAAGAGTGAATGTAAGGGGGTCTGAATACTTTCCGTCCCCACTGTATATATCCACACACACACACACTAGTGTCTACTGGCTTGTGATACACATGAAAATTTCTCTTTCTACAGTGTGCACAGGGTAATCTCCTCTGATGTTGTATCTATGAAAACCCAAACATTGGACTGCATCTGATTGAAGGATACATCCGATAGGATGCAGTCACTGTCCAGAGTAATTTTCCACCCTGCACCTTTGATTTTAAAGCCACCTTTTGTTGATCTGGATAGTGCCGACAGGTCCACCCATAGCCTAAATTATGGCCAAGTTGACAGGAGCCGTGTAGGGAAAGCTTACATTTTAGCTAGCCAAAACAAATACATAAATCATTTTAACAATATCCACAATGGTAAACAATAGCTAGGTTTCTGTCGTTCAAAATCTCTGTACAACAGTATTTTAAAATGTAGAACCATGCACATTTTAAATAAACGTACAACAATTAACAATCTCCCATCTGGCCACTATATACAAACAGGCAGACGGGTCACTCCTATGGGGTGGGAGGGCACACGGTGTACAGAATCGCCGTGACCAAATCACATTTGAAAACAAAAGCTGCATGGTTGCATGTCTACACCTAAACTGAACCATTGGCACATCCCACTGACTGTTTCGTTGACACCAGTCCCAGCCATCTCCTGCTAACAACTGCACTCCTGGAAACACAAGGACTCTTGTTGTTTCTTTGACTCTTGTTCTTGTGATGCTACACAAATCTATAGTCCCTGGCCAATTGGGCAGAGGCAACCATTAGAGTACACAATTTGTGGTACAACTGGTTGATTTTTGTGATACAAGAAAAAAAATGTTACATAGTCAGTCCAAACATCGAAAAAGCAATAGCAGAATGTTTGGGAGGTGAAATTCTAAGTATGCTTATATTTTGTGTGAGAAATATCTTTCTGAACTGACAAAAAAAAAATGAAGTCTTCCAAAGACTCACCAAGCCTTTAAGAAAATGTATGGACATTTACTATCCAAAATGTGGTAGTTTTGTGGGCGTTTCTACTGTCCTGGTGCTCCAAATCCTCCAAAAATGGATAGGTAGTCAAGAAATTAGATATCCAATTTATGCCCCTTGAAAGCCTAAGTTTTTGGGCCCCTCTATGGTTGGGCTGCAAAAAAGTCTCACATGTTTGGCATCCCCAAATTTGGGAGTAGCCAGGCTTGGTTGCAACCTGTGGTTCCACTCAGTTTTGGCTCTGCTTGCTGTTTTCGCACTTCAACCCCTTCAGCCTCCAGGAAGCATGGTGCCCAAGAAGGCCACTGCCAGAAGCTCCACCCCTACCTGTGATGTCACTGGTAGCTGAGCCAGTCAGAACATAGGGGGTGGGGCTCACCAGTCAGGGACCCAGACTTCACCCATGCAGGCTTTGCCACAAAGGGCCTTCAGGGAAAAAAATTCCATGCTGGGAATAACTGCCCTGGACCTGTATAGCACCCTACCAGTCTGCCAGGCAATATAGCATTGCACAGTATCCTGTTATGCAGGGTCCAGTGCCAACCAGCAACATTAAAGGCTGTCCCCACGTGTCGAGAGCAGGATTTGGGCACAACTCTTCGCAGCATGAAAAAAGTCGTTGTAAATGGATCTGGATAAATCCAGTCTCCTAATCTTAGATGGAACTGTTGAGAAGCTATGTTTGTACAGAGCTAGCGAAAAAGAAAATGTAGGTGTGTCAAGTGTTCAACCTTGCATGTAGTGCACATTAGATCCAGCTGGAGTCACCCACAAAGCAAATCCCCTCTGGTACCAGACACGTTGCCTACAACCAAATAAGTTTATAAAACTTTTAGGAGTTGGCCAAATCTCCCATGAAATACTTTGACCCAATTCAGGATTTAGTGTAACAAAAGTTACATTTAGAAGCAATGTTTGTGACTAGGGATGAGCTTCGAGTTCGAGTTGAACATAGGCTGTTCGCCAGTTCGCCGAACAGCAATTTGGGTGTTCGCGGCAAATTCGAAAGCTGCGGAACACCCTTTAAAAGTCTATGGGCGAACTCAAAAGTGCTAATTTTAAAGGCTTATATGTATGGTATTGTCATAAAAAGTGTTTGGGGACCCGGGTCCTGCCCCAGGGGACATGTATCAATGCCAAAAAAAGTTTTTAAAAGCGGACGTTTTTTCGGGATCAGTGATTTTAATAATGCTTAAAGTGAAACAATAAAAGTGCAATATTCCTTTAAATTTCGTAACTGGGGGATGTCTATAGTATGCCTGTAAAGGGGCGCATGTTTCCCGTCTTTAGAACAGTCTGAAAGAAAAATGACATTTCAAAGGAAAAAAAGTCATTTAAAACTACTCGCGGCTATAATGAATTGTCGGTCCGACAATACACATAAAAGTTCATTGATTGAGAAAAACGGCATGTGATTTCCCCACAAGGGAACCCCGAACCAAAATTTAAAAAAAAATGGCGTGGGGTCCCCCTAAACTCCATACCAGGCCCTACAGGTCTGGTATGCATATTAAGTGGAACCCCGCGCCAACATTTAAAGAAAAAAAATGGCGTGGGGTCCCCCTCAAAATCTATACCAGACCCTTATCCAAGCACGCAACCTGGCAGGCCGCAGGAAAAGAGGGGGGGGGAGCAGCCCCCCTCCCTCCTGACCGTACCAGGCCACATGCCCACAATCCTTGCCCAGTGGTTGTGGGGGTCTGCGGGCAGGGGGCTTATCGGAATCTGGAAGCCCCCTTTAACAAGGGGACCCCCAGATCCTGGCCCCCCCTGTGTGAAATGGTAATGGGGTACAAAAGTACCCCTACCATTTCACAAAAAAGTGTCAAAAATGTTAATGACGAGAGACAGTTTTTGACAATTCCTTTATTTAAAGTCTTCTTTCCATCTTCTTGTGGTCTTCTTCCTTCCTTCTTCCTTCGGTTTCTTTCTCCATCTTCTTCTTCCTCTGGTTCTTCCTCAGATTCTCTGCTTCATGCTCCAGTGTTCTTGTCCGGCATCTTCCTCAGCGGCGTCTTCTTCGCTTCGTTCTCGGCCCGCTCCGCATCCATGGGAGGCTCCCACTCCGCTGTGTGGCGCTTTTTTTCGGACACTTCTTAAATAACGGAGGGTGGGGCCACCCGGTGACCCCGCCCCCTCTGACGCACGGGGACTTCCCTATGGGTTTCCCTGTGATGTCAGAGGGGGCGGGGTCACCTAGTTATGTAACAGGTGACCCGGCCCCCTCTGACATCATGGGGAAAGACCCGAAGAAGATGGACAGAAGAAGACTTTAAATAAAGGAATTGTCAAAAACTGTCTCTTGTCATTAACATTTTTGACACTATTTTTGTGAAATGGTAGGGGTACTTTTGTACCCCATTACCATTTCACACAGGGGGGGCCGGGATCTGGGGGTCCCCTTAAAGGGGGCTTCCAGATTCCGATAAGCCCCCGCCCGCAGACCCCCACAACCACCGGCCAAGGGTTGTGGGGATGGAGGCCCTTGTCCTCATCAACATGGGGACAAGGTGCTTTGGCGGGCCGCTACCCCAAAGCACCCTTCCAAAGTTGAGGGCATGTGGCCTGGTACGGTTCAGGAGGGGGCACTCTCTCGTCCCCCGCTTTTTTCCTGCGGCCTGCCAGGTTGCATGCTCAGATAAGGGTCTGGTATGGATTTTTGGGGGGACCCCACGCTGAAATCCCATGCCGTTTTTATCAATGAACTTTTATGTGTATTGTCGGACCGACAATTGATTAATAGCCGCGAGTAGTGTTAAATGACTTTTTTTCCTTTGAAATGTCGTTTTGCTGTCAGACTGTTCTAAACACGGGAAACATGCGCCCCTTTTACAGGCATACTATAGACACCCCTCAGGTACGAAATTTAAAGGAATATTACACTTTTATTGTTTTACTTTATGCATTATTAAAATCACTGCTCTCGAAAAAACGGCCATTTTTAAAACTTTATTTTTGCATTGATATATGTCCCCTGGGGCAGGACCTAGGTCCCCAAACACTTTATGACAATAACTTGCATATAAGCCTTTAAAATTTGCACTTTTGATTATTCATGTTCGAGTCCCATAGACTAACGGTGTTCGAACAAATTTTTTGCCTGTTCGCATGTTCTGGTGCGAACCGAACAGGGGGGTGTTCGGCTCATCCCTATTTGTGACCATTCTTCATAACATACAGAACGGTGTCCTTGATTGAAGTAGTGTTTAGGTGCGGGATAACGGTACACAGTGATTAGCACTACAAAGCAGGATGTAGCTGGCGCAGTAGGGAAAATTAAATACAATAATGCCCTGTACACACGGTAGTATTTTCCGATGGAAAATGTGTGATAGGACCTTGTTGTCGGAAATTCCGACCGTGTAGGCTCCATCACACATTTTCCATAGGAATTTCCGACACACAAAGTTTGAGCGCTTGCTATAAAATTTTCCGACAACAAAATCCGTTGTCGAAAATTCCGATCGTGTGTACACAAATCCGACGCACAAAGTGCCACGCATGCTTAGAATAAATTAAGAGACGAAAGCTATTGGCTACTGCCCCATTTATAGTCCCGACCTACGTGGTTTTACGTCACCACGTTCGGAACGATCGGATTTTTCCGACAACTTTGTGTGACCGTGTGTATGCAAGACAAGTTTGAGCCAACATCCGTCGGAAAAAATCCATGGATTTTGTTGTCGGAATGTCCAATCAATGTCCGACCGTGTGTACAGGGCATAAGGCTTAACCTTTGTTTTCATTTTACCTTTCCACTGCCACAGACCCAAGTACTACATTCACAGCACTATAGTCCCGTCTATAGCAGCAGGGAATCCATTTGAATCCGCTAGAAGCCAATAGTCGGCTAACCAGATGTAGACACCTGTAAAGCCCCATTTCCACACATGCTGCAAAAGAAGGTACAGAAAACGTTGTCTCCATTACAGTGCCCATCCAGCTACAGCCATATGTGTGGCAAAGGAAAACAAAAAGTAGTTTGTGCATTACCAAAATTAATTGTAAAATGTAAAACTGGTAAAAATTAACAAGTGAGAGTATGAGCAAGACGAGACCACACAGTGCAGGATACGCGCCTCCCACAGCACCCCGCTAAGCTAGCAGGCGCCTCCAATCCTGAGTGAAAGGGTGCAACCGCAGGCAGAAACAAAACAGCAAGCGTAGATGGGACATGACATCGATCTCCCCCAGTGGCATCAGCGATAGTAGAGAGACAGAAGATCTCAGACACAAATCCTGATGCGGGGCACCCGACACCCCAAAAGTGATGCCCCTCATAGCTTCCAGTTAGTGGATATCATATGATCACTACGGATGTGTACCTAGAAGGTGGTGTCACAGTGAGGAAAATAAAAAAAAGGGAATGATAAAAATACAAATTTGATTTTTTACCTTCATTGATTTTTATTGAACATTTTAAATGAGAGAGAAAACGCATATTAGTCATTTCAACAACCAGAGTCCTGGTGCAATAAGTAAAACATTCTTCAAATTGCAAAGCCATATAAAAAAGGGAGAGTAAGTAATCTCAGACTGTATCCCTCCAAAATTAGATTGGAGAAAAGAACCATATAGTATGTCTACGTGACCATCTGAGAAGGCAATTAGTCATGACAAATCATTGCATCCTGGGAACGCTACAAACCGTATCTCACAAAAGTGAGTACACCCCTCACATTTTTGTAAATATTTTATTATATTTTTTCATGTGAAAACACCAAAGAAATGACATTTTGCTACAATGTAAAGTAGTGAGTGTACAGCTTGTATAACAGTGTAAATTTGCTGTCCCCTCAAAATAACAGCCATTAATGTCTAAACCACTGGCAACAAGAGTACACCCCAAGTGAAAATGCCCAAATTGGGCCCAAAGTGTCAATATTTTGTGTGGCCACCATTATTATCCAGCACTGTCTTAACCACTTAAGGACCGCCTCACGCCGATGTACGTCGGCAAGGCGGCACGGGCAGGCAAAATCACGTATATATATGTACGTGATCTGCCTCCCGCGGGTGGGAGGCGGTCTTCTTTTGTCCCCCGGCGATCGGAGGTGAGGGGGAGGCCATCCATTCTTGCCCCCCCCCCCCCTCGCGATCGCCGACGGCCAATCAGATCATTTCCTTTGCGGCTGTATGCTAAACAGCAGCAAAGGAAATGATGTCATCTCTCCTTGGCTCGGTATTTTCCGTTCCGGCGCCGAGGAGAGAAGACAGGAATGTGAGTAAAAACACACACATACAGTAGAACATGCCAGGCACACTAAAC
Source organism: Lithobates septentrionalis (assembly GCA_037952835.1). NCBI lineage: Eukaryota > Metazoa > Chordata > Amphibia > Anura > Ranidae > Lithobates > Lithobates septentrionalis. The sequence continues at coordinate 4,118,034 of JBBDGP010000561.1, read as the reverse complement.
ACCCCGATCCCGCCACCCGATCGCCCCCCAATCACCCCTCCCTGTCACACTGACACCAAGCAGTGTTTTTTTTTCTGATTACTGCATGGTGTCAGTTTGTGACGGTTACTGTGTTAGGACAGTTAGGGTTAGCTAGGATACCCCCCTAACCCCCCCTAATAAAGTTTTAACCCCTTGATCACCCCCTGTCGCCAGTGTCACTAAGCGATCATTTTTCTGATCGCTGTATTAGTGTCGCTGGTGACGCTAGTTAGGGACGTAAATATTTAGGTTCGCCGTCAGCGTTTTATAGCGACAGGGACCCCCATATACTACCTAATAAATGTTTTAACCCCTTGATTGCCCCCTAGTTAACCCTTTCACCACTGATCACCGTATATGTGTTACGGGTGATGCTGGTTAGTTCGTTTATTTTTCCTCGGCTCGGTAATTTCCGTTCCAGCGCCGAGGGGAGAAGACATGTGAGTGAGTGCACCAACACTACACAACACAGTAGAACATGCCAGGCACACAAAACACCCCGATTCCCCCCCCCCCCCCGATCGCCCCCCGATCCCCCCCAATCACAAACTGACACCAAGCAGGTTTTTTTTTTCCTGATTACTGCATAGTGTCAGTTTGTGACAGTTAGAAGTGTTAGGACAGTGAGTATTACCCCCCTGTAGGTCTAGGGTACCCCCCTAACCCCCCCTAATAAAGTTTTAACCCCTTGATCACCCCCCGTCACCAGTGTCACTAAGCAATCATTTTTCTGATCGCTGTATTAGTGTCACTGGTTCCGCTAGTTAGGGACGTAAATATTTAGGTTCGCTGTCAGCGTTTTATAGCGACAGGGACCCCCATATACTACCTAATAAATGTTTTAACCCCTTGATTGCCCCCTAGTTAACCCTTTCACCACTGATCACCGTATAACTGTTATGGGTGACGCTGGTTAGTTTATTTTTTATAGTGTCAGGGCACCCGCCGTTTATTACCGAATAAAAGTTTAGCCCCCCGATCGCCCGGCGGTGATATGCGTCGCCCCAGGCAGCGTCAGGTTAGCGCCAGTACCGCTAACACCCACGGACGCAGCATACGCCTCCCTTAGTGGTATAGTATCTGAACGGATCAATATCTGATCAGATCTATACTAGCGTCCCCAGCAGTTTAGGGTTCCCAAAAACGCAGTGTTAGCGGGATCAGCCCAGATACCTGGTAGCACCTGCGTTTTGCCCCTCCGCCCAGCCCACCCAAGTGCAGTATCGATCGATCACTGTCACTTACAAAACACTAAAGGCATAACTGCAGCGTTCGCATAGTCAGGCCTGATCCGTGCGATCGCTAACAGTTTTTTTGGTAGCATTTTGGTGAACTGGCAAGCGCCAGCGGCCTAGTACACCCCGGTCGTAGTCAAACCAGCACTGCAGTAACACTTGGTGATGTGGCGAGTCCAATAAATGCAGTACAAACTGGTGAGGTGGCAAGCACAAGTAGTGTCCCGCTGCCACCAAGAAGACAAACATGCCTGTCGTGCCCATAGTGCCCTTCCTGCTGAATTTGCCAATCCTAATTGGGATCCCCAACCAAATGCAGTCGGCTGCATGAGAGGCATTTTCTTTATGTCCTCCCGAGTACCCCTACCCAATGAACCCCCCAAAAAAGATGTCGTGTCTGCAGCAAGCGTGGATATAGGCGTGAAACCCGCTATTATTGTCCCTCCTGTCCTGACAATCCTGGTCTTTGCATTGGTGAATGTTTTGAACGCTACCATTCACTAGTTGAGTATTAGCGTAGGGTACAGCATTGCACAGACTAGGCACACTTTCACAGGGTCTCCCAAGATGCATCGCATTTTGAGAGACCCGAACCTGGAACCGGTTACAGTTATAAAAGTTAGTTACAAAAAAAGTGTAAAAAAAAAAAAAATATAAAAATATATATAAAAAAAAAAAATTGTCGTTTTATTGTTCTCTCTCTCTCTATTCTCTCTCTATTGTTCTGCTCTTTTTTACTGTATTCTATTCTGCAATGTTTTATTGTTATTATGTTTTATCATGTTTGCTTTTCAGGTATGCAATTTTTTATACTTTACCGTTTACTGTGTTTTATTGTTAACCATTTTTTTGTCTTCAGGTACGCCATTCACGACTTTGAGTGGTTATACCAGAATGATGCCTGCAGGTTTAGGTATCATCTTGGCATCATTCTTTTCAGCCAGCGGTCGGCTTTCATGTAAAAGCAATCCTAGCGGCTAATTAGCCTCTAGACTGCTTTTACCCCCCCCCCTCCCCCAATGTCTTCCGTGTTTTTCTCTGGCTCTCCTGTCTCAACAGGGAACCTGAGAATGCAGCCGGTGATTCAGCCAGCTGACCATAGAGCTGATCAGAGACCAGAGTGGCTCCAAACATCTCTATGGCCTAAGAAACCGGAAGCTACGAGCATTTCATGACTTAGATTTCGCCGGATGTAAACAGCGCCATTGGGAAATTGGGAAAGCATTTTATCACACCGATCTTGGTGTGGTCAGATGCTTTGAGGGCAGAGGAGAGATCTAGGGTCTAATAGACCCCAATTTTTTCAAAAAAGAGTACCTGTCACTACCTATTGCTATCATAGGGGATATTTACATTCCCTGAGATAACAATAAAAATGATTAAAAAAAAAAAAAAAAAAAAAAAAAAAAAAAGAAAGGAACAGTTTAAAAAGAAGATAAAAAAGCAAAAAAATTATAAAGAAAAAAAAAAAAAAAGCACCCCTGTTCCCCCCTGCTCTCGCGCAAAAGGCGAACGCAAGCGTCGGTCTGGCGTCAAATGTAAACCGCAATTGCACCATGCATGTGAGGTGTCACCGCGAACGTCAGATCGAGGGCAGTAATTTTAGCAGTAGACCTCCTCTGTAAATCTAAAGTGGTAACCTGTAAAGGCTTTTAAAAATGTATTTAGTTTGTCGCCACTGCACGTTTGTGTGCAATTTTAAAGCATGTCATGTTTATTATCCATGTACTCAGCCTAAGATCATCTTTTTTATTTCATCAAACATTTGGGCAATATAGTGTGTTTTAGTGCATTAAAATTGAAAAAAGTGTGTTTTTTCCCCAAAAAATGCGTTTGAAAAATCGCTGCGCAAATACTGTGAAAAAAAAAATTCAACGCCCACCATTTTAATCTGTAGGGCATTTGCTTTAAAAAAATATATAATGTTTGGGGGTTCAAAGTAATTTTCTTGCAAAAAAAAATAATTTTTTCATGTAAACAAAAAGTGTCAGAAAGGGCTTTGTCTTCAAGTGGTTAGAAGAGTGGGTGATGTGTGACATAAGCTTCTAAATGTTGTGCATAAAATGCCAGGACAGTTCAAAACCCTCCCAAATGACCCCATTTTGGAAAGTAGACACCCCAAGCTATTTGCTGAGAGTCATGTCGAGTCCATGGAATATTTTATATTGTGACACAAGTTGCGGGAAAGACAAATTTTTTTTATTTATTTTTTTTTGCACAAAGTTGTCACTAAATGATATATTGCTCAAACATGCCATAGGAATATGTGAAAATACACCCCAAAATACATTCTGTTGCTTCTCCTGAGTATGGGGATACCACATGTGAGACTTTTTGGGAGCCTAGCTGCGTACGGGACCCCGAAAACCAAGCACCGCCTTCAGGCTTTCTAAGGGCGTAAATTTTTGATTTCACTCTTCACTGCCTATCACAGTTTCGGAGGTCATGGAATGCCCAGGTGGCACAAAACCCCCCCAAATGACCCCATTTTGGAAAGTAGACACCCCAAGCTATTTGCTGAGAGGTATAGTGAGTATTTTGCAGACCTCACTTTTTGTCACAAAGTTTTGAAACATGAAAAAAGAAAAAAGAAAAATTTTTCTTGTCTTTCTTCATTTTCAAAAACAAATGAGAGCTGCAAAATACTCACCATGCCTCTCAGCAAATAGCTTGGGGTGTCTACTTTCCAAAATGTGGTCATTTAGGGGGGTTTTGTGCCACCTGGGCATTCCATGGCCTCTGAAACTGATAGGCAGTGAAGAGAGAAATCAAAAATTTACACCCTTAGAAATCCTGAAGGCGGTGATTGGTTTTCGGGGCCCCGTACGCGGCTAGGCTCCCAAAAAGTCCCACACATGTGGTATCCCCATACTCAGGAGAAGCCGCTAAATGTATTTTGGGGTGCAATTCCACATATGCTCATAGCCTGTGTGAGCAATATATCATTGACAACTTTGTGCAAAAAAAAAAAAGTGTCACTTTCCTGCAACTTGTGTCAAAATATAAAATATTCCATGGACTCAACATGCCTCTCAGCAAATAGCTTGGGGTGTCTACTTTCCAAAATGGGGTCATTGGGGGGGGGGGGTTTGGGCCATCTGGGCATTTTATGGCCTTCAAAACTGATAGGTAGTGAGGAGTGAAATCAAAAATTTACGCCCTTAGAAGTCCTGAAGGCGGTGATTGGATTTCGGGGCCCCGTACGCGGCTAGGCTCCCAAAAAGTCCCACACATGTGGTATCCCCGTACTCAGGAGAAGCAGCTGAATGTATTTTGGGGTGCAATTCCACATAGGCCCATGGCCTGTGTGAGCAATATATCATTTAGTGACAACTTTTTGTAAATTTTTTTTTTTTTTTGTCATTATTCAATCACTTGGGACAAAAAATAAATATTCAATGGGTTCAACATGCCTCTCAGCAATTTCCTTGAGGTGTCTACTTTCCAAAATGGTATAATTTGGGGGGTTTTGTACTGCCCTGCCATTTTAGCACCTCAAGAAATGACATAGGCAGTCAAACTAAAAGCTGTGTAAATTGTACCCTAGTTTGTAGACGCTATAACTTTTGCGCAAACCAATAAATATACGCTTATTGACATTTTTTTTTACCAAAGACATGTGGCCGAATACATTTTGGCCTAAATGTATGACTAAAATTGAGTTTATTGGATTTTTTTATAACAAAAAGTAGAAAATCTTTTTTTTTTTTCAAAATTTTCAGTCTTTTTCCGTTTATAGCGCCAAAAATAAAACCGCAGTGGTGATCAAATACCATCAAAAGAAAGCTCTATTTGTGGGAAGAAAAGGATGCAAATTTTATTTGGGTACAGCATTGCATGACTGCGCAATTAGCAGTTAAAGCGACGCAGTGCCAAATTGAAAAAAGACCTCTGGTCCTTAGGCAGCATAATGGTCCGGGGCTGAAGTGGTTAACTCCCTTGGGCATGGAGTTCAACAGTGCTTCACAGGTTGCCACTGGAGTCCTCTTCCACTCCTCCGACATCACAGAGCTGGTGGATGTTAGAGACCTTGCACTCCTCCACCTTCCGTTTGAGGATGCCCCACAGATGTTCAACAGGGTTTAGGTCTGGAGACATGCTTGGCCAGTCCATCACCTTTCCCTCAGCTTCTTTAGCAAGGCAGTGGTCATCTTGAAAGTGTGTTTGGGGTCGTTATGTTGGAATACTGCCCTGCAGCCCAGTCTCCGAAGGGAGGGGGATCATGCTCAGCTTCAGTAGGTTACAGTACATGTTGGCATTCATGATTCCCTCAATGAGCTGTAGCTTCCAAGACCATAACACTCCCACCACCATGCTTGACTGTAGGCAAGACACAATTGTCTTTGTACTCCTCACCTGGTTGCAGCCACACATGCTTGACACAATCTGAACCAAATAAGTGCATCTTGGTCTCAGACCATCACAGGACATGTTTCCAGTAATCTATGTCCTTAGTCTGCTGGTCTTCAGCAAACTGCTTGTGAGCTCTCTTGTGCATCATCTTTAGAAGGAGGCTTCCCTCTGGGATGACAGCCATGTAGACCAATTTGATGCAGTGTGCGGTGTATGGTCTGAGCACTGACAGGCTGACCCCTCCAACCTCTGCAGCCTGCTGGCAGCAGTCATACATCTATTTCCCAAAGACAACCTCTGGATATGACGCTGAGCACGTGCACTCAACTTCTTTGGTTGATCATGGCGAGGCCTGTTCTGAGTGGAACCTGTCCTGTTAAACTGCTGTATGGCCACTGTGCTGCAGCTCAATTTCAGTGTCATGGCAATCTTCTTATAGCCTAGGCCATCTTTATGTAGAGCAACAATTTTTTTTTCAGATCCTCAAAGTTCAACGCCATGTTGACCTTCCAGTGACCATTATGAGAGAGTGAGTGCAATAACACCAAATTTAACACACCTCCTCCCCCCCCCCCCATTCACACCTGAGACCTTGTAACACTAATGAGTCACAAAACCGGGGAGAGAAAATGGCTAATTTGGTGCAATTTGGACATTTCCACTTAGGGGGTATACTCCATTTTGTTGCCAGCATTTGTAGACATTAATGGCTGTGTGTTGAGTTATTTTGAGGGGACAGCAAATTTACACTGTTGTACAAGCTGTACACTCACTACTTTACATTGTAGCAAAGTGTCATTTCTTCAGTTTTGTCACATGAAAATAAAATATTATAATATTTACAAAAGTGAGGGTGTACTCCCTTTTGTGAGATACTGTAAATATGAAAATTCTTTTATCAGGGGGTTTTGCTTTGCGGGTGACTCCAGCTGGATCGAAAATGCACTACAGTACATCAGGGATCTTCAAACTACAGCTTTCCAGCTGTTGCAGAACTACACATCCCATGAGGCATTGTAAAACTCTGACATTCACGGACATGACTAGACATGATGGGAACTGTAGTTCCTGAACAACTGGAGGGCCAAAGTTTGAAGACCCCTGCACTACATTCAAGGTTGAACTTGAATAAATTTAGGACTATATTAACCACTAGCCGCCATCATTCTACTGTGGCAGGTTGGGTCTCCTGCGCAAATCGCCGTAGCTGTATGTTGGCCCTTTAAACAGCTATAGCAGGCAGGCGTGCGTTGCGCGGCAGGGGTCCCGATGTGCAGGCACAAGAGCCAGAACAGGAATGTGTGTGTAAACACACAAATCCCCAGTCTGTCAGGAGAGGAGAGACAGATAGTCTGTTCCTACTAGTTAGGAACAGCAATCTGGCTCCTCCTCTAGCCAGTCACATCCCCCCATAGGTAGAACCACAGATGAGGATCACAATTAACCCCTTCCCTGCCAGTGACATTTACACAGTAATCTGTGCATTTTTATAGCACTGAGATCATTGTATAAATGTCAGTGGTCCCAAAAATATGTCAAAGTGTCCTGTCTGCCACAATCCCGTAAAAATTATTTTAAAAAAAATAAATAAAAAGTTCAAAAAAAATCCCATAAATATAGCCCTTATTTTGTAGATGCACTTACTTTTCAATATCAATATACGCTTATTGCGTTTTTGCTTTACCAAAAATATTTAGAATTTGAGGAAGAAATTTGTTTTATTTTTTTGGGGGGATATTTACAGTCATATGCAAAAGTTTAGGAACCCCTGACAATGTCCATGATTGTCATTTATAAATATTTGGGTGTTTGGATCAGCAATTTCATTTTGATCTATCAAATAACTGAAGGACACAGTAATATTTCAGTAGAGAAATGAGGTTTATTGGATTAACAGAAAATGCGCAACATGCATCAAAACAAAATTAGACAGGTGCATACATTTGGGAACCCTTGCCATTTTGTTGATTTGAATACCTGTAACTACTTAGCACTGATTAATTGGAACACACAATTGGTTTGGTGAGCTCATTAAGCTTTGAACTTCATAGACAGGTGCATCCAATCATGAGAAGAGCTATTTAAGGTGGCCAATTGCAAGTTGTTGTTCTCTTTGACTCTCCTCTAAAGAGTGGCAACATGGGGGCCTCAAAACAACTCTCAAATGACCTGAAAACAAAGATTGTTCTACATTATGGTTTGGGGGAAGGATACAAAAAGTTATCGCAGAGATATAAGCAGTTAGTGTCCACTGTGGAGGAACATAGTGAGGAAATGGAAGACCACAGGCACAGTTCTTGTTAAGACCAGAAGTGGCGCGCCACATAAAATATTGGAGAGGCGAAGACTGGTGAGAACGGTCAAAAACAGCCCACGGACCACCTCCAAAGACCTACAACATCAACTTGCTGCAGATGGTGTCACTGTGCATCCTTCAACAATTCAGCGCGCTCTGCACAGGGAGAAGCTGTTTGGGAGAGTGATGCGAAAGAAGCCTTTTCTGCACACAAGTCACAAAACGGAGGTAGGCAAACGCACATTTGGACAAACCAGCTTCATTTTGGAATAAGGTGCTGTGGACTGATGAAACAGTTATTTGGTCATAACAAGGGGTGTTATGCATGGCGACAAAAGAACACTTTTTTCCAAGAAAAAAAACACTTGCTACCACCAGTAAAATTTGGTGGAGGTTCAAATCATGCTGTGTGTCTGTGTGGCCAGTGCCAGTACTGGGAATCTGTTGAGCATTGCATGGATTCCACTTAATATCAGCAGATTCTTGAGAGAACCTGAATATCATTGAACATCTGTGGGGTGATTTGAAGTGGGCTGTCCATGCTCAGCAACCAAACCTAACTGAACTGGAGGAGATGTTTTGTAAGGAGGAATGGTCCACAATCCATTCATCCAGAATCCAAACACTCATTACAGGCTATAGAGGCTGTTATTTCTGCTAAAGGAGGCTCTTATGCACCTGTCTAATTTTGTTTTGATGCATATTTTCTGTTAATCCAATAAACCTCATTTCACTACTGAAATATTTCTGTGTCCTTCAGTTGTTTGGATCAGCAATTTCACTTTGATCTATCAAACACCCAAATATTTATAAATGACAATCATGGAAATTGTCAGGGGTTACTAAACTTTTACATACGACTGTATTATAGCAAAAAGTAACAAATAGGTTTTTTTCAAAATGGTCTTTTTTTTTGTTTATAGCGCAAAAAATAAAAAATAAAAAACTACAGAGGTGATCAAATACCACAAAAAAAAAAAAAAAAAAAAAAAAATGCAGGGGAAGCCCAGCACCACCCGCGATGGTGTACGGCGTCTCAAAATCAAAGACCAAGCCGATCTGGGACGTGCTTGCCAAAGCCTCAGCTAAGATGGCGGCTCCTCCATCTTCCCGGTCTGACACGCATGCGCACACCAGTATTGACCCAGCCGGCAGAGACGGGGAAATCGGACTCTGGGGTGACACCCATAGCACAATATAGAACTCCCAGCCCAATTTACACCACCAGTTTGACAGGATGCTCACCAAGGCCCAAAAAACACCTCAGGCACGATTACTGAGCAACTGGGCCGCCATATCTCACCACTTGAGCAGCGGGCAGGTAAACCATCTTATTACTAGCAACCATACATAAGAATTTGGGGTCCTAAGAAGAAAGACACCCTCAAAGCCCTCCTCAAGAACATCGAGAATAGGGCCAGGCGCTCCAATTTTCACATCAGAGGCATATCAGAGACCTGGATAGACCTGCAATCCACCACTACTGCACTTTTACAAGAGCTGGCACGATCGATCACTATCGCGCGACTGGAGATTGATGGCATCCACAGATCTCTGGTCCCCTGCCAGATATTGTGGTGAAACTCCATTTCACCACACCACTACCAGATCCTTCAGGATCTCTCCCAACTCACCCTCGCTAAGCCAAACGCCATGAAATCCCTTCTGCTAATACTACAGCAACATTGCAATACTTATCGTTGGGGGTTTTCCCTTTTCTGCTCGCTTTTCTAATAGAAAGGTACATCTGTGCAAATTTGCTGAAGACCTCCATCTTGCGCCTGCTGAGACTCCGAGGTTTCCAATCGCTGAGCAGCATCCTACTCCCCTAAGAAACTGCCAACCTCCCAATAAACTAGGCCGATTCTCCTCACTGGTACCTGCCCATGAAGACTCCATTGACTGACAATTCCCTGCTGAACACATGGGTTTTTATCCACCAGTGTCCCTTGACTTGCTCTACTAGCGAGTTTATGTATGGCATATTTTCTACCGTAACTATGCTCTGTCCTCTGTTGTCTTGCAGCTCCGCATAACTAATGTTATACTCTAAGTCATTATACATGTCCCCCCTTAACCCTCTATCCCTTTACCCTCCCCTTCCTACATATAACATTTGTATAACACTTGTGCTACAGTATACCCATGGGTGACTCACAATCTCTGGGTGCTTTAGCTCCTGTTCACCCTTACCACTGACTAGATGAGACCCATCACAATTATTCCTTACAGGTTACTTTTTTTGGTCAACTGGAGATCGTGGCTCCCTCATTAGTCACTTTTGGGGTCTCCTGCAGCCCGATTCTCCTTGCCATATGTGAACTGGCGTGGCATCTCATGCCCCCATCCTATGCTACAATAACTGCAAGCCCTGTTTTGTTACCTAATGGGCTTTACGGTTTAGGTTACTTGCGCTTCTGTGTGTTGCTCATATTTTTTTTTTTGCGATCTAAACTGTTGATATAGGCAATGCCTACTTCTCGCCATACCAGTTTGCATGCATCGATGGGACCTGCTATTGTACTATGTACGGTTTGCTTATTTTCCCAACAGCTAGACCCACTGCCTACCCAGTTATAACAGGACGGTTTTTGTTGCATACCTCCCAACAGTCCCCACATTGCCTGACAGGGACCTAAATGACATAAGCTTTGAGGTTTGCGTTGAGGCTGAAATCAGACAGTTCATGAACGTCCATTTTGGGTAATAACTGGCCCCATTTGTGTCCTTTGGTGGTATAGTGATCTATACACCCACTGGATAGAGTCTGTTCTAGAACACTTTTTCCTGTGCTTGCCACCTCTATTTGTGTCACGTACCTGGTAGGAGTCTGAAATGACGAGGTCAGCCTCTCTTGTATCTCCAATCCAAGCCCCACTGGAGATGGAACAGATGGTGGCAAGGATCAGGAGGAACACGAGTGCCTGTGAATGCTGTGTGCAGGACTTGCCAGAAGTGTTGCAGACTGGGAAGTGCAGGCAGGGTTTCTGGTGAAGAGCTGGAACCAGCACAGCTGAGAGGATGGACGGCCAGCACAGGTACTCGGAAACAGCGTGGAGCCAAACAGGAGACAGAAGCGAGGTCAACAGGTAAGCCGGGTTCAGTAACGGGCGGGCAGCGAGGTACCAAGGTATAAACAGGAGCAAGGTCAAACAGGAAGCCAGGATCATGAACCAGTAATCAGAGTCCAGAAACAGGGTCAGGAAGGCCAGGGTTTCAGCAACAGGAAGTCAAGACAAACAGGGTTTCAGAATCTCAGGACACAGCTGAAGATCAAGCAGCACCTGACAGAAATCAGAGCAACCCTTAAATAGGCTGTCAGGTGCCAATTGTGGTCAGATGTGTGTTCCTGCGCAAGGAAATCTGCTGATGCCCGTGAATGCGTGCATGCGCACGTGTGCGTGCCGGGCGCATCCTGACAGTTCTCTTACATTGCCCCCCCCTTAAGGGCAGCCTCCGGATGCCCTTCAAGTGTCTTTTCTCTGGGTGGCGTTGAAAAAAGGCTTGCACTAGTTTGGGAGCATGCACATCTGAAGCTGGTTCCCAGGAATTTTCTTCCGACCCATAGCCTTTCCATTTAATGAGGAACTGTGTTTGGTTATGCCTTCTTCTACAGTCCAACACGGCTTCCACCTCAAATTCCTCATTCCCTTCGATGAGCAGTGGAGGAGGAATTTCAGAAACCCGATCTGGAAATGGATTTGGTACAGCTGGTTTCAACAAAGAGACATGGAATACAGGGTGGATCTTTAGATTCTTGGGTAACACCAACTCGAATGCCACTGCATTAATTTTCCTCTTGACTGGGAAGGGTCCCAAAAATTTTGGGCCAAGTTTTCTTGAAGGACAGCTCAGTTTCAAGTTTGTTGTGGAAAGCCAGACCTTGTCTCCAGGTTTAAGGTTCAGATTACCTCTCTTCTTCTTGTCGAAGAACTTTTTATTGCTTGCTTGAGTCTTGGAGATTGTATCTTGCAGTAATTGGTTATTAGTACTGAGGAAGTTTAATCTGTTTTGTACAGCAGGTACAGATGATTCAATGGCCAGCTCAGGTAAGAAAGAGGGGTGGTACCCATAATTGGCAAAAAAGGGAGATTGCTTGGTTGCAGAGTGGATGGAATTATTGTATGAAAATTCTGCCAGTGGGAGAAGTGATAGCCAGTCATCTTGTGCAAAAGAGGAAAAACACCGTAAGTACTGCTCAAGGGTTTGATTGGTTCTTTCAGTTTGTCCATTAGTTTGTGGATGGTAGGCTGTGGAGAGGCGGAGTTCAATGTTCAGTGCTTGGCATAATGCCCTCCAAAATCTAGACGTAAACTGCACCCCACGATCAGAGATGATGCTATCAGGGACACCATGTAATCTTACAATCTCCTTGATGAAAGCTGAGGCGGTCTCTGTGGCCGAAGGAGTTCCTTGTAAGGGTACAAAATGGGCCATCTTGGTCAGGCGATCCACCACAACAAACACGGTGGTGAAGTTTTCAGATGGGGGGAGTTCCACAATGAAATCCATGGAGATCATGCTCCATGGTTTCTCAGGTACAGGGAGTGGCTCAAGTAGGCCCCAAGTTTTGGCTCTGTCCGTCTTATTCCGAAGGCATGTCACACACGAATTAACATATCTTTTGCAGTCTTGCATCAAGTCTGGCCACCAGAATGTACGAGAGATCAGATCGGCCGTTTTGCGAATTCCAAAGTGGCCCGCTAATGGGTGGTCATGACATCGCCTCAGGACAGAAACTCTGAATTGCTCAGGGATAAAGATTTGCTTCTTATGAAAGTACAGACCATCCCTCAATTGAAGAGCCAGATCTTTGGAAGGTGGTTGGTTTATCACATCTGCTTTTATCTGAGACATCAAATCCGCCTGAAGAAGCAAAAAATTTTTGGCTGGTAGAATAGTATCAGGTTCTGAGGATACCACTGGGTCGCTGAACATGCGGGACAAGGCATCCGGTTTACCATTCTTTGAGCCAGGACGATAAGTTATATGGAACATAAAACGAGAGAAGAAAAGTGCCCACCTTGCCTGCCGGGGTCTTAGTCGTCTAGCCGTCCTCAAGTATTCGAGATTTTTATGGTCCGTGAATATGAGGATGGGGTGAGCTGCTCCTTCCAGGAGGTAGCGCCATTCTTCAAGCGCAGCCTTGATAGCCAGCAATTCTCGGTCTCCAACATCATAGTTCCTTTCAGAAGGATTTAATTTCTTAGAGAAAAAGGCCACAGGATGGAGCAAAGATTTGGGACCTTGGCGTTGAGACAAAATAGCGCCTAGTGCACTCTCAGAGGCATCCACCTCCAAAACGTAGGCTAAGGATGGATCAGGATGTTTCAAGATAGGAGCTGACGTGAATAAAGTTTTTAACTGTTCAAAAGCTGTTTGAGCTTCAGGGGTCCATCGGAAAGGAACATGCTGCTTTGTTAACTGAGTGATGGGAGTGATGATACCAGAAAAGTTCTTGATAAATTTTCTGTAAAAGTTGGCGAATCCCACAAATCTCTGAACAGCTTTCCTGTCAACAGGGGCAGGCCATTCCAGGACGGAAGTGACTTTCTGTGGGTCCATGGAGATACCGTCAGCAGAGATGACAAGTCCCAGGAAATGTATGGTTGGTCTTTCAAAGTCACATTTCTCAGCCTTTGCGTAAAGGCGGTGTTCCCTCAGCCGACCCAGTACTTTTTTTACATGAGTCCTATGGGATTCTAAAGTTTCAGAGAATATAAGGATGTCATCCAGATACACGATGACGAATAAATCAAGGAAGTCCCGAAAAACGTCATTAACCAGATGTTGGAATGTGGCAGGGGCGTTGCAGAGTCCGAATGGCATGACTTGATATTCAAAATGCCCGAAGCGTGTTCGGAAGGCCGTCTTCCATTCATCTCCCTCCCTGATTCTGACAAGATTATAAGCACCTCTCAGATCCAATTTGGAGAACACTCGTGCCCCACGCAGCCTTTGAAAAAGTTCAGGGATCAGAGGCAGAGGGTACCGGTTTTTAACAGTGACCCTGTTAAGGTCACGATAGTCCACACAGGGCCTAAGGGTATGGTCTTTCTTTTCCACAAAGAAAATACCGGCTCCTGCTGGTGAAGTGGAGGGCCGGATGAACGGTTTTTCAAGGCTTTCATCTATATAAATCCGCAGGGCTTCTAGTTCAGGCTCAGAGAGAGGATAAATTCGCCCAAATGGGATCTCGGCCCCTGGTAAAAGTTCAATAGGACAATCATATGTTCTATGGGGAGGAAGAGTGTCTGCTCCTTTCTTGTTAAATACATCCAGATACTCGTGGTAGGCAGCAGGGACCAGATTAGAGGTTTCATGGTCAGGGAGGATACCCAGGAGGGGTGTGGTATTGAAAATCTTTTCAGGTAGGCAGTGAATTTGGCAGTAGTCAGAGGAAAAGGAGATGTCTCCTGTAAGCCAGTTAATGTGAGGATTATGTGCCTTCAACCATGGAATGCCAAGGATGACCGGGAACATGGGCGAAGCTATGATATCCAAACGGAGGAATTCATGGTGGCCGGAAGAAGTACGGCAGGAAATAGGTAAAGTCTCTTGGGTAACTGGGCCTGATTTAATGCCGGAACCGTCAGCCAGATGAACATGGAATTCCTGCTTCTTGGCACATACAGGCAGCTGGTGGAGAGAAGCAAATGCAGAGTCCATAAAACAACTACAGGCCCCAGAGTCTATGATTGCAAGTACAGGAACAGTCTTTTCAGAAAACTGGAGCACAATGGAAAGAGAGACATGAGACTGGTACCTCCCTGAGAGATGCATCATGAGAGGCTGACGGGAGAAAGACCTGCGGGTCTTTGCGGGGCAAGTCTGTATAAAGTGACCTGCCTCCCCGCAATAGAGACACAGATTGTCCTGTAATCGATGAAGGCGTTCATCAGGAGAAAGGGGTGGTCTTCGAAAACTTCTATGAGGAGTCTTATGCAGTTCCCTCCTTCTGGGGGATGCAACGCATGAGGATGCAGGAATGTCAGACCTTGAAGCCACAGAAAGGGTTCCTTTGGACCTTTCGAATTGCCTTTCACGTAATCGCCGATCGATCTGAATGGTTAGATCGATCAGGTCTTCCAGGGATGCTGGAACTCCCACTCTGGCAAGCTCATCCTTTAAGGTGTCAGACAGTCCTAGTCGAAACTGGTGGCGAAGTGCGGAATGATTCCATTGGGTATCTGCACTCCATACACGGAAATCAGTTACATATTCCTCAGCAGGCCTTGGACCTTGCTGTAATTTGCCAAGCATGAATTCGGCAGTCTGCTGGTAGAAGGGGTCTGCATAAAGCTGAGCCATGGCTGAGAAGAAAGAATCCGTGGTTGTCAGGACAGGGTCATGTTGTTCCCGGAGATGATGAGCCCAGGAAAGTGGTTCATCCAATAGTAATGTAATAATAAACCCCACCTTGATGTTTTCAGACGTGAAGGTCCGGGGTAACAGGGAGAAATATAGTTCACAGGAATTCCGGAATGTGCGAAACTTCTTGCGATTTCCGGAGAATCGCTCAGGCATAGGCACCCTGGGTTCAGGAGCAGAAGCAACCTCATGGAACAAGCCGGGCTCTGTTTGGGTATATGAATCAGAGACCAAAAGCGGAGCACAGGCCAATGCGACATTCTCATTGTGGGGAAATCGCTCTTCCATGCGACTCAGATTTTCTTGTAACTTCTGCACAATATTGGATAGCACAGAAATAGATCTGTAAATGTTCTCTGGTGGAGAGGCCTCCCTTTCAGACTCCATTTGTGGCTGCTTGATACTGTCACGTACCTGGTAGGAGTCTGAAATGACGAGGTCAGCCTCTCTTGTATCTCCAATCCAAGCCCCACTGGAGATGGAACAGATGGTGGCAAGGATCAGGAGGAACACGAGTGCCTGTGAATGCTGTGTGCAGGACTTGCCAGAAGTGTTGCAGACTGGGAAGTGCAGGCAGGGTTTCTGGTGAAGAGCTGGAACCAGCACAGCTGAGAGGATGGACGGCCAGCACAGGTACTCGGAAACAGCGTGGAGCCAAACAGGAGACAGAAGCGAGGTCAACAGGTAAGCCGGGTTCAGTAACGGGCGGGCAGCGAGGTACCAAGGTATAAACAGGAGCAAGGTCAAACAGGAAGCCAGGATCATGAACCAGTAATCAGAGTCCAGAAACAGGGTCAGGAAGGCCAGGGTTTCAGCAACAGGAAGTCAAGACAAACAGGGTTTCAGAATCTCAGGACACAGCTGAAGATCAAGCAGCACCTGACAGAAATCAGAGCAACCCTTAAATAGGCTGTCAGGTGCCAATTGTGGTCAGATGTGTGTTCCTGCGCAAGGAAATCTGCTGATGCCCGTGAATGCGTGCATGCGCACGTGTGCGTGCCGGGCGCATCCTGACAGTTCTCTTACAATTTGTCCAACCCTCCCTTTTAACTCCCCCCTCCTCCCATAGAGGGGTACCACCAGCCGCTAGCGACTACTATTTTTTTTCACTTCCTTCATCTGCATTAATGGCCTCATTAAAATGTTCTCACCCTCAATGTTCAAAACCCTAATTCCCCCACTAAAGGCACAAAGGCATTCTGCTCATTTGCATCACTCTTCGCCCATGTGGTTTGTGTACAGAGGATGCACTTTTCCACCCAATCGACACCTACGTTTTTATCCGTCAATATCCACAAGCTTACACAGCCTCTGCTTCTGCTAAACAGAGGTTGGGTATTGATTGCATTCCATCATACTACTCTATTCACACTCCTGGCGGAGAGCACAAACCCATAAGGTCACCATCTTCTACTTACTGGCCACCTCTTAGATTGCAAAGATACAATGGTGTCTTACTACGCTCTTAACAAAAATACACTCATTTCTTTCCCATTGATCGGTTGTCGCTTCCCACGAATGCTCGATTTGTGACGACTAATCTAATCCGGTACTATATCCATTTCTGGACAAATTTCTGGTCCCATCCTCTAATGCCCATCGTCTCTCCCTTGAACAACTTTAAAACAATACTCTCAATTAGACTCTTGGTAAGAGCAGAACCCCACCAGGCAGCAATATACCCACTACTCCCACCCCCATAAGCTGTTCTCTTGCATAGACCGCGTTATCGTTAGCATAGGCTCTTCGCCACGCCTCCTGGCCTCAACTATCCTTTCATGTTCCGGGTCTGACCGCAATATGGTCGTCACCTCTTTCTCCTGCATAGTCCTAAAAACACATCCTGGTCCATTGATAGCTTGTTGGCAAAACCCGACCCATTGCCTGAAGAACGAAAGTGCTATCAAAGACCATCTTGCTCATAATGTGTCCTCTATATTTCTCCTCCAACACTATGGGAAGCGCACAAACCTGTCATTAGGGGAGTGTATAGCAGTCAGGCGTCGCATCAGCTTGAGAAGAGTCATCTTCATAAACTCCGATGAGGCCTTCCGCAAGGCTTCAGGGATCTTCTAAGTTTCGCCTTCTCAGTCAACTAAAAACGGGATTTTGAAAAAGCACGCTTTAGAACTTAACCTCTGACAGTCCGCAAAAAAAAAAAAAAAAAAAGTCTTTGTAGATCACAAAACACCCTCTACATCAGTGGTCATCAACCCTGTCCTCAGGACCTACTAACAGGCCAGGTTTTATGTATTACCTTGGGGTGATGTAGACTAGAATACTGCAATCACTGAGCAGCAAATTACATCACCTGTGATGCATTTCAGTTATCTTGCAAACCTGGCCTGTTAGTGGGCCCTGAGGACAGGGTTGATGACCACTGCTCTACAGGAAATCGAATAAACCAGACACGTTTCTGGCACTGGCTACACCAAGCCTGTACAGTTGAAATTATCCAGGGACACATACTCGAGCAACCCTGTAAAAATTCTCCAATTTCAGACATCTTTCTAAATGTTACAAATTTCCTATACTTTCAACCAAGCCAATATGGACAACCTTCTTTCTATTCTACACCTGCCCTCATGAGAGGCCCTATGAACAACCTCTGGTAGCTTAATTACATCAAGCCATCAAGACCTTGAAACCTTGCAAAGCGACCAGGCCCTAACAGCCTATTGGTGACTTACTATAAGAAATTTGCGGTCCTTGTCCCTCTGCTAGGTGAAGCTTACAACTCACTCCTACAGGGCCAGTCTGTGTAGAATCCCTCACAGGGACTATATCCATGATTTCCAAAATAATGCAGACACCACATGGTCCAACTACAGGCTGAGATCCATACTCAACCTAGATATAAAGCTCCTAGCAAAAGTTCTTGCGCCTCAACCCCTTTATTGGCACCCCAATTCATAAAGACCAAACCGGATTTATTTCCCCTCGCAAAGCGAGTAGCAACATTCGTCGGGCAACTTTTCTAGCCCATACAGCTCAAACACGTCAGATCCCCTTCTGCTTCATCTCCTTAGACATAAGCAAATCGTTCGATACGCTCTCCTGGCCATATCTGCACTCTATCCTACACTGCTGGGGGCTCAGAACCCATTTTTTGCAATGTGTTTCAGCCCTATACCAAAACCCCAGGGCATATGTGCATTACTCAGGCTTTTGTTCTGACCTCTTCCCTATAGAGCGATGCCCCCGCCAAGGCTGCCCTCTCCCCATGCCGCTTCAGCGATCAAGCTACTAGCCCTTTTAATCCACCCTAACATTAAGGGTCTGGACTTAGGCAGACACCAACATAAGCTTTGCCTCTTTGCGGACAATGTCCTTGTGTTCCTAATATCTCAATCTAACCGGCTGGAAACGCTACCCCGCTTTTACTGTCCGGTCTTCTAGTCAATCCACAAAAGTTGACCGCCCTTCACACCTAGATGCATGCAAGTCTGCCTTTTTCCTGGGCTACCAATTCCTATTAAGGGGTCAAATTCTCTGCAGGCCCGCAGATCTTTATTCAGCCAACTATCCCCCTCATGTTACCCCACCTCACTAATCTAATATCACAGTAGTCTTCTCCGCCCCTAGCATGGATGGGCAGAATAACTTCTCAAGATGCACATCAAAAAAAAAAAAAAAGAAAAAAAAAAAAAGAAGTGGAATTTTAAAAAAAAGGAGATTACTGCCTATACAGGTTCCATATATTTACCTGCGAAACCTACAGCGTAGGGCATCTCAATTCATTTGGGGCAAGCGTAAGCCCCACCTGCCTAAATCTACTCTGTACACTCCTAAGAGCAGGAGTGGGCTTAGCATGCCTGACCTTTCAAAATTATTATGCCACACAATTAGCGCAGCTGCCTAAATACCATGCCACTAAAGAAACCCCACTGTGGGTAGCACTGAAATCTGTAGACTGTAACCACCTTTCCACTGCAAATGTACTATGGCTTGGACAATCACAACATAGGGCCGTCTCTAAAGCCTCGTATACACGATCAGATTTTCCGCAAAGTGTCAGACTTTGGTCCAAAGGGCGTTGGCCATGAACTTGTCTTGCATATAAAAAACGGCACACAATTGTCGGCCAACAAACGTGAACGTAGTGACTTACTACGTGGCTTTTCAGCTCTTTAGCACCACCCTTTGGGCACCTTCTGCTAATGTGTTTGGTGAGCATTGATTCCGAGCATGCGTGTTTATACTTTTGTACACAAGATCTGACAGACCATGGAAAATTTATAAGCCTGCCACCCAACATTTGTCTGCGGAATATCAGAGAATTGTCTGATGGAGCATACAAACGGTCGGATTTTAGGACAACAGTCTGTCACAATTCCCGTCAGAAAATCCGATCGTGTGTACGAGGCTTAACACCATCACTAAACAGTCTTATCATTTGGGAAAGGCTTAAATCACGCTTTGGCCTCCAATCCCTTCATAATCCCCTCTTCATCCGTAACCCCTCCTTTTACCCAGCCTGGTCCTTTCCTTCCTTCTCTGAATGGTCTAATGCAGGACTGCTTAGAGCTCACCAGCTTTTCTCAGCTAGATCCAAACCCTTCCCTACACTGAGTCGCACGGTCTTCCTTCATTGAAACTCTTCAGATACTTGCAAATTGAAAAACTTCACTTGCCCAGTGCACACCCCCGATTCCACCACCCCAAGCTTAAAAACCTTTGAGTGCTTGCAAATCCAACCCCCATAGATGCGGGCTTATCTTGGACCTTTATACAGTCCGGTCCATAAATATTGGGACATCCACACAATTCAATCTTTTTGGCTCTATACACCACCACAATGGATTTGAAATGAAACAAACAAAATGTGCTTTAACTGCAGACTTCCAGCTTTAATTTGAGGGCATTTACATCCAAATCAGGTGAACGGTGTAGGAATTACAACAGTTTGAGTGGAACGGTGTGTTTATCAAAGCCTTTGAGGTGGTTTCTCTTATACACCCCAAGCCATGCCCATGAAGTGCATATAGTGCGACCGACAGAGCAAGCTCCAAGGGCATAACAGACAGTAAAAAACAAATGGTGTTCCTCAGTTGATGAACTGCTGAATGGTGTAGGTCTAGCAGTTATTACTTGTGACTGACCTTTTCCTGTGCCACATGGCAAGCTCCACAATTGGAGACACCACACATAGCTGCCCTTCTGATTAAACACACCACTCCAGCCAGGACCGACCAAGATTTTCTGAGCTTGGACTCTGCTGGGTGGCAAGTAGCCCTCAGATTTTTGGGTCTACGAAAAATGTTGGGGAGCTCTGGGATAGCATTTGTGAGACAGGGATCACGGCGAAGGATACCAATATTTCTCAGTGGATTCGCTTAATGGCAAAGGCTTTGATATTATAACAAGTGCTGAAAATTAGGTCAACTGCTAACCCATACTATTACACCCATCTTATGCAGGAACTGCCCCACTACCAGGACCCATGCCCTCACTACTGTGTGGCACAACACTGCCAATACTTGGTGTACGCCTTAATGAGAGCCTGGTCATTTGCCTTTTGAAGAAGGGTTTTCTAGAGAAGGGCTCTCTGCTCATTATAGTGGGCCTGTCAGCATAGCAGGCTGCCGTGGGAGACGCATATTCTGCACCTTTTGGTCTAGTCTTGCATGCTCTCACTTGTTGCACTCCTTTTACATTTTTGGTAATGCACTAGGTGATTGCACCTTCCCGTTTGTTCTTTATGAAATGGTTATAAAATTAGGGGGCTAGATTTGATTGCAGCTTGTGTTTTCATCAATATACCTTTACCCTTGTTGCAGTTAACACTGCATTACCAAGTCATTGAAACACTGTTTACTTCATAAAATGAAACTTCAATAAAACCCAAAACATTTTGTTTAAGCCATTTATTGAACAATGATGCAGCATAAACAAGAGGCAGTGAAAAGATTAGACAAGTCAAAAGAAATGCTATAGCACAATACAGTAACCCAGACACCATATGGCATGTATCAGCACAAAATAAAGTTTAGGGGGGAAAGTTTGTACAGGAATGCCGTCACACATGGTGAAGGACAACTGTGACCTTTCCAGATGTACCAAAAAGGTTTTTACAAACCTCCACCCGCATTTACTAAAGAAGAAGCTTTCTCAGTAACCAAAGATTCTTTACAGAAATTGCAGAATTCAAGCACACCCCCTTCTGCAAATCCCTATGCTTTTACCTCCTTTGGGCCTGTGTCAAAGGCATCACATTTGGATGGTTCTGAGATCATGTGAATCTGCTGACAAGTGCAGTTCATCTGCTTCAAGTAGGCTTTCCGTTCCCAGACTTTAATGAGAATGCAAAACCTGATTAAAGCAAACAAGCCCAATCCACTTGGGCCCATACAAAAAAGGTACAATAATGTGAGGGGGGGGGAGCCAACAAACAAAATCAATCAAGCATTATACGCAATATAGCTATACTATTGAAGTTACCTCTAGTTTGTAAAACTTAACAGCAGTTTGAAAGGAAACTCAATATAGAACCAAGCTGCCATTGATGACTTGTTTTGCAAAAAGGTGCAAGTGCCAAGGCCATCATCCTTTAAGCTGTGAATTCAAATGCAACAATAAGGGAAACCTTTCTAGTATACAGGGAGGGTTTGATGGCTGCAAATTCAAAAGCAACAAATAGGAAGCATTAATACGTTATGGCTAACAAATTAGATTGGCATCTTCTGATGTGTGGTAATAGACAGGACCTTTATTTTTAAAATGTTAAAAAATGGCTGATCGGTAAACCTTGAGAGCCATTGACACCAAAATATGCATCCAAAAACCATTCCTGACCTACATACATTTTACAAGGCAAAACGATTAGGTACTTCAAAGGCCATGAACTGTGCATGAATAAATAGTTAATTGAAGGTAGAATTAACGTGTTTATCAAATCTAAATCTGCAAATAGAAACTCCACCTTCCTACTGCCCAGCAGGAGTTTAACCTCCGTGCCACATTCCATTAGAACCAATATACTCTGTGGCAGGGCCAAGTGAAATATGGGCTGAATAACAGGATGCCATAAGATGACAATGCAGACCAGGTAGGGGGAAAATAAAATTAACTGCATTTGAAGTCTATATACCTTTAGGATTATAGAGTATGATATATAGGTTTGCTCAGGAAAAGGAGTTTTTACTTCTAACTTTAGTGTAGAAAGATCCACAAGTCTTCAGCGGCAGCATATTTCTATCCTGACAAGCTCCCTTCAACTACATTAACACATCTATAAGACATGCACCAATGTAGGTATTGCAATTTTCTCCATCAGCAAAGTATTACAGGTGATTGACTACTTAGTTGACTAAAATGTATGTTAGAAGCAAACTAGGATCTGCTATAAGAAGTTACAAACAGAAGGTCACAAAGCAAAAAAGGCATAGGATGTCAGAAGACCGTCACTAGTTTTTATACAATCTATACTTGGAGAATTAGGAGTACAACGTGATTTGAGGGTTATAAATGACTGACAATATAACAAAAAAAAAAGGACAACAGTAAGTGCTTGTATGCAGAAGAAATTTACTATACCATACCAAATCTACATATTTCATGCTGCTTTACAAGGGCAACCAAAAGTTACACCCAAGGGATTTCAAATCTACATAAGATTTAAAGAGGTTCTACATTAAAATACAAACAGGAGGTGGCCCTCAGTGGGTGAGAATCTTTTACAAGACCACTTTCAAATTGAACAGCACAAGACCCAGAATCTTTACTGTATAGAAGCAGGCAAACTAGTTACCAAGCAAGGTTCAAATGGACTATAAACCATGAGCATTTACTGATACACATATGCATAATGTTCCAAGGTGCTTTTAAAAAGGCATTAGGGTGCTTCAGTGGATACATGCAATTGAACATATGGCATACCAATATCAAACCTCAGACTACTACCACCCATTTAGAGAAAGTGTTTACTGAAAGTCCAAGCAAAGCAAAAATGGCACAAAAATCAGATGCAATGTGGTTTATGAAGTGGGAGTGGCGCTACTTATTGTGTAATTGAATCCCTGTCATGGTTAACCTATAATAAAGCAAAATGTGCTGGGGTATGTACGTGCTGACAAAATGTATATAAAAGAAATTACTAATATGTAAAAATGGGACATTCATACACAGCTCCCGATGACATCAGTATGATTAAACACGCAGGGAAAGCATCTAGTATCACTTCCGGTTTTAGCCCATGGAACGCATCGCTTCCCGAATTCCTTGATGTATTTGATTACCACTGTGATTTGATATTTTACAACCATGCGAGTGCAACTCTATGTATACTTGTAATAAATGCGATAAGCGGATTTACACTATGGGGTTCATTCTCTATTCCCACATGTGAGCAAGACTGTATGGGCAGAGGAGTTGAGGATGACGGAAAGGCAAATCCTGGAATGCACCGTATATACAACTCAATAGTGCTGTGAATGCTGGTTACCCCAAACTAGGGGGAAAGCTTTCTGGTGAGTGCAGTTAAATAGGGGGACCATGAGTGGACACACTGGCACACCACACAAATTGTGACCTTATGTAGCACCACTTATAAACTCTTCATTTCCAGCACTTCACTTGTCTGCTAAGGGGAGATACCACGTTTGACACAGTACTTGCCATTTTAACAAGGTTACTGATTTATTTCACTTGATAAGTGATTGCACAGCAGCATCTGAGTAATTTGTAACTGTATTTTTTAATTTTTTCACTTGTCAATCTGATACACGTGTTTGAATTGACCTACAATACATAAAGAGTTACACTCACATGGTTGTAAAATGTTAAAATCGCAGTGGTAATCAAATACATACAAGGAATCCGGGACGCAAACGTTCCACGGGCCAAAACCGTAAGTAACCCAATGGCGCTAGATGCTCTGCCCTATGCGTGTCATCATACCACTCATCGGGAGAGGCAATTTTAGCACTGTATGAATTTCTCATATTAGTAAATGTTTTTTTATTCGTCAGCACGTAATACCCCAGCACATTTCACTTTATTACAAGTTACCTGTAACAGGGATTCAATTACACAAGCAGCGCCAATCCCACTATATAAACCATATTAAGTTTGACTATCAATGTAGCAGTTATAGTGGAGGCAGCAGTTCTAAAGATATATTGGTTACCCATAGAGTGGAACCCCCCCACTTTTTTATTTTTTACAATCAGATGTAAGACCATAGTTATGTACCCTGGCTGCTTCCAACCCCAATTTTTGTGTTGTGCAACTTTTTAAGACAGCTACGACAAGCTGCATTTATGGACCAAACTGTTTAATGGAGAACCTCTAAACTCCCATTGCAGCATTGATAAAGGATTTCATAAGAGCAATTCAGGGCTGACAGAGTAAAAAAAAAAAAACAAACAAAAAAAAAAAAAACAAAAAAAAAAAAAAAAAAAAGAAACACACCAAAAAACACTAAAGAAAACCCCTATGCATTTAAGCTAAAAATTATGGGAAACACTGTTCCCGATAATTAAATACACCTGTAGTGTAACATATGAGGGAACACTGCCCCCGATATAACAGTGGTAGGCAAAAACTACCAAATTTTTCACAATCCATTATGGAAGACACTGCTCCCGATAATGTCAACTATTTAGATACAGTATAAAATTTACTGGAATTTCTGCTTTAAGGCATATAAAGCCTACCACATAATATAGCTTACAATCCAACAAACTCAGTACCCAGCACTTTACGAGATACAGTAGGCCAGCTGTGCATTGCAATTCAAAGACCAATGCACAAATCAGTAGTACTTATGTATCCTATCACCCATCAGCAACTGTGTAAGATATAACTCCGCTATTTTTAAAAAGGCAGACAAGTGTGTATGCACTTTACCCACAATAGATGGTGTTCTCAAAATTAAGACATGCAATCTGTACTCAAGCTCTAAATCAAACTATTAAAGTTGGTTGCACCCGTTGTGTGGACAGCAGAAGTTCCAGTAGCACGTTCAAGTTAAGCAGATGCTGCTTTTATATTTTCATAAGTAAAAAAAAATCCGACAGTATAACCGTCAATTATGGAAGGCACTGCTTCCGATAATTACCAGAATAACAAAATTAATACTATTTATAGTGATCTCTGTCACTCATAAATAAATAAGTGTGCCATTATTCAGTGCGAAAGGAATCCTGCTAGCTTTCATCCAATCAATATTAAACAAATGATCCTGCACTGCAGGATTGGGCAATATTGATATCAAAACCATTTCTATTCCCAATATAGCAAGTGGATAGAATAAACCGATGTGAAGCAATGACTCAATTGTACCAATCTGAAGACTGTAAAACACTGGTCTGTTACAGCGACAGGGTTTTCCCTTCACTAGCAGCTACTAAAATGTACACAACACATACAAATGGATGGTATTCTGTTACAAGGGAAAAAGTAGTACATCTCACTGCATTATTCCTGAGTGAAAAACTAAAATGTTATTTTTTGGCATATGAAGCATGGCTGCAAATGTTTTGCCAAACATGACCCATTTAATACAAAACAAAAGAATGATAAATGGCTTTTTCATAAAATAAGTGTGTGTGTGCGATGGGGCGTAACATAAATTACGCAATGAAGCCCAGAGGGGAAAAAAAAAAAAGGTGAAGCAGTTGCTCATAAACAATTTTTTTTCTTTCTAGTCAATGCAAGACCCCAAAAAAGAACTAAGTGACTATGGACAAGACTTCTTTATTCCAGTTTGCATATATCTGCTTCAGTGCCTGATTGTATATGGTGCTTTTATTTTGTTTAGACTGACAGAACAGGTCTGTTTACTCACTTTGTCAGGCTATTACACCTCAGACTTGATGGATTTCCACTTGACAAACTATATGAGCATTTGTCCAAGACGTATCCAATAAAAAGACTGGAAACTACACTCTTAAACTAGTTCCTTATGAAATACAGTAGGGCAAAAGCCTCACTTAGCAGCTCATATTTTCTAAAAAGACTTCCGCTTACAGTACATCAGTAATGTAGTGTCAGCTGAAGGTAGGTTGTGCAAGGCCTCTGCCATTTTGTGCAAATTCGAAAAAGGAACAATGCATCTGCAGCACATTAAACAGATATTGAGTCAAGTAAAAAAAAAAAAAAAAATGTTCTGGTGAATACAAGAGCTAGATATAATCTGCCTACAAAAATATCCCATGCTGGGATGTTCGCTTCCTGAGCAAAGCAGACCTGTTCTAAGAGCACATTTCACAGAGCAATGCAGACAGACTATGCAAACCACTTGATGTAATAGAAAAAGAGTAAACCCCCATGGGGGTCTCAGGTGCCACAATTGAGAATAACCGTTTTCCTTTCATAGTACAGGGTTTCCAGAAATAAGGCAGACACGTGTCAATTTGTTAAAGGGCCTTCCAAGAGGTAAATCAGGGGCTGGGCACAACCACTTGTGGGAAGATAACAGTTAAGTGCTTAATTTAAAACAATCCTATGGGCATGATACACATGAGGCTACTATACACATAAAAACTCTCCAAATGACTGCACATCTGCTCTGCTTGAATGTAGAGTATATGTGAGGCTCAAACCTATGGGGTACTTAGCATTACAAGTAATGAGCAGCTCCCACCCTCTTCACACTTTACTATTGGCAAATCTTACTAACCAACACTAAAGGTGTTGGATGGGAGGAGATGGGATGAACCAAAGTCCATAATTACAGGCACTGGTTGCCATTTTCATACTATACACCCCCCTAAGGTAGGGCTCCCTGGGTGCTCTACAGGAAACAGATGGGAGGTGCCTACTACTCAATGCAAATAGAAGTCTCATGTGTTCGTTATGCTCATAGATATCTTAAAGTTTACATGATACACCTTAGAACTCATTATAGATCTCCCAAATCTCTCCAGCAAGTGCATTTGCAGCTCCCTGGACAGTCCAAGTATAAAGAGCAAACTGGTTTTTAAAGATATCTTTGTCAAACAGGGTTTCATCCTTTAGTAGACTTAGGTGTTTCTTTAGCGCTTCAACCGTGTGATTGCCATAACCGTACAGTATATGCCGAAATGGACTGTCTTTTGGGGAGACGTAAGGAGACAGTAGGGAGTGCTCAACCTGGAGACAGAAGAAAAATACATTTTAAAATTACGTTTCCATTTGAAGTCAAAGTACACATTATTGCACTGGTCATTACTACAAAATGAATCCAGTTAATAAAAGCTTCCACTGCCAACAACTGAGAATGCAAGTTGCCTGGCTGCAATACAGATTCTTTGTCCACTATCTTAGGATTAGAAATTATGACTCATCAGCTGCATACTTTTTGCATGGTCTCAGAAGCACTGCACCACTTCATTCATCACAGGCATACTCTTCCACATGGCCACATCACTCACTTTCCTGTGAATGAATGCCTAAAAGTACAGCTTGTGGTTCTCAACGAACTGGGAGAGCACTGGGGAACGATCTTAGTCCATGGAAACAGTGCGATCTGCAAAGCTCAGCGAATTCATTACTGTGCTGAACTAAGCTGGATCAGACTGGTGTGAACCAGCCCACTAAAGTAGCTGTAAAGGCTTAAGATTTATTTTTTACCTTAAAGCAGTGATAAACCAAAAATGTAATATATTGTAGCTCATCAGATGTGGCAGCAGTATTAGCTTTATTTTATTTTTTTATTTTTAAAGGCAAAATTGTTGAAAACAGACATGGAACCTAGGACCTGTGCATGATGTGTCATATTTAACCACTTGACAACTGAGCACTTAAACCCCCCTCCTGCCCAGACCAATTTTCAGCTTTCAGTGCTCTCACATTTTGAATGACAATCAGTCATGTAATACTCTACCCAAATGATTTTTTTTGTCCTTTCTTTCATACAAATAGAGCTTTCTTTTGGTGGTATTTGAAAACCTCTGGGTTTATTTTTTGCGCTATAAATGAAAAAAAGACTGAAAATTTTGGAAAAAAACCCCCACAAATTAGTGGATATTATTTGGTCTTTGTGAAAGTTAGAGTCTACAAACTATGGTGCAAATCATAAAAAAATTGATCACACCTGATCTAATGGTGGCCTCTCTCATTTCTTGCGACCCTAACAAGCCAGGAAAGTCCAAATACCCCCCAAATGACCCCTTTTTTGAAAGTAGATGTTCCAAGGTATTTAGTAAGATGCATAGTGAGGTTTTTGATGTAATTTTTTCCCACAATTCTTTGCAAAATGAAGATTTACAAACCCCCCACCACAAAATTGTCATTGTAATAGGTCATTTCTCTCACATGGCATGTGTATACCACAAATAACACCCCAAAATACATTCTGCTACTCCTCCTGAGTATTCCGATACCACATGTGTGAGACTCACAGCCTGGCCACTTAGGCTCCATTCACACTAGCGCGTTTTTTTGATGCATTTTGCAGAAATGCATGGGAATTTTTTAACATGGGTTCCTATGGAACATGTTCACATCAATGCCTTTTTGTTTCTCTGCATTTTTGGAAAGGGTCAGGGACTTTTTTTCATGCAAAATGCAGCGTTTTGCATGTAATAGAATTCAATGGACAAGCATCAAAAACGCAAGTGCACCGTTTTTGCAGCGTTTTTGACTTTTTTTTTTTTAATTTTTTTTAAGACTGTAAAAAAAAAAAATGTAAACAAAAAAAAAGCAAAAACGCAAATCGCGGCAAAATCGCAGGAAAAATCGCGGCAAAAACGCGGCTCAAAAACATGGCAAGCATGAAAAAAAAAAACCTCCAAAAACGCTCAAAAGCAACATGCATAGGTGTGAATCGAGCCTTAGAGGCCCAACATGCAGGGAGCACCATCAGGTGTTCTAAGAGCATCATCACACATCTAACTTGTTGACTACCTATTACACTTGTGAAGGCCCTGGAGCACTAGGACAATGACATGTGGCACAGATGACACCGACAGGTACTGTGGGCATTTTTTATTTTCAGTTTTTTTTTTTTTCTTACACTCACACTGCAGTCGTTTCTCCCTCTTCACACGTTGTCTGTGTGAGGAGGGAGAGCCGGCGATGAGAGGTGATCTCATATGTTTACATATGAGATCATCTCTCATTGGACACTCTGATCGCGCTGTAAATGGCCGCTGTGATTGGCCATTTACAGCGATCTGTGACTGGCAGTGTCCAAGGGACACGGCCAGCACAGAACTTGCGATGCACTCCCGCGGGAGCGCGTGTCACGGAAGTAAACAGGAGGACGTCCAGGGACACCCTCCCGGCAATTGGCGTCTGCGCTGTAGCCGTCTTTCGGCTATAGCGCAGGCGCGAAGTGGTTAAGCATGCGGAGATGTACAAACATGTACAGTGGTTGCAACAAAATACAAAGATAAAATTAAACATCTACCTTCATAACACGGTCATTGAGAGAGCGAAGGAAAGGCTTGTTTTCAGGATCCGATGCAGCAAAAGTATCCTTTAGCGTGATAGCTGCCCTTCCAAAGTCGCCTGAAGCAGAATTTATCCAATCTAAGGTGAGACCCAATCCCTGCAAAGTAAAAAAATATATATATTAAACAAATATCAATGCATCATAAGGACTTCCCCAGTAGCCACCTTTATGAGCAAAAGGGGTACTAAAGAGTCAGCTACAACATACAATCGTTCATTACTCTGGACAGCTGTATGGTGCCGCCGTCTCTCCTGGGCACAGAAATGCACTTAGGCTCAATGTACACGAGATGTTTTTACAACCTCCCCTGAACAATCTAACTTGACAGATAACCCACGTTTAAAACATCAGTTTTGCCACGTTTGAAATAAACCCCCCCCCCCCCAAACAAAATAGGAAAACCACCTGTAAACGAAATACGGCTAAACGAGAGTTACCGCACTTGGCGTCTGAACTCATTTTTTTGCCTTCAAAAGTAAAGCCTATTAAAACGCAACTGCCTAAAAAAAAAAAAAAATGAACCTGTGTACATGTACCCATAAGAGAACATTGGATGAGTTCAGTGGCAGCTGAAAAAAAACCAAAAAAAAAAAAAAAAAAACAAAAAAACAGCAAGCATCCAACTGCCTCTAAACATCCGTTTACCAGCAGCAGTGTACAAGAGGCCTTAAAGTGGAATTCCACCAAAAAATAGAACTTCTGCTTTAAGGGAGGTGACCCCCGACATGCTATTACACACACACACACACCACACACATATATATTTTGTAAATATTTTATTCTATCTTCTCATGTGACAACACTGAAGAAATGACTTCGCTACAATGTAAAGTAATGAGTGTACAGCTTGTATAACAGTGTAAATTTGCTGTCCCCTCCAAGTAACTCAACACAGCCATTAATGTCTAAACCACTGGCTACAAAAGTGAGTACACCCTTAAGTGAAAATGTCCAAATTGGGCCCAAAGCGTGAATATTGTGTGGCCACCATTTTCCAGCACTGCCTTAACTCTTGGGCATGGAGTTCACCAGAGCTTCACAGGTTGCCACTGAAGTCCTCTTCCACTCCTCCATGACAACATCACGGAGCTGGTGGATGTTAGAGACCTTGCACTCCTCCACCTTCCATTTGAGTATGCCCCACAGATGCTCAATAGGGTTTAGGTCTGGAGTCATGCTCGGCTAGTCCATCACCTTTACCCTCAACTTCTTTAGCAAGGCAGTGGTAGTCTTGGAGGTGTGTTTGTTGGGGGGGGGGGGGTTTGCCGGTATATGTTGGAACACTACCCTGCTGCCCAGTCTCCGAAGGGAGGGGATCGTGCTCTGCTGCAGCATGTCACAGTCAATGTTGGCATTCATGTTCCCTCAATGAACTGTAGCTCCCCAGTGCCGACAGCACTCATGCAGCCCCAGATCATGACACTTCCGCCACTGCGCTTTATTGTAGGCAAGACACTTGTCTTTGTACTCCTTGCCTGGTTGCCGCCACACACGCTTGACACCATCTGAACCAAATAAGTTGATCTTGGTCTCATCAGACCACAGGACATGGTTCCAGTAATCCATGTCCTTAGTCTGCTTGTCTTCAGCAAACTGTTTGCGGGCTTTCTTGTGCATCATCTTTAGAAGAGGCTTCCTTCTGGGACGACAGCCATGCAGACCAATTTGATGCAGTGTGCGGCTATGGTCCGAGCACTGACAAGCTGATCCCCCACCCCCTACCCCTTCAACCTCTGCAGCAATCATACATCTATTTCCCAAAGACAACCTCTGGCTATGATGCTGAGCACGTGCATTCAACTTCTTTGGTCGACCATGATGAGGCCTGCTCCGAGTGAAACCTGTCCTGTTAAACCGCTGTACTGTATGGTCTTGGCCACCTTGCTGCAGCTCAGTTTGAGTCTTGGCATTCTTAAAGCCTAGGCTAGCGATTGCGAACCTTGGCACCCCAGAGGTTTTGGAACTACATCTCCCATGATGCTCAGCTACACTGCAGAATGCATGAGTATCATGGGAAACTTAGTTCCAAAACATCTGGGATGCCAAGTTTTGCCATCACTGGCCTAGGTCCTCGTTCTGTAGAAAAAAAAAAAAAAAAAAAGAAGAAGAAGGAATTCAAGGGGAGAGAGAGACACCCCCTGAAAAGGAAGTCATGGGCGGACCAAGCAGCTTATTAAAAAAGGGAATTTTATTGCACAATTAGTAATTACAGGAACACAAAAACTAGGCACCCAAACACCTAGACTTATGTTAAAAATGAGAATGTTGTCTGTAAAAACAGCTGTGTCACATACACCAAGCACACACAATGTACACCAAAAATGGACCTTTTTTTTAGATTTTTTTTTTAAAGGTACAAAAAGTGGCAGTTATGTAGGCATGTAGGTCCTGGTGACCAGCACCATCAGGGCACGTACATATCCAGCCACCATTGACCATCAAGCTTCTGCATCTTCGTGTAAGGAATCAGGATGGCGTGCCTAGACAGCTCAACAGCGCCACTAGTGGACCTGCACTGTGATGCTCCCTGAACTTCCTTCTGGCAATCGAGCACCCTGGGTGACTGGATTTGGGCAGTGAGACTCTCCTATAGACAGATACTCACTTAGACACCCAGTACACTTGTCAGTTGTCAGAGACTTCTGCCTAACTGTCATGTGAGCGGACCATTGGTTCTTGTCTATTCACTGCACAGTTATCTCAGTCCTGACCTGCAGATAACTTCCACCCACTGCCCTATTCACCAAACCTCCCACTGGGTTACCCCAGTTAAAACGGCTTGGCCTGAGGCTGCAGATCTGAATTATTGACCGTTAGTGGCCAATTGCCACCCTCTATAGTGTATATCACCAGGTGGACAATAGTCAATTCAGCTAACCCAGCGGCATTGACTTCATAGAGCTTATCACTCAGTGTGTGTTGGTTTCAAATTTCTACACCTCTGGTGGCTGGATATGTACGTGCTCTGATGGGGCTTGTCACCAGGACTGACGTGCCTACTTAACCGCCACTTTGTACCTTATATTAAGAACCATTTTTGGTGTACATGGTGTGTGCTTGGTGTATGTGACACAGCTGTTTTGAGACAGACAACATTGTCTCATTTTAACATTAAGTCTAGGCGTTGGTGGTGGGTGCCTAGTTTGTGTTCCTGTAATTAAATTGTGCAATAAATTTTTTTTTTAATAAGCTGCTTGGTCCTCCCGTGACTTCCATTTTTAGGGGGTCTCTCTCCCACTGTATTCCTATTTTTATCATAGCTCCAAGTCTCAGAGATCGTACCATAACTGGTGAGTCTGCAATTCAAGGCACGCTGTACCTGTCACGTACATTTGGTGGTGCAGCGCTTACACTATAGTGAGTTGATGGTTCCTTTCTTTTGCACATCTTTATGTAGAGCAACAATTTTTTTTCAGATCCTCAGAGTTCTTTGCCATGTTGAACTTCGAGTGACCAGTATGAGAGAGAACAATAACACTAAATTTAACACACCTGCTCCCCATTCATACCTGAGACCTTGTAACACTAACAAGTCACATGACACCAGGGAGGGAAAGTGGCTAATTGGGCCCAATTTGGACATTTTCACTTAGGGGTGTTCTCACCTTGGTTGCCAGCGGTTTATACATTAATGGCTGTGTGTTGAATCATTTTGAGGGGACATCAAATTTACACCTTTCACCTAGTCTCCCCATTCCATCATCAGGATTATCACCGTTTTACTGGCCCCTTTAACTTCTCGGGGCCCAACACACGTGCTAGTCCCCGTTATTTCTCCACTTCGCAATATCATTTTCTCCAATACCAGCTCTTTGTTTATTTTGTTCCCGTCCTTTCAGATTTTTTAGTCTTCCTTTTTTCCCCCTTTCGTTTACCCTCCGTTTTGGTTTCATTGTCAATTTAGTTTAGTCAACACACACACACACTTATATTTTTTTGATCTTTATGCTTACATTTCCCATGTTATTTTCTTTTCACATTATATGTATTGTTTATTTGTATTAACAATCCATTGTGGTTCTATTTATAGCACTGTGTATTTTGTCGCTGGGTGACCGACTAGTCGGCTAAACTGCCTGGCTTTAGGAGCACCGCTCGGTCATGTCCCTACTTCCTCCCGCCCCTGCCATTTCAGCATCATCTTCTCATTTGCCTTAGGTCTCCCTCGGGGCTTGCTGGCCCCTCCCACGTCTCGGGTTGGTTCGCCCAGTCACAGCCCATGGCTGTATGCACACCCAAGGACTGGCTGTTTACAACAGCCAGCCCGCCTCTCGGCCTATCTCCGCCCCCTGCCCTCCGTTCTTTACATCTGCCTCCTTACCATTCTGCCCATGGTCCTTGGTTTCTTTCCGCCCCTTGGGCAGACCCATGGCTTGGCCGCGCCTGTTTGGCTGCGTCAGACGGCCGCCGCCCTTTGACGCACCTACTTGGTGCTAGGCCCTCTGGGGTTTGTAGGCTTTGTGCGGCGGTGAGCGCGCAGGCGCATGAGCCGCTCTTTGTCCGCTCCTGATTGACTAATTGTCGTTGCCAATCAGGTGGGGGGCTTTAAATAGGATTGTCATCAGTCCACTTTTGCCTGTCTGTTGCAGGTAAATCTGATTCTTGATCTTTGGGAATCATATCACCATTTTGGGCAGTTATATGACCGGCTTATATTCACAAGGACATTAACTGTTACCCCTACTTATTGGGACTTTTGTTTGTACTAATCAACAGGCTTATGCACCGTAGCTGGTGTGAATATTCCTTCCATTTACCCCAGCCTTTGTCCAAATTTGTAGCGGTTTCATACTGCCTTTGGCTTATTTCAAACTGATGGGCACGTTTCCAACTTCCCTCATGGAGGTAGGGCTCTCTGACTAAGCTTGCTGACAACATTTTTCCTTTTTTGCATCACCAGCTTTATCTTTATTCAATCCCGTTACCTTCCTTTAACTTATGTCTTCCTTTGTTTCTTTTAATCCAGTGTTGTTGGTGAATTCACCAGCACAACTGCCCTATACGGTTCGATTATTCATTATTGATCTCTCCAGCATCCCGGCCATTTGACAGTATACCTGTGTATTTTGGTAAGTATTTAGGTATTGTCCTCTCTTATAATTAGTTGAGAGTTCCATAGCCTTACATTTGTGTACTTCTTACAGCTTTATACCAGGTTTTTTTTTATCAAGCCCCCTGCAGCCATACTATAGGCAGTGATTGGCGACCATTCCCCAGATGTTGGATTGTGTCCATCTCGCCCTGCTGGGCTCCTTGGGTATGTTGTGGTGATGTTTGCTTGACTTGGTGTACAGATATTTTTTATGCTCCTCCATTCTTTGTACTCCCTATGAATTGTATTTTTAATCAATTGTAATAAACATAACTGTTATTATAATTTTGTATGGTATCTTTGGCACCGCAATAATCCCTTATACTTGGCTCTCTATTGTATCAAATTTACACTGTTATACAAGCTGTACACTCACTACTTTACATTGTAGCAAAGTGTCATTTCTTCAGTGGGGTCACATGAAAAGATAATAAAATATTAACAAAAAATGTGAGGGGTGTAATCACTTGTGAGATTGTATGCATGCAACATATTTATATACACACACATGAAAGAACATAAATATGGAGTTACTTACATTTATATCGGCAGTTTTCTCTTTTAGATCAATGGAAATTTTAAGCAATTCCTCTTTGTATTTAACAAAGTCCAGTGGCAGCTTGTGATCATGTGTTAGGCGCAGAATAACTTGGGTGGCAAGATTTGCAACAGCTCTGCACATGCGGTCAACACTAACCAGCTTTTGAAAATTCTCAAATGTATCTTCTCTGGTTCCAAGATAAGCATAAGGCTTGTTATCCTATATATAAAAAAATAAATACAAATTATATAGTGAAAAAACATTACCACCAAGCAGAGGGCCAATAGGACCTTTGTACTCCTTGTAAAATAATTGTGTACTTGTGGTGCAAGCTGTCCAAGAGTCAAAGGTTGACAAACCGCTCCTCCTCTGGAAAGTGGGGTATACCTTTATGTGGAATGCAGCTTGGCTTATCTGAGTATTTGGAAGACTGAGCCACAGACCTTGCAGGTGGACTGGGAACCAAGCTTTGGGGAAAGGTCCGACATGGGAGCAGCAGTGCAGAAATAAAAAGGACATAGAATAGAAAGGAGTCTACCACTGAGAATAATGGATACTTATGTCACCAGTAGCATTCTTGATCAAAACAAAACCGTAACCGTCACAACAAAAGATAGCAGGATTCTGAGCAGGTCATGCTTTTTTGTGCTGAGCCCGAGCCACATCTACAGTCCAGTAGAGCAGAGAGCTGGGACTGACAGCTGATCGTGGGTATAATGGGTCCTGCAGACTGTGCGCATCGGTCTGGCCTTACCCTCGATATGGCCAGGCAGTTACATTAACAGGAAGCATGAATGATCATTGAGAACTACAAGTCGACGGTTGCAAAGGCTGTCAGACCTTGTCGTTCTCCCATCACAATATAAAATATTTTTACAAGATAAAATATTGCCTAGACGACATAAATCACACCAAAAATTGTAGCCCGAATGGTCATAGGAGGTGTAGGGTGGTATGGCATGATGTAGCTCAGCTCTACATGTTACGCACATAAGCGCTTCAGGCACTAATGCCGCATACACACGTTCAGATTTTCCGACTAGAACTGTTCGATGTGAGCTTGTCGTCGGAAAGTCTGACCGTGTGTCTGCTCCATCGAACATTTGCTGATGGAATTTCCGCCAACAAATGTTTGAGAGCAGGTTCTCAAATTTTCCGCCAACAAAACTTGTCATCGGAAAGTCCGATCGTGCGTACACAAGGCCGTCGCACAAAAGTTCGCGCATGCTCTGAATCAAGCAGGAGGAGCCGCGCTGGCTATTGAACTTCTTTTGTCGTCTCGTCGTACGTCACCGCGTTCTCAAGTTCAGAATTTATGCCCAACGTTTGTGTGACTGTGTGTATGCAAGACAAGTTTGAGCCAACAACCTTCGAACAAAAATCCATGTTTTTTTGTCGGAAAATCCGATCGTGTGTACGCGGCATTAGGCATATAATATATCCAACAGGGTTGAAGTTAACCGGTAAAAACAAACGGCTATCCAGGACACAACGGGAACTGCAGAAGTACCTTATGTCACCAATCATTTAAATAATCCAAAGGGATAGGGATATTATTTATAACCAAGGCCCATCAGTAGTCAATATACAATCACAATATGGCAAACAAAAGGGGTAAAATGTCAGTCACACAGTACAGGTCCTTTATAGTAGCCAGAAACACGATGGGTCAGGGAGGTTAAATAACCTTTAAGGCCCGATTCACACTTGTGCAGGTTGCAGTTTGCATATTGCAGGTGCATTTTTTTAATACACATCTTTAAACCGTTGAAGTCTACGGATCCAAAAACAAGTCCCTGGCCCTTTCTATAAAATGCACAGATGTGAACTACATCCATAGGAAACCATGTTAAATGGACTGTAGTGTTTCTGCAAAACTGAAAAGAGCTAAAAAAAATGCATAGGTGTGAACCAGGACTTCTGGCTGCCTGAGATCACCGTATGGTAGAAACGTCCACTTGGTACATCTGCCGCTCAATAGACCACCCAGCATTGTAGTGGCGAAAGAAAACATTTTACTCATTTGATGCAGCTTCAAGGATGCAGTGAAGTTGTGCAGTGTCTCAGGAAGAAGTTATCTGAACAAACAATCCATGCCAGGCAACCACAATACACCACAGGTAGCGGTCTCTTGTGGTGACAGAATGTAAACAGGCCAATAAACTGGGTTTCTTTAAACTACTTTGATGACATCTACTCACCAGTCCACATCCAACAATGCTATACAGACACCAGCTAAAATGGTGTGCACTTTGCATTGTGTGAACTGTGGAATGTATTTTTGAGTTGGAGCAGACCGCACAAGGTATCTTACAACACCAGCTTTAAAAAGGTCTTCTAGTGAAGAGTTACCTTTGAATACCCAGTAATTTACCAAAAAGTCACGTTCAAGCAAAACAAAATTCTTTTAATGTTGCTATAACAGAAATTTTAGAAACTTGAGAAATCGCAAACTAGCAAGAAAGTTGGGAGAGCATTTCATTTTTGTTACCTTAACGAAGCTGAAAGATAACGAAGGAACTCCAGAATAGGCAAGAAAGGGGTAAGCCGTATCAGCAATTGACAAAGGTTTTCTATTAGAAGAGGTGACAAAAACAATTTTTTAGACACCAAAAAAAAAAAAAAAATAAAACAATTCTAGTTAACAGTCACCCTAAAAACACCGTATTCACATTAGTATCTTAAGCACATAATTAACAGATTTTGTAATTTAAAAAAAAAAAAAAAAAAAAAATTATGCATAAATTATGAAAAATACCCATGCAAAAATGACCTGTCTGGATCCTTACATGAAATTCTTGGAGTCTACTTTATCAGAAAGTTTTGCATCACCGTTAGAATTAGGGTCAGACACCTGCATGGAAACATAACTCAGAATTACCAGCTGCATGGTGCCAAACACCCACGTTTGGTTCATTACATTTCCAAAAACAAATATCCTTACCTCCTTTAATGTTTTTTGGATCATAGTATACATAAGAGGGCTACCAGACACTTGAAGTGGTCCAGCACCTAAGGGGAGGCAACCACAAACAACATTAGCCATGTGAAAGCAACAAGAACCGTTCTGAGTTATTAAATCCATCAACCGCCATCAATACCTGACCTTTTAAAAGTGACTGCATGCAAAGAAAGTACTTAAAAAGGCAAAGTTCACCTTTTTTTCTAAAATAAAAGCTCCCCCACGTACCAATATACCAGTAAAGTACCTCTGTTGTACAAAAATACAAGTTTTCTTTGGTTTTGAAGACCAGGCCTCCCCTCCATCCATGGCTGTAGTTTGCAGATAATTTCAGAAACTTCCTGGTATAAAAACACAGGACAGACCAGCCAGTATGACCCAGGAAAGTTTACCAGCTGTCAGCATACCTTCACCCAACAACCAACTTTTCACAGCACCCCTGGCATTCCTCCATGTGTGAATTTGCCTGACTTCCCCAGCGTCCCTTTGGAAGGCCTCAGGTTGCATGCTAAATTCCCTGGAGCCACATGCAGCCCACGGGACATCCCTGATGTAGTGCAAGTGCCTGCCCGATTGAATTGATGGGGTCTCCCATTATATTGTTACAGTAAATCTAAAAAGGAG
The DNA here is from genome assembly GCA_037952835.1 of Lithobates septentrionalis. Lineage (NCBI taxonomy): Eukaryota > Metazoa > Chordata > Amphibia > Anura > Ranidae > Lithobates > Lithobates septentrionalis. The sequence goes on along the minus strand of JBBDGP010000561.1, from coordinate 4,079,159 downwards.
ATTGTAAAGGAATTGTACAATCAGATTGTATAGTGTATGGCCACATTTATACACCTAAAATTACCTAGTTGTGCTTTCAGTGTCATTAATTGTTAAAATGGCACACTAAACTGAAGAAAAACACATTGCCACATGAAAAAAAAAACAGGTGACTGGCTGCCCTGTGTGGGTCACTGGAAAAACAAGCCAAAAAACATGCAGTCACACTACTCTAGGTGTGAATGGGGCCTGAAAGTGCAATTGGTGCGTTTACAGAAGAACAATGAGGCTCCATTCACATCTGTTTCCAAACACATGGCAAACTGCACAGAAAATGTGCGCTTTGCCATGCGTTACATAAATGCTGCAAATATGCATAGTGTGTCGTCATCACATGTTAAAGACCCCAAGTGGGGCAAACACTGAACTGCAGTAAAGCACCATGCCCATGCATTGCTCCAAAAATAGTTCTGGAGCTTCTCTGGGGCGATTGTTGCATGTAGGGCAGTCTATTCAAGTGAATGGGTTGCCCTATGCCGAGCAAGTGAAAACACTCCAAAACACATAAAACAAATGCATGTGGTAATGAGAGTTTGTTAGGTGGAGATGTGAATGAGGCCTCATGACTAAGCGTCTGTCCACTCCCTCCTACCGTGTTTCCCCGAAAGTAAGACAGTGTCTTACTTTCTTTTTATCCCTAAAAGCCCCACTATGTCTTACTTTCGGGGTATGTCTTATATTGGGAAAATATGTTGGGGGGCTTTGGTGAGATATCAGGGGTCTTAACAGACCTCTGATATCTCCCCCTTGAGACAGAGAAAGAGACAGAGGATAGAGATTCCCCAGTCCCTTTCTCTGCAGCGTCAGCTGCACTGAGAATGAAAGGAGAGAAGACAGCGGCTTCTCTCCATTCATAAACTGACACATCGTAATCACAGAAGATTACAATGTTTCAGTTATGTGAATGGACAGAGTCAGCTGACTGTCTATTCACAAAGGAAGGAGGGGGAGGACGGAGGAACGGAGGGGGAGAACGGAGGGGGACAGAGAAGGAGGGGGGAACGGAGGGGACAGCGGGGAGGCACAGAGGAGGAAAGCGGAACGGAGGGGGAGAACGGAGGGGGACAGAGAAGGAGGGGGGAACGGAGGGGACAGCGGGGAGGCACAGAGGAGGAAAGCGGAACGGAGGGGGAGAACGGAGGGGGACAGAGAAGGAGGGGGGAACGGAGGGGACAGCGGGGAGGCACAGAGGAGGAAAGCGGAACGGAGGGGGAGAACGGAGGGGGACAGAGACCCGCACCCCCAGCGGCCCGCACCCCCAGCCCCACTCTTTGTACCGCACGTCACTGGAGGCAAATCCCCCAGTGTTTCCCCGAAAGTAAGACATATGTCTTACTTTCGGGGTACGGCTTATATTAGCTGACCCCTCTGAAACTCCCGATACGTCTTACAATCGGGGGTGTCTTACTATCGGGGAAACACGGTATGTACTTGTATAAAGATGCCATACACTATGAAATCTGTACAATTTCCTTTAGATTTACCTGAAACTATGGAATAGAAAGACACATCTGAACAACCCATTCAATTTGTACCAAATCAGACAGCTAGCTAGATAGCTGATGGGAGATCTAAAGGAGATTGTACAGGTAGTGGGTGGAAGGTAGTATTGTAATGAGGGAGGTATGTCCAGAGTGGTGAACATGCCCTCTTCTGTGATGCAACAAGGAAGTGATGGCTTCTGGGAGATGACCTAACAGGAAGTGAATGCTGCTACAAGCTACAGGAAGTGATGTAATCTAACAATACATAAAAAAAAAAAAAAAAAAAAAAAAGAGGATACAAGATTCTAAATATCATGTGAATAAGGTAAGAGAGAAAAGCACATTGGGATGGCTGGGCCAGGAATAGCATTGGAAAACACTATTCATTATGAAAAGTGAAATTCTGCCCAAAAAGGTGAACTTATCCTTTAAAGTTTTGGATAGAATGGAGAAGTAATAAAAACACCCATTAAAGCGGAGTTCCACCCAAAAGTGGAACTTCCGCTCATCGGATTCCTCCCCCCCTCCGGTGTCACAGTTGAGACAGGTCTAAGACAGGTCTAAGACCGGTATCTGCACCCACTTCTGGGAATAGACTCCCATGGGAGTCACGCCCCCTCCCGCACTCCCCCGCTGTCTCCTGGGAAAGACACAGGTCCCAGGAGATAGCGGGGACCATTGAGAAAGCGTAGCGCGACTCGCGCATGCGCAGTAGGGAATCGGGAAGTGAAGCCGCAACGCTTCACTTCCTGATTCCCTCACTGAGAATGGCGGTGGCAGCACCCGAGGAACGAGGGACGGTTCGGTCTCGGGTGCCGACATCGCTGGACCCCGGGACAGGTGAGCGACCTTAAGTTAAGAGCCAGGTTTTTTTTTAGCGTCGTGTGGGTTGTCAGCACCTGGGGCAAGGCAAGTAATTTGCGCTCGCTAACCCTTACTTACTCACAGTCAATAACTCCAATGTAACACTGTTACATAAGGATTATAGGCTGGCCAGAAAGTGACACTAAAAACCTGTTATAAAAAGGGGGAACTCCTTATTATGCCTAATGCATCGTGACAGTGGCATGTAAACTGCCCTCATCTGCTGCCTAATGGAGCTTAAGGCTCGGTTCACACTACCGCGACTTGGGATCCGACTTTAGGCCCTCAAGTCGCCCCAGAAAGAGATTCACATTACAGTGAATGGGAGCGTCTTAATAGACACTACTGAAGTCGCTCCGACTTCAGAGCGTACTCCCTGTACTACTTTGATCCGACTTTGATCCGACTTCAGCCTATTGACTATCATTGAAGTCGGATCGCCGTCTCGCATGATCCGACTTCGGCATGCGACTTGTGCTTGAGGGGGAACTCCGCGCCAAATTTTAAATAAAAATCCGGCATGGGTTCCCCCTCCAAGGGCATACCAGGCCCTTGGGTCTGGTATGGACCTTGAGGGGAACCCCCTACGCCGAAAAGACGGCGTGGGGGGGTCCCCCCCAATCCATACCAGACCCTTATCCGAGCGCGCAGCCCGGCCGGACAGGAATGGGGGTGGGGACGAGCGAGCGCCCCCCCTCCTGAACCGTACCAGGCCGCATGCCCTCAACATGGGGGGTTGGTGCCTTGGGGGAGGGGGGCGCGCTGCGGCCCCCCCACCCCAAAGCACCTTGTCCCCATGTTGATGAGGACAAGGGCCTCTTCCCGACAACCCTGGCCGTTGGTTGTCGGGGTCTGCGGGCGGAGGGCTTATCGGAATCCGGGAGCCCCCTTTAATAAGGGTGCCCCCAGATCCCGGCCCCCACCCTATGTGAATGAGTATGGGGTACATCGAACCCCTACCCATTCACCTAGGGAAAGTGTCAATTAAAAAAAAAAAACACTACACAGATTTTTAAAGTAATTTATTAGACAGCTCCGGGGGTCTTCTTCCGACTTCGGGGGTCTCTCCGGTTCTTCTCCGCGCTCTCCGGGTCTTCTGCCGGGCTCCTCCGCTATTTTCTGCTCTTTTGCTATAGCGGAGGAGCCCGGTCTCCTGCCTTCTTCTCTTCGGGGGTCTCCGGCTCTTCTCCGCGCTCTCCGGGTCTTCTGCCGGGCTCCTCCGCTATTTTCTGCTCTTTTGCCGCTCTTTTGCTATAGCGAAGGAGCCCAGTCTTCAATCTTCTGCCCTCTTCTCCTGATGTTGACACGACGCTCTCTGGGGCTGGAATGCACTCTGAGCGCTCCGCTCTGACTTATATAGGCGGTGACCCCGCCCCCTTATGCCGTCACAGTCCCTGGGCATGCTGGGACTGTGACGGTTTAGGGGCGTGGTCATCACCCGATGACCACGCCCCCTTATGTCGTCATAATCCCAGCATGCCCAGGGACTGTGACGGCATAAGGGGGCGGGGTCACCGCCTTTATAAGTCAGAGCAGAGCGCACAGAGAGCATTCTAGCCGGAGAGAGCGTCGTGTCAACATCAGAAGAGAAGAGGGCAGAAGACCGAAGACCGTGCTCCTCCGCTTTAGCAAAAGAGCGGCAAAAGAGCAGAAGAGAGCGGAGGAGCCCGGCAGAAGATCCGGAGAGCGTGGAGAAGAACCGGAGAGACCCCCGAAGTCGGAAGAAGACCCTCGGAGCTGTCTAATAAAATACTTTAAAAATCTATGTAGTGTTTATTTTTAAATTGACACTTTTTCCCTAGGTGAATGGGTAGGGGTACGATGTACCCCATACTCATTCACATAGGGTGGGGGGCCGGGATCTGGGGGCCCCCTTATTAAAGGGGGCTCCCGGATTCCGATAAGCCCTCCGCCCGCAGACCCCGACAACCAACGGCCAGGGTTGTCGGGAAGAGGCCCTTGTCCTCATCAACATGGGGACAAGGTGCTTTGGGGTGGGGGGGCCGCAGCGCGCCCCCCTCCCCCAAGGCACCAACCCCCCATGTTGAGGGCATGCGGCCTGGTACGGTTCAGGAGGGGGGGGGGCGCGCTCGCCCCCACCCCCATTTCTGTCCGGCCAGGCTGCGTGCTCGGATAAGGGTCTGGTATGGATTGGGGGGGACCCCCCACGCCGTCTTTTCGGCGTAGGGGGGTTCCCCTCAAGGTCCATACCAGACCCAAGGGCCTGGTATGCTCCTGAAGGGGGAACCCATGCCGGTTTTTTATTTAAAATTTGGCGCAGAGTTCCCCCACAGTGGCGGGGATCCAAGTCGGATCCCCGTTCATTGAAAGTCGGACACATGTGGCAGGGCAAAGTCGGATCCACAAGTCGTGTTGAAGTCGCGTTGAAGTCGCGTTGCAAAGTCGCATTGAAGTCGTGTTGCCCCTGTGTGAACCGAGCCTCAGGGTGGCAAAAACATGACTTCTACTGCATATGCTCATACAACCCAACTGCACATCTAAATGAAGCCCAAGTGACACTTTAAATAAAATACAAAAAAAGTGAAAGTAGCATTCCAGTGCTGCTGATCTTCTGCTGCCTTTTTGCAGCTACTTCCTGCCTACATATGTCCCCTGCGGTGACTTCATTGCTCTGGTGGGTTTCCGGTCACCATGAAATACTGGAGCCCAGCTGCACATAAGGAGTGGTAAATTGTTGATGGTACACAGGGCTTTATCAGGACTCTTTAAAGACTCTTCTAAAGCATATCCAGCTGCCTATTCTCCCCTCCATCTCACACCAGAGCTGCACAATTCTAGCTAAAATGAGAATCACGATTCTCTAATATTGCAACAACTGCCATTTTACTCTTTAGGGTCTCTGCAAAAAAAAAAAAAAAAAAAACGTTCAGAGGGAAGACGAAGACGACGGCGGCGGCGACGACGCTCAGATGCTGAGTTTAGAGGCATTTCAAGCGCTAAACGCAGTAACTCGCATTTTGCCGCGTTTCGTTTACAGCAGTTTTCCATTTTGACCATTTAAAAAGGCTTCTAAAAACGCAAACGCGGCATGTAAATGCGGCAAAACAGACCTTTTGAATGTGGGTTACTATCTGTCAAGTTAAATAGTTTAGGAGAGGTTGTAAAAATGTCCCGTGTACATTAAGCCTTAAACTTTCATAATTCAACTAACCCTCAGCGAAGGAGTTGTCATTCCAGGAGAGCGAGAGCAGTATTATACTGTAAGATACTTGGCAGGCTGCCTGAATTCTGTCAGATAGAGCAGAGAACAGCTCTCCACTGAATCAGAGATAGCGGTTTTAAGATAGTGAGGGGGGAGAAGGGTCCCAGGACACGATTTCTGGCCGCCATGGCAACCTGGCGCCTGGGGTTTGTACGAGCCCTGCATTAGTCAAATATATGTCTCCAAGACAGCCGTCTTTGTTAGGGGTGTACTGGTGACAACCCCAACTATTGTCACGATGGCTACATACAAAGTATGAATTGCAGGAAGCTCGACATGTTTCACGGGGAACCGCTTCTTCAGGAGCTTATACACACAAACACAATTTCTGACACCTATGCAGGATCAAACCAAGTCAGCAAAGCTCTCCCACAGTATTCAAAATATTCTTAACTGCTTCAGATCCGGGCCATTGCCAAATGACGGCAACAGCGCGGATCTAAATTGCCGGGACTACGTCCATTGACGTCGTCCCGTGCACGAGCGGCCTGCGCGCCCCCTGCGATCAGCGAGTCTATGAGACTCGCCTGATCACAGATCAGAGTAAGGGGTTGGTCCCAACCCCTTACCACATGATCAGCTGTCAGCCAATGACAGCTGATCATGTGATGTAAACAGAGCCGGTAATCGGCTATTTTTCCTCCTCGCGCTGACAGCGTGAGGAGGGAAAAAAAACCCGATCACCGGCGGCCGTGATCGGGACATCAGTCCCGATCACGGCGATCTTATAACAAAAAGCAATAGGCAGCAGTGCTGCCTACCAGTGCCCACCATATTAACCCATCAGTGCCCACAGTGCCATCAATCAGCGCCACCCATCAGTGCCCACAGTGCCACCCATCAGCGCCACCCATCAGTGCCCACAGTGCCACCCATCAGCGCCACCCAGTGCCCACAGTGCCACCCATCAGCGCCACCCATCAGTGCCCACAGTGCCACCCATCAGCGCCACCCATCAGTGCCCACAGTGCCACCCATCAGTGCCCACAGTGCCACCCATCAGTGCCCACAGTGCCACCCATCAGTGCCCACAGTGCCACCCATCAGCGCCACCCATCAGTGCCCACAGTGCCACCCATCAGCGCCACCCATCAGTGCCCACAGTGCCACCCATCAGCGCCACCCATCAGTGCCCACAGTGCCACCCATCAGCGCCACCCATCAGTGCCCACAGTGCCACCCATCAGCGCCACCCATCAGTGCCACCCATCAGTGCCCACATCAGCGCCACCCATCAGCACCCACATCAGTGCCGCCCATCAGCGCCGCCCATCAGTGCCGCCCATCAGCGCCGCCCATCAGTGCCGCCCATCAGCGCCGCCCATCAGTGCCGCCCATCAGCGCCGCCCATCAGCGCCGCCCATCAGTGCCGCCCATCAGTGCCGCCTTAACTGTCCCCATCAGTGCCGCCTTAACTGTGCCCATCAGTGCCGCCTTAACTGTGCCCATCAGTGCCGCCTTAACTGTGCCCATCAGTGCCGCCTTAACTGTGCCCATCAGTGCCGCCTTAACTGTGCCCATCAGTGCCGCCTTAACTGTGCCCATCAGTGCCGCCTTAACTGTGCCCATCAGTGCCGCCTTAACTGTGCCTATCAGTGCCCATCAGTGCAGCCTATCAGTGCCCACCAGTGCCGCCTATCAGTGCCCACCAGTGCCGCCTCATCAGTGCATATCAATGAAGGAGAAAAATTACCTGTTTGCAAAATTTTATAACAAACTATTAAACATGATTTTTTTTTTTTCTAAATTTTCCATCTTTTTTTGTTTGTTTAGCAAAAAATAAAAACCCCAGCTGTGATTAAATACCACCAAAAGAAAGCTCTATTTGTGGGAAAAAAATGCTAAAAATTTCATTTGGGTACAGTGTTGTATGACCGCGCAATTGTCATTCAAAATGCGACAGCGCTGGAAGCTCAAAATTGGTCTGGGCAGGAGGGGGGTTTAAGTGCCCGGTAAGCAAGTGGTTAAATGAATAGTCAGTAAAAGGCGTGAATAGAACGTCTAGGTAGTTTCCGAGAAGCACTTCAGTGCCATAAATAGCGTCTTTGTGGCACTGAATAGTTGGGGTTGTCACCAGTAAACCCCCCCCCCCCCCAAACGTAGACAACTGTCATGGAGACATATCTGTTTTCTCAATTACTGTCTCAAATTCTTCTTTTATATTTATGTGGTGTGTTTAATAAAATATGTTACTTTTTATCAGTGGTGACTATAAAGTCCATTTTTCCAGTTATATTTTTTCCTCAATTCCTGTAACTGAACTGGGCCAAGTAGCCTACGCCTTAACAAAAATAAATTAAAAAAAAAAAAAAAAAAAAAAGGGAGCATAGCAATAACCCCCATTATAGCATCTTCATTCTACACATCAACTGGTGTGTGCACTTCACACCATATATTGCTCACTTCCAAAAGTGATTCCTGCAGCATTTTCCTCCCATGAACCGAAAAGCAAAAGATAAGATCATACCTTGAATAGCACCATCCAGGCTGATATAAGATATCGTTTTCAGATGCAGAGTTGAAAGGTACCCCTATAAAAGGAAAGCATTTAGCTGTGATGAACAGGTAAAATCCAAAACAACCAGTCAGTCAACCTGCTCACATCCCCGGCACCCTAATATCTGCTTAAATGGAGACAACTGCAGTCAAAGTTCAAACAAAAAATAATCCTCCATCAGTAGCATACAAGGGAGAGATGGAAGAACACATTGAAAGCGTGACAGGAAAGCTTTAGCACCACCTCCTGAACCACACCCCAACGCATGTCACTCCAGGGCTTGAAGGGGTTGTAAACCCTCATGTATTTTCACCTTAATGCATCCTATGCAATAAAATGAAAAAATACCTGGCAGTCACTGCGTGCCCCCCCCCCCCCCCCCCCCCCCATATTTTATTTTACTTACCTGAGCCCCTTCATCTCCTCGGTGGGGACGCACTGTCCGTCTCTCGCGGTCCCGGCTCTTGATTGGATAGATTTATAGCAGCACAGCCATTGGCTGCTGCTGTCAATCAAATCTAATGACGCGGGCACAGGGGCCGAGTCCAGCATTCGTGTCTGTGGACGCAAATGCTGGATTCGGGAGCATGGTTATTGATGCGGGGAGCCGACTGATCAGGGCCACTCTCTGCAAAATGAGCTGCAAAAAGTGGAAGTAATGTTTGTTATTTTTAAAAAAGAAAAAACAATCCTTTACAAATCACTTTAAATCGTTTGTTTGGACCAAACCATTTCCCTTCACCAAGGTCACTTTCACACTAAGGCCATGTTAGCGGTAAAGCACTGCTAGTCTTCGTATAGTTTCCGTGGCTTTTTTAGCAGCTTTTAACCCCCGCTAGCGACCGAAAAAGGGTTAAAAGCATCTATGCGCTTTGCAGGCACTGGCCATTAATTTCAAGGACTGGGGCATTTTGAAAAAGCTGTACACAGCACTCCTAAAACTGCCCCAAAGATGCCGTTTGCAGGACTTTCCATCCTGCAAGTGCACCGCACCAGTGTGAAAGCACTTGGGCTTTCACACTGAGGCTGCAGAAGAGGCAGTTTACATGTGCAAAAACACCGTTAAAGAACCTCAGTGTGAAAGCGGCCCAAGTGCTGAGGCAGCTCTAAGCACTGTATGTACAAGTTCATGCTTTGGACGTATGTATGTCCAGGAGATTAACTAGTTAAACAAATTTAAATTTTTTTTTAAACTGAGGTCAATAAAGTTGGTTATCAGGTTAGGGTCTTGCATGTATAGAATGTTTTTTGTTCTTTTCAGTTTTATTATTCTTTGGCCTTTCCCTTTTGATTCAGCTGGTTGCCTTTTTATTTTTCAGAATTTTCTCAGTGAAACTTCATGAGAAATACATTTTTGGGTCTCCACATCTGTAATTTACACCAACAGTGCTGCAGATGCATTTTAGGGCTTAGCACAGTCCCATACCATGGAGATATCTATATCTATATTTTACACACCTCCTTTTGTCTAGCTTTGTTCTGGCCTTTTTTTGCCAGAGCCGAAACAGATTTCGATTTTGTTTCCAATGGGTTGATTTGGCCTAAAATTGAGAAATCTCCACTTCCACCTCCATGATTAAGCCTATTACAGCTGAAACGCCTTAGTGAGTGTGGTTTGGGAGGGGGTGGAGCTGAAGCCATCCCATCGTATGTGCAATTGATCAGCTTTTGGTGTGCACTTCCATGTTTCTGCGCATCAGGCAACCCAAGCCCTGTGGGAGATGAAGTCAACAGGGATTTAATCACCGGGGTGACCAAATTAATGGAGCTTCGCTACATGTTTGAGAGTGAGTGTCCTCCATTGGTGCCCAAGGCTGGTAGAACAATTTCAAACTTGATAAAAGCAATTTAGATCTCAAACAAGCATTAGACCTTTTCTAGTTTGACATCCATTTGTCACGCCCTACTTGCTTTATTTAGGTCTAAATCCAAATTATATGAACGGAAGAGACTAAAGAAAAACTCCAGTTGTCAGTCTTACCTCTAGCCACTCAGTGGCACCAACAGCTCCAAAATCACCAGCACTCCAGCTTGCAAACACAATGCTCCGCCTAGGTTTATACTGATCTAGGAAGGTGGGAAAAAAAAAAAAAAAGTGTAAAAAACAGGGTATAAAAAGTACTACATTATTTTGTCATCCTTTTAAGGGGCACAGGTGATTAGAACGAAAAACACAACCCCCTTCTCTATACAGGGAGGATTGGCAATTTGCCACTTCGTCAACTGTCCATTCCCAACTGTAGTAGGGGCAGTGTGGTGTGCGTTTCAGTGCATCACACATCTTAGCACGAAATTTACGTGTACAAAAAACCTATACAACTTTTCTGTAAGTCCTTGTGGTGACAGGCATTTTACAAAGCATTAAATTCAGGGCCAACTATTTTTAAAAAAAAATTGTTTTTTTAATCTAGTTTTTCTTCAAGACTCTTCTGTATATTGCTGCTGGAGCTCATCTCATCATGGGTCTCCTATAAGTTCACATAGAGGACTTTTTGGTCGACGTGTTGGACTGCAGAACCTGTTTCTAAAGGGCTTGTGCCACATGGCCTTTAAAAAAGGAGGAGCAACATCTTCAGATCCACCCGAGACCATTATTAAAATGATGCATGAAAGTGAGACCCCAAATTGTGGGGGCTGGACATCAGTTTGTAAGTGTCTATAAAGACAAAGGGGTTACAACTTGAGTTTTTCTCACCTCCAACCTTCCTGTGTCATTGCAAAGATTAGCAGATCTACAGGTAGCTCTGAACTCAGAAATTTTGCATGAAAATCACTCAGACTCCTTGCTTGAAGTATTTGGGTCTAGCCCTGAACACTGCTCAGGCCAGCGGGTGCGCATATATATATATATATATATATATATATATATATATATATATATATATATATATATATATATATATATATATATATATATATATATATATATATATATATATATATATATAGTGTCACAGTAATGTCTTCAGCGCCCCCCCCCTTCATATCACCCCCCCACACCATTATCCTCTGCCACCCTTCACATCACCCCCTACAGTAGTGTCCTGTGCCAACCCACCATCAGTGTGAGGAAAGGATCATAATAGGGAATACACTAATGCGCAGCTATGTCAATTAAACATAAAACTAAAAAAAGTGCAAAAAAAGCGTCAAATTTGAGAAAACCAGAAACTGCTGCAACCCCTAATAAGGTACACACTCTCACCGATGTAAGAAAAATTTGGTGCACTGTTCCAAATCTAGAAACACAAGCCCTTAGCCAACATAAAAGCATGTATGTATGTATGTATGTATGTATGTATGCATGCATCTCCCCCCCCCCCCCCCATATCAGCAGTGCTATGCATAACAGATCTGTGAAAATATACAAGTATTGAGTATGATAAATGACTAAATGTCCAAAAACCACCAACTGTTGGTGCAAGTTGAAAAATGTGTGTAAACGTCTGAAATGCACATTCACATCAAACAATACAGGAAATCGTGCAATGCATTCATATTGTCACAATAACATGTCAGGAAACCTCCATGGGACACCTCCGTGTGCAGTACCTGCTCACCTTAGGTTTAACTCCGCCTTTTAATGTATCAAAGACTTGGAATAGCTCCAGTTAAGGATATCTTCCTTATGGCAAACAGTAGATGAACTGGATACCCACGACAAAGGGAACAGCATAGTATGCCTTTAAACAATGTATTTTTATCCAGTTAAACACTTACATCCAATCCACTTGCCATATAGCAGCAAAATAAAACAATCCTCGGAATGGTGAATCACCTCCTCACCGCAATACTACCGTGTTGGATACACAGGAAGAGACATCACTGGCTATGCCCGACCCATCGTGTCCTCATCACATTACTTCCTCAGGGTAGGGAGCCATGACTAACGCCCACATTAAGTAGCTGCTGTATGTTTAACAGTTGCCATAGTGACCAATGATTCATCGGGACCAGTTTCTCATTACACTATTAAATTGATTTCAAATGGTCCTAACCTCATATTAGACAATTTTGATTATGTAACAATACCACCCAAATGATTGCATATAAAATTAAATTACAATAAAAAAAAAAAAAAAAAAAAAAAAAAACAACTTAAAAAAAAAAACACCCACTTATTAAAATGTTAATATATTTAACCACTTCAGCCCCGGACCATTTGGCTGGCCAAAGACCAGAGCATTTTTTGCGATTCGGCACTGACAATTGCGCGGTCGTGTGACTTTGCACCCAAAGAAAATTGACATCCTTTTTTTCCCCCACAAATAGAGCTTTCTTTTGGTGGTATTTGATCGCCTCTGCGGTTTTTATTTTTTGCTTTAGAAAACAAAAAAAAAGCAATATTTACTTTTTGCTATAATAAATATCCCTCAAAACAAAAATCAAAAAAAATCATTTCCTCAGTTTAGGCCAATACGTATTCTTCTACAACATATTTTTTGAAAAAAAAAAAAAAAAAAAAAAAAAAAAAAAAAATCGCAATAGGCGTTTGATTGGTTTGCGCAAAAGTTATTGCGTCTACAAGATAGGGGATAGTTTTAGGACTATTTTTTTTTTTTTACTAGTAATGGCGGCGATCTGCGATTTTTAATCGGGACTGCGACATTATGGTGAACACGGACAATTTTGACACATTTTTAGGACCATTGGCATTTTTACAGCGATCAATGCTTTAAAATTGCATTGATTACTGTAAAAATGTCACTTGCAGTAAAGGCATTAACCACTAGGGGGCAGTGAAGGGGTTAATGTGTATCCTAGTGTGTGTTCTAACTAAAAGGGGGATGTGGACTGTGCAGGGGACAGGACAGATCGTCTGTTCATACTCTGTATGAACAGACTGTCTGTTCTCCCCTCAGAGAACCGGAAACTGCTTACACACAGATCCCAGTTCTCTGTGTGCAAACAGTTTCTGGTTCGGCATGCGGTTAAAAAAAGATCCATCTTTATTCCACCTCTATTTTCAGATTAGAGAAACCCCCACCCCCAAGGACATTATAGTCTCCTGCCCATATAATTAGGTAATCGATAAATCTTCTGTAAAAGGTACTAACTCCTTGAGTGACTGCGCACAAACTTCTTCCCATTTAGACAGATTAGCGACACTGAGCGCATATTTGCACCCATTGCTCTAATCTGCATGTAGTATTCTTTGTTATGCCAAAATTAGTTATATAAACCATAACCCAGACATTCCAAGATTTTTCTTTGCTTTTCAGATTACAAAATTTATCCAAGGCCCATTTTGATGCTTGTATACAAGGAAACATCTGCTGTTGCTAGCAGATAGTTGATTCTCCAATTCTAAATCTTGTAATATTTGTATGAGTTGTTTAGTATCCTTAAAATAGGATCTGGTTTACTGAACCAGGAGGTTGCAGATACCAATCTATATATTCCTCCAATCTTGCATTCACCGATTGGATCTAGTTTATGATGGATCTCCCTGGTATGTTATTTGAATCCTTATGTAATTTCAGAACTATATAATTGGTACCCTACAGGTATCCGGTAATACATACCATCCCTTCTCCTTAAAGCGGTTGTATACCCGCTGACTTTTTTTTTTTATACCCCTGTAAGGCAAAAAGGCATAATGAGCTAGTATGCACCGCATACTAGCTCATTATGAAATACTTACCTTTGAACGAGGCGTCGGTATCTTAGCTGGTCCACGCCGAGGTAGCTCACATAATTGCCTCAGCGTGTCTTCCAGGTATCGCAGCTCCAGTACTTTGAGTGGCTGGAGCCGTGATGTCATCACTCCCGCGCGCGGGATTTTTCCCCAGCAAGGTCTGGCATTTGCCGGGCCTTCAGCCGAGAATCCCCTGTGCGCATGCGCTGCTGCAGTCAGCGGCTCATAGCAAGGGGAGCATCTCCTAAACCGTACAGGTTTAGGAGATTTTTTTTTACCTACAGGTAAGCCTTATCATAGGCTTACCTGTAGGTAAAAGTTAAAAAATTTACTATACAACCGCTTTAAGGATCTTCCGCTTAATACCTTTTTTAAATCAGGGTCTCCAGCTCTTCCGGGATTGCTTGGTCGGTTTGTCCTTAATTTTTGATAAGTAATTATCACTCAGTTCATTCGTGTTGGGTGGTGCCAGTGACATCACTTCCACTGCCTGAGACACAGAAGTATTGCGTTGAGGAGGCAATTCACCGTCCGAGGATTGTTTTAATTTTGCTCTATATACTACACATCAAGCGGATTGGATGTGTTAACTGGATTAAAATACATAATTTAAAAAAGGCATACTGTGCCATTAGTTTGTTCCCTTTTGTCCTGAGTATCCACCCTTAAGAGAAGTTCAACTTTAAAATTTGCCATAAGAGGAAGATATCCTTAGCCGGAGCTATAAACAGGTCTTTAATACATTAAAAAAGGCGAGGTTAAACCTGTAATGGTTTTAAACCTAAGGTGAGCAGGTGTTTCGTCACATTTGGCTACCCGCTGGAGTGCGCATGCGCGACGCCGCCATATGAGTTTCAACAGTTTTAGGACAAAAAAAAAAAAAAAAAACCCTAAAACCGTCACGAAGTGACGTTCCGTCACTGCCATCTTGCTACACCTCGCAACACTTATGTAATTTCACGGATTTGTTATGCACAACACTAAAATATACACACACACACACACACACACACACACACTTGTGCTCATAAGTTTACATACCCTGCAATAAAATCAATAATGGCAACAGAAACAGCCCAAATGACCCCAATAAAAAGTTTACATACCCTGGTGATTTTGGCCTGACATACACACAAGTTGACACAAAGGGGTTTGAGTGCCTATTAACCACTTCAGCCCCGGAAGGATTTACCCCCTTCCTGACCAGAGCACTTTTTACAATTCGGCACTGCGTCGCTTTAACTGCTAATTGCGCGGTCATGCAATGCTCTACCCAAACGAAATTTGCGTCCTTTTCTTCCCACAAATAGAGCTTTCTTTTGATGGTATTTAATCACCTCTGCCGTTTTTATTTTTTGCGCTATAAACGGAAAAAGACTGAAAATTTTGAAAAAAAATGATATTTTCTACTTTTTGTTATAAAAAAAATCCAATAAACTAAATTTTAGTCATACATTTAGGCCAAAATGTATTCGGCCACATGTCTTTGGTAAAAAAAATGTCAATAAGCGTATATTTATTGGTTTGCGCAAAAGTTATAGCGTCTACAAACTAGGGTACATTTTCTGGAATTTACACAGCTTTTAGTTTATCTGACTATGTCATTTCTTGAGGTGCTAAAATGGCAGGGCAGTACAAAACCCCCCCAAATGACCCCATTTTGGAAAGTAGACACCCCAAGGAAATTGCTGAGAGGCATGTTGAACCCATTGAATATTTTTTTTTTTTGTCCCAAGTGATTGAATAATGACAAAAAAAAAAAAAAAAAAAAAAAAAAAAATTTACAAAAAGTTGTCACTAAATGATATATTGCTCACACAGGCCATGGGCATATGTGGAATTGCACCCCAAAATACATTCAGCTGCTTCTCCTGAGTACGGGGATACCACATGTGTGGCACTTTTTGGGAGCCTAGCCGCGTACGGGGCCCCGAAAACCCAGCACCACCTTCAGGATTTCTAAGGGCATACATTTTTGATTTTACTCCTCACTACCTATCACAGTTTTGAAGGCCATAAAATGCCAAGATGGCACAAACCCCCCCCAAATTACCCCATTTTGGAAAGTAGACACCCCAAGCTATTTGCTGAGAGGCATGGTGAGTATTTTGCAGCTCTCATTTGTTTTTGAAAATGAAGAAAGACCAGAAAAAAAAATTTTTTTTTTCTTTTTTCAATTTTCAAAACTTTGTGACAAAAAGTGAGGTCTGCAAAATACTCACTATACCTCTCAGCAAATAGCTTGGGGTGTCTACTTTCCAAAATGGGGTAATTTGGGGGGGGTTTGTGCCACCTGGGCATTCCATGGCCTCTGAAACTGTGATAGGCAGTGAAGAGTGAAATCAAAAATTTACGGCCTTAGAAAGCCTGAAGGCGGTGCTTGGTTTTCGGGGTCCCGTGCGCGGCTAGGCTCCCAAAAAGTCCCACACATGTGGTATCCCCGTACTCAGGAGAAGCAACAGAATTTATTTTGGGGTGTAATTTCACATATTCCCATGGCATGTTTGAGCAATATAACATTTAGTGACAACTTTGTGCAAAAAAAAAAAAAAAAAAAAATTTGTCTCTTTCCCGCTACTTGTGTCACAATATAAAATATTCCATGGACTCGACATGCCTCTCAGCAAATAGCTTGGGGTGTCTACTTTCCAAAATGGGGTCATTTGGGGGGGGTTTGAACTGTCCTGGCATTTTATGCACAACATTTAGAAGCTTATGTCACACATCACCCACTCTTCTAACCACTTGAAGACAAAGCCCTTTCTGACACTTTTTGATTACATGAAAAAATTATTTTTTTTTGCAAGAAAATTACTTTGAACCCCCAAACATTATATATTATTTTAAAGCAAATGCCCTACAGATTAAAATGGTGGGTGTTTCATTTTTTTTTTTTCACACAGTATTTGCGCAGCGATTTTCAAACGCATTTTTTGGGGAAAAAACACACTTTTTTAAATTTTAATGCACTAAAACACACTATATTGCCCAAATGTTTGATGAAATAAAAAAGATGATCTTAGGCCGAGTACATGGATACCAAACATGACATGCTTTAAAATTGCGCACAAACGTGCAGTGGCAACAAAATTAATACATTTTTAAAAGCCTTTAAAAGCCTTTACAGGTTACCACTTTAGATTTACAGAGGAGGTCTACTGCTAAAATTACTGCCCTCGATCTGACCTTCGCGGTGATACCTCACATGCATGGTGCAATTGCTGTTTACATTTGACGCCAGACCGCCGCTTGCGTTCGCCTTAGCGCGAGAGCAGGGGGGACAGGGGTGCTTTTTATTTATTTTTTTTCTTTATTATTTTTTTGCTTTTTTATCTTATTTTTAAACTGTTCCTTTCATTTTTTTTTTTTAAATCATTTTTATTGTTATCTCAGGGAATGTAAATATCCCCTATGATAGCAATAGGTAGTGACAGGTACTCTTTTTTGAAAAAATTGGGGTCTATTAGACCCTATATCTCTCCTCTGCCCTCAAAGCATCTGACCACACCAAGATCGGTGTGATAAAATGCTCCCCCAATTTCCCAATGGCGCTATTTACATCCGGCGAAATCTAAGTCATAAAATGCTCGTAGCTTCCGGTTTCTTAGGCCATAGAGATGTTTGGAGCCACTCTGGTCTCTGATCAGCTCTATGGTCAGCTGGCTGAATCACCGGCTGCATTCTCAGGTTCCCTGTTGAGACAGGAGAGCCAGAGAAAAACACGGAAGACGGTGGGGGGGGGGGGCATTCCCTCCCACTGCTTGTAAAAGCAGTCTAGAGGCTAATTAGCCGCTAGGATTGCTTTTACATGAAAGCCGACCGCTGGCTAAAAAGAATGATACCAAGATGATACCTAAACCTGCAGGCATCATTCTGGTATAACCACTCAAAGTCGTGAATGGCGTACCTGAAGACAAAAAAATGGTTAACAATAAAGCACAGTAAACGGTAAAGTATAAAAAATTGCATACCTGAAAAGCAAACATGATAAAACATAATAACAATAAAACATTGCAGAATAGAATACAGTAAAAAAGAGCAGAACAATAGAGAGAGAGAACAATAAAACGACAACTATTTTTTTTTATTTTTGTTTGTGTTTTTTTTTTTTTTTTACACTTTTTTTTTGTAACTGTAACTTTTATAACTGTAACCGCTTCCAGGTTCGGGTCTCTCAAAATGCGATGGCATCTTGGGAGACCCTGTGAAAGTGTGCCTAGTCTGTGCAATGCTGCACCCTACGCTAATACTCAACTAGTGAATGGTAGCGTTCAAAACATTCACCAATGCAAAGACCAGGATTGTCAGGACAGGAGGGACAATAATAGTGAGTGTCACGCCTATATCCGCGCTTGCTGCAGACACAACATCTTTTTTGGGGGGGTTCGTTGGGTAGGGGTACTCGGGAGGACATAAAGAAAATGCCTCTCATGCAGCCGACTGCATTTGGTTGGGGATGTGAATGGGGGAAGTACGGGCGCTGCAGAAGCGGTGGGTTCCCAATTAGGATTGGCGAATGCAGCAGGAAGGGCACTATGGGCACGACGGGCCTGTGTTTGTCTTTTTGGTGGCAGCGGGACACTACTTGTGCTTGCCACCTCACCAGCTTGAACTGCACTTATGGGACTCGCCACGTCACCAAGTGTTACTGCAGTGCTGGTTTGACTACGACCGGGGTGTACTAGGGCGCTGGTGCTTGCCAGTTCACCAAAACGCTACAAAAAAAAAGTGACAGTGATCGATCGATACTGCACTTGGGTGGGCTGGACTGGGCTGGGCCGGGCGGAGGGGCAAAACGCAGGTGCTAGCAGGTATCTGGGCTGATCCCGCTAACACTGCGTTTTTGGGAACCCTAAACTGCTGGGGACGCCAGTATAGATCTGATCGGATCAGATATTGATGCGTTCAGATACTATACCACTAAGGGAGGTGTACGGTGCGTGTACGGTGCGTGCATGGGTGTTCGCGGTACTGGTGCTAATCTGACGCTGCCTAGGGCGACGCATATCACCGCCGGGCGATCAGGGGGCTAAACCTTTTTTCGGTAATAAACGGCGGGTGCCCTGACACTATAGAAAATAAACAAACTAACCAGCGTCACCCGTAACGGTTATACGGTGATCAGTGGTAAAAGGGTTAACTAGGGGGCCATCAAGGGGTTAAAACATTTATTAGATAGTATATGGGGGTCACTGTCGCTATAAAACACTGACGGCGAACCTAAATATTTACGTCCCTAACTAGCGTCACCAGCGACACTAATACAGCGATCAGAAAAATGATCGCTTAGCGACACTGGCGACAGGGGGTGATCAAGGGGTTAAAACTTTATTAGGGGGGGTAAGGGGGGTACCCTAGACCTACAGGGGGGTAACAGTCACTACCCTAACTGCTAACTGTCACAAACTGACACTATGCAGTAATCAGGAAAAAAAAAACAAAAAAAAAAAAACCTGCTTGGTGTCAGTTTGTGACAGGGGGGGGGGATCGGGGGGCGATCGGGGGGGATCGGGGGTGTAATGTATGCCTGGCATGTTCTACTGTGTGTGTGTGAGTGTTGGTGCACTTACATGTCATCTCCCCTCGGCGCTGGAACGGAAACTCCCGAGCCGAGGAGAGATGACATCACATCCTCTGCCTCTGTGTACTATACAGAGGCAGGGGATGTTTGTCATTGGCTGGGAGCGATCGCGAGGGGGGGGCCACGATCGGATGGCCTCCCCCTCGTCTCCCATCGCTTCCAACCAAATGCCGACCGCAGCTGGCACCGGGGGGGGGGTCCGATCGGACCCCCCACCCGCGGGAAGGCAATCACGTTTCAGGTACGTGATTTTGCCTGCCCGTGCCGCTCTGCTCACGTATATAGGCGTGAGGCGGTCGGCAAGTGGTTAAAAAAAGGTAACCATTCTCACCTGTGATCTGTTTGCTTGTAATTAGTGCGCATGTATAAAAAGGTCAATGAGTTTCCGGACTCCTGACAGACCCTAGCATCTTTCATCCAGGGCTGCACTGACTTTTCTGGATTCTGAGTCATGGGGAAAGCAAAAGAATTGTCAAAGGATCTGCGGGAAAAGGTAGTTGAACTGTATAAAACAGGAAAGGGATATAAAAAAAAAAAAAAAAAAAAAAAAAAAAAAAAAGATATCCAAGGAATTGAGAATGCCAATCAGCAGTGTACAAACTCCAATCAAGAAGTGGAAAATGAGGGGC
Organism: Lithobates septentrionalis; assembly: GCA_037952835.1. NCBI lineage: Eukaryota > Metazoa > Chordata > Amphibia > Anura > Ranidae > Lithobates > Lithobates septentrionalis. The sequence goes on along the minus strand of JBBDGP010000561.1, from coordinate 4,059,204 downwards.
TCTGTTGAAACCAAACCATGGTCAGGTAGACCAACTAAAATTTCAGCCACAACTGCCAGGAAAATTGTTTAGGATGCAAAGAAAAATCCACAAATAACTTCAGGTGAAACCCAGGACACTATAAACATGCGGTGTGGCTGTTTCAAGATGAACAATAAGGAGGCACTTGAAGAAAGATGGACTGCATGGCCGAGTTGCCAGAAGAAAGCCATTACTAAGCAAATGCCACAAAGTATCCCGCTTATAATATGCCAAACAGCACAGAGACAAGCCTCAAAGCTTCTGGCACAAAGTCATTTGGAGCGAGATCAAAAATGAGCTTTGGCCACAACCATAAATGCTACATTTGGAGAGGAGTCAACAAGGCCTATAATGAAAAAAAAGGTACACCATTCCTACTGTGAAACATGGAGGTAGAGCGCTGATGTTTTGGGGATGTGTGAGCTACAAAGGCACAAGAAATTTGGTCAAAAATTGATGGGACAATGAATGCAGTACGTTATCAAAAAATACCAGAGGAACATTGGCATTCATCAGCCAGGAAGCTGCGCATGGGACGTACTTGGACATTCCAACATGACAATGATCCAAATGACAAGGCCAAGTCGACCTGTCATTGGCTACAATTATTGTGTGTGTGTCACCGGCGCAAAACCCCTAATTCCTCAAAGACTCTTTCAACCATATGTATCAGGGTTGCTGCATTCAAATGAAACCCTTCTTTAAGGGCTAGAAATGCTAATTAGTGTGTGTGAATGCGCTACTCCCATAATCAACCACCACTTACAATGTTCTTTTTCTATTAATCCAAATAATCACTTATAAATATTCTCATGTGCATATACTTAAGACCTTAAATCAAAAAAAATATAGCCATATATTGTTCAATGCATGAAAAAAGTCCTTCAAACGTGCTGCAAAATATTGCAACAATTAATGTGACTGGCGTGCTCCTATGTTCCTTCAGTAATCATATGTGACTGAGTGAGACACCTCCACCATTCAGATTGGCCACTCACCAGATGCTTAATTAAAGATGCGCCTTTGGTTCATTCAAGGGATAACCACTCCACCTAAGCAACACTCCTCACCGGCTAAAACTTGGACTCTAATATTCCTCATAGGAAAGCATAGGGACAAAAAACGATCATAGCGCAATATGTTTGAACTATTTTAAAAATCCAAAGTAAGAATATCCACTCACATTTAAAAGTGCCCTCGAGTCGGCACGAAGCTTATCCAGCAGTTATGGACGGGTATTTGGCTGTTTGCATGGTCCGCCTGGTAGTAATGTGCGGCCTCCACGCTCGGCTTGCGCTCCAAGCCTCGTTCCCGTTCGGTCACCTGATGCAAAAAACTCCCAGCAGCCTCTACGCGTTTCGCATCATAGAATGCGTCATCAGGAAGCTCCTGGACCTGCTTACCGCCACTGCCCATCGACGTCACGCCACCAGCGGCGGACGTGTGCCGCGCCTCATGGTGCCACCGCGCCCTCTGCGCTGCTTTTTTTATGCTCGCGGGCTTAATGGGTTGGTCCCGGCGGCTGCCGATCATTGGTCGGCCTCCGCTGGAGCTCCTGGCCCTGCGTGCGTGACGTTGGCGGGCTTCCCCGCGGCGGCGCCTATATATGGGCGCTCTTGGTGACCTGGGGCGGTGCGGCGCTCGAGGTACACTACAGTGTGGTGGTGGTTCTCTCTCCACACCACCTATGTCACACAAGTATTACCACTCTACTCATATTTTCCTATTCCCTCTTTTGAATTGGTTGCTCACTTGCTGCATCTCCCAGCCTTACTCACCTCTCTCCCCCTCACTCTTTTCCTCACGTCACCTCCATCACGGATCTTCACACCACCCCCACCACCCCCCTACACTCCCTTCCCCCTACTTTCACCCTCCTTACCTCCCCTCCTGCACTCATACCCCCTTGCATTATTATTCATCTGCCACTTTCAACTCTAGGGTGCCTCGCGGCTCTGCATCGCCTCGGGGGGGTGCCCGTTTTGGTCGCCGCGGCGGGGATGCCCGCCTCAGCTCCCAGTTGGCATTAGTTCCGGACGACTTGCCGCACCTGGCCATTCACCGTCTACCCATGCCTGCTGTGAGTACTATTATTTTTGGGGGATTACCTGCCCTCATGTACCCACTTAAATTTTTGACCCATGATATTATCTTTAAATTCCAGAAACATGACATGTCTGCTCCTGATGAGTGGTCCTGAACCACGAAACGCGTCGAGCTACCAGTTCCCCTTCATTGTTCCAATCCATGCTATACAGGCTATTACCCTTTAACAGGATTTTGAGGACAGCTATCAGGCAGGCATTACCTTGTTTTAACTATCTACGCATTCTGACACCGCGTGATCCCTTGTTTTTACTTACTTGCCAGCCTTTCGGGTTGGGGAGCCGTTCTGGAAGAGGCGACCGTCCAAGGGAAATGGTCCAGGATCGAAAAGACCTAACCTAGGGGGTTAAAGCCCCCCTGAATTCCTGGGACTTGAATTTAGTTCTGTCGGCTTTACAGAAACATATTCCTTTGTTTTTTTTCACAAGGAAGCTAGTTTTTCTAGTAGACATTTCTTCTGCAAAAAGGCTATCAGAATTGGCGGCTTTCATGTAAAGAGCCATATTAAATCATTCATAAGGATAGAGTAGTATTACGTCCTCGTCTTCTTCCGAAGGTGGTTTCAAATTTTCACCTAAACCAGGATATTGTTCTGCCTTCATTCTTCCCAGATCCCTGTTCTAAGGAAGAAAAGTCGCTACATTCTCTGGATGTAGTGAGAGCAGTCAAAGTCCATTTGGAAGTGACCGCTCAGGTTCACAAAACGGATGTTTTGTTCGTGTTGCCTGAAGGTCCTAAGTTAGTACAGGCAGCGTCGAAATCCACCATTGCTAAATGGATTTGGCAGGTAATTTTTCAAGCTTATGGGTTAAAGGGGGAAAGTTCCACCTTTTCAAATCAAGGCGCACTCCACAAGGGCTGTTAGTGCTTCTTGGGCAGTGCATCACCAGGCCTCCATGGCTCAGATCTGTAAGGCCGCAACTTGGTCTTCAGTCCATACATTCACCAGATTCTATCAGGTGGATGTGAATAGGCATGAGGATATTGTTTTTGGGCGGAGTGTACAGGGTCCTTAGGTCTGATTGCTCTTGGTTTGTGTCCCCTCAGGTGGCATTGCTCTGGGACATCCCATCAGTCAATACTGAGGCTCTGTGTCCTGTGATGTACGATAAAGAAAATAGGATTTTTATAACAGCTCACCTGTAAAAATCCTTTTCTTGGAGTACATCACAGGACACAGAGCTCCCGCCCCTCTTTTTTGGGGGATATGTATTACACACGTATTGCTTTGCTACAAAACTGAGGTTCTCCCAGTTAGGGGAGGGGTTATATAGGGGGGCTAAACTTCCTGTCTAGGGTGTGCCAGTGTCCATCACCTAGTGGTGCCTATATAACCCATCAGTGAATACTGAGGCTCTGTGTCCTGTGATGTACTCCAAGAAAAGGATTTTACAGGTAAGCCGTTATAAAGATCCTATTTTTTTTTTTCTTTAACCCATTGAGCTTTTATGTTGGGTAAGGGCTTGTGTTTCTATATTTGGAACAACGCGACACATTTTTCTTTTACATGTTGTGAGGAAAGGAAAACCAATAACTGTCATTTCCTTATTTACATGTGATCAGCTGTAATTGGACACATGGGTAAAGAACCTCATCATAGACTCTATTAAGATGAGTAACACGCAGTTTCCCAGGGACAGAGGGCACCACTGATTACCGCACTGCGGGCCAGCAAACGCAGCGGGGGGGCGGACGACTCCACATGAACGAGAGAGCTACCATCCGTCCGTCATTTGTCAATACAGCGGGTGGGAGTTGGTTAAACTACTAAATACTAGAAGTACATTTTACAAAGAGTTTTAGGCAAGAAAAAGGGACTGACACATCAACTAGGCATTTCTTCTGTATGAAAAGAATCAAATACTAAAACTACAATAAAGTGTAACATGCTAAACCACCTAATGCTAGACAAGTTTTGAATGCTCAACACACAAATTTGAGGGGTAGTTCTAAAATGTCGTAGGGCAAGCAGAAAACCCAAATGGAGCTGTAACCAAGCCAGGTATATTTCACCAGAGGTGTCAGAAATAAGCCAGCAGGTGACTTGGGTCACAGCACCTGGCTTTAACTAAAATATTACTTTTAGTTTGAACTGACCATGCAACAATAGCCAAGATGTACACATATACTTGCCTTCTTTAACCATCTGCGTTATTACACGGGCAACTTCCAAAAGAATCGATGAGCCAACAACCGCTTTAGCAGCACCAGTGCTCCAGGAATCTCTCTGAGCACCAACCACAACATAACGATCTGTAGAGAGAAGGAGTTTGACTGGTTTAGTTATTATACAAAAACAGGGGGGAAAAAAAAAAAAAAAAAAAAAGAAAATAACACACAAAATTACCTGGATCTTCAAAGCCTTTGATAACGCTAAACACATTGAGAATTTTCTTTTCAGCCACAACATTGTCCACCAGAAGTTTAACAGTATACGGGGCTTTAAGCCTGCAGCCAGCTTTCCAATCTTTTGGGCAACCCACATTGTCCAGTTTTCTGAAGGTTGTGAGGGGGGGGGAAGAATTAAAATAAAAAATACATATATTTTATGCAAGAGTATAGATATATTTTTTCTAATTACACACAAAAATATATCAGGGATTCCCTCAAAACAAAGCCAGTTTGCTACCCTTCAGACTTTAAGAGGGCTAGACTGGTCAGTGGAAGGAAGAGTGCCCTAATGTTGGTGTAAGTGGGAGAATACTGCCCCTAGGACAGGTTAACCACTTCCATACCGGGCCTATTCTGGCAGTTCTCTCCTACATGTAAAAATCATCTTTTTTGCTAGAAAACACCCCCCCCCCCAAAACATGTTTTAGCAGAGACTCTAGGCAATAAGATTTTTAAGTCACATGGTATTTGCTCAGGAGTTTTTCAAACTTTATTTTTTTCCCTTTTTCAAAAAAAATAAATAAAAAAAATAAAAAAAAAAATAGATCTTTCTTTCCAGGAAGAGGGGAGGGGGGAGAAATGCCCCCTCCCAACGCCTGTAGGAACGATCAATCGGCTGAACTGCCGCTATGATTGTTTTTATGGTGCACAGAATAACCGACAGTAAAAGATATCCAGTTGATGCCTGTAGCTGCAGGGATCACTCAGATATCCACTGAAAGTCAAAGATGTCGTATGATGTCCTTGGGTTGGAAGTGGTTAAAGAAAAAGCAAACAGCCACATCCACAGGGGAACACTATCATAAACTGGCTCTATTGTTGCTGTGATGGATACATTTAAACTGATTGGATCCTGAACCAACACATAATAGGGTTTCAAAACCACTACAGATTTGTACAGGCACCTCTAGGCACTGCCTACCTGCCAGCAGTTATGCCATCTCTTTGCATATTTGCTTTAAAAAAAATCACCTAAAGTTTTAAAAACATTCATTGGAAAGAGAAAAAACAAAAGCCCTAAACAAACCCCACACAAAAGATACAGCTCACAGTACCAACATCTTAGTGCTACAGTCCAAAAAAAAAATTAGACCTACTGTACATGTAGAAACCAGTTGGTAGTTATCATACCCAAGCAGATCCTTTCCATCCTTGCTAGAAAGTGTCTGAACTGGAATTCCTGGCAGTCCAGAGGATCTTGATGGAGGGAACTGTGTATGGTTAAATGATGGGAAACCAGGTGTGTAAGGATCTCCAGTGCCAAAATGAGCCTTTGATATAAGGGGAAAAAAAAAAAAAAAAAAAAAAAAAAAAAAAAAAAAAAAAAAAGTTTAACTACACTTTCACTCAACATTTGTACCTGACCCAGTCTGGGGGGGCAGGAGGAGCAAACACCCCACCCACACACACACTTCCCTCAGGTTTTGTTTCTTTAAAAATGCTGCAATGACATCCCAAGTAGTCTTAACCCTGCCCAAGTTTCATCTCGCAGGGTTTACATATCAACTTCACCACCTCCTCATCTACAATATATAATGGAGGTGGTGCTAGGTAGTACAGCAAACAAGAACTGGACAGGGTGATTGCATTTCAGTGCAGCACTCATGTTATCAGAAGACAAAGGCAGGAACAAACAGGTAGTTTTCCCACACTTGCACATTTCCTCATGTTATGCGTCTTTAAACATGTTGCATGTATTGCAGTGGTGTACTGCCTATTTGTTTGCCCAGGCAATAAGTGACCCCTCTTGCAAATGCAGCTGTAAATAACGCAACAATTTCATCCTTGATACAGAGGGAACAGCTCTAGACCAGAGACTAGCAAATACCTTGTGTGTCGGATTTTATGCTGGTCTTGAGAACAGCACTTAAAAAGGATGCTTATGAAAGTTTAATGAAAATATGGTAAAAAGTAATTCCAGTGCAGAGGCTTACAATGGAGTAGAGTGACCGACATTGAAGGTTGTGGTAAAAATGAAAATTGTATAAAGGAAATGCTTTAAAAGCCCAAAAAAAAATAAAAAAATAAAAATCACACACAAATAAAAAATTCAGTCATTGGTGTAGTTATGGCCTTTGCATACTGCCTCTACCCCAGCATGCAAAAGGATACCCATATTGCACAAAAGGCACGCCCAACTCATGCATATTCTATTTTCAGCTATGTGCATGTAACTAATGGGTCTAATAGACCAATGTCATCCAGGGGCCTCAATGAAGCCAATTAATTCCCCTTTGATCAGCTTCTTCCCTAGCTAAACAAGACATGGAATGACAGACAATATACCTCAGCAAGAAGAGTATAGGATTGTGGCACGTTAAGTGAATCACTTCTACAAGAAAAAACAGACAGCTGAAGTGCGCACACGTGTTTAAGTGCTGCCGCGAGCCTTGCGCTGGATATGCATCAATAAGGTAAATGTGAAGAAAAGGCAAAAGGAGACAGACAGCTGGAGGTATAGAGAAAAACTGGACTGCAGGATACTGTAGCTATGAGCAATGCTATTTTTTGACATAAGAAAATTAAAAAAAAAAAAAAAAAAAAAGTGGGAATGCTTTTATGCCAAGAATATCCTCTTCAGCAATTGCATGCTATTCCCTACAGTACCTTTATGAAATGCCCAAATTAGTATCGTGACAAGCTCTAAAATAATCCTTAACTTACATGACCAAAAGGAGACTCAATTTCTTGGTTAGCATTAGAAGGAAAGGTGAAATCAGAAGGGTCAGGATATATCAAGACACCAGCAGCTTGAGCAAGTTCAGCATTTCTAACCTAAAAAAAAAGTGGGAGGTTACATATCATAAGATATCCAAAGTATCCAAGATGCACAATGGATATAGAATGGGCTACAGATAAAATTACCTTTTCAGAGAAGCTAATTTTTCCTGAGCGTAATAGAACCAATACACCAGTCATGTTAATGTTACTAATACGCAGATCATCAAAGTCCTGTGGAAGTCCATAATGACCGTATACAAGGCTAGCCTTAAAAGGAAAAAAAATAAATAAATTATTAGACACAGGTCTATTTAAATTGACCTTTATGTAAAGAAAAACATTTTACCAACATTCTGCTTCCCCTGCCCTACCAACTCTCATGGTAGCACAAGTCAAATAATGTGAACCTGAGCTGAACAAATATTGCACTGATCAAAATACTGCATTAGGCAGGCACATAAAAAAAAAAAAAAAAAAAAAAAAAAAAAAATCGCTGAAGGGGAGGATCATCCAGTTTGAACTCTAGCCACAGCAAGAATCTTGTGCAGATAAAAACCACCTTCAAAAAATAGTAATGGCTGGCATGACTAAGAGGACCAGTGGCGCATCCACACGATTAGTGAATTTGCACATATGCAAGGAAATCAAGAAAGCCTCTGGGGAGGATGGGCAATATAAAACACCCAGGGAGCATTTATGTGCAATGTGTAACTAATAGCAATCCCAGGAGACAGCATGCCCGGCCTAGGCCAGACACCAGGGAGTGCGTGCAGCTTAAAAAAGGAGACAAACTAACCAAAGGACACCCCCACCCCCCACCTTCGTGAGCAGACCTTTATTTTTTTCGATACGGCACTGCGTTACTTTAACTGACAAGGACTATTTGCGAAAAAAATAAGACAAATTTTTTAATTATAAGCATTTCCCTACCTGGAAGGGTAGGGAAATGCTTATAAGGTGCGTGATCCTGCGCAGCGGTGCCACTTTGCTGCTGTATATGCAAGTTGTACACTCGGCAAGTGGTTGAGAAAATAGTTGAGTGACTTGAGTTCTGCTTTAACTTCAGTTGGTCCAGTAAGCATTTAAAGTAAAGCATAATAAATCCTGTATAATAATACAATAGCCTTTTTTTCACTATAAGATACTTATTTTCACAACATAAACAGGGAACAAACAGATCCCCCCCCCCCCCCCCCCCATCAAGTATCTGAAAGCTGTGGTCAAGAGTTTTACCTACAGACACTGCTAATCCAAGCAGCAGGTTCCACTGCTAAAACCACTGCAATGTCTTAACTCAACAGTAAGGGCTCTTTCACACGGGGCAGATCAGTCATGATCCGCCCCGTGAACATCCGCTTGCTCAGCGGGGATAGCTCCGCCGATCCCCGCTGAGCAGGAAGATGACAGGTGCATCGCTGCACGCTGTGCAGCGACGGACCTGTCAGAGCGCCGCTCTCCCCTATGGGGGGGATCGGATGATGACGGTCCGTAGTGTCCGTCGTCACCCGATCCGATAACGGATGGAAAAGTAGGTTTTTCCTCCGTTACACTTTTCGGATCGGAGCGGGTCGGATGTCAGCGGACATGTCACCGCTGACATCCGACGCTCCATAGGGATGAATGTATGTCCGTTTTTCATCCGAAAACGGAAGGATGAAAAACGGACATACGGATCGTCCGTGTGAAAGGGGCCTAACAGTACTCTGACACTATGCAGTCCACGTAAAATCTTTGTACCATTTTGTGGATGCAAGAGCAACATCCACCCACATGCAGGGGCATTTTACAAGGTCTTCCTCATCTCTTTACCTGTAAACTGCGATTTTATGTGTTCTACAGAAAGATTTCAATGAGAAATTATGAGCATCAACTTACAGTAACAGAACCCGCAGGGCTGTATGCCACATATGAAGTTAGCTCAAAGTCAGCCTCTACAATGCCAGGCTTAAGAAGCTGTACTTTGTTCGATCTGTTTAAAATACAAGAAACATTCACCTAGTTACTGACAAAAGGGGACAAGAAACACTCTAAACAAAAAAGGATATTAAAGTCAAAATTTGTAACAGAGGGAAAACCCCCCCCCCCCCACAATACACTTATGATATTGCACAGAGCAACCCCTTACATCTACTTTAGTGGTCTGCTTCTCCTCTTTTCTGAGTGCCCCAAGGTAGCATGCCGCGTGCCCTCCTAAACCGGGCTGTGGGTCCAAAAACACCCCCCCCCCCAGTCCTGCCTCACAGGATTTGTGAGGGAGAACAAGTAGTGGGGTGTTTTGTTTTTTACCTTAATGCAGGGAATACATTTCAGCTTTAGAAAATAAACACACCTCGATGGTATGTAGATTCAGCAAGCATGCAAAAGCTTAAAGCGGAGTTCCACCCTAAAGTGGAACTTCCGCTCATCGGATTCCTCGCCCCCTCCGGTGTCACAATTGGCACCTTTCAGGGGGGAGGGGGGTGCAGATACCTGTATTATACAGGTATCTGCACCCACTTCCTGGAATAGCTAGCCGCAGCTAGCCGCAATACCCCCGCCCACCCCCGTTGTGTTGTGGGAAATACACAGTTCCCACAACACAAGGGGGACCAGTGTAGACGCGCAGCGCGACTCGCGCACACGCAGTAGGGAACCGGGCAGTGAAGCCGCAACGCTTCACTTCCTGATTCCCTCAGTGAGAATGGCGGCGGCAGCACCCGAGGGACGGTTCGGTCTCGGGTGCCGACATCGCTGGACCCCGGGACAGGTAAGTGTCCTTATTTTAAAAGTCAGCAGCTGTAGTATTTGCAGCTGCTGACATCTAAAAAAATTTTTTTTGGGCGAAACTCCGCTTTAAGGCAGCTTTCTTAGAACCCTTACATAAGCCTGGGAGTTGGTAGCCAAAATGATACAGGTTCACACCTTGGTTGGATGTTAAGCAATATGCGCATTTGTGGTGCACTTGGGGGCGAGTATGAGCAAATACTAGTTAACATTGTTATTGAAGATCACAGTGCTGATAGTGCTGTATAGGCTGGGCATGCTTAACAGCTTGCCGCCCGTCGGCTGTCATGACGGGCAGGCGGCGCGGCTCTCGTTCTGGGAGAGCGTCATATGACGCCCTCGCCTTCCCAGCCCACCAGGGGGGCACGCCCGCCGTGTCACTGGGCACCCGATACTCGTGCCCGGCAGCCGCGTTGTCCGCCGGGCACCCGCGGTAACATGGCAGGACTGTGGATCTGTGTGTATAAACCTGTCAGAGGAGAGGAGACCGATGTGTGTTCTCAGTATAGAGCTACACCGATCGGCCTCCTCCCCTTGTGAGTCCCCTCCCCCTTCAGTTAGAAACACTCCCTAGCAACATGATTAACCCCTCGATCACCCCCTAGTGTTAACCCCTTCCCTGCCAGTCACATTTATACAGTAATCAGTGCATTTTTATAGCACGGATCACTGTATAAATGTGAATGGTTCCAAAATAGTGTCAAAAGTGTCCGCCGCAATATCGCAGTCACGATAAAAATCGCAGATCGCCGCCATTACTAGTAAAAAAAAAAAAAAAAAAAAATTATAATAAAAATGCCATAAATCTATCCCCTATTTTGTAGACGCTATAACTTTTGCGCAAACCAATATACGCTTATTGCGTTTTTTTTACCAAAAATAATACGTATCGGCCTAAACTGAGGAAAAAAATTTGTTTAAAAATAATTGGATAATGATTATAGCAAAAAGTAAAAAATAATGAGTTTTCAAACTTGTCACTCTTCTTTTGTTTATAGCGCAAAAAATAAAAACCGCAGGAGGTGATCAAATACCACCAAAAGAAAGCTCTATTTGTGGGGAAAAAATAAAAATTTCATCTGGGTACAGTGTTGCATGACCGCGCAATTGTCAAAGTGTGACAGTGCTGAAAGCTGAAAAATGGCTTGGGCAGGAAGGGGGTGAAATTGCACTGTATTGAGATGGTTAAAAAATACGCCCACCTTCAATAAAAATGTTACACCAGTATTCAGTGTAACTAATGCAGCAGCCTCACATCCACCCCACCCCCACTGTGAGACAGTCACAAATTAAAACCAGCATGGCTGAGCGGGCTTCAACCCACTTCCCCTCATAGGGGACTAACATTTCCGATAAGCAAGTGTCTGCAGGAGCCTGACATTGCACCCGCAATCTGATTGCAAGTGCTATGCTTTCTAGGCTCCATGGTAAAATGTAAATGCAGATTTTTTACATCCAAAACCATGTGCATTTATTTATTTTACAAAAAAGGTGAATAGACATGACCGCACACATCGCTGTATACTATATGCATCTGGGGCTACATACATTTCATACAGCACTGCTGACAGCCGCTGCATGTGTTCACGAAGGAAATTTGGAGGTTTTAAACACACACACACACACACGATGTTCTGCAGTGTGCAGTAACCCATAGCACATCAGATTAAAGATTGCCATTTTTAGGCTTTAAATTGTGGCACTGACTTGCCGATTAGGGGGGGGGGGGGGGGGCAGAAGACAATACAAAAAAAACAAAAAAAAACAAATTATATGCTGAAAACACTGGTGCACTTTAACCTAGGTGACATACTCTGGCCACATACATGTATGACACCTTTAATGCTCTTACCATGCAAGTTACAAACACAACCTACCCGCTTGTGTCTTGTAAGGTGACATAATGCTCATCACTCCACACTTTGTCCAAACCCATTTTTGTAAATTCGCGATCCATCAATGCAGCCAAAGATTCTTCATTGGCAGAGCCAGCATCACGAGTTAATCCATACAGATTGCTGTAAAATTATGGCATATGGATTCAGCTGTAGGTAAGCAAGTACACCCAAAAATATAGAGTTTCTGAACCCTGTCTTTATGTCATTGGGGGATGTTCAAACAAAATTAAGTACTGACTCTCTATTTCACAAACCAGTGCTGCTCCCATAAAGTCAGTCATAACTATCCTTAAAAAAAAGCAATACTGCAATTGCAATGTCTGCAAGCACCTGTGTTATTCTACAAATTGTCCCCCTCCATGTGTCTCTATAAAGCACACTAGATCCAGGCTGTGCACATAGTCTTGAATGCTCCCCAAGTTGAGAGCAATTTGAGATCTAGCACTCTCGGAGTCGAGCCCTGTCACTTATCTGTAAAATGTCAGAGCCTCTTCAGTTTTAACTAGCACCGCAGGGTACCTATACTTCAAACACTATTGTTACCTTACAAATATGTTATGACAAGTTCACTTTAATGGCTTGCTGCCCGCCCAAAGTAGTTGTACCGCGAGCAGGCGGCAGCACCAGGCCGGGAGACATATCTGTACAAAGCGACCTTTGATTTTTTTTTTTTTAAATTTGATAGGTTTTATAATGATATAGAAAAAAAAAAAAAAAAAAAAAAAAAAAAAAAAATTTTCAAAATTTGTCTGTTTATAAAAAAAAAAAAATCAAAACCCAAATACCACCAAAAGAAAGCTCCGTTTGGGGGGGAAAAAAATAAATAAATATTTGCGTACAGTGTTGCATGCCCGTGCAAATCGCATGTTAAAGTAGCACAGTGCTGAATAGCAAAAAAAAAAAAAATGCTCTGGTCATGAAGGGGGTAAAACCTTGTGGAGCTCAAGTGGTTAAAGAATTAGTTCACTTTGAGGAAATGTTGTTACACCTGTATTTAGGGTGCAACATGTTCCAGCTCCTGCTCAAGTCTCCAAATGTCATAACAGGAGAGGGATCCTCTCTCCCACAGCCATTATCACATTTAAAACCGGCACAGCTCAGCCCACACAGCTGAATCATACATTCACAGGGATTCGTGAGCGAGTCAATTTTTTTTCCCCTACAGGAACCTGCAAAGCATTGCTATTAGTAATCACCAGTGCACTGCTTTGCAGGCTGCTGTAGGAAAAAAATAGATTTGCACATTTAGCCTGGGTTTACACTGTCACGACTTTGAATCCAACATCCCTGCATGACTTCATCATGGCTTGCATACGACAAGTCAATGCAAGCCGTATTGAAGTTACACCAAAAGTAGTGCAGGAACCGTTTTCTAAGCCGGAGCGACTTGAGTCGCACCAACTAGAACGGTTCCATTGCAGTTAATGAGGCGCGACGGGTCACGTGACTGAAGTCAAGTCACGGCAGCGTGAATTGGGCTTACCTGCAAAAATATGCTTTTAAGAAAAGTACATTTGGCATTTAACAGACCGCCAAGTTATGAGACAGACTAGTTTGAAGCCAACTTGGATTGTTACATACTTAATGCTTGATTCAAAGTTAAGGAGTTCAATTTTTTTATCCAGGATCGGCTTCAGATCAGACCAGTATAAGACACTAGGGCTGCCCTGAGAATGTTCCTCTTCGACCTCTTCCTCTACAACCTCATTGGTACCATCTACTGTAGTCTGTTGTGCAGCTGAAACACGTCCTCTATGGCTCAAGTATCCAATCAGAAAACCTGCAGGACAATAGTAAAAAAAGTTAAAGCTGCGGAAGGGGGAAAAAAAAAAAAAAAAAAAAAAAAGGGGGAAGACGTACAGAAAGCATGAGGCAAACCAAAGTCACCAAAATATTAAACCATAACATTTTTAAAAGTTTGCTTTTCATTATATGTATGTGGCCTTTATTAACATAGTAGCTGGCATTACTACTCCCAAAAGTTCTGCCACAGGATAACTTGCTAGACATTGTGCCTTCTCATTGTCAGCCAGTCACAAATTTCCTCACCCCCCCCCCCCCCCCCAATCCAATCCCTTGGAGCAGCTAAAAGGCTGGTCAAGCATGAGGGAGTGCAATCAATGCTAGAGTGCAGGTAACCAAAGTGGTTGAAGTAGCCCCAGGATTTGACAAAGTTTTTCTGTTTGTCAAGTTTTCTCTCACTGAACAATATAAGAGGATTGCTCAGAGCTGGATTGTGGCAAGATTGGGCTCAAATGATAGGAAATCTTATACTCTACATTATGACAAAAAAAAAAAAAATCCCAAAAAATTCTGGTTTACATCCACTTTAAAAACAAAAGTTTTAGTATTTACCAATGAAGAACAGCAGAACCACTGCCAGGATTTTAAGACACAAGCTTCTGCTTCCATTGTTTTCCTCTCTGGGCTTTATAACAGGTTCTCCCATTGTTTCGCCACACTCTTCATCATCTGCCAGTTTCATTTCCACCTGGCTAGCATCCCCATCTGTCTGCGGCGTCAAACTGAAGCGAGTGTATGCGAGAGGGACCCTGCCAAACTAGTAAACATTTATTACAGTTTAGAATATGAAAAAGCTTGAGAATATAACAATCATTGTCCAAAACCAGAAATGGGTAAATCAAAATATCAGATTTTTTTTTTACATTTAGAGACGTGTGCTAAACAGTTATCATAAAAGTGGAAAGGCATTGTACACTTTCAAATGTTTTATGGTTTTAATGAGGTATTTGTGTAGTTATAGTCCCCTGTGTCATCTGCTTGCCTTACAATGATGGGCTGATCTGTTACCCTACACCCATGTACTCATTAACCTAGCTTGTTACCATTTGCCAAGACAGGCAACCTCTTGTTCCAGGTCATGCATAGTCCAATCCATCTTCTCTGTTGCATTACAAATGTGAGAGCTAATGGAGATGAAACACATTTCTTCGCTCCAGGAAGGAAATTGCACTTCCTGTCCCAGAGATGCAACAGGAATGTTAGGGGTAATCGCCCAAAGTGAGGGGATTTCTCCTCCGACAGTTGTCTTCTTTGGAAGATTTCCCCTTACTCTCCCGCTCTGGGGTCAGCTCAAATTTGCATTTTCCCTCACTTTCCCTGTGACAATGGTCACCTGCACAAATACCGGTGATTCTCCAGATTAAGGATGCAGACAGGAAAAATAGACACTTTCCCACTGTAGCCAAGTTAAGAAAAAAAATTGTTTGCCTTTATACAGTTTAAAAAGGCAACCAACATTTCCACAAGATATTTGTATTGGCAATCTAAATATTTTAAAGGACTGACATGCAAAAAATGGCATTTGCTCAGAAGTTTCTTTTTGGTGAAGGATTTCTATACATTTGTCAGAAAACAGGGTACAAAGTCATCCTGTACACATTTTTCAAGTGTGATAACTACCTTTTAAAGTGGTTGTAAACATGTCTACGAGTTCCAGGCATCGCGGTCTCCGGTGCAGTGACTGGCCGGAGCTGCGATGACATCACTCCCGTGCACGGAAGCCGCCGGTAACGGCAGATATGAGCCGTTGCTTCAGTGCGCCGACGTCGGGACATGCCAATACAGGGGAGATCTCCTAAACCATGCAGGTTTAGGAGAGATCCACGGTAGCTACAGGTAAGCCTTATTATAGGCTTACCTGTAGTGAAAAGTGGTCTGTAAGGGTTTACAACCACTTTAAAAAAGTAACACTTAGCATGAGTCAGAGACCATGATCGTGAAAGAAGACTAGGAGCGGGGGTTATTGGAGGGTGCTAAAAATGTGGCTCAATCACATTTTTACCACCCAACTGCATGCCTAAACTTAGCCTAAGATGTCAGTGATGCCTGTTTGCATATATTCTGCACATAAAAGCTACAGATCATCATTCGCGGCTGCCCAGATCCTGACAATGTTGTGACAGGTTGAAGTGGGCATCACACCCACAGTTCATACTACACAAGTCAGTTATTACTACGACCTTTTGATTTAACAAATGGATACAGAATAGCAACAAGGGCGTCACTCCTTATAGAATGAGAACAGAGGGATATCATGCATCAATAGGCCCTGAACCAGACATTCCAAAGTATGTAGGGTGCATGATTGGCACCCAAAATCAAGTAATATATGCTAAGAAATAGAGAAGGGGAAAAAAAAAAAAAAAAAAAAAAAAAAAAAGGGGGGGGGGGGGGGGGGGAGTGGGGGTAAGGTAGGAACTTGGATTATGGAGAAGGAAGCAGGTGGTTAGTTGAGCACATTTAGGATGGCTACAAGACGGGTGACGTTAAGGCTCTAGTAAAGTGGAAAAGCCAGGGGGTAAGAAATTTACCCATGGCTTCCAAATTTTGACACTTAGACTTTGTCGCGCAAGATCGCCTCGATTTTGCCATGAAACTTAGTCTGTGTGATAAAATGTTTTCAATATACATAGGCGGGGTTCCAGATCTTATATGTTACACAGAAAGCAAATAATGCAACTACTTACAAAGTTTGTAACCGCAGACCTTGCTCTTTCCATCTTGATCAAGCCCCTAGAGGGAAAAAAAAAAAAAAAAAAAAAAAAAAAAATTGAGAAATATTAGTGTAAAAACGCCTCCCTTCACAGAGCACACACACACACACACACACACTTGTAAAAGTATAATACCCAGTATTTAATCAAACCTATAAATAATGCAGCCAAATATGCACAGCCTAACAAGTAATGCACTAGTGCTTCTACTGCAAGATTAGTTGGGGTCAGTTTTCTTTTTCACCCCTTTGTTTTTACCTGTTAATCCTGCCATTAAAAGTATAGCTAAAATATTTTTTTTGTACTGCAAAAATCGCATGACAAGTCATTCTCCACGATTTTCAATGACTACCATTCATATTGGCACGACTAAGTCGTGCTGACTTTAAAGTAGTCCCTGCACTACTTTGGTCCTAATTCCATGCGAGTTGATGTCCATAGACCTCAATGTTAAACCCTCAAGTAGCATGCAAATCGTACCTGAATAGACACGATTTCAGTACGACTTTGTAAGCACAAGCTGAGGGACAAAGCATTTGTAAACCCCAACCCTGTAAAGTCGTACAAAGTAGTACTGATTCCAAATAGCAGCAAAATCACGTTAAAAATGGCGCAACTTTGAAGTCGCACAAGTGTGAAAGGGGTTTTGGGGATATTCATCCTCCATTTGTTCTGTTAATAGCAAAGTAAAAGAAAAAAAAATAAATTGTTGGGTTACCCGTTACTGCCTCTGATGCTGGGAGGCCCAGCATCACATAGGATAATCTTCCTATGGGGAAACTTTGGATGGATACCCTCTCACTTCCCGTTTTGACTATGGGACAGGAAGGGAAAGGAAATCTCCCCAATAGAACCACTTCCCGACTCACCTGAGAGACTAGTGACCTAACCCTGGCTGCACGGATGAATCATGAGGTAACTTCACTAACATCTTTAAGGACCCTTTCACACTGGGGCGGTAGGGGCCGCGGGCGGTAAAACAGCGCCATTTTTAGCGCTGTTTTACCGCTGTATTCGGCCGCTAGCGGTGCGGTTTTAACCCCCCGCTGGCGGCCGAAAAAGGGTTAAAACCCCTCGTATAGCGCGGCTATAGCCGCGGTATTACCGCGGTATAGCCGCGCTGTCCCATTGGTTTCAATGGGCAGGAGCGGTTTAGGAGCGGTGAATACACTGCTCCTTCCCCGCTCCAAAGATGCGGCTAGCAGGAGAATTTCTCTTCTCCTGCCAGCGCACAGCTTCAGTGTGAAAGCCCTTGGGCTTTCACACTGAACAAACAGCGGAGGCTGTTTAGGGGCGGTTTGCAGGCGCTATTTTTAGCGCAATAACGCCTGCAAACCGCCCCAGTGTGCAAGAGGTCTAAGGAGATCGTAAACCAAGCTGTGATATCACAGTATTCTGATTCTGCGCACATGCATCAGGAAATGTATGATGTAATGTGCTTAGTCTCGCACTTGCAAGGTATGGCATTAGGCTCATTTGCTTGCTCCCCGAGATCTTTGGGCAAGTATGGACTTTTCACATGTAAAGTCTTAATGCGAACATACGAGACGAACTACGCAACTCAAAATGGCGGTATGAGAGCAAGGACACCAGCATCACAGAGGCAGCCTGAAAAGGATCCACAAGACAGAAAGACAGCATGGACGTGTGGGAAGTGTGCTTGTATGCACTGTATTATAGATTGGCTTTTTTGCAAGGGGGTGGTGGTGGTCTGATTTTTGTGGAATAGATATAGTACAGACGACATTTAAACGTTCAGGTTAAAAAAAAAAAAAAAAAAAAAAAACACACACACCACACACTTTAAACAGACTTCTATTGTTCTAGGTTTTACCACTAATTTTATAAATATTTACATTATAAGGATTTCAACTGTGTATAGCCTGACGACATAGGCATAAAAGTTTTACAGGATCGCAGGCCAATACAGCGAATCACAAAAATGGCTTCAGCTGTCCCTCCATCCATCAGGAAAGCTTTTATTAACAGGTTTCATGCAAACCACTTCAGGGAATCAGGAGCGTGATGTCACATACATTGGCGCTGCCTGTATGCAACGTCCTTACACACCCTATTCCCAGAAGTGGTTAGCGCCTGTCCCAGGCTACAATTCTGTATACAGATTACGCATATGAAGACTGAGTTAGGGATGCACCGAAATTTCGGGCACCAAAACATATCGGGCAAAAATGTCCTTTTTTGCAATTTGCCGAAAATCGCGCATGCGCAGTAGTGGTGGAAGAACCACTCGTGACGTCACTCGTGTGGGCGGCGTGCACGTTCCTCACGGTTAAGACGCTGCACTCGTAAGCACGTTCCCGGAGACGCTGGCACCTTCCCCTCAAGCACGAGGAGCGTCCGCGAGGCGATGCTGGGACCCCAAGAGGCGGCTTCATAGAGGGCTGCACATAGCATACTCAAGTACAAGAGTGGGCACTGTCCCTCCTGGATGGCTACCATTACTACTACTTGCTGGTGAGCATTGCCGCTTTTGCCTTACTTAAACTGACAGAAACAATCCAACTAGTAGTATTATTTAGGTTATTATAGTACAGGCGGTCCCCGGGTTATGAACACAATAGGGACTGTAGGTTTGTTCTTAAGTGGAATTTGTTTGTAAGTCAAAACAGTGCATTTTTAAGTGTAACTTCAGCCTGTGCAGGGATGTGGAATGTTCCGGCCATGCAGTCATGTCATCTGGGGCTCTTCTGGCCATACATTACTGCAGTGTGGGATGTGTTCAGCGCTGCAAGATAGCTGCTCGACAGTATCCAGGACCAGCATTGAGCTTCGCTCATAAGTAGGAGTCGTTTGTAACTCTGGGACTGCCTGTACCGAAACTCATGCACTTGCTGTCATGTCAGTGTAGCATAACTTATAATACTACGCTGACAAAGTGACAAATTCAATGACAACATGCGCATGAAGTTTATAGTATACTACAGAATAGCTATAATTATATATAAAAATAGCATGCAATTTGCAAGCATTCCATATCAAATTTAATCAGTTCAATTATCTTTTTGGCACGAGTCAGATGTACGGCAGTGCAGACATAACTACCTTGCATGGCAAGAGCTGCACAAAAAAAAAAAAAAAAAAAAAAAAGCTGCCTCCTAGGGTTTAGCTTTTGAATTGCTAAATTGATTTCATGCTTACCACCCCCCCCCACTCCCTCCAGATTTCATTCCCACTATAAATCATTCTATGCTATTAAACTGCGCTACCAGCAAAGGTGGACCCATGTCTGCAGTGTGGAAATATTTTAAAGTTTCTGATAAAGACCCCAAATTTGCAATCTGTAGTCTTTGCTCAGCAGAAATGTCAAGAGGTAGTACAGTGCCAAGGCATTTTTCAACAACAGGTTTGATACACCACTTGAAAACACGTCATCCAGTTCAGCATTCAGATTACAAGAAAAAAAAAAAAAAAGTGCCACTTCCAAAAAGTGCCTCAGGTTTAACACCATCTGTGGCCACAGTCTTTGAAAAGGTTAAAAAAAAAAAAAAAAAAAAAAAAAAATACACAAGTGACAGTCCCAAAGCTCGTGCCATTACAGATAAAATTATGGAATTTGTTGCATTAGACGACCAGCCATTCTCGGTTGTGGAGGACGTTGGATTCCGTAGACTCATGCAACATATTGAGCCGCGTAACTACCAAGCAGACGCTACTTTGCAGATACCAGTCTACCTGAATTGTTTTGCAGTGTTAGAAAACACGTTCATAAGCTCATGACTACTGGCATCACAGCAATCAGTTTTACTACCAACATTGAGTTCAGACGTCAGTCCAACGAGCACGCTTAGCCTGACAGCGCAGTGGATAGATGACAAAATTTCAATTGCAAAACGTTCTACTTAACGCATGTGAGTTTGTTGAATCACATACTACAGCAGCAATATCTGATGCTTTAAAAACCAGGCTTGAAACACTGAGAAGTCTAAAGTGCATCTGATTGTCTGAGATAATGCGTGGAACATGGCAAAGGCAATGGAGGACAGAGAACTTATAAGCATACCATGTATGGCACACATGCTGCAATTGGCTGTGAATGAAGGATTGCTGAGTCAGCGCACCATATCTGATATCATATCAAAAGGAATAAAAATTGTGGGTCACTTTAAGCATTCTCTGCTTGCTTATTCCAGATTACAAGCTTTGCAGATGCAGTTTGGAATGGCACCGAAACGACTGCAGCAAGATGTAGCCACTCGTTGGAACAGCACCTACTATATGCTACAAAGCCCTTTTGAACAAAAGCGCGTTTTAGCTGCATACACTGCAGATTACGAGCTGCCAGCAACACTGAGCGCACATCAGTGGACGTTAGTTGAAAATAGTTTGTCTCTTCCATCTCCATTTGAAAAGTTAAAAGAAATAAGCTCAACTAATGCTTCCATTGCTGAAGTTATTCCTTCGATTGCTGCACTGAAGCATCTGCTAGGAAAAGGAGATAGAAACAGACCATGGCGTAAAAACAGCTAAAACCACTCTACTGGAGGCCGTTACCAACCGGTTTCAAGACACTGATTCAAACCCACTGTACTGCATTACACAGTTCTAGATCCTCAATTTAAAGAGCATTATTTTAAATGTGGCAAAAAAGCAGCGTGCACGGGAAATTATACAGGCACAAATGGAGGTGGTGGAAGCATCTGGTGGAGTTTCAAGGTGTAGCACAGAGGAAAACGAGAAGAAATGGTTGCATACAAGTTTAGAGGTACACACTCCCTCCATATCTGATATGTTTGAAGAAATTTGATCGTTGTTGATCGAATATAAAGTGTGTTAACAAGTGTCATTTACCTGCCTATCACTTTATCCTTTCTGGTAAGAGTTCCATTCAGAGAGGGATGCGAGTACTCCCCTGGCTCTTCACGTGTGGTGGTGTCGGTGACAGTTTACCATCTTTTAGAAATTAACCCCCCCTCTCTGGATTATCCTATGGACTTTTGAACCATTTGAATTATGGACTCTCACCTATGCACTTTATTTTTATGTATCACCTGATTATATATGTGTGGTATACAGAGATATATTGATTACACCATTTAGGTGTTTTTAAAGCGCTGCCTACATTTTGTGTGCGTTTAAATCATCTTTCAGGGCGTTGGTATAGGCCAAAAGGTAGCAGCTGTTTTGCCTTAATTGGCTAAGGTTAATTAGCCAGTTTAATTGGCCGAGTTTTTTTTTGTGCTTTTGTCACCATATCCATCAGTGCTTGTTAATATAGGAAATAGGCGTTTATTCTTATACACACACACTTTTGTTATATTTGCCATGGTAGTTTGATTCTTCCTATCAGGGTTTACTTCCTCTAAGATATATTATATATTGTTCAAATAGTCCACCAAGAGCACCAGATATTCAGGAGTTCAAAGTTAATAATTTGGCTTAGTAGCAATTTAGGAGGCACAGACTTCCCCTTCATCAGGGTTTATTCATACCCAGTGAATTGACTGGCATCAGGTGATACAGAATAAAAACTCAGACTTACGTTGTACCAGTTTATCTGTAGTCTTCTCTACATTAATTCAAAGTCCAGAATTTATAAAGCTCTCTAAACGTTCTGAGCTGAAGTTACACTTTGCTAAGAGCTCAATGAGGAGAGCTCAGAGCTGATTGGAGGGAAGGGATACAGCCCCCTTCACACAGGAACAATGCTGATGCTGTCAATCAGCCAGAGATCTCTCCCCGTCACCATTTTTCTTATGGTATCAGAAAAATATGTCAAGAGTGACTCATGCTGATAGAGGAACAAAGCAGCAGACAGAAATGACACTTGTTGATCTGGATAGAGACAAGTACACACTATAGAGGGATATGCTTTATTCATTATTTCATGTTTGATGTTTACAATCACTTTAAAACTTTTGTGCATAAATCAGGTAAGAAGATACCAGATGTGATGTACTGCCTGGAACAGTTTCAGAAGGGCAGGCTAAGGCAGTCATTGAGTACAGCTTCTGGATGGGCACCAAAAACGCGTTGGATTTTTTTCTGCAATGAACCAATTTTTTTTGTTAAAAAAAAAAAAAAAAAAAAACTGAACGTTTGTTTGGCATGCTCATTGGACTGTATGTGCGTTTCGCACCTTTGGGTTTTTACCCAGTTTAAGGGGTTTGCCCCTTTTTTGTGAAGGGTTGCCAAATCTCCAAAAGATAATTTCAGTATTCCACTGAAAAAATAAAAAATAAAAAAAAGAAGTAAATATATACAGGGAGTTCAGTTTGCACTTCTGTTTGAAATTTTCATTGTGGTCCGTCTTCTTCCACTACTTGTCTGATAAAACATTATGCCCATAACAGGAAGGGAGGCTGTTACACCAAGTCAATTACATATATATTTTTTTGCAAGTAAAAAAGATGACAAATCGTACAGCTGTGCATGTACTATAGCTATCTGAGCACAGCAGAGGACCAGGAATCGAACAGCCCCAGAATTGTCAGATTCTTTAGCTGCTCTTTTCTCTTCACTACAACAGGAACTGGCAGCATGAGAGGCAAGTATTAAGCTCAACTCCAGGAAGATTAAAAATTCACTCTTGCAGTGGGGGTGTGTCTGCACTGCAAGCGTTAAACGCTTATTTCTGTCTAAGTGATGGGAAAAACAGTTTTACTCAATTGCTTGTTCCCCAGCAGACTGGACTCTTTAGCCCTCATTCACACGAGGCTTCCACGGAGCCCGCCTCGGTCCGCCAGCTCAGCGGGAGATCTCTCCGTTGATCTCTGCTGAGCCGGCAGATGACAGGTCCCTCTCTGCTCACTGAGCGGGGAGGGGCTTGTCAGGCGCCGCTGCTGCCTATGGAGGGATCGGATGAAAACAGACAGCATGTCCGTTTTCATCAGATCTTACCCGATCCGATAGCGACGGATCCGGACGTAGGGCCATCTGTCTGCTTTTAGCGGATCGGATGTCAGCGGACATGTCTCCGCTAACATCCGTCACTCCATAGGCTAACATGGAGTGCCTGTTCAGGTCCGCCGTCAAAACTGACAGGCGGACCTGAACGGTCCGATCGTGTGAAAGGGGCCTTACACTTCAGCAGTGGACTGTTCCTCAGTGTCCTCACATCCAGGGCTATGGGCCCTGCATCATTCTTGACATCCAAACAATTGGCCACCAGTGTGCAGGACAGAAGCTGCGGGGACCAGCCTTGCAGTGCTGAGGGGGCTGCGGGAGCAGAGGATCAGAAAAATACTGCTTTTCCTAGTCTCTTAGAAATAAACAAACAGTTGATGCTGCAAGGGATTTGTACTTTTCACAGAGTTCAGCTTAACGGTATTCTTTGTAGGGAATCATTTTCAAAATTTTTAGCAACAAAAGTCAGAAGTAGAGGAAAATCCGCCTCTAAATAAGAGATTCCATAAAGTACTTACAAACCCTTCATTTCCCCTGCCCCCAAGGATTGGATACTAAAAGCCTGGAGTTTCACATAGGGATAAAGACCCCTCCCACTATCCCAAATGACAGCACATGGGCCTGGCAAAAGCCCAAGACTGCATTGTAGGAAGGAGGCAGTAGATGTGCCTAATACTTAAAGCGAGGTTCACACAAAAATTGAACCTCCGCTTTTTGGAACCCTCCCCCCCTCCGGTGTCACATTTGGCACCTTTCAGTGGGGAGGGGGGGGTGCAGATACCTGTCTAAGACAGGTATTTGCACCCACTTCCAGGCATAGACTCCCATGGGAGTCTATGCCTCTTCCTGTCCCGCCGCACTGTCTGCTGGGACACACACGGGTCCCAGGGACAGCACGGACTATTCAGACTGCACTGCGCGACTCGCGCATGCGCAGTAGGGAACCGGGAAGTGAAGCTGCAAGGCTTCATTTCCTGATTCCCATACCAAAGATGGCGGCGGCAGCATCCGAGGACCGATGGACGGTCCGGCCTCGGGTGCGGACATCGCTGGAACCTGTGACAGGTAAGTGTCCATATTTTAAAAGTCAGCAGCTGCAGTATTTGTAGCTGCTGACGTTTAAAAAAATTTTTTCGCAGGACTCCCTCTTTAAAGTGCTTCTAAACACTAATGGTTTTTAACCTTAACCACTTCCATACCACTGAACGTCATGATGTCCTGGGTTTTCAGTGAAGATATCTGAATGATGCCTGCAGCTACAAGCATCATTCATATATCTTTATTCCACCAGCGATTCCCTGTAAAGTAAAAGCAATCATAGCGGCTGTTTAGTCACTTGATTGCCTTTACAGGTGGCGGGAGGGAACATAGTCTAGCCTGGTATGGAAGCGGTTAATGCAGGGTTCGACAAACCCCGGGCGCCAGGTCGCATTTGCGACTAGAATTAGCGACCTGGCGCGGCACAGCTGGGGTATCCCGTGTCCGTTCGACACCCCCCCCCTCCCAGCGCGATCGCGATGGGCCGCGCCGGTAATTGAGGCCATGGCTTTGCGGCCTACTGCAGTCCTATGGTTCCTTCTGCAATCAGGCGCCCTCTGGTGGTGGCCGTTAGTATGACAAGACATCCATCAATGCTAATGGAGCTTTCCCTACCTGTTTTCACTGCCTGCTCATCTCCTTCCCTTTACTTAGAACCCCCAAACATTATATATATATTTTTTATTCTAACACACTAGAGAATAAAATGGCGGTCATTGCAATACTTTCTGTCACACCGTATTTGCGCAGCGGACTTACAAGCGCACTTTTGGGAAAAATACTTTTTTTTTTATTAAAAAATAAGAAAACAGTAAAGTTAGCCCAATTTTTTTTATATTGTGAAAGATAATGTTACGCTGAGTAAATTGATTCCCAACATGTCACGCTTTAAAATTTCGTCCGCTCGTGGAATGGCGACAAACTTTTACCCTTTAAAATCTCCATAGGCGACGTTTAACCACCTGACAACTGGGCACTTAAACCCCCTTCGTGACCAGACCAATTTTCAGCTTTCAGCGCTCTCACACTTTGAATGACAATTACTCAGTCATGCAATACTGTACCCAAATGAATTTTTTGTCCTTTTTTTCATACAAATAGAGCTTTCTTTTGGTGGTATTTGATCACCTCTGGGTTTTTTATTTTTTGCGCTATAAATGAAAAAAGACCGCAAATTTTGAAAAAAAAAGCATTTTTCTTAGTTTCTGTGATAAAATTTTTCAAATTAGTAATTTTTCTTCATAAATTTTGGCCACAATTTATACTGCTACATATCTTTGGTAAAAATAACCCAAATTAGTGAATATTATTTGGTCTTTCTGAAAGTTAGAGAGTCTACAAGTTATGGTGCAAATCATAAAAATTGATCACATCTGATGCACTGACGGCCTATCTCATTTCTTGTGACCCGAACAAGTCAGGAAAGTACAAATACCCCCCAAATGACCCCTTTTTTGAAAGTAGACATTCCAAGGTATTTAGTAAGATGCATGGTGAGGTTTTTGATGTTGTAATTTTTTCCCACAATTCTTTGCAAAATGAAGATTTTTTTTTTTTTTTTCCCCCCCCACAAAATTGTCATTGTAATAGGTTATTTCTCTCACATGGCATGTATATACCACAAATGACACCCCAAAATACATTCTGCTACTCCTCCTGAGTATTACAATACCACATGTGTGGGACTTTTTCACAGCCTGGCCACATAGAGAGGCCCAACATGCATGGAGCACCATCAGGTGTTCTAGGAGCATAAATTACACATCTAATTTGTTGACTACCTATTACACTTTTGAAGGCCCTGGAGCACCAGGACAATGACACGTGACACTGACGTGGCACTGATGACAAATGGCACTGATACGTGGCACTGACGTGGCACTGATGACAGATGGCACTAATACATGGCACTGATGACAGATGGCACTAATACGTGGCACTGATGACAGATGGCACTAATACGTGGCACTGACAGATGGCACTAATACGTGGCACTGACAGATGGCACTAATATGTGGCACTGATGACACATGGCACTAATATGTGGCACTGACGACATGTGGCGCTGATGACAAATGGCACTGATATGTGGCACTGATGACATGTGGCACTGATGAAAGATGGCACTAATACATGGCACTGATGACAGATGGCACTAATACGTGGCACTGATGACAGATGGCACTAATACGTGGCACTGATGACACTGATGACAGGTGGCACTGATACGGGGCACTGATGACACTGATGACAGGTGGCACTGATACGTGGCACTGATGACATGTGACACTGATGACAGATGGCACGTGACACTGACAGGTGGCACTGATGACAGGTGGCACTGATGACAGATGGCACTATGTGGCACTGATGACAGATGGCACTATGTGGCACTGATGACAGATGGCACTATGTGGCACTGATGACAGATGGCACTATGTGGCACTGATGACAGATGGCACTATGTGGCACTGATGACAGATGGCACTATGTGGCACTGATGACAGATGGCACTATGTGGCACTGATGACAGATGGCACTATGTGGCACTGATGACAGATGGCACTATGTGGCACTGATGACAGATGGCACTATGTGGCACTGATGACAGATGGCACTTATACGTGGCAGTGGGGACAGATGGCAGGGGCAGATGACAGGGCAGATGGCAGGGGCAGATGACAGGGCAGATGGCAGGGGCAGATGACAGGGCAGATGGCAGGGCAGATGGCAGGGACTGTTAACAGCGGGACACCTTTTTTTTTTTTTTTTTACACTCACCGCCGCAGCGGTTCGCTCTCCCTCCTCACACGCTGTCTCTGTGTGAGGAGGAGAGCCGGCGATGAGAGAGGATCTCATATGTTTACATATGAGATCCTCTCTCATTGGCACCGCCGATCGCACCGTAAACGGCCGCTGTCATTGGCCGTTTACGGTGATCTGTGACTGGCTGTGTCCGAGGGACACGGCCAGCACAAAACTTCCGCGATGCGCGCTCGCGGGAGCGCGCAATGCGGAAGTAAACAGGAGGACGTCCAGGGACGCCCTCCCGGCAATTGGAGTCCGCGCTGTAGCCGTCTTTCGGCTATAGCGCGGACGCCTAGTGGTTAAAAAATTCTACAGGTTGCATGTTTTAAGTTACAGAGGAGGTCTAGGACTAGAATTATTGCTCTCGCTTTAACGATCGTGGCGATACCTCACGTGTGGTTTGAACACCGCTTTCATATGCGGGCGCTACTCACATATGCGTTCGCTTCTGCAAGCGAGCTCGGCGGGACGGGGCGCGTTTAAAAAAAATTATTTTTTTCTTATATATTTTACTTATTTATTTTTACACAAAAAAAAAAAAAAAAAATTGTGTCACTTTTTTCTATTACAAGGGATGGAGCACATTTAAAAGTTTTTTTTTTTCTTATTTATTTTTTCACTGTTCTTTTAAAAAAAGTCACTTTTATTCCTATTACAAGGAATGTAAAAATCCCTTGTAATAGAAAAAAGCATGACAGGACCTCTTAAATGTGAGATCTGGGGTCAAAAAGACCTCACATCTCATATCTACACTAAAATGCATTAAAAAAAAATAAAAATTGTCATTTGAAAAAAATAAAAATAAAATGTCCCTTTAAGAGCTATGGGTGGAAGTGAAGATTTGACGTCGCTTCCGCCCTGCAATGACTTTGAGTCGGATGGGGGCCATCTTCCTCTCACTCGTCTCCATGTCAGGCCAGGGACAGATCCGGATCGCCTCCGCCGTTACCGACTGCCACGGTAAGCGGTGAAGGGCACCGGAGCGCGGCGGTAGGGGGGGCCCTCTCCTGCCACCGATAAAAGTGATCTCGCTGCGAATCTGCTGCAGAGACCACTTTTATCTGAAAGAGAACCGCCGGCTCTTGAAGAAGATACCGGGGTTATGGTAGCTAGCTGCTACCATAACAACGGTATTTCTCTTCAAAGACAAGGCGTATATAGTCGTCCTGCGGGAAGGAAGTGGTTAATTAAAATGAATTTATTATTTGTCATCTCCCTGCTTGGCCCCTTTCACACGGGCTGTCTGATCAGGTTCGCCTGTCAGTTTTTCAGTCGGACCTGATTGGATCTTTAGCGGGAATATGGTGGTCTTGTGTCCCTGCATGGCAGGAAATAAAAGCAGTCACATTCGTTCTAGACGTCTGTGTAAATTTAAGATTGGTTAATTTTTATATTGAAAATAAAGCTGTCGGTCGTTTAAAAAAAAAAAACCTGGCTCCTAACTTTTTTAGCTGGCTCCTAGATTCCAAGCAAATTTGTCAAGCCCTGGGTTAATGCATCCTCTGCATTACATTTAAAAGACAGACACACACGGACGGAGGGAAGGAATGGCACCCATGGGCCGTTCCTTCAGAGCGCATGCACCAGTGAGGTCACTGGCTGCATGCACTGGAAATATCTCCTACACTGTACAGGTTTATAACATTTTCAATACCTATTAGGTAAGCTTATTATAGCTTTACCTATGGGTAAAAGTTTGCAGAGGTACTTTACTTCCTCTTTAACTGCACGGTTCAAAAGGTTTTGCACAGAGCAGCCCTGATCCTCCTCTATCCCCCAGCCAAGCAGCTTGCTATGGTGCACTCGAGCAGACTCGCTTCCAAGCGACAGCAAGCGTGGCCCGGCCCTACCATTATGCTCACTCCTCATTGGCCATGGTTGACAACAGTGGAAGCAAGAGGCTCCCACAGCTGTCTGAGCTTAGGAGGAAGTCACTGCGTTCATGCACAGCACTGGATTGAGATCAAGTATATGGGGGGGGGCTGCACTCAGGAAACCTTCAGCCTTTAGAACCACTTCTCTTCCTGGTGTCACAGGCTTTGCTAATAGCAGCAGAAGGCTTTGGATCCTGTTGCTGTCAATCACATCCAGCGAGCAGATATTAGGGGGTGAGATAAAGCTGCCCGGTGTGTCTCTGGGCACCCACAGCTTGGCTTGAGGACAAGCCCACAACTGCTTACTATAGGGGCAGGCATGATCCAAGGCAGGAGTGAAGATCACTGGGGGGGGGCACAGAAGAATATCATTGCACAGAGCAGGCTAGTATAAACAAGAGATTTTAATTAAAAGAAAAATACATGACTTTACAATCATTTTAAAAAGGTGCCAGGTATTTGCAGGGCCTCTGCAAGCAGAGAGGAGTTTTGTTTTTTTTGTTTTTTTATAAAAATGCTCAGCGGTTTTAAAACCAATAAAATATAGCTGCTGCAACACTTAACTGCTTGGCAATCTAGTGCCAGTGCTCTCCTTGGTTGAATGACACCCAGCATTGTCCTACCCACTTCTTAAAGTGTAGGGAGTCATGGACAAAGATGCAGAAATAGTGCTGATGCCACTAAGTCAGCAATACTCTTGGCATTAAAATGGTCAAACAATTTTTTTACCTTTGCATTTTCTGCATTAGGGTACACCCCCCCCCCCCCTCCCCACATACCCAAGTTCACTCATGATACAGCGCTGTCCCAGCGGGAGCCATATGCTCCTGCTGCTTTCAGTTATTCTGTAAGGAGAACAGGGGATGTGGCTGAGCTGAGATGCAGTGTGTGTGTGTCTATGGACACAGCACGGTTTGGGAGAGCACCCACAAGGGTGCCACTTCAGCACTTAGCTTGCTGATGGAGTACTTGCAGGAAATGAGCAGCAGTCAGTGCCAGCAGGGGTCTCCAAAAGAGGTAAGGGGCCACTCTCTGCAATACTGTTGCCCAGGACAGTTACATATAACATAATTTTTGTTTTTACAAACACCCAGCATTGAAGTCTAGGACCCTGCGTGACTGACCTAAGGGTTATGCTTACAGAAGTGATACATTAACATGAATATTCCATTACATCGAATTAGAGATAAAGTAATTCCATTTATATCTGACTAGGTGTGGCAGAGTGCTTTACAACAATGGGATATACTAGGTTTAAAAAGATTAACTGCAGTACTCAAGCAAAAGAAAAGTCCTGGTAGCATGTACCAAACCTGTTTAATTGCTTTCCTCATGGGGGTTGATATAAAAATAGTAGAACGGGTTTCCTCTTTATATAGCTTGGACTTTATGGACTTTTTTTTTCAACATCACCTAATATCTATAGACACACTCGTATTCTAGGTGAAGATATACATCATGCTTCACCTCATAGTTACCTTAAGTAATCTTGGATATATTTCCTGCACTGTTCAAACACACACACACACACACACACACACACCTTCCCTCATTGGAGGTGCACAACCGTTGGTTACCTTAGCAATAGTATGCTAGTGCAATGCTTTTACATTGTATTAGTTCCTCCCTTTATAGGTCCTAACCAGGCTTAGAATATTGTGACTTTAAACAAGCTCATATGAGATGACAACTTCTACTGATGGAAAAAATGAATGGCATGATAACCATCCAGGGAAAGCTATCTCTGTATCTGCCACCTATAGGCACATGCCTTCTGTGTCTAAATCAGCCTGTCCTCTATAATACAGGAAGTTCCAAGGGCATTTAACCACTTGACATCCGCGCTATGGCCGAATGACGGCCACAGCGCGGACCTGAATTCCCGGGACGGCCTCCCCTGTGCACCAGCGCTGAGCGCGCTGCGATCACCGAGTCACTGAGACTCGGCTGATCACCGATCCGAGTAAGGGGCCGGTCTCGGCCCCTTACCATGTGATCAGCTGTCAGCCAATGACAGCTGATCACATGATGTAAACAAAAGATCGTTGATCTTTTTTTTTTTTTTACTCACGCTGATAGCGTGAGTAGAAAAAAAAGCCGATCACCGGCTCAAATGCGAGGGACAAAGGTCCCGAAGTGGAAGAGGCACACCTGCCTCATCTGTGCCACCTAACAGTGCTGCCTATCAGTGTAACTGATCAGTGCCCATCACTGCCACCCATCAGTGCTCATCACTGAAGGAGAAAAATTACCCGTTCAAATTTTTTTTTTAAATTCAGTCTTTTTACATTTTTTTTTTTACAAAAAAAATAAAAACCGCAGAGGTGATCAAATACCACCAAAAGAAAGCTCTATTTGTGGGGGGAAAAAAAAATGATAAAAATTTAATTTGGGTACAGTGTTGTATGAATGCGCAATTGTCATTTAAAGTGCATCAGTGCTGAAAATTGGTCTGGATAGGAGGGGTTTAAGTGCCCAGTAAGGCTCGATTCACACCTATGCATGTTGCTTTTGAGCGTTTTTGGAGGTTTTTTTTTCATGCTTGCCACGTTTTTGAGCCGCGTTTTTGCCGCGATTTGCGTTTTTTTTTTTTTTTACAGTCTTAAAAAAAAATTTAAAAAAAAAAAACAAAAAAAAAAAAACAAAAAAACGGCAAAAACGCATCAAAAACGCTGCAAAAACAGTGCACTTGCGTTTTTGATGCTTGTCCATTGAATTCTATTACATGCAAAACGCTGCATTTTGCATGAAAAAAAGTCCCTGACCCTTTCCAAAAATGCAGAGAAACAAAAAGGCATTGATGTGAACATGTTCCATAGGAACCCATGTTAAAAAATTCCCGTGCATTTCTGCAAAATGCAAAATGCATCAAAAAACACGCTAGTGTGAATGGAGCCTTAGCAAGTGGTTAATCCCCCCATTCTCCTCCCTCAAACTGTTGGCATGTGTGCCCACTGTAAATATTAATGGTCCCTTTCACACTTGTGCGACTTGGGACTGCAAAGTCACATGACAAAGTTGTACCCCATGATTTCCAATGAATACCAGTCATATCTGTGCAACTTAAGGTCGCACCGACTTCAAAGTAGTCCCTGTACTACTTTGGTCCGACTGTTGCAAGTTGAGGTCCATAGACCTCAAGTTTACACAGGCATTCCCTGAAATCGCGGTAGTGTGAAAGGGGCCCAAAACCAAAAATGTTCCCTTAAATTTTTTTATTTTTTTTAGAGTGGGTAGGAGTTAAGTTTGTACAGGCAAATTTCCCTTCGCTCTTGTCCTGTAGACAACCAAAGTAAGAAATCTTTTTAAAGTGAGAAATCTTAGAGAATTGTCACAGAACGTCCAAAGCATGGTCAGTCCTGGTAATAATGGTCACCTAGATCAAAAGAGTGAAACCCAACAGTGACTTCGAGCAAAACAAAACCACACTTATAATTTTTTTTTTTTTAAATAAAAAAACTGCAGCTGCTGACTGTTAATCGGACACTTACCTGTCCCAGGGTCCAGCGATGCAGGGGAATCGAAGCCCCGCTTGTCCCCCCCCTCCGCTCGGCGGCCCTGGCATTTTAACAGTGGCATGCGCGAGCCGAGCAGAGCACAGTCTCTGGCCCCGCAATCATCTGGGACCAGTCACGTGTCCCAGATGATTGACAAGAGGGAGGGTGGAGACGCGATCTCCCTTTCTGCGCCGAGGGAAGTGATGTCAGGAGCCCAGGCACCAAAGGAGGCAGACTACAAGGGACCCCCTAGCAACAGGCATTTAGAGGCAAGAGGAAAAAAAATAAAAAATGTAACCCTTTCTCCCACTGTCCACTTTGCCAGTCTCTCCAATCCAGGAGAATTACCCCCTGCAAAAACCTTATTCTAGTTTTCAGGTACACACTTGTGGTGTGGAATGAATAAGGAAAGTGCGCTCCACCGGAAGCTTGATGGATCACAGGGATAAGGGTCAGCTGACCATTTACAGGCATACCCCACTTTTAAGTACACTATGGGGGTTTTTTTTACTAAAGCTGGAAAGTGCAAAAATCAGGCTCACTTGTGCATAGAAACCGATGAGTTTCTAACCCCAGCTTGTTCAATTAAGCTTCGTTAATAAAACCTGGAAGCTCAATGGTTGGTTTCTATGCAGAAGTGAGCCTGATTTTGCACTTTCCAGCTCTAGGGCCCTTTCACACTGGGGCAGCGGTAAAGCACCTCTATTGTAAGCGGCGCTTTACCGTTGGTATTTTGGTTTTACCCCCCCCCAGCGGCCGAGAAATGGTTAAAAACAGAGGCGCTTTGGCGGCGGTATAGCCGCGCTGTCCCATTGATTTCAATGGGCAGGTGCGGTGTACACTCTGCTCCTTCACCGCTCAGAAGATACTGCTGGCAGGACTTTTTTTTACCGTCCTGCCAGCGCACCGCTCCAGTGTGAAGGCCCTCGGGGCTTTCATACTGGAGACAAAGCAGCGGCACTTTCGGGTCGGATCGCATGCGCAATTATTAGCGCAATAGCGCCTACAAACGGACCCAGTTTGAAAGGGCCCTTAGTAAATAAACCTCATTGTGTACTTAAAAGTGGGGTATGCCTGTAACTCCTTTACTGCGATTTTTATTTTTTGCACTATAAAAAAAAAAAGCGACAATTTCGAAAAAAAAAAAAAAAAAAAAAAAAAAAAAAAGCATTATTTTTTACTTTTCGCTATAATAAATATCCCCAAAAAATATAAAACAAACATGTTTTTCCCTCAGTTTAGGCCGATACGTATTCTTCTACATATATTTGGAGGGAGGGAAAAAAAAATAAATAAATCGCAATAAGGGTTTATTGATTTGGGCAAAAGTTATAGCATCTACAAAATAGGGGATAGTTTATGATAGTTTTATAAATGTATTTATTTATTTTTTTTTTTTTTAGTAACGGCGGCGATCTGCGATTTTTATTGTGACTGCGACATTATGGCGGACAGATCAGACACTTTCTGCGCTATTTTGGGACAATTCACATTTATACAGCGATCAGTGCGATTAAAAATGCACTAATTACTGTGTAAATGACTGGCAGTGACGGGGTTAACCATTAGAGGGCGCTGCAGGGGTTAAGTGTGTCCTAGGGAGTGATTCTAACTGTGGGGGGCTGGGCTATGTATGACACGACACCGATCCCGATCAAAGGGAGCTGTGATCAGTCTTGTCACTAGGAAGAATGGGGAAATGCTTGTTTACATCGGCATTTCCCCGTTCTTCCTCTCCGTGAGACGATTGCGGGTATCCCCGTGGACATAAAGTCCGCGGGACCCGCGATCACACTCACGGCGTGCGCCCACAATGCCGCATCTTAAAGGGCAATGTACAGGTACAGTAATATGCCTTTATGTGCCCTTCTGCCGACGTATATCGGCGTGAGCGGGTCAGCAAGGGAATACAAAGCGTACTAGCTCATTATGACTTGCTTATCTTAGATCGAAGCCCCCGTAAGGGTCCTCGTACACCACTCCGGCCACATCACTCCCGGAGTTATTTCCGGGTATCGCAGGCTCCGGCGCTGCAACTGGCTAGAGCCGCGATGATGTCACTCCCACGCATGCGAGCCGCCAACGGCATACTAGCTGAAGCAATGGCACGAACGTGGGATATCTCCTAAACTGTGCAGGTTTAGGAGATATCAGGGGTAGCTACAGGCAATCCTCATTATCTGTAGTAAAAAGTGGTTGTAAAGGGTTTACAACCACTTTAAAGTGGATGTAAACCCTCTCCTATACCCAGTGAAGAGCCTCAGGAGGACACACAGGGATACCCTACATAAGTTTTACACCTACTGTATACCTTCTGTCTTCATCTTTTTACATTCTTTAGAAAATGCACATGGTGTTGCAAATGTTTCTTCCCTTTTTTAGCAATGAGTGTCGAGTCTTGGCACACACTGTGAGGTGATTGGAGGAAAGAAACTTGCTGAGCTGCACTCTGAATAGACAAGCTCTCTGCTCATCTGTCCAAGCTCCCTCCCTGACACAAATTCCCAGCTGCTTTTATCTCCCATTTCAGAGAGCTTGTTAGAAATGTTCATGCTGATAACAGAGCAGCAGAAAGACACAGCACTTGGGGGTTTGGACAAGACAAGTAAACACTATAGATCGATGTGCCCAGGTCAGATTTCATGAATGGGGTTTACAACTACTTTAATTAATCAAAATAAATATTTGGCAAAATAAGATTCCCCATGGTATAGACTTTAGGGATTTAGAGACACCGACCAGTTTTTTCCCCAGCTACTTTGTCTATCAGTGAAATATTATGAATGAATAAATGTGAACCCAATGACTGATGCTGCAGTCACACCTGTCGATTGCAAAACTATCTCCTAAAATGACAAAGTTGCACAAAGCAAATTTCAGGTGCCATTCATTTTAATGGCACATAAAATGCAGTGCAGTTCTGGCATGATAAATTGTGCTGCAATCGTGGCCAACTGCACTGCATCAAGCTTGTTATCCACAAAAGGATCATGAGCTTCTTTTGGATGTTAAGCTTCACACAACTGATCGTGGCAGAACCACACCATACTTTTAGGTGCCATTAAAATGAACGGCATCTGAAATTTGGGTTGTGCGATTTGTCATTTTAGCAGAGTGCTTTGAAATCGCAGGCAGAATTGCAGCAATTTATACGTTCAGGTATGAAAGCAGCCTTAAGTGAAGAGACTTCAGCCACTTTCAGCCCCGGTTCACACCGATGCAACTTGCCATGTGGTTTGACAGCTTAAAAAAAAAAAAAACATTTGTGTCTATGGAACCGTTCAAATCAGTGTGACTCCAACTTACACCGATTTGAAAGAGGCTCCTACACTATTTTAAGCAATTTATGTGCGACTTGCAAAGACATCTGTGCATGAAGTTGCAGAGGTCAACAAGCTGCATATGAAATTGCACTGATCAGCGGCTTTATAATAGTGCTGAAGTAGCATGATTTCAAAGCTGCATTCAGTGTGAACATGGGTGTCACTACTCAGTTGCAGTAGTGAAACTTTCCATAGGATTTAATGGTCGTGCATTTTTCTTTCACTTTTTTTTTTTTTTTAAATGCAAAAATGGAAGAAAAAAAAAAAAAAAAAAAACTGATCAGTGTGAAAGCAGCCTTATAAATAGACCCCTTTAGAATTCCCCTTCCAGAAAGATTTCAGGACAGAGAACAAGGCAGCCCAATCCTTGACTCAAAATTCCAGGAATCACATGAAGGTCACATTGGAGCTGAAAGTGCATTGTACATAGCGTTGAAAGCTCTCACTATAAAAATCGCTAAGCCGATTAAAGATGTTATATTTATTGGAAAGTCTAGCAGAATCACACGAACACACATTCCTTCCCGCTAATTCTGAGCAGCTGCTCTCTAGACATATAGAACTGCTCTAATGTGGGAAGAACTACATTACGACAGACCTGATTTAGCCAACCTGCTAACTAGCGAAATACTTCCTGGCACGCTTCCGACCAACTGCCATGTGCTCAGCCTTGTAGTACTCCATTCGTCTGGGTGACCCGATACACCTTGACAGTGACCTACACACAGTAAGCCTTAAGGACATCAAGCAGCACCAATCAGCAGGCACATAAAATGTATGACCTGCTAGTGTAATGTTCCCTTAGAAAGAGTAATTACTGCAAAGCAAAAATCAGATGTGCATCACTTCGCATTATTTTTTTCCTTTTAGCTAT
This sequence comes from Lithobates septentrionalis, assembly GCA_037952835.1. NCBI lineage: Eukaryota > Metazoa > Chordata > Amphibia > Anura > Ranidae > Lithobates > Lithobates septentrionalis. Next base: position 4,022,509 of record JBBDGP010000561.1, on the reverse strand, counting down.
GGCACGTTATTAGCAATCACATTGGGGGTGGGGGGAGAAGTAATTGTGGCCACACACAATCTGATCAGACAATTCAAAGAATCGCATTCTAAAATTATCAGAAAGACGCTCAACTGTAAAACCGATTAATTTCAAATTTTAATTTGGTACATCTGGACAGAAAATTAAATTGATGGAAATCTACTCAGCACCTGTGTTACCCTGCAATTGCCACAGCACTACGCCGTAAATCACTTGAATGTATTGCATTCGGCAGCGATACCAACCGCTGCACGTGACCATTTTTTTTGCTACAGCCGCAAAGCATCGCAGCACAAGTGCACCCCAATCCACCGCAGCTTAAAAGGGGTGGTTAAAAAGGTGATTCACCTGCATGTTTTTGTCACCCCCCCCCCCCCCCCCATCAAACTGCAAATGTAAAGAAGTCTATGGTGCAACAATCTTCCTAATCTAATTGTATTTGTCCTATGACAGCAAAATCGATTGCCAACATGAACGTACATAAAATCATCCTGTACCAGGAGGAACATGTTGCATCATTGAAATGCTGGAACACATCACAGCCCTGTGCAACCCATTAGGTAAAGGGCATGTAAAAAAAAAAAAAAAAAAAAAAAGAGAGAGAGGGGGGGGGGGAATAAAAAAAAAAAAAAAAAAAAAAAAAAAAAAAAGGGGGCAAAGGAGGAGTGACTGCACTATATTACAATAATTTCCAGCAGGTATGCGTACCTTAATGCACACCTTGGTGTGAATGGGCCCTTAAGTAGAAGGAAGAAGCACACAAATAAAAGGATAATCAAAATTCAATGCAAAAGAAAACCAATAAGGAATTAAGATGCCAACCTATTTGGTGAAGGTAAGTTACTAACTAAATTGCACACAGAAAAAAAAACTGGAGGAGGAACGTTAGAGCACCTCATATAAGGAAGTATTAATGTAACAGTACAGAAAGCTAATAACCAGACACGGATATCCTCTAACGTCTTTCTGGTAACAGCACGTTATTAATCAATGAGGAAATAAGGTTATGTGGAAGCTAGAAGCACACCATCAAGAGATCAATGTAATAAAAGACAAGATGTTCCATGTCCCTTTTTCTGGTGACAGTAAGTGGTTAGCCAATGAGAAGAAGGTATACATGTTAGGTGGGAGGTAGAAGCACACCATAAAGAGATGAATGCAATAAAAGCCAATTCTATTCCCCTTCTTGTAGTGACAGCTGGAAGTTGTTAGCCAATGATGAGAAGGAATAAATGTGAGGTGCAAGGAGAGTACAGAAGGCACATGTTACACTGGCCCAGCACAGGCAGAAGGTGAAGTGCAGGCAATAGCTGACCTGTCAGTGGAGCTCAAGGTCACAGTAGACCGTCAGTACGGAGAAGGCTGACAGACACAACAAAGCAGGAGCCCAAAGGAAGGACACACAGGCTTCACATGCTGGAGAAGACACTAATATAGCAGAGCCGGGCAGGAAGCGTGGTGGGAGTGACAATGAATGGAGCAGGCCGTATGTCCGGCTATCACACGCACACAGTACACAAGGGAAAAGGCCACATGTCAGAAACGTGCTCACACTCACCTTCTGTCTTGTCTTCTATGCCTCCTTGCGCATAACGTACTGAGAGATTATACCGCCCCTTAGCACGTACACACTGGCCACTCCGCCTACATAAGTGACGTGCGGAGGCCCTGCCCCAGCCTTTGCCTGCTTTATCAGATTAGGCGACCCGGTGTCTTGTCGAATACTGTCCCCTATCCTATAGTGTCCGCCCTGTACTGCGCAGGCGCAGTACGGAGGACAAATGAGACGCCGAAAGTCTCCGAAGTTCAACAGCTGATCATCAGCTGTACACGGCGCCTGCGCTTTTATTCTCACCCTATGTCCAGGATCATTCCCTACTATCCAAGTGGACATAGAGTTAGAATAAATAGATGCCGAGTGCAGCGAGGCCGTGCGCGAAGCGTGGCGAGCCCGCGAGGGGCCCTCTTACAAAGCCATCACTAAGAAATGCCCAAGCGCCGTGTACAGCTGATGGTCAGCTGATTAACTTCGGACACTTTCGGCATCTCCTCCTCCTCCGTACTGCGCAAGCCCTGCGCCTGCACAGTACGGCACGGACACTATCCAATAGGAGGACAGTTCTCGTCAGAACACCTGCAGAATATGTAACGGAAGTGACGTTCCGTTGCCGGTGTTCTGCCGAGAAAGTTACGCTCGGCGGATAAGTTCCCCCCTCTACTGCGCAGGCGCTGCGCCTGCGCAGTAGGATCCGGCGGAAATAGCCGAAGCGGAATAGCTGAAAATCAGCTGTACACGGCGCCTGTAAGAGGGCCCCTCGCGGGCTCGCTTCGCTCGCCACGCTTCGCTCGCCATGCTTCGGGCACGGCCTTGCTTCGCTTGGCTCTTTTAGATTCCCCTTCTAGTTCCACTTGGTTGGTGGGGAAGGAACCTGGACCTAGGGCGCAGGCCCTGTGTACAGCTGATTGAAGCGTTTGAGCTTCGGCTATCTCCGGCGGCTGACAGTAGTTCGTACTGCGCAGGCGCCGCGCCTGCTCAGTACAGGGGGGGAACTTATCCGCCGAGGGAACTTTCTCGGCAAGACACCGGTGTTTCGTCACATAAGGCGACCCATCACATTTGGGTGCGCATGCACAACGCCGCCATATGCGTTCCAACACTTTTAAAACTTTACGTTTTAAAAGTGACAAAAACACTTTTAACACTTTTTGTTTTATTTTTTTTAACACTTAAAAAAAGTGTTAAAAGTGACAAAAGTTTTATAAATGTTGGAACGCATATGGCGGCGTCGCGCATGCGCACTCCAGCGGGTAGCCAAATGTGATGGGTCGCCATATGTGACGAAACACCGCCATCTTGCTACACCCCGCACTTAGGGTTGCCACCCCATACCTTTAAACCCGAACACATATGAATTACACAGGTTCTGAGGCTAATTAAATGCAGATAAGGCACCAAGTGAGTTTAATTACCACCGTAATCAGCCACATAACCTGTGTAATTAATATGTGTTCGGGTTTAAAGGGATGAGGTGGCAACTCTACCCGCAGTCCTCCATAATAAGGGTACATAGAAGAGGGAAAGCGGACATCTTGTTACACCAGATCCATAGACAGTAAAGGCCAGCAACTTGACAACTTCTCCATAGAAAATATTTATTTGAGCATTACAGCAATAACATCATCCAAAAACGCTAAATCTTGTTACACCCACCAGTTTTGCATTTTACTCTTATTTTTAACAGTAAAGCGCGTTTATATAGTGAAATACAGTGCTTAGAACTCCGTCTGACTGGTTAGATGTTAAATTTTTGAATGTTAAAATAATGTTATAAAAATGTCAGTAGCTTTGCAGTGAGTTTTTCAATGTTTTTGCAACAGCGTTTTTCCGCGTTAGCGTTTTAGCGTTTTTTTTTTTTGTTTTTTTTTAAGAAAAAAAATTTTTTTTTTCAATGGTTCGAAAATGCTAAAAAACGCTGGTGAGCGAAGTTTTTGAGCATTTATCAACGTTTACCAGCGTTAGAGCATTTTTACAGCTAAAAAATGTCTCTCAAAACCCACTAGTTTTGGATTTTTTTCTCTGCTCAAAAACGCCACTGCCCAAAACTGCTGATAACAACCTATGTGTGCATGGACACATAGGATAACACGATGGAGAGTTTAATGAGGCTTTAAAAGCAGCGAACTTCTGTCAGCTTAGCAAACTTATGAGATGAGCAGACTTGCCGCTGCTTTTAAAATTCAACATCTAGCCAGTCAGATGGAATTCTAAGTACTGTATTTCACTATATAAACTCACTTTACTGTTAAAAATAAGTGTAAAATACAAAACTCCGGTGGGTGTAACAAGATGTCCGCTTTCCCTCTTCTGTGTATCCTTACTATGGAGTAGTGCGGGGTGAAGCAAGATGGCGACAACGGAACGTCACTTCCGTTACACATTCTGACAGGTCGCCAAATCTGATGAAACACCTCCTCTCTGCTCAGCTTATACCATAGTTGCCAACATTGTAAAAAAAACATTCGGGGCACTTTTTTTGGCTGTAGGCGGAGTCAGACTATAATTAGGGGGCGGGGCATGCAGCAGTAGGCGTAGCATAGAAAAAAAAGAAAAATGCGCCGCGCAAAAAATGGGCGTGGTTTACGCGAAATTGTGGGCGTGGCTTACATGGGCGTGGCTAAAATGGGGTGTGGTGAGAGTTAGATGGAGGGGGAAAGGGGGGTAGGGGGATGGAGGGACAGCAGACCCAGATCCTACACCACAATAGCAATGTGTATTCCAGAGTTTAACCATCAGCAGATAAAGATACTCCAAACACCTGGTGTTGGCGCTTCAATCATCCCGGCACCATGATTGTTATGGTGTCAGGATGATTGAAGTGCATTATTTCTTTTATTACATTGTAATATAAAATGAAATCATTCAACTCACCATAATGCAGAATCAGTGGGACCACTGAGCGTGTCACCTGCTACGTCGCCTGCCACCAGATGCCATCAGGTTCCCCCAGCAGAGTCTGTCCTTACATCAGGTGCCCCAGCAGAGTGCCTCCTTCCGTCAGGCATTCCCAGTACAGTACCTCTTACGTCAGGTGTCCCCAGCGGAGTGTTGGCTGCAGATGGAGTGTTGGCTACAGTCTAGCTACATCTCCTCAAGAGTGGTGACAAGGGGAGAGAGGTGTGTGGGTGGAGGCATGGTGACTTGGGGTGTTACAGGCTGACTTGGGGAAGGGTGGAGACAGGGTGGTGATTTGGGGGTGCAGGCATGATGGTGACCTGGGGGGTGCAGGCATGGTGGTGACTAGGCCGGAGGGGGTGCAGACATGGTGGTGACTAGGCCGGAGGGGGTGCAGGCATGGTGGTAACTAGGCCGCAGGGGGTGCAGGCATGGGGGGAGGGGGATGCAGGCATGGTGTTGTCATGGGGGGAGGCGGGTGCAGGTATGGTGGTGATATGGGGGGAGGGGGTGCAGGTATAGTGGCGACATGGGGGGAACAGGTATGGTGATGACATGGGGGAGGGGGTCAGGTATGGAGGTGATATGGGGGAGGGGGCCAGGGCTGGACTGGGACAAAAATGTGGCCCTGGACTTCATCCAGACCGGGCCAGGGCACAACACATCAGGGTACGGTACATCAGGCCACATCAGGGCACATCAGGATACAAGGCACATCAGTGCACAGCATATCAGGGTACAGCACACCAGGCCACATCAGGGTACAGGGTACAGCACATCAGGGTACACAGCCCAGCACATCAGCGTATAGGGCACATCAGGGCACAACACATCAGGGTACAGAGCCCAGCACATCAGCGTATAGGGCACAGCACATCAGGACACAGCACATCAGGATACAGAGCCCAGCACATCAGGGCACACGACATTGAGGCACAGGACATCGGGGCAGATCGGGGCATGGGGCACCAGGCCACAAGGCACATCAGGTCACGGGGCACATCAGGGCATAGGAGATCGGGGCACAGCACATCAGGGCATATAGCACATCAGGGCACAGAGCACATAGCAAATCAGGGCACATCAGGGCATATAGCACATCAGGGCACATCAGGGCATATAGCACATCAGGGCACATAGCACATCAGGGCATATAGCACATCAGGGCACGGGGCACATCAGGGCACATGGCATATTAGGGCACGGGGCACATCAGAGCACATGGCACATTATGGGGCACATGGCACATTAGGGCACGGGGCACATAGCACATCAGAGCACGGGGCACATCACGGGCACATTATGGAAAAATCAGGGCACATGGCACATTATGGGGCACATCAGGGCACATGGCACATTATGGGGCACATCAGGGCACGGGGCACATCAGGACACATGGCACATTATGGGGCACATAGCACATCAGGGCACGGGGCACATCAGGGCACATTATGGAAAAATCAGGGCACATGGCACATAATGGGGCACATCAGGGCACATTATGGCACATCAGGGCACATTATGGCACATCAGGGCACATGGCACATTATGGGGCACATCAGGGCACATTATGGGGCACAGGGCACATCAGGGCATATAGCACATCAAGGCACAGGGCACGTCAGGGCACATAGCACATCAGGGCACGGGGCACGTCAGGGCACATAGCACATCAGGGCACATAGCACGTCAGGGCACGGGGCACGTCAGGGCACATGAGGGCACATTATGGGGCACATAGCACATAGCACATTAGGGCATGGGGCACGTCAGGGCACATAGCACATCAGGGCACATTATGGCACATGGCACATTATGGGGCTCATCGGGGCACATAGCACATGGCACATTAGGGCACATGGCACATTAGGGCATGGGGCACATTATAGGGCACATCACCAACTAGCCAGTATGCAGAGTAGCGCAGGAAGCGTGTCTGTAGTAAGTTCTCTCTCTCTCACAGTGACTCACGAGCGGCTGCTCCCCGGCCGCCCCCCCTCTCTTCTTGTCATAGACTAGACACTGTCACACACGGGGCAGAGCGTAGGGAGGATTTCCTTGTGTTCAGTGGAGAGGGGGGGAGGGGTCGCCAATCCCTGTAGCCAATAGGCTTCAGTGTACAATAGAATTTTCTATTTGTACACTGAAGAGAGAAGCCGATTGGCTGCCCCTCTCCCCTGCACTGAACGCAAGGGGAAACAACTCATTGACTCACTCATGGGGCAACGGCGGCCATTTTGGTGGAGCCGTTGCCGTTTTTTTACAAAAACACTCACGATTTTCTTGGGACAAACCCAAAAATTCGGAAAAAAACTCTCGGGACAAGATTAAATCGGGACGAGGGTCCCAAAATCAGGATTGTCCTGGGAAAATCGGGACTGTTGGCAACTATGCTTATACTTGCATTCATTTTATGCAATGATTTCTTTTCAAAGGAGAGAAACTGACACTTGCTGACAACAGAACTAAACTCCATCTTATTAACCAAGAACTTTACCCTGTAGTTTTTTTGGTTTTTTTTTACACCTTATGTACTGGGTTCGTTACAATGAACCCCAGCGAGCTGCTGGGAGATTGAGATGGCCCGCTCCGCCCCCTCCACAGCTCATCGCTCCTATGAGCGAGAAGGGAGAAGAGCAGAGAGCTGTGACTGACAGTCTGCAGCCCTCTGCTCACGGAGCTCCGAAAACTGAGTTCGAGCAGTGTTCGATCGTTTAGTTCTCAGTGTAGAGACACTGGGGGACAGATACAGCATTGGACCCTTGCTGTGTCTACCGAGGTAAGTATTATGGAGAAAAAAAAATCCCATACTTCTCTTTTAATGCATAGAGGGGCAGAGCACACTTCCTGATCCCATTACTGGCCATTATAGTGGTCACATGATCAGTAACCCATCCCGCCAATTCCCAATCATGACGAACGTGGATATCAGATCCCCACCCTCCTCACCAGCTCGTGACCAAGGACTGGCCAATCTCACACTGCGCTCACTTACATAACAATGCTGCTCTCAGCTGCACCCGGGGCACAAAGATTTTTCAGTTTGCAGGACCCAATCTAGGTGCCAGGAACCTGAGAGCGATTGTCACTGGGTAAATTAAAGGGATTGTAAAGTCTCATGGTTTTTCACCTTAATGCATTAACACTAATGTATATCAATGCCCTCTGTCTGTTGAATATCTAATATATGTATGATGCCATCAATACTTGACTGTTGTCTATGAGGACTTCTTTTCAATGCTATATGGGCACATATACATCTCTACAATGATCTTTATATATATTATTTTTTTGTAATGTTGTACACTGCTTTACTTTTTCTTTTTAGCTCTGCGGCTTGCCCATCTGGATTGTCCAGCACACAAAGCTGCCTGGTTTCTATAACCGTGGGCAGCGCTTTGGCATTTTAGACGGGTTAACAGCTCCATCTGTCCTCCATCATGCGCAGTCCGCAGGTGAGGCTTGTTGTGTCAGTGGGCTGGGTGTGCGTGACGTCGCTCCAATGTGCTGATGCTTCGCGCAGGCGCGGTGGGAGCTGGGCCGCACACACACAGCCCAGGGGACATTTACAGGATCTCCCTGCTGTCTTCCCCTCTCCATCAGCTGTTTGCAATTACTTGCGCCAGCTGATTGAAGAGAGTTTGACATAAAGACACTGCCGGCACACTTCCACACCCATCACTAATCTGCTGGATGTCGGGATGTGCGGCTGGCGTGTCTAACCACTCTCTATTGAAAGTAAAAGCCATAGATTTGGATAATAATTTTTCTATTTTCAGGGCTTTCCATCTTGGGCCCCAGTATATCCTTCTGGCCACCCCCCTGCCTTGGAATGTGAGAGATCTTTTTTTCTCTCTTGGGGATAGCAGCTACAGTACTAAGTCTCTTTCAGACTTTTCTGTTTTTGATGCCTATATGCCTTGAAATAGCAACCTTATTGACACAGCTCTTCATGTTACTTACCTTCATCTTTTATACGTTACATAATGAAATGTTAAAAACCACCTTGCTATTAAACACTATGTAAGTGGACAAATTAAATTTTTGACACAAATATGTATTATGATTACAATTTCCCATTTTTCCCATTTTTCCCCATTTTTTAAACTAACTATTTTTTAATTATGTCATAGCTACATTCTTCTCTTCATACAACCCTGAAGAAGGACAAAAATTGTACTCCGAAACGTGTTGGGTGTAAGGAGGATATTCTATATGCTTTCTAGCATGATGACAATATTCAACATTGTTTAGACAATTATTGTTTAATTTCTATATGTATTTTTAATGACGTTGTTTAACCATTGGTAAAAATCTTTTTCAACTACAAATACTCTGTATACTCCTCTATTAGATACTACTATGTGCTTTTAAAGTCCATCTAGGGGAAATTTCTCTCTTTTTCTATAATACTGGATGTGGCACTATACTAGCATTACCATTCACCTCCCTCTCTTTTAGTAGCGGTTTTAGGAGTTTATTAGCAAAACTATTCTCCCACAAAAGCTTATGGCTCAAAAATGCTCATAAATACAGCATAGCCGCGTTTTTGCATGGACACATAGGATAACATGCTGGGGAGTTTATTGGCTGTAGAAAAAATGCCTGAAGCCCAAAACAGCAGCAGCAGCAACCAAAATTTGTTCCTTCACCTGCCAAGTAGTGCAATCTACAATGCAGTAATACAAAAATGTGTTTCCAATACAAAGCATTTTCAATGCTGCTGTTGCTGCAAAAACCAACAAATACAGATTAAAAAAGTTTACATGTACGGCGAAAAAAAAATTAATTAAAAATAAATTAATTAAAAAGGAAGTGGGAACGAGTACTTTCCCCACACCTAGGTAGGGAGAAAGGTTTAGAATTCCATGAGTTTATTCCAAATGAGGCCTCATTCACATGTGGCATACATAACCATAAGCCAGTGGAGGTCCATGTTTACCCTCATGGGGATGCACAGGTGTTCTATGCATCCACATGCAGGCAGTCCTATTGTTGTCCTGGATGCATTTGAGGCTGTGTACCCGCACCCACACAGATGTCATATTGGGAGCAGCAGCTGTGTCCGTTCAGTCACTACGTCCCATTAATGGTACTGCCTGCTTAGGAATACACAGAGCACCTATGCATCCCCATGCGGGCAAACATGGCTCTTCATGAAATTAATAATGCAAATGTTGCGCACTGCCAGAAGTGAGACTGGTGCGAACCGTAGCCAGAATACGATCAGGAGGATTCACTGGAGCCGGAACCGACTCCATCTTGGAAGTGGAGGAAAATTGTCCTGACAAAGCGTCAGCCCTTACATTCTTAGTACCGGGTAAGAATGAGACAATGTAATTGAAACTAGACAAGAAAAGAGCCAATCGCACCCTTCTGGGAGAGAGGCGTTTAGCCTCAGACAAGAACGTGAGATTCTTATGGTCAGTAAGAATGAGAACAGGCACAGTGCTACCTTTGAGGAGATGTCTCTATTCTTTCAAGGCTAAAATGATAGCTAACAGCTCTCTGTCACCAGTTTCGTAATTGCACTCCACAGAGGCCAATTTCTTGGAAAAGTAGCCACAAGGATGCATAGCACTCTCAGAGGTAGGACATTGAGACAGAAGTGCGCCAACTCCAGTCTCAGAAGCATCAACCTCAAGGATAAAAGGTAACGTAGGATCAGGATGTGCCAACACAGGAGCAGAAACAAAGGCAGCCTTGAGACTCTCAAAGGCCTTAATGGACTCCGGAGACCAACTCTGTGGGTTAACGTCCTTTCTGGTCCTTTCTGGTCATATCAGTCAGGGGCTTGACCAGAGACGCAAAGTTACGAATAAACTTCCGATAACATTTGGCAAAGCAGAGGACGTAAACCCATGGGCTGGGGCCACTGTAGGACTGCTCAAAGTTTCTCTGGGTCCATCGAAAAACTAGCAGCGGAAATGACATAACGCAGGAATTTAACCTGTTCACGATGGAATTCGCACTTCTACAATTTACAATAGAGATTGTTCTCTCTTAGTTTCTGAAGAACAGAACAGGGACTTGGAAAATATGAGGATATCTCATCGAGATAAACCACCACACATAACTGCAACAAATCTCGGAGGACATGCCGGGGCGTTACAAAGGCCTTACGAGGTACTCATAATGGCTTGTTCTGGTATTCAATTCAGTTTTCCACTCGTCGCCCTCCTTAATCCCCACGAGATTGTATGCCCCTCTCAACTCAAGCTTTGTGAAAACCCTTGCTCCCTTGAGGCGGTGAAATAACTCCATAATGAACGGAATCGGAATCGAATGAAACGACTGAGACCCCTATAATCAATACAAGGTCTCAGTTCACCACTCTTCTTCTTCACAAAGAAGAAACCATCCCCAGCAGGAGATGAGGATTTGTGGCTGAAACCTAGAGAAAGTGCGTCTGCAACATACTCCTCCATGGCCCTATCCTCCAAGACCTACAAAGGGTAAACCCGGCCAAGAGCAGGCATGGCACCAGGTTGAAGGTCAATTGCGCAATCATATGACCGGTGTGGAGGCAAACTACTGGCTTGACCTTTGTCAAAGACATTGCTAAAATCGCGGTACTCCTCTGGCAGGGAGGAGAGTGAAGAGGTGCACAGGGCCTTGGCTACCTTCTGGAAGCATGTCTTATTGCATTGTGTCGACCAGGAGAGAACCTCAGCACAGAGCCAATCAAAAGAGGGGTTGTGCCTCTGTAACCAAGGATAACCAATAACCAGTGGAAACTTAGGTGAGGAAATAACTTGGAATTGGATTATCTCATGGTGAGGAGCCCCCTACGGGCCATGGACAACAGAACAGTCTCATGAGTCACATGGGCAGGCTGCAGAGGTCTCCCGTCAAGAGCCTCAATGGCAAGTGGAGTGTCACGCAGCAGCAGCGGAATCGAGTGCTTCGATACAAAGGCAGCATCAATGAACAGGCCTGCAGCCCCAGAGTGGATTAGAGCCTGCATCTCGACAGACGACTCAGCCCAAGAAAGGGTCACCAAAACCAGGGGCTTATCTTTCTGGATAACTGGGGACGAAACAATGACAGGACCTCAAGGTTCGGGCATTGTATGGGTAGGAAAGGACAAGACTTCAAAAAGTGACCTGCCTGGCCACAATAAAAGCACAATCTCTCCCTCCTCCTAAGGGTTCGTTCATCTGCAGAGAGATGCGTGAAGCCCGAGTGCATGGGTTCATCTTTGCAGACCAGTACAAAATATTTTACAGCGCACACATACAAGAATGACATTTTCCGACCGGGTGGATTGGACTTTTGTAAGGGCCACCTTAGAGCATATTGGTCTCCGCGCCTCGATGCTCAGCTGGATTTTGTCACTCTACTCCTGTCCTACAGCCGCGGTTAAGGTTAATGAGACTAGGTCGGGGTATTTCAATATTCGAAAAGGTACCAGACAGGGCTGTCCCTTATCCCCGTTGATCTTTATACTCACCCTGGAACCACTGCTGTGTAAGATACGGGCAAACCCGCACATTATTGGCTATCGTAAATCCTCCGGGGCCCACAAGGTTGCTGCCTTTGCGGATGACCTCATCTTCTTCCTGACAGACCCACTTGCCTCACTCCCCATATTGCTTCATTCCCTGCAGGAATATGGGGCGTTTAAATTCAAGATGGTGCTGCTATAAGACCTACAACCAGACCAGGTTTTTTTTGGCCTGGAGCACCCCTCCCCCTCCTCATTACCTCTTATTTAGTGGCCACCAGTGTATAGGATGTATCCCCTTCAGTTCTCCCAAATAGAGGAGTTTAGCTCCCATGGTTGAGACAAAGGATCTTCCATTCTATTACTAGAGTAGGACCCACTAATTCGCAGTAAGTGGGCTTAGCACTATATGACCATATAGTGTGACCAAACCCCCGTATTTTTTGAATATGTTCAGGTGTTTTTAACTAGCCTTGTAGGAAATTTCATTCTTGTATGTGTGCGCTGTAAAATATTTTGTACTGGTTGTAGGTCTTATAGCAGCACCATCTTGAATTTAAACGCATTGTAGGGTGTGCCCCCCAAATATGTACTTGTATATTGGAATAGACCCTGACCAGGTTTTTTTGGGCTGGAGCACCCCTCCCCCTCCTCATTACCTCTTATTTAGTGGCCACCAGTGTATAGGATGTATCCCTTTCAGTTCTCTCACATAGAGGAGTTTAGCTCCCATGGTTGAGACAAAGGATCTTCCATTCTATTACTAGAGTAGGACCCACTAATTCGGGGTACTTTGTCGCAGTAAGTGGGCTTAGCACTATATGACCATATAGTGTGACCAAACCCCCGTATTTTTTGAAAATGTTCAGGTGTTTTTAACTAGCCTTGTAGGAAATGTCATTCTTGTATGTGTGCGCTGTAAAATATTTTGTACTGGTTGTAGGTCTTATAGCAGCACCATCTTGAATTTAAACGCATTGTAGGGTGTGCCCCCCAAATATGTACTTGCATCTTTGCAGACCGACTCGGTACCAGGAGGCATGGGGGGTGAGGGAGGCAAGGGTGGGACTGCAAAGTTCTGAGACAAATGTCCAGCAGGCTTCCGCAAGAAGATATTGTTCAAAATTTGGGTGGAACCCCGCTTTAAGACTGTTTGACACCACAGAGATGCAGCCTCTATCCATATGGCAGCAGAGTTGCTAACGGGTTTGCACTTCTGCTTATCAGCGCTGGGGTTGTTGGTTCAAATCCCAAACATGCCACTTCATGTAGAGAAGTTGTCTGTTCTCCCTATGTTGTTAAACATAGCTCCTGACTCATGTCTTTAAACAAATTATGCATAAATGTAGTATTTATGTGTAGGAGGGTTCCACCACCCTTTCAAATCGTGCCATATGTTTTCCATGGTCAAGGACAATAATCAGCCTTCATAATTCCCCACCAGCACTAATTGTAGCCTCTTACCAAGCAAAAAGCAACAAAATTAGAGATGGCTGTCTAGCAGAATGCTGACAGTAATCAGCCATACCCAGCCTTCAAAACAGATGGTATATCACAGAAACAGGTTGTTCAATGGCTCTCTGGCCTTCCACGGTACATCTGCCCTGATTAACTTATTGCACCCCTGGGACTTAGGACTGTTTGACACCACAGAGAGGCAGAATCTATCCAGTGGCAGCACAGTGGCTAACTGGTTATCACTTCTGCCTTGCAGCACTGAGGTTGTTGGTTCGAATCCCAAATATGCGGCTACCTGGCTAGAGGTTTGTATGTTCTTCCTCTCTTGTGGTGTTAAAGTTTATTTTTCACCAGTGATTACATTTTTGATGGGTTTCACATAGTGGAAAACCAAGAAATTACATTATAAATCAAGCGAGAGTGGGTTTGCACCAAATCCATAACTGTGTGTTTTGGGCCAGATCTGAATGTATAAGTCTGGTGTGATCCTGCACACATATTTTAATGTTGCATGTGTCATGGTTATGCAGTAATGTGAGTCTGTCAGCTTACCTCTCTCCATGTGTTCCTTTAGAGGCCAGCCACTTTCACCTGACTGCATATATAATCTTCCCTCAGCATAGCTCCACCTCAGCCTCTAATTAGGAACACTATATTAACCTGTGCATTGCAAGCCAACCTTGCTGATCACCTGCTGGCTCTAAGGCCCCTTTCACACGAGGCGGACTCCGTTTCCACGGAGCCCGCCTCGGTCCGCCGGCTCAGCGGGAGACCAGTCCGTTGATCTCCCCTGAGTCGGCGGATGACAGGTCCCTCTCTGCTCGCTGAGCGGGGAGGGGCTTGTCAGGCGCCGCTGCCTATGGAGGGATCGGACGAAAACGGATAGCATGTCCGTTTTCGTCAGATCTTACCCGATCCGATCCGCCAGCGACGGACCTGGACGTAGAGCCATGTCTCCGCTGACATCCGACGCTCCATAGACTAACATGGAGCGCCCGTTCAGGTCCGCCGTCAAAACTGACAGGCGGACCTGAATGGTCCGACCGTGTGAAAGGGGGCTTAGACTCCGCGCCCTGGGGAATCTATGCTTTAGCTCCCACTGGGATCTGTGTTAGTGATCTAGTAGACCTGCCTCCTGAACCTCCCAGTCAGTCCTAGGGTTCACTACCTTAGCGGTGCACTCCTGACTCCTACGGAGTGCATCTGTCACCTGGTCTCAGGTGACCTGACAGTATGCTGATGATGAATGGTGAATGCGCTTTGTCAACAATTTGTGTGAAGCAGCCTTCACAAAGTTGTCATTTCCTGTTTTGTACCCTCCACATGCTCAACAGTGTACAAGTTTAATTTTTTGATTTTCGGTATCACTGATCATGGCCAGATTATTTTAAGAGGTGGGGCTAGCAGGCGTGCGCGCGCCTCCCCGGAGGCACGCGCGCTCCGCCGCGTACAGTGTGACCGTGTCACGGAGCCTCGGAACGGGGAAGTGCCTATGTAAACAAGGCATTTCCCTGTTCTGCCTTCTGTCACGACAGAGATCACTGCTCTCTGTCATCGAGAGCAGTAATCGCGGTCATGTGAGTTGAAGCCCATCCCCCCCACAGTTAGAATCACTCCCTAGGACACACTTAACTCCTTCATCGCCCCCTAGTGGTTAACCCCTTCACTGCCAGTGTTATTAGACAGTAGTCATTGCATTTTTATAGCACTGATCACTGTATAAATGACAATGGTCCCAAAATAGTGTCAAAAATGTCCGATGTGTCCGCTATAATGTCGCAGTCCCGATAAAAATCGCAGATCGCCGCCAGTGTTAGAAAAAAAAAATTATAATAAAAATGCCATAAAACTATCCCCTATTTTGTAGACGCTATAACTTTTGCGCAAACTAAACAATATGCGATTTTTTGGGGGGATATTTCTTATACCAAAAAAAGTAAAAAATATTGCATTTTTTTCAAAATTGTTGCTCTTTTTTTATTTATAGCACAAATAATAAAGCCCGCAGAGGTGATCAAATACCACCAAAAGAAAACTCTTGTGGGAAAAAAGGATGTCAATTTTGTTTGGGTGCAATGTCGCACGACCGCGCAATTGTCAGTTAAAGCGACGCAGTGCCAAATCGCAAAAAGTGCTCTGGTCAGGAAGGGGGTAAAATCTTCCGAGGCTGAAGCGGTTAATGTACCAAGTGTTGATTCTTTTTTGCTTTATGTTTGACTTTTGCAGACTATAAATACATATTTTATAAGTGTAAACTATTCATATTCATACCCCTTCTAATCTGTATTAAATCTAGTTGCATACAAAAGTATTTGGTTGTGCACACATGCAAGTCCTTGAGTAGAAAGTGTAATGGGGGGAGGGGGAAGAAAAACCGAAAAAAAATACCTGCTCCAATGCTGAATTTCAGGGCTCTATTAATTCTTTTGTGGACAAGGTAAACCATGAATATGTCAACTAACTGTGAATTCTCTCTAAGCACAAAAAAAAAAAAAACACAAAATGTAAAAAAAATTGGCGTGCCCCCCCCAAAATCCATACCAGGCCCTTTGGATCTGGCATAGATTTTAAGGGGAACTCCTCGCCAAAATTTAAAAAAAAAATAGACGTCAGGTCCCCCCCAAAAGTCTATACCAGACCCTTATCTGAGCATGCAGGCTGGCAGGTCAGGATAGGGGGGGACGAGCGAGCCCTCCCCCTCCTGAACCGTACCAGGCCACATGCCCTTAACATGGGGAGGTGGGTGTTTGGGGCGGGGGGCTGGGCTGTGGTATTTGGGGTCTATGGGTGGGGGCCTTATCAGAATCTGGAAGGACCCTTTTATAAGGGGTCCCTCAGATCCCGGCACCCCCCCATGTGAATGGGTATTGGGTACGTCCTACCCATTCACCTAAAAGGTGTCAAAATGTAAAAACCACAAGAGACGGTTTTTGACAAATCTTTTATTAAAAAAAGAAAAAAAAGGTCCCGTGATGTACATCCACTGTTCATCATGCCGCCTGACGAACCCGATTAAAATAGAAAAAACGAACAAAGCTCCGCCTCGATGGGAGGCCTTCCGCCGACTGCTGTCTCTTCGCTTTGACAGCTGTTATATAGGCAAGGGCGAGGCCAACTGGTAAAGTAACCGGATAATAATACAGTGATCAGTGGTAAAAATATGCACTGACATTGTACTAATGGCACTGGCAGGGAAGGGGATAACATCAGGGGCGATCAGGGGTTAAATGTCTACCCTCAGTGTGTTTACCAACTGAATGGGGGATGGGCTGCCTGGGACAACACACAGATCCATCTTCCTGCTTAGCAGAAGGGCAGGATCTGTGTGTCATCCCCTAATAGATAATAGAACGGACATCTGCCTTGTTTACTTCGGCAGATCCCTGTTCTGTCTCTGCGAAGTCCGCTCCCCCGCTGGCCAATCAGCGGCGGACGGGTGCCCACAGATCGCCGTGTACGAGCCCGAGGTACACCTACAGCGATTTGTGCAGCCGAGCCAACCTGCCGCAGTATAAGTGGTTAATGAGTACAACATTTAGCAATTAACATGGTTGATGATTAAAATAGGCACATCTGAGTATGCAGGCATCCGGGGTAAAGCTTTCCACATAGACCATCCTCCGTACCGACAGCTCTCACCGCTGTCAGTCTGCAATCATGACCGGGAAGACTACCCTGCAGTAGAGTGATCTGAAAGCAAGGCTTGAAGCTCTCAGGGAGCGCAGCATGGAAGAGATGGCGGTGCGGAGGACAGTCTATGTGGATAGCTTTACCCCGGATGCCTGTATACTTAGATTTGCCTGTATTATTTATCAACCATGTGAGTTGCTAAATGTTGTACCTTCATTGAGGCTGGGTTCACACCTCCGACGAATGCGGCTCGCAGCAGGGGTCTGGTGCGTCCCTGTTCTCTGTTTCAGGGACGAAACAGGACCACATTTTTGCCTGAATCCGGCCCTGAAACTGAGCCAAAGACGCACAGCGTTTCTGTGCAAGCCACTCCGCAGCCGCAATGGAGATATGTGAACCGGATTTACACAAACACACACCTCAAGCTCTGCAGCCCTGCAGCTCTGTTTGGCCCTCTTATGACTCATTCCCACTCCCTTCCTGGCAAACTATCAGGAGAGTGAGAGAGAGAGCTGTGCATGATGTCATAAGCCTAGGCTTTTTACCAGACAAGAAACAGGAAGTGGGCTGTATAAGGTATTTACTGGCAGAAAAAAAATATTTTACTATCCAAAGTTAAAACAACAAGGGCAGAAGATTTAATAAATGGAAAGTTGAAAACATTACTGAAGGTCCGTTTTAATAAGGAAACATTTGTTCCGAATTGCGTTGGGATTTTCCTGTTGATCACCGATATTGACCAAGCTGTATGTCTTCTGCCAGTTTTCTTAGGTGTATCTCAGACTAGTAGGGTATATGTATCTTTATAGTGTACAATGTAGTATTCATATGCCATTTTGTGTTTAACTATGGTACTATTTTATTGACCGATTAGTCTTTTATCATGTTTGCAATAAGGATTGGCACTTATACAGTTGTACTCATGACTCTGCCTAAAAAGTCCTGTGGATGTTTCTTTTATACCGATTATTCTGGGATGTTGGCAGAATATCTTGCTTGAACATATCACCTAGCTTCACCCTTTAGTTTCAAAGGCCACAATCAGAGTCAAAGGTCAAGTCATTGGTTTTTATTTTATTTTTTATTTTTTTTTAGTGTCAAAGTGTGGATAAAACATAGCGAGAGCAACTTCAGGGACTTATTATGTACAGCCTGGAGGAAAGAAGGGAAAGGGGAGACAAGATTGAAACCTTTAAATACATCCAGAGGGTAAATAAGGTTCAGGGAGGCAGTTTTTTCAATATGAAATCAAAATCAAGAACACGGTACATGACCTCAAACTAACTGGAGGGAAGTTCAAAATTAATCTTATAAAGTATTATTTTACTGAAAGGGTAGTTGATGATTGGAATTAACTACCAGCGGAGGTAGTGAGACAGTCAACAGTAAATGGCTTAAAACATGCTTGGGATAAACATGGATTCATAGTCAGACAACACAGTTAACAAAAAAAAAACAATCAAGAACAGCAACCCCCCCCCCCAAAAAAAAAAAATGGGCATACTCGATGGACTATGCTGTCTTTTTCTGCTGTCACTTTTCTTTGTTTCTTTAGGGACCTACTACATGAACAAGCAACAAATAATATACATATCTGTAGTATTGCCATGAACATCATCAAAGTAGTAGGAGAATTTCCTTATTTCTTTTTTTTTTGGTTGTGGGTGATGGTAATAGCGAGAAATGAGCAGCTTCATTTTACAATTGTTTTACTAGTTTGAGACAGTTTTCCTTGAACAATAAAAAAAATAGGAGACATCCATTACCATTTAGCACCAAAAAAAGGCTCAAATTATCCTGAAAAAAAAAAAGATATAATTTACCTGGACACAATAAGCAGTTGTGATATGTGCAATTGTACTAACTCATGCCAAAGTTGCAAAACTCTGTTCAGGCATTAAGATTTGTTTTATCGTTAGGCAATAAGAGGTTTAGGAGATCTCCAAATCTATTATTAACAACTTGCCGCCCAGTGACGCACCAATACATCGCTGGATTGTAGGAAAATTGTGACCTGGAGCACGATCTATAGTCATGTGCCTCTATCCCGAAATCTGTACATACAAGTTTGCATTCCAGTGGGACTTTAAATAAAGCACATGACATCAAAGTAGTAAAAGTCAATACACATGATTACAAATGTATTTGTCCAATTATAAACAGATCTGATAGCAATGAAATATATATATATATATATATATATATATATATATATATATATATATAACTGAAGAGCTGATGAGTAGCTATAGAGGAGCTGCAATATAACACATAAGCTTTTTTTTTCCAGACACAAGAGTGAATGGCAATGACATCTGGTGAGCTTTATTCTTAAGGGAGTAGAATTGACACTAATCACATTGGTGGAGGATATTTGGTGTTTCAGTGGCAGTTTTTTCCACCTATTTCATCACCATCTGTTGAACTTTATTTCTTGCACTGAGTTAAAATATTGTCTTATTGTCTATTGCCCTGTACACACGGTCGGACATTGAATGGACATTCCGACAACAAAATCCATGGATTTTTCCCGACGGATGTTGGCTCAAACTTGTCTTGCATACACACGGTCACACAAAGTTGTCGGAAAAGCCGATCGATCTGAACGTGATGACGTAAAACACGTACGTCGGGACTATAAACGGGGCAGTAGCCAATAACTTTCGTCTCTTAATTTATTCTGAGCATGCGTGCCACTTTGTGCGTCGGATTTGTGTACACACGATCGGAATTTCCGACAACGGATTTTGTTGTCGGAAAATTTTATAGCCTGCTCTCAAACATTGTGTGTCGGAAATTCCTATGGAAAATGTGTGATGGAGCCCACACATGGTCGGAATTTCTGACAACAAGGTCCCTTCACACATTTTCCATCGGAAAATCCTATCGTGTATACAGGGCATATGTGTACATATTTATATATTTTTTCATGGACACTTATTTTGGTTTCACAAGGTTTATTAGTGCACTACTGTGAAACTTTTATTTATTATAGCATAATTTATGTTTCACCAATTTTATTTGTTTACTATGTTTAAGTAGCAGCACAATTGTATTTTCATTCAAGAGCACGGTGCGCACATATAGAATAGGCAAAATACATACCTGCTTTAAGAGACATACCTGCTTTGCCATGGAATCTCATTAGATGGATCTGTCTTACTGCATTTCTAAAAGGAGTGAGTCTGTGGAGCACACGTCATGATACAATGTCTCGGTGTGGGGGATTCCTCCATCCACCTTGTTTGTGTGCACAGCGACTAACCAAAAAAATATATAACAGTGTATGGCCAGCTTAAACACCTTCAGAAGAAAGATCTATATATCAGTATATACGTGTCAATATTAATTTTGGATCAGTTAGTCTTACCAAATCTCCTATCAGATTTGCCTGTGATACATCAAGCAAACATTTTTAAAAAGTTATATAAGCACACACCCACTACATCATGTAGTAACCCCTGGAATCTGGATTCAGCTGACCACATAGAGCTAAGAGCAATGTAAAGTGAGCTGATGTTTACAGAGTTGCAATGCTTGCTAGGTATCATTAGCAATTTGCGGATTGATTTCACTTCTTGCCAACTCTTGCTCTTTAAGTAGTGGCCCAAGTTCTGCCTTTAAAGCGTTTAACTCAAAAAAGAAAAAAAAATGGATCCTGCTCCTTTAAAGCATATTATGACACAATGCTTGTCCTGTGTCATTTGGCCCCCTGTAACACCTAAAAAACCTGTCTGATCCTGCCAGTTTCTCCCCACCCCCCTGTAAACTGAGCACGGTGTATCAAGGCTCCTGAGCCCTGACACTGTGGTCAGTTTACGTGCCTCAGTCATCAGCAGCCTGCTATCTTCTCTCCTCTCTGCCACTGTGTCCTCCTCCCCCTCCCGTCTCTGTCTGTGTGTGAGCCACCCCTCCTCCCTCCTGCTGCTCTCGTAACACTATTCAAGAGCTTAGCTCATTTAAGAGCTGAGACTGCGATCACATGACCAGCCAGCTCTCTCCTACTCTCCTTCTCCCCTCCTGACTGACATCAGCAGAGGAATCTCAGCCCCGCCCGCTGCATCTCTCAGAGGAGGAAAAGAGAAAGCTGGCCAGTCATGTGATCGCAATCTCGGCAGTAAAATGAGGTATTTACAGCATTTCTTTTTATAAATCACACACAGAGCGGGATACAACAATAGGAGGCAGTGCTCATGGTTTATACAGGTTAGAGTGGCTTAAAAACCACTTTAAGTGTGACAAAGTTGAAGATACAGGAGGTAAGCCACTTTGCCTCCTGTCCACCATGGTGTCCTTCCTATACAATATGTGTGTAATTGTGAGTTCCAGCTGCAGTCAGTAGCCATCACCAATGCAGTCTGCATTCAGTTTAAAGCAAAGTAGCACAGAGACAAGAAAGCCTTTTGCTACCACTCAGTACAAAGCATCTACACTAGATATGTTACCAAGAACTTTGATCAAGAAGATATCTGTCCATCCCTGCACAAGTGGTAGGGCCACCGTAATCCATATACATCACTGACAGTGGCACACCCATGGTACTTCTCCTTCAACTCCTAAAGTATATGCAAATCCATATATATATATATATATATATATATATATATATATATATATATATATATATATATATATATATATATATATAAAACTGTGCAAAAGTTTTAGACGGGTGTGAAAAAAATGCTTTAAGTTAACGAGCTTGTAAAGGCTGAAGGTATTTTACCTTGATGCATTTGATGCATCAAGATAAAAAACATTCTGGGTGGAGTCCCCCCCCCTCAGCCCCCCAATATTTACCTGACCCTATCTCAAGCCAGCAATGTGCATGAGAGCCTCAGCTCTTCCGGGTCTCTCCCTCCTCATTGGCTGAGACACAGCAGCAGGGGACATTAGCTCCCGCTACTGTCAATCACAGCTAGTGTGCCAATGAGGAGAGAGCGGGCCGACCTGCAATCTGTGTGTGAATGCTGCTTGCTCTGGGGGCACTAGGCAGGAGGGAGGGGCCTGGTGTGCCAGTGGGGGACCCAAGAAGAGAAGGATTAGGGCTACTCTGTGCAAAACCACTGCACAGAGCAGGTAAGTAAACCATGTTTGTTTGTTTTTTAAATATCCAAACCTTTAAAATAACTTTAATTAAGCTTTCAGAAATAGAAGTATTAATATTTTTTTTTGTTATTAATTAACAAAATGAGTAAAACAAAGTACCGTATTTATTGGCGTATAACACGCACTTTTTCCCCCTGAAAATAGGGGGCAAATCACGGGTGCTATATGCCGATAGTGTACCTTGGAGAGGAAGGAGGGGGACGAGCGCTGCCGGAATTCACCGAGCCATCATCTCCTGTATAATCAGCTCTCACTCGGCTCACACACAGTCCCGCCTCCGCCACGGGCATTGGACCAGTGTTCTGTCAATCACAGGAGCTGGTCCAATGCCGATGGCGGAGGCGGGACTGTGTATGTGACTGCCGACAGAACCGAGTAAACAGGAGATGACGGCTCGCTGATTTCCTGCATGAGAGATGGTGAGGCTGCAGATGAGCATTAGGCTGCATTGATGGGAGATGGGCGCAGATGAGGCTGCAGATGGGCGCATATCAGGCTGCATTAAGGCTGCAGATGGGCACAGATCAGGCTGCATTGAGGCTGCAGATGGGCACAGATCAGGCTGCACTGAGGCTGCAGATGGGCACAGATCAGGCTGCATTGAGACTGCATATGGGCACATATCAGGCTGCATTGAGGCTACAGATGGGCACTAATCAGGCTGCATTGAGGCTGCAGATGGACACATATCAGGCTGCATTGAGGCTGCAGATGGGCACATATCAGGCTGCAGATGGGCACAGATCAGGCTGCATTGAGGCTGCAGATGGGCACAGATCAGGCTGCCGATGGGCACAGATCAGACTGTATTGAGGCTGCAGATGAGAACTAATCAGGCTGCATTGATGGGCACTGACCATTATTTTGCTTCTAAGTGGTTTATTTTGAAAAAACATTTTTTCCTGAAACTTCCCTCTTAAATTGAAGGTGCGTGTTATACGCCTGTGCGTGTTATACGCCGATAAATACGGTAAATGAACAGAAGAGAAATCTAAATCAAATCAATATTTGCCTGCAAAACAGCATCAATTCTAGGTACACTTTTACACAGTTTTTGAAGGAACATCTTCCGACATCCAAGGGAAGTAAACATGATGTGTCTTTCATCTGCTGCATTAAAGTGATTGTAAAGTCTTGTTTTTTTTTCTTTTAAAATAACAAACATGTTATACTTACCTGCTCTGAGCAGTTGGTTTTTCACAGGGAACCTGGATCCTCCTCTTCTCGGGTCCCTATTCTGTGCTCCTGGCCCCTCCCTCCTTTCGAGTGCCCCCGCAGCAAGCAGTTTGCTATGGGGGCACCCGAGCCAAGTCACAGCTCTCTGTGTCCATTCAGACATGGAGCCACGACCCGGCCCCACCTCCTCTCGCTCCTGATTGACTAACTGACTTTGATTGACAGCAGGGGGAGCCAATGGCGTCGCTGCTGTGTTTTAGTCAATCAGGTGTGAGAGTCTCGCATGGCCGAGACACTCGTGGACATCGCTGGACAGAGATGGGGCTCAGGTAAGTATTAGGGGGTGCTGGGGAGGGTGGGTTCCTTCACCTATTCTTTGAGAAAAAAGCCCTGATCTTAATGCATATAATGCATTAAAATAAAGGGGTTGTAAAGTCAGAAGGTTTTTTAAGTTTGCTTGGCCAACCACTGTGTCTATGGTCTTCAGCATTATCCGTTTCTTTGTGCTTCTGCAAAAGTGCTTAAGCAGCACATCAGGAAACCCCAGTCTACTTTGAAATCTTTGCCTGGGAGAGAACCTGCTGGTGCAGTATAACTAACTTGTGTGCTCAGTCTTGCCATGGTGTATGACCAGTGACATGAAACTGTCTTTCACAACCTCACCTTAGTAGCAGAGTTTGGATGTTCCAAGCGCAGTTTTATTCCTCCTACACAGCTGTTACTGTTTCAGTTAATGATTGTGTTTCAGCTTGCATATGAAATTGATGATCATTAGCACCTGCTTGATATAATTGGTTAATAATACACCTGACTCTAATCCTACAAAATCCCTGACTTTGTGCAAGAATTGCTGCTGGTTTGAAGCCAAAGGGCAGCCACACCAAATATTGATTTGATTTAGATTTTTCTTCTGTTTGCTCACTTTGCATTTTGTAATATGATAAAATTAAACAATTAAAATATGTATTTTTGAAAAAAATCTTACTTTACAGCATTTATAGATATCTGTTCACATAATCACATAATCTGTTTTCAGCTGCATAAGGGGCTTAGAAAGGCGGGGGTAGTGAAACAGCAGGGCACTGATCTTCCCAGTCAATGGCTGTACAGGGGAGCATGTCAGCACAAATCTTGGCCATTGGAGGACAGGCAGGCTGTTCTCCCAGCACAGCTAGAAAACTGAGCACACTGGGAAGGATGTTCTCTAATGCCTAGCATGGTCAGTTTGAAAAGGGAATGCAGGGGAATGGCAGAAGGACCAAGAATTTCACACAAATGAAGCAATATGAAGAGAACAGAATACTTTTTAACACGAGTATGTTTTACAACAGACACAAATCAGGTTTATTGAAATGTTGAGGTAACATATTCTTTAACAAATATATGGATGAGAATACATATACATACAGAATTCTTTATAGCTTTGTTAATTTTTGTATATTTGGAGTTTACCTTTAATTTAAACAATTATTTTCTATACAATATGTATGCTTTTGAATAGTTTCCTTTTACCAAAATTGGTTTTATAGAAAAATAACACATTGTCTCACTGCCCTAAGCTTTCCTGGCACTGACATTTAACGTGGATTTTCTTAATTATAATGATTGTTTACGTAACTACTAAATCATCAATTAACGACTTTTATGATGCCACAAGCAGTGTTAACAAAAAGATTGTGTGTAAGAGAAAAATCTAGATAATATGCAGTTTATAGTGTACAAAATATGGAGAGTAAATTCCATGCTGCATTTCAGTTTTAATAAGAACTCCAGTTCAAACCAAACAGTTTCTAATGGCAGACCTCTTTTATTATAATAAAGGATTTTCTATTTTGTTTTTGCATCTGAGTCAATGTGACTTGAAATAGCTTACCAGTGATAGGATCGCTAAAAAATGCATAGAAAATATTCACCTGTTTTAATAATGTCACTCCCTTGCTGGCTGGATTCACAAATTGTCAATCCCTAGCTGCTGTGAATGCTGCATAATGTCATTGACCAGCGATGGACTGACTGCCCTGTAAACCAATCCTGTCCCTGGCAAGTTGTTGCCGGGAAAAGGAGCACAAGTGTAACATGGCCCATATGCTCTAATGAAGAAAAAAACATCATATCTTTACTGCTGTTCACATAGATGCTTCTGGCTAGTAACCATAAAACAAGTTTGTTGCATAGCCCTGAAGAAGGGGGGAGTGTTTACTGGCCCTTGAACGTGTTGTCTGTCTTTTTGTGCAAAACAGAAAGTTGGTTTGGCCTCCTCTATCATTTGGTCTGACGCTCCTTATGTCGGTATATTAACACAGTGTTTCTCAACTCCAGTCCTCAAGGCACCCCAACAGGTCATGTTTTCAGGATTTCCCTTAGCTGAAACGGCTGTGGTAATTACTGAGGCAATGAAACTAATCAACTCACCTGTGGAAAATAATGGAAAGCCTGAAAACATGACCTGTTGGGGCGCCTTGAGGACTGGAGTTGAGAAACACTGTATTAACATATGAAGCACAGGAAAAAAAATTCCTATTGGTTTATCAGAACCGTTTTCAAACAGCTTTCATTGTAAAAACATCCAAACAGACTAAGGCAATCTGCTACTAACCGTTTCTATTGAAACACTGAAAAAATAAGATTTGTTGGTGATATTTTTCCTTTATCCAAGTAGCACTACCCCCGTAGGGGTTGCAGATGGTAGGGTTCCCCACGCCTACACAGCCAGGCAAGTAAAATTTTCAGCTTTCATCCAGACACAAGGAACAGTCTTTGAGCTTTGTTTTTATGTTTTATTAGAGGTAATAACTTGGATGGGGAATAGGAATTATGGGATGTTCAACTTAATAGCAACGAAAGCCAGGGACAACTTCCTCCCTATCTACAACTTCAGCTTGGGTTCTTCACTCCCGGACACTGACAGTCTCTAAGTAAAAAGATGCAACAGCCCCTTAAGGACTAGGAACTCTACTGCATCCTGGAGTACCTCCAACTCTCTTGTAGACGCTAGTCCCAGCTCTACCACCTGCAGGAAATGCCAGCCCACCTAGCTGCTTCTTCACCAATTTACATGACTGACTCTTCACCAGTCTACCCGACTGCTCCAGACATCTCCCAAGGCAAGGTTAGGAAAGATTTACGCACACCGCTATCTTCCAGGGAAACCTGCTACATGTGGCAATCTCTCCCCTTGTAAGTCCCTGCACTGTGCTGTAGTACTCACACCATCCTCCCTGCTTCTGCAACAGCCCCTTAAGGACTAGGAACTCTCAGTCGATTTAGGAAGTAGCACAAAGTGTTGTAAACTGCATCCTGGAGTACCTCCAACTCTCTTGTAGACACTGGTCCCGGCTCTACCACCTGCAGGAAATGCCAGCCCACCTAGCTGCTTCTTCACCAATTTACCTGAATGACTCTTCACCAGTCTAACTGACTGACTCTTCACCAATCTACCTGACTGCTCCAGAGGTCTCCAAAGGCAAGGTTAGGAAAGATTTACGCACACCGCTATCTTCCAGAGAGAACTGCTACACATGGCCATCTCCCCCCTGGTAAGTCCCTGCACTGTGCTGTAGTACTCACACTGTCCTCCTTGCTTCTGCTGCCTCTCAGAGAAAACTCCCTCCAAACTGCTTCTGTTGTTGTTCCTCCCAGGCCAGCCCGAGGCAGAGCACCTCCCTCCCCAGACTAGGGGGTTTGCCACAAGGGCCACCGACAGTCCCCTCAGCACTCCATCTCCATCTTCCAATAAACAGTATCTGCCAGCATGACTAATCCACACTTAAGGGCTGGCTCACCCCCCTAGCCAGGCCCACTTCCTGGGGCTTGGCCAAGCTCCTCTGAGTATGCAGATCAATCCTCCTGGCCTCAGCCCACTAACCTCTACAAGTTTCTCCAAACTTCCAGATCCAGTGGGAGGCACCAGAGACCTGCCTGCATGAGTCATCCAGCCTGAACTCAAGTAAACCCTGACATGTTTTGTCTACTCGCACACTGGAGGGTGTTACATCTATTTGATTGTTTTTGAGTTAAAAATTGGTTGAAACTGCTTACAAACTTACACACTCTAAAGCTGACCATACACTATACCATCTGATTGTACAATATCTGCACAATTTTCCCTAGATTACCAAAACAATGTAAAAAGAAGACAAATCTAAGAAATCCACTGATTTAGTATTAAATCATGTGTAAAATAAAAATCCGCACTAACCCAAATAGACATATAAATATAAATGTGGGGGAGGTGCTGCTGCTTAAAATAGCCTGAATACTCAGCTAATAGTGTGTATATATATATATATATATATATATATATATATATATATATATATATAAAATAGGTAGAGCCTCTGGTCCCACTCGATGCCTTGTATTGGGAAATGGGTCGGGTGGAGCAGAATGCCCTGACGTCACCACGTATCAACCAGTTGGTTAGAGCCGTGGCTGTTTGATCAATTTTCTACCATCTTCTTGGATGTAAGTGCTACTATGTTTTAAATAAATATTTTAGGAATACTACACCATGAAGCCACTTCCTTTTATCCTATGATGCCAAAGATTACTTGGAAAAGGATGATTCGTTTCTCCGAGACTTCCATTTAATTGGATAGCTCTGTGTATTGGAGAGGATCTTCCCCTGGAGGAATCCGAGGAGGAGATTATCGCTGGCTGGCATTTGTGTGAGCGTGTTTGATCTCTGTAACCTGAGATCCAACTGTTTTGGATGAGTACATTGGGGTTGATTTACTAAAACTGGAGAGTGCAAAATCTGGTACAGCTCTGCATAGAAACCAATCAGCTTCCAGGTTGTATTGTCAAAGCTTAATTAAACAAGCTGAGGTTAGAAGCTGATTGGCTACCATGCACAGACGCACCAGATTCTGGGTGCACCAGTTTTAGTAAATCTCCTTGATTGTGTCCCTTTATCGCTTTGCACCCTTTGAAGCACCATATGCACTTTGTGTTATCATTTTATATCATTTTTATTAGTAATTTTTATGATGTTAATCCAATGATCTTGGAATTCACATTTTGATCACTTGATTTTAGTATTAAATCAGACTGACTCTTGTAGGACGTACTGTTGATCTGAAGGAGATTGTGCACCCAGGTTGTATAGTGTATGATCACCTTTAAGCTTTAACCACTTCAGCCCCGGAAGGATTTACCCCCTTCCTGACCAGAGCACTTTTTACAATTTGGCACTGCGTCGCTTTAACTGCTGCAGTCATGCAATGCTGTACCCAAACGAAATTTGCGTCCTTTTGTTCCCACAAATAGAGCTTTCTTTTGATGCTATTTGATCACCTCTGCGGTTTTTATTTTTTGCGCTATAAAAGGAAAAAGACCGAAAATTTGGGAAAAAAACGATATTTTCTACTTTTTGTTATAAAAAAATACAATAAACTCAATTTTAGTCATACATTCAGTCCAAAATGTATTCAGCCACATGTCTTTGGTAAAAAAATGTCAATAAGCGTATATTTATTGGTTTGCGCAAAAGTTATAGCGTCTACAAACTAGGGTACATTTTCTGGAATTTACACAGCTTTTAGTTTATGACTGCCTCATTTCTTGAGGTGCTAAAATGGCAGGGCAGTACAACCCCCCCCCCCAAATTACCCCATTTTGGAAAGTAGATACCCCAAGGAAATTGCTGAGAGGCATGTTGAGCCCATTGAATATTATTATTTTTTTGTAACAAGTGATTGAATAATGACAAAAAAAAATTACAAAAAGTTGTCACTAAATGATATATTTCTCACACAGGCCATGGGCATATGTGGAATTGCACCCCAAAATACATTTAGCTGCTTCTCCTGAGTATAGGGATACCACATGTGTGGGGCTTTTTGGGAGCCTAGCCGCGTACGGGGCCCCGAAAACCAATCACCGCCTTCAGGATTTCTAAGGGTGTAAATTTTTGATTTCACTCCTCACTACCTATCACAGTTTTGAAGGCCATAAAATGCCAGGACAGTTCAAACCCCCCCCCCCAAATGACCCCATTTTGGAAAGTAGACACCCCAAGCTATTTGCTGAGAGGCATGTCGAGTCCATGGAATATTTTATATTTTGCCACAAGTTGCGGGAAAATGACAAACTTTTTTTTTTTTTTTTTTGCACAAAGTTGTCACTAAATGATATATTGCTCAAACATGCTATGGGCATATGCGGAATTACACCCCAAAATAAATTCTGCTGCTTCTCCTGAGTATGGGGATACCACATGTGTGGGACTTTTTGGGAGCCTAGTTGCGTATGGGGCCCCGAAAACCAAGCACCGACTTCAGGATTTCTAAGGGTGTAAATTTTTGATTTCACTCCTCACTACCTATCACAGTTTCCAAGGCCATAAAATGCCAAGATAGCACAAAACCCCCCCAAATGACCCCATTTTGGAAAGTAGACGCCCCAAGCTATTTGCTGTGAGGCATGGTGAGTATTTTGCAGCTCTCATTTGTTTTTGAAAATGAAGAAAGAAAAGAAAAATGTATCTTTTTTTTTCTTTTTTCAATTTTCTAAATTTTGTGACAAAAAGCGAGGTCTGCAAAATACTCACCATACCTGTCAGCAAATAGCTTGGGGTGTCTACTTTCCAAAATGGGGTCATTTGGGGGGGGGGGGTTGTGCCATCTGGGCATTCCATGGCCTCCAAAACTGTGATAGGCAGTGAGGAGTGAAATCAAAAATTTACACCCTTAGAAACCCTGAAGGCTGTGCTTGGTTTTTGGGGTCCCATATGCGGCTAGGCTCCCAAAAAGTCTCACACATGTGGTATCCTTGTACTCAGGAGAAGCAACAGAATGTATTTTGGGGTGTAATTTCAGATATTCCCATGGCATGTTTGAGCAATATATCATTTAGTGACAACTTTGTGCAAAAAAAAAAAAAATTGTCTTTTTCCTGCAACTTGTGTCACAATCTAAAATATTCCATGGACTCGACATGCCTCTCAGCAAATAGCTTGGGGTGCCTACTTTCCAAAATGGGGTAATTTGGGGGGGTTTGAACTGTCCTAGCATTTTATGCACAACATTTAGAAGCTTATGTCACACATTACCCACTCTTCTAACCACTTGAAGACAAAGCCCTTTCTGACACTATTTGTTTACATGAAAAAAAAAATTTTTTTTGCAAGAAAATTACTTTGAACCCCCAAACATTATATATATTTTTAAAGCAAAGGCCCTACAGATTAAAATGGTGGGTGTTTCATTTTTTTTTTAACACAGTATTTGCGCAACGATTTTTCAAACGCATTTTTTTGGGAAAAACACACTTTTTTTTATTTTAATGCACTAAAACAAACTATATTGCCCAAATGTTTGATGAAATAAAAAAGATGATCCCAGGCCGAGTACATGGATACCAAACATGACATACTTTAAAATTGCGCACAAACGTGCAGTGGCGACAAACTACATACATTTTTTAAAAGCCTTTAAAAGCCTTTACAGGTTACCACTTTAGATTTACAGAGGAGGTCTACTGCTAAAATTACTGCCCTCGATCTGACCTTCGCGGTGATACCTCACATGCATGGTGCAATTGCTGTTTACATTTGACGCCAGACCAACGCTTGCGTTCGCCTTTGCGCGAGAGCAGGGGGGGACAGGGGTGCTTTTCTTTTTTTTTTTTTATCATTTTTATTGTTTTGTCAGGGAATGTAAATATCCCCTATGGTAGCAATAGGTAGTGACAGGTACTCTTTTTTGAAAAAAAAATGGGGTCTATTAGACCCTAGATCTCTCCTCTGCCCTCAAAGCATCTGACCACACCAAGATCAGTGTGATAAAATGCTTTCCCAATTTCCCAATGGCGCTGTTTACATCCGGCGATATCTAAGTCATGAAATGCTCGTAGCTCGTAGGAGATGATTGGAGCCATTCTGGTCTCCGATCAGCTTTATGGTCAGCTGGCGGAATCACCGGCTGCATTCTCAGGTTCCCTGTTGGGACAGGAGAGCCAGAAAAAAACATGGAAGACGGTGGGAGGGGGGACATTCCCTCCCACTGCTTGTAAAAGCAGTCTAGAGGCTAAGTAGCCGCTAGGATTGCTTTTACATGAAAGCCGACCGCTGGCTGAAAAGAATGATACCAAGATGATACCTAAACCTGCAGGCATCATTCTGGTATAACCACTCAAAGTCCAGCAACATACCAGTATGTTGCTGGTCCTTGTTGGGCATATATTGTAATCTTTTTTTTTCATGCAGCCTGTGGGCTGAATGAAAAAAAGAGATTGATTGGTGGGTATGCCCACCATTAGAATACCTCCCTTCATCCACCCACTTCTAATGATGGGCATACATGCACCATTTATATATGCTGAAGCATGGGGGCATCCGCCCCCAAAAGTTAGGAGCAAATTACTCCTCCGCCCCTACTGCCCCCATGCTTCGGCATATATCACCTCCGCTGGAGTCACTGCTTTATATATCGTGGGAGCAAACGCTGTTGCTGTCAAGATAAATAAATCTGCGCTGCAGCTGAATGGCGTACCTGAAAACAAAAAAATGGTTAACAATAAAACACAGTAAACAGTAAAGTATAAAAAAATTGCATACCTGAAAAGCAAACATGATAAAACATAATAACAATAAAACATTGCAGAATAGAATACAGTAAAAAAGAGCAGAACAATAGAGAGAGAATAGAGAGAGTGAGAACAATAAAACGACAACTATTTTTGTTTTTTTTATTTTATATATTTTTCTGTGTTTTTTTTTTACACTTTGTTTTGTAACTGTAACTTTTATAACTGTAACCGGTTCCAGGTTCGGGTCTCTCAAAATGGCATTTTGGGAGACCCTGTGAAAGTGTGCCTAGGCTGTGCAATGCTGTACCCTACGCTAATACTCAACTAGTGAATGGTAGCGTTCTAAACATTCACCAATGCAAAGAACAGGATTGTCAGGACAGGAGGGACAATAATAGTGGGTGTCACGCCTATATCCGCGCTTGCTGCAGACACAACATCTTTTTTGGGGGGGTTCGTTGGGTAGGGGCACTCGGGAGGACATAAAGAAAATGCCTCTCATGCAGGCGGCTGCATTTGGTTGGGGATGTGAATGGGGGAAGTACGGGCACTGCAGAAGTGGTGGGTTCCCAATTAGGATTGGCGAATGCAGCAGGAAGGGCATTATGGGCACGACGAGCCTGTGTTTGTCTTCTTCTTGGTGGCAGCAGGACACTACTTGTGCTTGCCACCTCACCAGCTTGAACTGCACTTATGGGACTCGCCACGTCACCAAGTGTTACTGCAGTGCTGGTTTGACTACGACCGGGGTGTACTAGGCCGCTGGTGCTTGCCAGTTCACCAGAACGCTACCAAAAAAACTGTTAGCGATCACAGGGATCAGGCCTGACTCTGCGAATGCTGCAGTTATGCGTTTAGTGTTTTTTAAGTGACAGTGATCGATCGATACTGCACTTGGGTGGGCTGGGCTGGGCCGGGCGGAGGGGCAAAACGCAGGTGCTAGCAGGTATCTGGGCTAATGCCGCTAACACTACGTTTTTGGGAACTCTAAACTGCTGGAGACGCTAATATAGATCTGATTGGATCAGATATTGATCAGTTCAGATACTATACCACTAAGGGAGGTGTATGGTGCGTGCGTGGGTGTTAGCACTACTGGCACTAACCTGACGCTGCCTGGGGCTGGTGCTTGCCAGTTCACCAAAACGCTACCAAAAAAACTGTTAGCGATCGCAGGTATCAGGCCTGACTCTGCGAACGCTGCAGTTATGCGTTTAGTTTTTTGTAAGTGACAGTGATCGATCAATACTGCACTTGGGTGGGCTGAGCTGGGCTGGGCCGGGCAGAGGGGCAAAACGCAGGTGCTAGCAGGTATCTGGGCTGATCCCGCTAACACTGCATTTTTGGGGACTCTAAACTGCTGGGGACGCTAGTATAGATCTGATCGGATCAGATATTGATCCGTTCAGATACTATACCACTAAGGGAGGTCTATTCTGCGTGCGTGGGTGTTAGCGGTACTGGAGCTAACCTGACGCTGCCTGGGGCGACGCAGACCCCATTTGACCCTAAAACCTAAGTTATATCACCGCCGGGCGATCAGGGGGCTAAACCTTTATTAGGTAATATACGGCGGGTGCCCTGACACTATAAAAAATAAACTAACTAACCAGCGTCACCCGTAACACTTATACAGTGATCACTGTTGAAAGGGTTAACTAGGGGGCAATCAAGGGGTTAAAACCTTTATTAGGTATTATATGGGGGTCCCTGATGCTATAAAAAGCTGACGGCGAACCTATATATTTACCTCCCTAACTAGTGTCACCAGTGACACTAATACAGCGATCAGAAAAACGATCGCTTAGTGACACTGGTGACGGGGGGTGATCAAGGGGTTAAAACTTTATTAGGGGGGGTTAGGGGGTACCCTAGACCTAAAGGGGCCTAACACTAACTGCCCTACCACACTAACTGTCACAAACTGACATCAATGCAGTAATCAGAAAAAAAGACAAAAAACTGCTTGGTCTCACTGTGACGGGGGGGGGGGGGGGGGTGATTGGGGGGGGTGATGGGGCGTGAAAAGTGTACCTGATGTGTTTTACTGTGTGTGTATGTGTTGTGCACTCACATCGATGTCTTCTCTCCTCGGTGCCGGAACGGAAAATACCGAGCCGAGGAGAGATGACATCACTTCCTCTGCCGCTGTTTACTCTACAGCAGCAGAGAAAGAATCTCATTCGTGGGGAGAGATCGCGAGGGGGTGGCTACGAATGAGTGGTCTCCCCCTCAGCCTGGATCGCTCCCCTAACGAAGCCGACTGCCCCGGGCACCGGAGGGGGGCTGTCAGAGATAGTACTTACCGAGGCCGAGATGCCGAGAGCGGTTTCGCCTTTGCGACTAAGCGCAGTCCGCCCCCTGGAGTTGGGACAGGGGGTGAACGGCACAAAGAGGCACAAGCTCCCCAATGGACCGTAGGTGACTTGCTGGTGAGGTCTTGT
Organism: Lithobates septentrionalis; assembly: GCA_037952835.1. Lineage (NCBI taxonomy): Eukaryota > Metazoa > Chordata > Amphibia > Anura > Ranidae > Lithobates > Lithobates septentrionalis. The sequence goes on along the minus strand of JBBDGP010000561.1, from coordinate 3,988,242 downwards.
AGAGAGGAGTCGCTGTGTGGGTACTGGTAAGCGGGTGCAGACAGAGGCAACCGGCAAGAGATCCAGAGCTGGGCAGAGGGTCAAACACTGGAAAGGTGCAATGGCACCACAGGATCTGCAAGGTAAGGTGACAAGATCAAGAAAGTCCAGGTACAAGCAAGGGGTCAGGCTGGGAGACAGGAGACAGTCCAGGTAACAGGCCGAGGGTCAAACACAGGAGATTGGTGGGAATCCGATAAGCAGGCAAAGGTCAGGTCCAGGAGAGAGGCAAGAGAAGTCCAAAGGCAAATCCGGGTCACAACAGGTAGTCAGGCAGAGATTCAGGATACAGGTTCAGGTACTACAGGAAGCTGAGACAAACCAGCAATTTGTTTGATCCCCTGAGCGCCTTTTATAGGCTGCCCAGGAATCACGTTGGGTGTGCACCAGTGCGCGTGCGCGAGCGCCGTAACGCCGAGCCGCGAACGCGCATGCGCCGAAACGCCGTTCCGCCGGAAATATGAGAAAAACGACCGGACCGGAACGAAGGCTTCTTCTGACAGTGCCCCCCCCCGAGGGGTGGCCTCTGGACACCCAAGGTTGACATCAGTTCCGGATGTTCTCGGTGAAAAGCCTGGAGAAGTTGAGGAGCATGTAAATTCCTGGCTGGTTCCCAGGAGTTATCCTCAGAAGGATACCCCTTCCATTTGATTAAATATTGTAGCTGTCTGCCATTTTTTCTGCAACTTAGAATTTTTTCTACCTCAAACTCGTCTTCTCCGTCGATTAGAACCGGTGGTGGTGGAGGCTTTTCTCTGTCAGGAAAAGGACTGGGAGCCATAGGTTTTAAGAGGGATGCATGGAAGACTGGGTGTACCTTGTAAGCATCAGGAAGGGCTAATTCGAAAGCGACTGGGTTGATTACCCTTTTTATTTTAAAAGGACCTATAAATTTTGGCCCTAGTTTCCGAGAGGGAATTGGCAGTCTGAGATGGATAGTTGATAGCCATACTTCTTCGCCTACTTTGAAGGCCGGGTTCTCCTTCCTTCCCTTGTTGTAGTACTTTCGGTAGTCATCCTGAGCCTTTTGCATTGCTGCTTTAATCTTTTGAAAATTTAACTGGATAGAGTTTACTCGGTCTTGCACTGCAGGGACGGATACCTCAGGGATGGAAACTGGAAGAAAGGAAGGGTGAAATCCAAAATTGGACCAGAAAGGTGTCTGGTTGGTAGCGGAATGGATGGAGTTGTTATATGCAAATTCTGCATACGGTAGGAGGGAGGACCATTCATCCTGGGAATCGGAACAGAAGCATCGGAGGTATTGCTCTAGGGTTTGATTTGTCCTCTCCGTCTGGCCGTTACTTTGAGGATGATAAGCAGAAGACAAGCAAATCTTTATTTCCAAGGTCTTGCATAATTCCTTCCAAAACTTTGAAGTGAATTGAACCCCTCTGTCAGAGGTGATGCTCACTGGGGTACCGTGAAGCCTGATAATTTCTTTAAGAAACATGCTAGCAGTAGCAGAGGCAGAGGGAGTACCCACCATAGGCAGAAAGTGTGCCATTTTTGAGAGTCGGTCAATCACGACAAAGATAGTTGTGAATCCCCCTGATGGAGGTAAATCCACAATAAAGTCCATGGAGATTTCCGCCCATGGGCGTTCAGGTATAGACAAGGGTTTGAGCAGACCCCATGACCTTGTATTCGAGCCCTTGCTACGCTGGCACGGGATGCAGGATGAAACATAGTCTTTGCAGTCTTGTCTCCAGCCTGGCCACCAAAAGAAACGTGAGATCAACTCCATGGTCTTTTGTGACCCAAAATGGCCTGCTAGCTTGTGGTCATGGAAGGACTGTAGGGTTAGGAGCCTTGATTCCAGCGGGACGAAGATTTTTCCATGAGACCAAAATAAATCATTGCGTTTCTCCATAGAAGTTACTTGGGGTTCAGAGCATTGAGCAGATGTGGATCTGATTGCGGACATTAGGTCTCCTTGAGTAACCAGAAGGAAATTTTGCGGGGACAAGATGGTACTTGGCTCTGTTACCTGGGAAGTTTCATGGAACATCCTTGAAAGTGCGTCCGCTTTTCCGTTCTTTGAACCTGGCCTATAAGATATGTGGAAATTAAATCGGGAAAAGAAGAGAGCCCATCGGGCCTGCCTGGGTCTTAGACGTTTAGCAGTTCGCAGGTACTCCAGGTTTTTGTGGTCAGTAAAGATCATGATAGGATTGGACGCCCCCTCCAGCAGATATCTCCACTCCTCTAAGGCAAATTTGATGGCCAGTAACTCTCTATCGCCTACATCGTAGTTTCTCTCGGGAATGCTTAATTTCCGGGATGCAAAAGCCACGGGATGTAATAGAGCCTTGAGTCCTTGTCTCTGTGAGAGGATGGCACCAGTAGCGGTCTCTGAGGCATCAACTTCCAGAATAAAAGGCAGGGCTGGATCCGGGTGTCGTAAGACTGGTGCAGACGAGAATAGTGCTTTCAATTTTAGAAATGCTTCCTGGGCCTCCAAGGACCATTGAAAACGACTATGCTGGCGTGTCAGTTGAGTAATGGGAGCCACGATAGTTGAAAATCCTACAATGAATCTCCGGTAGAAGTTGGAGAAACCTAAGAAGCGTTGTACCCCTTTTTTGTCTACAGGGGCTGGCCATTCCTGAATTGCTTTGACCTTCTGGGGGTCCATTGCAACGCCGTCAGTCGAAATTATAAATCCCAAGAATTGCACTGTAGTTTTCTCAAATTCACATTTCTCTGCCTTGAGGTATAATTTGTGTTTTCTGAGAATCGAGAGAACTAGTTTAACATGCACCCGATGGAGTTCCAGGGTGGTTGAAAAAATGAGAATGTCGTCAAGGTAGACTACTAGGAAGTTGTCAAGATGTTCACGAAAGATATCGTTCACTAAGTGTTGGAACGTGGCCGGGGCATTACAGAGTCCAAACGGCATTACCAGGTACTCATAATGTCCAAACCTGGATCTAAAGGCGGTCTTCCATTCATCACCTGCTCGGATCCGGACGAGATTGTAGGCGCCACGCAAGTCTAGTTTGGAAAAGATGCGGGCGGATCTGAAGCGTTGGAATAATTCCGGGATGAGAGGAAGCGGGTACCGATTCTTGACGGTAATTTTATTTAATTCCCTGTAATCGATGCAAGGTCGGAGGGATCCATCTTTTTTTTCTACAAAGAAAATACCAGCTCCAGCCGGTGATGAGGAGGAGCGAATGAACCCTTTCTCAAGATTTTCGTCAATGTAGGTTTTAAGAGCCTTTAATTCTGTTTCGGACAGAGGAAAAATGCGGCCAAAAGGAATTTCAGCACCCGGCAACAGGTCTATGGGGCAGTCGTAAGACCGATGAGGTGGTAGACAGTCTGCCTGTTGTTTGTCAAATACATCTTTGAATTCCAGGTAGCTCTCAGGTACATGTTGCAGATTATTGGACGTGGTTGCAATGGTGGAAACAGAAGCTGGGGCCGGGGGAAGGCAATGTCTGGAGCAATATTGAGATGAGAAAGAGACTTCTCTCCTATTCCAGTTAATCTGTGGTTCGTGGGCTTGAAGCCATGGTAGTCCCAGGATTATGGGGAACATTGGAGAAGAGATAATATCGAAGCGGAGGTATTCCTGGTGGCCAGTATCAGTGGTGGTAAGGATGGGTCTGGTTTCTTGCGTGATGGGCCCTGAGCGGGGAAGAGACCCATCGGCTAGGTGGATCCGTAGACTTTGGTTCTTCGTGGTCAAAGGAATATGCAGGTTTGCGGCTAATGATGCATCCAGAAAACAGCTACACGCTCCAGAGTCAATTATAGCGGGTAGGTGAACCTCCTTTTCCGGGAGCTGTAAGGAGACAAAAAGAGTAACGTAAGGTTGAGAAGACCCGATAACTTGTTGATTAATAGCAGGCCGTAAGCAGGACTTACTGGGTCTCACGGGGCAAGAACGAAGGAAGTGTCCAGAACCCCCACAGTAAAGGCACAGATTGCCCTGGCGTCTACGTAGTCTTTCCTCCGAAGTGAGTGGGGCACGGACTAGGCCAAGCTGCATTGGTTCAGCTTCAGGAGTGGTAGGACCCGGTGGAGCTGTGTAAGGTGGATGGACAGGAGTTGATTTAGGCATCGTCCAGGTAGGGCGAGAAGTCTGAAAGCGCTCTGTGCGTCGCTCACGCATGCGACGATCCAATTTAGTGGTAATTTGGATGAGGTCTTCCAAAGAATCAGGGGTCTCAATCCTGGCCAGCTCATCCTTCAGTGCTTCAGACAATCCTTGACGGAACTGATATTTAAGGGCAGGTTCATTCCAGCTAGTATCGGCTGAACTTTTCCGGAATTCTACAATGTAGTCCTCTACAGGCCTACGTCCTTGGCTCAGGTTATGCAGTAAAGTTTCAGCCGTGGCCGTGCGCTGGGGGTCGTCGTAAAGTTGTGCCATACCTTCGAAGAAGGCATCTACTGAATTCAGGAGAGGGTTCCTCTGTTCCATTAGGCTGTGAGCCCAAGCTTGTGGTTCATCGGCCAAGAGAGAAATGATGAACCCAACTTTTACCACCTCTGACGAAAAGGTCCTAGGTTGCAGAGCCAAATACAAGGAGCAAGCGTTTTTAAAGGCCCTGAACTTCTTGCGATTGCCGGAGAAGCGCTCTGGTGTGGGAACCCTGGGTTCTGGAGCGGCCATGACCACGGTGGGATTAGTTGGCATCTGAGAAGAGGAAGCTCCACTGGGAGGTACAGAAGCCGCGGCAAGAGCTGGAGATGGTCCGGAAAGCTGCTGAAGGCGGCCATCAATTTGGGCGTAGCCGTCTTGCAATTTCTGGACGGCCTCAGTGAGGGCCGAGACCTGCTGACACAGGATCTCCAATGGGGAACGCGCTCTGTCGGCCTCAGACATGGCTGGTTTGTACTGTCAGAGATAGTACTTACCGAGGCCGAGATGCCGAGAGCGGTTTCGCCTTTGCGACTAAGCGCAGTCCGCCCCCTGGAGTTGGGACAGGGGGTGAACGGCACAAAGAGGCACAAGCTCCCCAATGGACCGTAGGTGACTTGCTGGTGAGGTCTTGTAGAGAGGAGTCGCTGTGTGGGTACTGGTAAGCGGGTGCAGACAGAGGCAACCGGCAAGAGATCCAGAGCTGGGCAGAGGGTCAAACACTGGAAAGGTGCAATGGCACCACAGGATCTGCAAGGTAAGGTGACAAGATCAAGAAAGTCCAGGTACAAGCAAGGGGTCAGGCTGGGAGACAGGAGACAGTCCAGGTAACAGGCCGAGGGTCAAACACAGGAGATTGGTGGGAATCCGATAAGCAGGCAAAGGTCAGGTCCAGGAGAGAGGCAAGAGAAGTCCAAAGGCAAATCCGGGTCACAACAGGTAGTCAGGCAGAGATTCAGGATACAGGTTCAGGTACTACAGGAAGCTGAGACAAACCAGCAATTTGTTTGATCCCCTGAGCGCCTTTTATAGGCTGCCCAGGAATCACGTTGGGTGTGCACCAGTGCGCGTGCGCGAGCGCCGTAACGCCGAGCCGCGAACGCGCATGCGCCGAAACGCCGTTCCGCCGGAAATATGAGAAAAACGACCGGACCGGAACGAAGGCTTCTTCTGACAGGGGCGCGATGCGCCCCCCGCCCGCGGGAGGCAGATCACGTACCAGGTACGTGATTTTGCCTGCCAGTGCCATTCTGCCGCAGTATATCTGCGTTAGGCAGTCGGCAAGTGGTAAGGGGTCTGTTGGTCCTTTTTTTTTTGGAAACCTTCTTTCTACAAAATTTTAAACAATTATGCCAAAGTGAGTCACCAAATTAAACCTTACAATTGGGTGCTGATTTAAAGTAGATGTAAGCCCAGTCACTAAAATCCCATATAACCTTAAAAATGTTGTGAATTCAAATTCCCATATAATATTCTTATTTCTGTAATGCCGCGTACACACGAGCGGACTTTACGGCAGACTTTGCCCGACGGACTTTACGACGGACTTTCTGAATGAACGGACTTGCCTACACACAATCCACCAAAGTCCGTCCAATTCGTATGTGATGACGTACGACCGGACTAAAACAAGGAAGTTCATAGCCAGTAGCCAATAGCTGCCCTAGCGTGGCTTTTTGTCCGTCGAACTAGCATACAGACAAGCGGACTTTTCTACCGGACTCGATTTCGACGGATTGATTTAAAACATGTTTCAAATCTAAGTCCGTCCAACTTTTGAGAAAACAAAGTCCGCTGGAGCCCACACACGATCGAATTGTCTGATGAAATCCAGTCCGCCGGGCAAAGTCTGCCGTAAAGTCTGCTCGTGTGTACGCGGCATAAATCTAATTAAAATAATACATAGTACCCATGCTTGAATGTCCTGATTCAGGCATTTCCTGTTATAGCTTGACAACACTCTAGTGCCCCTAGTAAAATATCCCCATCTCACATATTCCTGGAGATGCCTTGTAACAGGAAGGTGCTGTAGCAACTTCCAACTGGGAACCAGTATCAACACACGTTAAAGTATATATCACCAGGGGGCGTGGCTTGATGGTGGAGCGAGCGGCCACATAGTTACAGCGCTTCGGCTCTCAACAACCATCCTACAGGCATCCTGAGTCCTATCTCCTCACCGAAGGTCTCAATTTGTTCCCCACGGCGGTGGGCACGAAGCAGGCTGGCTACCATGGTGAAATACGGGCCGGCTTGGCCCCCATCTACGTCGGACCGTCTGGCGGGATTCCGGAGGCAAGATGGCGCCGGGACACAGGCCTCACAGGCAGCCATGCTGCAGGCGAATATGTCTGATGACCGGAGCTCTGCTAGTGGGGTGAGTGCCTCTACTCCTGCTATCTTCCGTACACAGTCTGTCTCCCAGTTATCACAAGACCCCCAGACAACCCAGGACCCCCAGCAATCCACTGATGATGATGGAGAGTTGAATCCCCCTGCTGAACCAACCCTAGCCACCATCATGCTGGCTATACAAGATTGTAAGGCCTCCCTCACTACTCAAATAGCCTCCATAAGAATGGATTTCTCACTCCTCAAGCAGGATGTCCAAAACCTCCGTGACAGGGCTGGGGATATGGAAGAACGTATTAGTTCCGTGGAGGACGTTATGCACCCCCTAACTGTTAAAGTGAGAGATAATACTGGGGAACTAGCAGCTCTCTGCGCCAAAATTGACGATTTGGAGAATCGTTCTAGAAGGAACAATCTACGTTTTGTTGGATTCCCTGAACGCGCGGAAGGCTCTCACCCTGAAAAATTCCTGTACTCCTGGCTGCGGGATATCTTTGGCACTGATGCGCCATCGTTTTCATATGTGATTGAGAGGGCACACCGTACACCCCCGCGTCCTCCCCCAGAGGGAGCACCCCCACGCTCAATCATCGCCCGCATCCTTAATTTCCAGGATAAAATGGCCATTTTACGAATAGCAAGAGAGAAAGGTCCGCTTAAATACAACGGCAACAATTTCTCTATTTATCCTGACTTCTCTGCTGAGGTGCAGCGCCAGCGCATATCATTCAAGCAGTGAAGAGTCGTTTACGTGAGGAAGGATTGAAATATGCCATGCTGTTTCCTGCCAAGCTCCGCATCATATTCGATGGTAAAGCTCACTTTTACTCCAGCCCTAAAGAAGCCATGGCTTGGCTAAATGACCACTATGGGCCCGCGGACAGGCGCAGAGGACACTGACAGCTTCCCCTGTGTAATGTTCCCCTTGGCAGAACTCTTTCTGGATGAAATCATGCAGTCCCCCATCCACTACAGGCCTACTTCATCATATGGGACTACTCGCCTATACCTGAGGTCTTATAATGAAGGGAAAAGGAAAGAGGAGAAGGAAGAAAGATCTATAATCCTGCAACAATCCTTAACATTTCTGCCTGGCCTGTCCTTTCAATTTCAACTTCTTCTTCTTCCTCTTGCTAGTAAGAAGGACTGATCCTGAATCAGGACATAACTTTAATTTTTTTTTCTACTATCAGTTGAGAGCCACGCTGATCTCCACGTTACCTCCCCACCAGATAGTGGTGTGACCACGGAATAGTTGGACCCTCAATAACACTTCCGTTCCCCCTTTTTTTACGGGGTAGGAGGGGTCTATTTGGGTTTTGGGATCCAAGGCTCGCTAAGTTGGGGATGGCCGAGCGGGGCGGGGGTTATGGGTTTTTCAAACACGGTTTGCACCTTTTTGTGCTCTTTTGTACTTTTTTTTGCTTTTTTTCCTCTTTTTTCTTTTTTGCAATTTATATAGATGCTGCTCGGAACGGTTTATTGGCTTACTCGGGCCTGTATATTGACGGTACAGACTCGAGTAAACATAGGTATTTGAAATGTGTTATACATATCATTGAATGCATGTGGCCTGGCGCGGCCTGTAGGGTACTAGATGAGTATGTGCTTATTTGTCCTTATGATCATGATATATTGTTTGGCATACAATGTCGGGGTCCTTAAAAATAGTATCATGGAATACTAGAGGTTTGAATGCCCCTCAAAAACGAGCTCTCGTTTTTTCATTCCTAAAGAAATGTCGCCCTCATGTGGTGTGTCTGGAGACCCACCTAACTGACACGAAGGTGAGGGCCCTTAAGCGTCCATGGCTGGCTCGGGGTTATCATGCTACGCACACAAATTACTCTAGGGGAGTTTCCATCTTAGTGGCTAAATCCCTCCCAGCAGAAACTTTACAAGTCAAGACAGATCCAAATGGGAGATATGTCGTACTTACGCTACAAATCTCCTCAATAACGTTTACTATTGTTAACCTCTATATTCCTCCACCCTTTTCGGCAGAGGTATTATTGAAATTGTCACTGCACTTATTGGATAGACCCCCCGGACCTCTCCTTTACATCGGTGATTTTAATGCTGTACTTGACCCAGCCGTGGATCGCTTGGGGGGTGGGGGTAGACCCTTTCCCTCCCTTTTGAACTGGATGCAGGTTTATGACCTTACTGAATTATGGCGCTGGAAACACCCAGATGATAGTCAATTTTCTTGTCATTCAGACTCATTTCACACCATGTCTCGAATTGATATGACCTTTGCCCCAGCAGACACCCTCCCCTTTGTCGCTGCAACTTCCTACTTACCTAGAGGGGTTTCAGACCATGCGCCCCTTTCTGTGGACCTCACCATCCTCCCAGGATCTACCCCCTCCATTTGGAGGTTGAATTCTTATTGGCTGGAGGATGAGGTGGTGCAGGGAACATGTAAACAAGGTATCAAGGAATACTGGAGAGACAATGTGGGGACAGTGGACCCTTCTATAGAGTGGGAGGCCTTTAAGGCCTCATTGAGGGGCACCTTTATGTCCATCACTGGAGTCTTGAGAAAAAATAACCAACAGCGTACGGCAGAACTTGAAACTGCCATGGTACAAGCGGAGTCTGTATATACCTCTGATCCAACTCCAGACACAAGAGAAACATGGCTATTGAAACGTAGGGAGTATGAAATACGTCTTTTAGACCTTACAAAAAAGAAATTGTTACACACAGCACAGAAATCATTTGAACATGGTAACAAGGCTGGGCGCCTTTTAGCATATCTGACAAGGCCTGATCACCCTCCAGTATCTATTCCTCGTATCTATACTAAGACAGGCCAAATGAGTGAGGTCCCTGGGGATATTATGGAAACTTTTCTGAACTTTTACACAGAACTTTACACTTCTAGAGCTGAGTACACTGAACCCCAGCTAAACGAATACCTTGCTGACATATCTCTCCCCTCTATTTCCACTGAGGGGAGGGAGATGTTAGACGCTCCCATCTCGGTTGAAGAGATTGCAGTAGCCATTACTCAAATGCCAGCCCACAAGACTCCTGGGCTAGATGGTTATCCCACTGAATGGTATTCACAATTTAAGGATTTACTGTGCCCATTTCTGCTACGTACATATAATAAGGCTTTGGATACTGGTATCCTTCCCCCCACCATGCGAGAGGCCTTGATCGTGCTCCTGCTGAAACCCCGCAAAGATCCACTTAAATGTGAATCATACCGCCCAATATCCCTCATAAATGTGGATGTTAAGATCCTAGCAAAAGTGCTTGCAAATTGCTTAAATACTGTAGTTACGTCCCTGGTCAATAGTGACCAAGGGGGTTTTATACCTGGGCGGTCCACAAGAATGAATATACCCAGACTATTCCAAAACCTGCAATACCCTCATGAATGTCCCCGTACCCGTGCCATTGTGTCTTTGGACACATGCAAAGCATTTGATAGTGTGGAGTGGCCGTATCTCTTTCGTGTGCTGCAGGTGTATGGTTTTGGTCCTCGCGTGGTGGCATGGATTAGGCTACTTTACACATCCCCCCAAGCCCGAGTGCGAGTTAATTCCTCCATCACTAAATCATTCTCCATTACAAGGGGCACGAGGCAGGGATGTCCTTTATCCCCGCTTCTGTTCGCCTTGGCTATGGAGCCGCTGATGGCTCGAATACGTACATCCCCCTCCATCAAAGGCCTGCCTATTGCTACCATTGAGGAACGTATTTCGTTGTATGCAGACGACACTTTGGTGTATCTGGCAGATACTAATGCATCACTTCGGTCGCTATTGGCTGAGATTAATAGGTTTGGAGATTTCTCTGGATTCCGGGTGAACTGGGACAAATCCAGCCTGTTCCCCTTGGATTCAGCGGCAGTCTCCCAGATCCACCCGGACTCCAACTTACAGGTAGTGACTTCCTTTCGATACCTTGGGGTATTGGTACAGTCGCCTCTATCCACCTACATTACTAATAACTTAGACCCCATACTGAATAGACTACAGGAACAAATTAAACAGTGGATGGACTTGCCCCTGGATCTTATGGGAAGAGCAAGCCTCCTTAAAATGATCTACTTACCGAAACTACTATACGTACTGGCTAACTCCCCTTGCAAAATCCCAAAATCTGTTTTTAAAAGGATAGATACGATCTGTACAACGTTCCTGTGGAGTGGGGGGACCCCCAGGGTGGCACTGGAGACGTTAAGGCTGCCATCACATATGGCGGGGTTGGCGTTTCCAAACTTTTTTCTTTATTACCTAGCATCAAAGTTAGTGCATGTGCATGATTGGCTAAGTCCGGTCCCGGCAAATGCATGCACTACCACCGAGGGAGCCATTGCGTCTTCCATGGAAACTCTACATAACATTGTTTATAGAGGTAGGGTTCCAAGTCGACCAGGCACCTCCATGCTAGCAACTTCTCTTTTACTTTTTCGATATATCGTTACAAAAATATCTAAATCTTCCTGGTCCACATCCCCAAACAATCCCCTGTGGTTCAACCCTTCTCTACAGGAACTACACTCATTGCCCGACACTCAGAGATGGTACTCTAAGGGAATAAAATACTTATGTCATCTGTATGATGCCCAGGGGTTTAAAACTTTTCAACAGCTGAGACTGGACTTTGACCTACCACGCTCCTATTTCTTTCACTACTATCAACTTAGGCATGCTATACGAGCTCAGTTTGGCTCCTTAAAGAATCCCATTAATTTGCCCCCATTAGAGAGACTACTAAGACAACCGGACCCTAATAAGCTTATTTCAACTTATTATGAGGCCCTAATGACGGATGTTAACCCCCGATTTAATAAAGCACAGGAAAAATGGACATCCATGAACATCTCATTTACTGAGGAAGACTGGACTGAATTTAGAGACACATATAAAGCGACGGTCATTTCATCTAGAGATAGAGTTATACAGATTAATTTTTTTCACCATTCCCATCTTACCCCGGCCAGACTACACAAAATGGGGCTGAAGACCTCCGCTGAGTGCTTTCGTGGTTGTGGAGGGAGTGCTGATTTCATGCACTGCTTCTGGAACTGCCCGGTGGTTCAGGACTTCTGGGGGGAAGTAGGCTCCTTCATTTCCTCAGCTCTAGGCCTTCCCAATATCATCCACCCAAAAAATGGTCTGTTGGGGATCTTTGGAGACTTACAGATATCAACACAGGCCAAAAGACTACTACGAATCCTCTACTTTTATGTTAGAAAGACCATCCTGTTGTCATGGAAGGGTATATCAACACCCTTGAAAACTCTATGGCTAAAACTAATCAATGATGTGATACCACTGTATAGACTCACTTTCGAACTAAGAAAGCGGACAAAAACATTCCATAAAATTTGGGGTAGATGGCTTGCTAGCCCTCTGACCCTCACTTTGTAGGATATGTAGATATGTGAGTTGTTACGTGCAAATATTAGCAGATGTACCAATGTCTATCTCTGTTTATATGAGCTACATGTTATTGCTGTTTACCAATGACTGACCGAGCATACTAAGTGGATGTTTGTTGTGCTTGTTTTGTACAACTGATTTATAAAATTAATAAAAAATATCTTTAAAAAAAAAAGTATATATCACCAGCACACTTTGGAACTTCACACTAGCACAGGACTCCTTTTGTCATGCCTGATGAAGGGATCCTGCATGGCCCCGAAACGTCACATTTCTTTGCTGTGATGTGGTCGCTTCAATAAAATTTTGGACACTATTTTGAAAATCCATGGTGTGCTGGCAATATAAATGCGTCAATGCTCCCAATTGTCCTATGTAAGCTTTCAGTATTGACTACATGTGATCATTTTAACACTTATCCAGGCAAAGTCCACTGTTGTCATTAAACTTTTCTTGCAGCCATTGCTGTAGTTCATGCATGTAGGAAGGAAGCCACTAAAAGGAGACTGCAGGAGATCAGCAGCAATAAGGTGAAGCTAAGGATGAAAAAAATGGAAAAAGAAATATCATATTTTAAAAACTGGAAATTGTTTATCATGCAATGTGCTATATCAAACTATCATTTTAAATAAAGAGATAGAAGGGACAATTCAAAGGGACATATATTAATTTCAAGGAATCAAGAAAATGTTTATCCTCTTGACCAGGTAAACAGCCATGGGGAGAACCTGTTCAGGCATCTTTATCCCCTTTAATATTTTATGAAACACTTGGCACTTTTAAGGTAGGTTTGGAACCTTCAATCAGCTTTTGACTGGAAATATCAACTTGAAAAACACTCTTGACCTTAGGATGATTTAAGTAATTTGGATTACTATTTTGAATATTTTGAATTGCCACTTTAAGCTGAAGGAAAATTTACAAAAAGTCTCCAAGTACAACACTCAATATAAAACTAGCAGGATAAGCCAAATGGTGCTAATGTTGAATTTGACCCTATTATTAAATAAAAAGATTCTGAATACCTGTTTTTAGTTATAAAAATCAGCTCATAAGATTTCTTGCTTTTAAAATATGCAGCCGTTCAGGAGTGTACACATTGCAGTTTCTATGCCAATAAATATATAGGGACACAGTGAACTTACTTAGTTTAAAACTTTGTGTATTTATTGTGACACGCTGAGACACAGCAAAAGAAGGATGTTACAGGGATGCAATATCCCCTTTATCAACAGCCAGTGGTTATTGCATCCTTGAAACATCTGTCTTTTGCTGTAGCTTGGTGTGTCTTAATAATTGCAAGTGACTTCCTTCTTGAAAATAATAGGTTCTATTTTTCTTACCTTTCGATTTCTGTTATTGATGTGGGTCAATGACTAAAGCCTTCGTTATCTGGCTCAAATACGTTGAGCAGTGAGTTGTTAGATTAGTGGCAGCTGGTGCTCAAAATTTTTTTGGGGGGGGCGCAAACAAACTAAAAAATACTGAAAAAATTCAATTGCAGCCACTGTGCCCAAAAAAATGCAGCCACTGTGCCATCAATTGCAGTCACTGTGCCATCAAATGCAGCCATTGTGCCATCAATTGCAGTCACTGTGCCCATCAAATCAAATACCCCCCATAAATTATATACACTGCCCCCCATATATTATATATACACTAACCCCCATATATTATATACACATTACCCCCCATATATTATATACACACTACCCCCATATATTATATACACACTACCCCCCATAAATTATATACACTACTCCCCATATATTATATATACAATACCTCCCATAAATCATATACACTACCCCCCATATATTATATACACACTAACCCCCATAAATTATATACACTAACCCCCATATATTATATACACTACCCCCCATAAATGATATACACTAACCCCCATATATTATATATACACTAACCCCATCCATTACCCCATATATTTTATATACACTGAATTTTATAAATGAACATTGGCTCCCCATATATTATATATATACACTGGTCCCCGTGTATGATACATACAGAGTGACCCCCCCCAATGTATTATACACCCACATACTCCCCCCCCCCAATCTTTCAGCACCAACTTCCTTTCTAGCTCTGAGATGTCATGTTGAGATGCTGGAAGAGTTAGCGTGTGGCTGTGCGGAACGGAGGGGCGGGCAGAAAGGTCTCACTCTCATGGCATTGGAACTAGGATAGGATGGAACCTGGGACAGGGAGTCACTGTCAGCGTGTGGCTGTGCAGAATGGAGGGGCAGGCAGCAAGGTCTCAGAGAGACCGAGAGAAGAGTGTGTCTGGGGTATGCAGCACCAGGCCAGTACTTACCTTCAATGGTGCTGCTCCTCTCTGAATCCACCGGGTGCACACCAGTCGACTGCACCCCCACTGTGGCCAGGAAACTGGAAGTGACGAAATAGCACCGCCCACTGTCCTCTCCTCTGGTCCCAGTTGAATCCACCCCCACAGTGACGATAAAAGTACCGCTCACTGTCCTCTCCTCTGGTCCCCACCGCGCCAATCCTAACCAGTTACTATGCCATACTGACAAATCACAGTAGAGTGGGGGTGTTTGTGGGCGCATTGCATGCGCCCGACCACACCCTAAACATGGACAAATCACCTTCCCAGCCTGTAATCAGGCTGGGAAGCTTCCCATAGACCGCTCCGTGTCCGGTGCCTGGTCACTCTTAAAGTGACAATTTTTTTATTTTTTTTTTTTTTAAACAGCTTGGGGGGGGGTGGCGCCAATGTGCCCCTTATGGACGGGCCACCACTTTGTTGGATAGTTGGTCCCTTCTGCCATTCCAAAGGGACCTGCCCTAGCTGGACCCTACAACTCACCAACATGCATGGAAAACAAGGCTAATAAAAGAGGTGGTAGTTGCGCTGTGATAAAGGGAAAAAGGGGGTGGGGGAGGGGCTACATAAAAATTTTTTTTTTTTTTTTTTCTTTATATTTTTTATATTTTCTTTTTTATCTTTTGTTGTTTTTTTGTGTTTCTCCGTCTGTTTCCATTTTATTTCCCCCATCCAGTAACTGTATTTATTTTCCGTCCTCGTTTTTTCTTTATCCACCCTTCCTCCCTTCCCCATCCCCTTTTTTCCCCATCCTATTTTGTCTCACCTTCCGTATTTAGTACCACTCTGATGTTCATATATATTTCTCTCTCTACATATATACTTTTATATAAAAATTTTTTACATTATTTGTACACATTTTTTGTGTAATGTACTTTCAGCACACCTCACAACATGTGATACCATGTTTAGATGGGGCACTCCATCTCGCTTGAGATCATGTTTAAGCCGACTCTGTGTATGGCCAGGAATACTCCTTTTAAACCTGCCCTGTTTGAGTAATTCTAACAACAGGTTAATGGCACTGTGTGCTTTTCCCCGTATTTACGGGCTTTGGGAAAATGGCCACCTGGCGCCTATCAACATAATGGCGAGCTTCGGGAAAATGGCCGCCGTGCGCCCATGATACAGGGACTATATATGAGCATTGGCTCTTTACCCCGTGTTATCCTCTGAAGAAGTCACGTGACGTGACGATACGCATCAGGATTGGAGCACGGGACGCTGCCACAGACAAACAACAGGAGACGAGCTCGGTGCTCGTGGTTACTATACACTTTTAGCCGATTATAAATGTAAGTTTTACTTTTTGATATGGGATCACGCTATGTGCGTTTCTCTCTTTCTATACCCTATACCGTTACTCTACCCGACGAGCACTGAGGAGTGAGGCACGGGGACAGACTGTAGATTGGAGATACTTCTGGAGGCATACGAGCTCGGCGCTCGTGGATTGATGCCCACACTCACTTTATAAAAGTGAGTGCAACTTCCCCTCCTTTGTGTCTTGCCCTCCTCCACTGTGGTCGTCACAGAGTCACATTACATGCTGTTTATTTTTTATCGTTTTATATTCAGCCTGGCATTGTCACAATTGTTATCACCTGCCTAAACTGAACTTCCATACCTGCTAACCATTTGCAACACAAGCTGTATACCTTACAGCTGTAAGGTAAGCGGCTTGCAAACACGGAGGTGTCCTCACTGAAGATCCCCCTCCCTTGAATATTGGAACTATTTTTTGTCTTCCTAGCTACGAGTTTTTCACTTGGTGACGGGACTGTTATTTCTAGGGACTTGTCACTCGCAGCTCGTCAGAGCTGTCATTCATGTGCTAGTGTGACACTAGCCCATATTTATTCTGGACTCATTTTATGTTTTATTATTTTAGATTGTTATTCACTCACTCACATTCGTTTGTGCCATTGTATTTTGGTGTTTTTTATTTTTATTTTTACTTTGTCAGCAATTTTATTTATCCACGTATAAGGTCTGTTTCATTCAGGCAGTCACTTGTATTTGATTTACTGTTTCACCAGTGTTATATTTATGCATCATGTATTTCTTGCCTGCAATTTAATATTCAATATTTTTGATGTCAGCAATTTTGTATTGTATTTCCACTCATTTATGTTTTCTAGCATCTAAAGCCTATCAGTGCGTTTGGCTCACTTTTCAGGTCACTCTGCTTTATACTTTTTTATGTAGCCCCTCCCCCACCCCCTTTTTCCCTTTATCACAGCGCAATTACCACCTCTTTTATTAGCCTTATTTGTCTGTTTGGATCAGTATACAGGTGTTGCAGCAGTGTCCTTTTAGCGTAGGCCCTCTCTGACAGCGCAGGAGTTCCCACTTTCACATGCATGGAAAACAACTGTAAAATAGGCATTGCACTAAACTGCACCAGACATCTGCGGTGTTCGAACTTCACATTTTTTTCTGTCTTGATATATTTAGGCTAACCATACACATGTACAGTAGATGCCTATGATTCAGCCCATGGGCTGAACAAGAGACAATGCATAGATTCCTCAGTCTGTGCTAAAGAGCATAAATTATGTAAACTCCCTCTGACAACTCTTGTATTCTGACTGCTGACAACCGCGGCTGTCAGAAAACCTGAACAGTGAATTGTTTGGACAATAATTTTCCACCCAGGTCTTTTGACAAAGGTTTCTCAAAAAAATGTACTTTTGTTGAGCCAGTTGGTGCCAACTGGGCCACCCACGACTCAAATTTTGGCTGATTCAGCAGGATTTATTTGCTTCTATGGTGGACTATACATTTTTGACAATTTTACATGGCTGATAAATTCAGCTTAACAATTTAGTTTTTTTATCAGACAAT
The DNA here is from genome assembly GCA_037952835.1 of Lithobates septentrionalis. NCBI lineage: Eukaryota > Metazoa > Chordata > Amphibia > Anura > Ranidae > Lithobates > Lithobates septentrionalis. The sequence continues at coordinate 3,970,853 of JBBDGP010000561.1, read as the reverse complement.
CTCTTTACATATTTAATTAGGTTATTCATTTGTAGTATTTAAATGCAATTTGGTGGTAATACACGCCATTAGTAGCAATGTACTTTAAATGTAAGAGAGGGACATTGAGGCCAATATATGGTCCTCAGGGACTTTTAACGGTGCTTGAGTCAGGTAATGTATCCAACATATCATAAAAACATATTTTATTAAACAATCTTATAAAAGGAAACAGACATGATCAAGGACAATATACAATATGAAAAAAGGGGAGGGGGGGTGGGGGAGAAAAGGTAACCCTTTGATTTACAAATTAATACCACTTTCTCAACATGTTTCGCTTGCATAAGCTTCTTCAGGAGATATATTTGTGATATTAAGGTCAACTATAAGAAATAGAAAAAATATCCATAAATCATACATATACATATCTGCTTATACCTCATGAAATCATAATGTTAGAATATAAACAATATACAAAATAAATCTGGTAATTAGATCTACATCTGTGTAAGACATTATATATATATTATAAAAAAAAAAAAAAAAAAAAAAGGGAAGAGGGGGGGGGGGGGGGGGGGGGGAAAGGGGAAAGGGGAGGGAAAAAGGGGAAAAGGGGAAAGGGAAGGGAGCAGGATTTTTTGCATTATCATCATTCAGCTCAAAGGAGCTTACCTGTAGAAAGAAGTCTACAAATCACATGGACATTGTGTAATGGCAAAATGCTTCCTCCTTGACTCTCACCTCACTAGGGAGGCATGCAGAGAGAGATAAAAATCTTTGAATATAAGCTCTTCTTTTATAATATATATATAATGTCTTACACAGATGTAGATCTAATTACCAGATTTATTTTGTATATTGTTTATATTCTAACATTATGATTTCATGAGGTATAAGCAGATATGTATATGTATGATTTATGGATATTTTTTCTATTTCTTATAGTTGACCTTAATATCACAAATATATCTCCTGAAGAAGCTTATGCAAGCGAAACATGTTGAGTGGTATTAATTTGTAAATCAAAGGGTTACCTTTTCTCCCCCACCCCCCCTCCCCTTTTTTCATATTGTATATTGTCCTTGATCATGTCTGTTTCCTTTTATAAGATTGTTTAATAAAATATGTTTTTATGATATGTTGGATACATTACCTGACTCAAGCACCGTTAAAAGTCCCTGAGGACCATATATTGGCCTCAATGTCCCTCTCTTACATTTAAAGTGAATTTCTGGGATGTGGTGCTATTGAATTTTCCTCTCTTTCCGTAATTTCTCTGTAATTAGTAGCAATGTATTCAATGCATGTGTTAATGATACTTAACTTGTAGTAAAAATTCCAGCATTTTCATTTAGTTTTCAACAGATTATAATATTTGGAGTGGTAGTAGATGAATTTGCAAGATCTCCTGCTGTTTTGTTATGCTATAAAGAAGGTCACATTGAGGTGGGTGGTCAAAGAATCCAACTGCTTACACCTCATGAGCTTGGCATAAATGCAGAAAAAATACTAAATGGTGTCTTTGTTTCCTAAATTGTAGGAGAAATGCTGATTCTGCACACACACCGAAGAGTCTGGCTTAGTCCTGACCACAAGGGAGCAAAAGCACCTGGGAGGTAAAGAGCACAGATTAGAGTCACAGTCAGTAAGAAGACTACGGAGGTAGAAAGTAGGGCACTGAAAATCATCTGATGTTTAGAAAGATGATATCATTTTATGCAATATGCTGCTGAGGTTATTCACTATCATTTCCATTACAACAATAAGTGAAGGTGAGGGTACAACTGTAGTATGTGTACGATAGGACATACACTAGAACCCTTGTTTAAAAGGCATATTTATGTGGAGTAACCTGTGGCAACAACTCAAGCATGACCGTAACAGGTCATCATTACTCTTGTCTAAATAAGTCATTTACAGATGGTATAATTATGAATGATCCTTTCTAGAAATAGACTGTCATATTTTCATAGAGGATATTCATCCATACTATATCAAATAATAAGGTTGATGGTCTGGCTGCACCAGGAATATAGTATTTGGCCCCATTCACAATTGTGAATGGGGCTGCTTGTGATTACCCGTGGGAGACTCATCAGGGATCCATGCAAATAGGTGCGGACAGGAAGCCCCATTGAAAGCACCTGCATCTATTTGGCAGGCGTTCACGTTTAATCACTCATGTGTGGGTGATCACCAAATGGTTCCATAAGCAATTTAACTAGAAAGAAAATATGCAGGGGGTCTTCAAAAAATTTCCGCATTTTATTATTTTTGTTGGAAATGGTGAGGGTGGGAGGAGTAGTAATTGGTCGTGTCTGAGTGTCATTTGACTAGTCTGTCTAGCAATCTGGCTGACCTTGCAGTTGAGTATAAGAGTTTTAATTTCTATAGCCACTCTGATGAGATATGGCCCTCAGTCTGTAGGATACTTGAAGTATATTAAAAAGTAGTTCCACCCCCCCCCCCCCCCCCACCCAAAAAATTTAAGTCAGCAGCTACAAATTCTGTAGCTGCTGACTTTTAATATTAGAACACTTACCTGTCCATTGATCTCATGATGTCGGCACCCAAGCTGATTTTCCAATCAGCTCCCGGGTGCTGCCGCCATTCTTGGTAAGGGAAACTGACATTGAAGCCTTTTGGCTTTACAGCTGTTCCCCTACTGCGCATGCGTGAAGTGCGCTGCGCTTTCTAAGGAAGAGGAAGAAAGATGGGGGCCGAGGTCACTGTGGCGCAGTCTCCCGGAAGTGGGTGACGGGTACCTGTCAGAAACAGATACCTGCTCCCCCTTGAAAGGTGCCAAATGTTGCACCGGAGAGGGTGAGGAGGCAGATAAGTGGAGCTCCCATTTTTTTTATTGTAACAGGAATGGAAGAATGGCCACTTTTTAGTATCACTTTCAGAACTGAGCAACTACACAGCTCTTACTTTATTCCTCTATTTGTTGCAGGGGAGATACACCAAGGCTCCATTCACACTTGTACGACTTCAAAGTTGCGCCGACTTTGGAGTGCAACTTTGGTGCAACTTGGGTGCAACTTTGATGCAACTTTGGATATGACTTTGGCTTGTACCAGTAATAATGGACAACAGTTGCATTGTATAACATTCAGGTATGACTTTTCATGAAACTTTTGAGGGTTAACATTGAAGTCTGTGGCCCTCAAGTTGCATGAAAGTCAGACCAAAGTAGTGCATTAACTATTTTGAAATTGCTGCAACTTTAAGTCACCCATATGTGAATGGTTATTATTGGAAAACAGGGGGAACGACTTGTCATGCGACTTTGATGTCCAAAGTTGCATGACATGTCGCACAAGTGTGAATGGAGCCTAAACACTGGTATTTGTGGTTGTGTATATGCATGTCTCACAATGGGAGCAGCTGCATAAGACAAGGCTATTTATAAGAGATTTAGGCTCGGTTCACGCTGGAACCAGCTGCGGATCGCACAGGAGTGCTGTGCGTCCCTGTTCCCCATTTCAGGGACGAAGCAGGGCCAAATCTATGCCTGAATTCGGCCCGGAAACGGTGCCAAAGACGCACGTTTCTGTGCAGTATGCTTCGCAGCCGCAACGGACATATGTGAACCGGCTCCATCGAGAGCCAGTCACATTCTCCTGCTATGCAAATTGGATGCGGTAAAAACTGCATCCAATTCACACAGGTGTGAACCCGGCCCCTAAAAGTGTTAAAATACATGTTGTTTAAATGTGACTTATGAATACATTTTGTAACATTCATTCTATGTTTATATAGTATATAAAGAAATGAATGATCACAAATCTTACATACTTAGGATCATATAGTTAAGCAAACAGCAATGTGCAGTAACCAATACAAATTTTGTTTTCACTGATTTGATCACAGTAAACTGAAATCAAATTAATCTCCATAGGTTTGTGAATGTTGCATATCACTATTGTTTTTGCCTTGAATTGCTAAACCAGCTCAGTAAGCATTTTGCTCTCCATAATAATTGTTTCCAAAAAGATATGGACCAATAGTACCACTCCATTGTCATGACACTGGAAGTGATTTAATGCACATACAATATCTGTGCTGAGCCAGGCAAAGACAGAGAAACCCTGGGATGAACAAAATAGAAATAAACAGGGACTGGGGTATCAGACATTGAAGACCACATTCATTTTAAAGCATTGCAGTGCAAAGTATTATTTCTATATTACAGCCCATTCTATAAATGATAGCAATGATAATGTGCAAAGTACAACAATCCATTGTGCCCATTTATTTCTATTTGCTAAAATCAGATCATTAATTTTGATTTATTGTTGCAAGCTGCTTGACTGTACGTCGCTTTATAAAAAAGTCAGTAAAACAAAGCTAGCTTATTTTAAAAAATTATGTAATTATAAATACATGTAAATGTTTAAACTGTTAAATAATTCTGTAAATGGGAAGGTGTCATTAGATGGTTTAACAAAAATTGGAGACCATCAACTCACTACTATGTATACACTGCACCATCCCATATATGTGCATAACAGGTACCGTGTCCCTGAAACACAGACTCACCATTCAAGGTACGGTCTCCATGACTTTGAGATCAAGTGAAGATAATAACATTAGGGGAATAAAGAAAACTCCCCTGAAAACAAGTCATGGGTGGACCACGCTGCTTTATAACAGGAAAAATGTTTATTGCATAGAAAAACAAAAACATACAAAAACTAGGCACCCACCACCAACACCTAGACTGCATTAAAATAAGACAACGTTGTTTGAAAAAAAGTAGCTGTGTCAAGCATACAGAAAATCCCCTGTGCTAACCGACATGGTTGGATCCCGCCCCCAACTAGTTCCTAGAAGGGCCCGAAATCTTAAGGACTCTTTAGTTCATTCAGAGTATATTAGGGAAAGAGCCACAAATTGGTTGATTGATTTACCCCCTCTTAAGGGAATGTATGCATGTGGGCACTGCCAAATGTGTACATTTGTTCGAAAAAACAGCAGACTTCACCGATGCGAATCAAAGTGTGGTCTTTAAAATTAATAAATTCATCAATTGTGCGACTTCCAGAGTGATTTATATGCTGGGGTGTCCGTGCAAAAAATGCTATATAGGAAAGACCAAAAGACAACTCTGAATTCACATCAGTGAACATCTGAGGAGTATAAAAAACTCAGGCAGGGATTTGAATAAGAAGAAAAGAGAAGATATATCCCCATTGGCATTACATTTTGCAGATGTTCATGGTGGCAGCACGGATGGTATCGGTATTAAGGGGGTTTATACCCTGAACTTGCCATCACGGGGAGGAGATTTCAATACCATCCTGCTGCAAAAGGAAAAAATGTGGCTATTTTGGGTGCCTAGTTTTTGTATGCTTTTGTTTTTCTGTGCAATAAATATTTTTCCTGTTATAAAGCAGTATGGTCCACCCATAACTTATTTTCAGGGGGGTTTTCTTTCTTTCCCCTGTATTATTATCATCATTAGATGGTTTAACCACATTAAAGATATTCTAAAAAACTAATATAAATTTTCAGATTGGACAATTGTTGAAAAAAAAAAACCATGAACAGATGAAAAATATTGTCATGACATCACTGAGAAGACCACAAAGAGAGCATGAACTCATTTTTGGCAGCATCCCTTTGTAACATGCAAGTCTTGTGCGGGGCAATACTTGGATAGGTTGGCACCACAATGTAGAGAACACGTGACATATAATTCTCTCCCTACTGTTTAACATTCTATTTGACTTGACTATCACAAAATAACTTTTTAGTTGTACATCAGGTTTTGATATAAACTGGCCGATACACAAAAGAAGGGGAAAAAGCATACTTTTTTTGCAGTCATTTATTTTCACATACTTTACAAGCATTACATTTTTATTTACTGTATGTAAATTTTGGGATGGTAGAAAAATCCTCAATTCTACATGGAGTAGTTGAAGCTGGCTTAGGAAAACTGAACTACAAATGGCCTTATCCAATAAAAAAATGCTTATTCTTAAGGTCTAATTATTTTCTTTAAACATCAATCAGAATCCATGAGCTAATTAGGAATGTTTGTTATTGGTTACTGCACTTGCAAAATTACTATTTAAGATTATTAAAATTTATTGACCAAGGTAGAACAGTTCTAGGGCACACCTGTGGCTGAAAGCGAAGCATTACAAAGAACTAGATTATATAGAACCCCTGAGCAAAAAATAATATAAGAAGGGGAAAAAACCTTCTAGAAGAGAATTACTGACATGTATTTACAGTACCTCTCATTCATTATTACAATTGAACTTACTTATGAAAAACGTGTTTGTATAGCAAGCTGACAGAATTGATATATCATAATTCCCAGCAATCTTCAAGAAGTTGAGTCTGGGTTTTCGTATATATATATATAAAATCATATATCTTCTTTTGTGTTACTGTATGATTTGTGCCAAATATTATACTTACCTTACAGAATAAATTTGGAAATTCCATGTATTACTGGAAAGAAACCTCTTCATATCAAATTTTCACAAAATCCATCACCCTCAGTGTATGTAGCAAGCCCTTCCAAAATATAAAAGACCAGGCTAAAATAAATAATGCTCCTGAAAAATCTGTATTTGTGAAAGATAGCCATGCCTGCCAATGATCTTTTTTGTCGCTCTGTCATGTTCATGAACTTTTAACTTGATTAAAGACCTTGACATTCTGTTGGAACTATTTGTCACTTAGTAACAAACTTAAAAGATACTGCTCCAGGCAAAATAGCAGTGGTCAGGGTCATAGGCAAATGACCATCAGGATGAGGTTCCTGAATGCAAAAGTCAGTTTTAAATTAACAAATTAATCCTGCATTTCATCAGCATTCCAATGATCAGCACAACCAAAATTTAACGGTTAAAGTAACAATATTGCTTACAATTAAGCATTAACTTCAGGCAGGTATAAAAACATCAGCCTTTATTTATTTTTGATTATTCGTTTGAAGTTCCTCTTTAAAAATCCTTTATTTTTTTTTAACTGCAGCAAATGTAAGTACACACTGATATCAGCCCCCTACAACCCCCTGCATGCAAGGACCTGGACTGAAGGAAGGGAAGGGTCAGCCCTCAAAGCCAATCAGGCTATGCTGTAGTATGAAGACAGTTAGCAGTCAGCATATTGGCAGGAGGGGACAGCAGTTTAAAGTTGGGTAAACACAAATTATTTTTACAATAGATTTCTGCACCCAAACAAGCGAGGTGGATGCAGGAACCCCACCACCACCAAAACATTATAATCTGATAGTGGGGACCCCCCCGCTGTCAGAATACACTGATTAGTGCTGGAGCCACTGATCAAATGAAGATGTTCCAGCTGGTCCATTCGACAATAAACTTCTGTCTAACATGGAGGGCTACACACAGATTTAAATTCGGCTGGTCCTTGCTGAACCATCTGAATTTTGATCTGCGTGCACCTAGCTTAAGCTAAGTGGTGACTCTTCATTGTATGGCTGCTGCTCTATCACTGTTCAGTTATCAGACAGAGATAGTATGTTTATAATCAAGCAGGACCAATGTAGCTACCGTATATACTCAAGTATAAGTCAAGTTTTTCAGCACATTTTTTTGTGCTGAAAGTGCCCCCCCCACGACTTATACGCGAGTCAAGCACTTTTCTGCAGCAAAAAATTTCATTTTCCGAACCGACTTTGGGGCCCCGTATCTCAGGGCCACTTGGTGCTAGAAACCCCAAATTTGGTGTGCAAACCCAGTAGAACTGGTACCACAACAAAGCTGGAGTTCCTAGCACCAAAGGGCCCCGAGATACGGGGCCCCAAAATCGGTTTGGAAAATGTCATTCTCTGCTGCAGAAAAGTGCTTGACATTTTCTGAACCGACTTTGGGGCCCCGTATCTTGGGGCCACTTGGTGCTAGAAACTCCAGCTTTGGATATTTCATGGTGCTAGTTCCACTGGGTTTGCACACCAGATTTGGGGTTCCTAGCATTAAGTGGCCCCGAGATACGGGGCCCCAAATTCGGTTAATTGTGTCCATCTGCAGCAATGTCATTTCGGGACCCTTTGGGTTCAGAGACTCCAAATTTTGGCTGCAGCTAGGGGGCATCTAGGAACCCTTAACTACCAAGTTTGTAGTTCTGGGGACCTATGGCTGCAAATGGGCACAGTGAGGCTGCAAATGGGCATTGTTGACCCTCTTTTCCACTTACAGTAGCTGTGCATTTCTCACCCTCGTCTTATACTCGGGTCAATAAGTTTTTCCCATTTTTTTGTGGTAAATTAGGGCCTCGACTTATACTCGGAACGACTTATACTCGAGTATATACGGTAGGTAAAAATATCCATACCTGCAGTACCCCAACCTTCCCATTCCTGCGTACAGCTCTGTATAAATTTACAATGAGGTGTCTGAAAAGAAATCCATAGTACTCTGAGAATGATTTTTTCAGATAATAAATGTTTATCTTTATTACAAACATGGATTAAAATAAAAACGATCCAAAAGCAGTAAAAAAAAAAACATAGTCATAGTCATTTGTAATAAGCAATAACTAATGTGTATGTAATATCTTGTCAAAACATTACTGTGCACGTAATTGTGGTTACCTAAGTAAAGTCCCCTTCTCATAGTAAAGTCTACAAAGAAAGTCCCTAAGATTTGTAGTTTTTGATGAACTTAGCAGTTACACAAACATTTAGGCTACTTTCACACTGGGGCGGATGGGCGTCGGCGGTAAAGCGGCGCTATATTTAGCGCCGCTTTACTGTCGTTTTAGCGGCGCTATTTGGCCACTAGAGGGGGTTGAAACCGCTTCACTATTGGCTGGAAAAGGGTTAAAACCGCCGGCAAAGCGCCGCTGCCCTATTGTTTTCAATGGGCAGCGGCGCTTTAGGAGCGGTGTATACACCACTCCTACAGCACTGCAAAGATATGGCTTGCAGGACTTTTTTGACCGTCTTGCAAGCGCACCGCTCCAGTGTGAAAGCACTCGGACTTTCATACTGGAGACACAGATGAGGCTCTTTACAGGCGCTATGCAGGCGCTATTTTTAGCACTGTACCGCCTGTAAAGCGCCTCAGTGTGAAAGTAGCCTTAAGTTGGCGTGGTTATTGTTGTACATCTGTATCGAATCAGACATTATTTTGTTAACTGTGCTGTTTTACAGATATTTAGTCAAAGAACCCCTTCAAAGATGCAGATTATTAAGAGTAATATTAATTATTAAGAGTAATCTTAAATGATAGTTAATAAAATAAAATGCATGTGCTAGTGGCCAGTAGTGTATTTAGGTTTTGTGCTGCCCTAGGCCTGACTAAACTCGTGTACCCCCTAATTTAAATATGACCCACCCCATCCTGTCAAGGCCAAACCCCTTGCCATTTAAGACCTGCCCTGAAATTTTCGAGTGGGGACACTAGTTCTAAGGGCCTGGGGGGGGGGAGGATTCCCTTCATTTGCATAGATTTCCTCTCACTTCCTGTTTGGCTATGGGACAGGAAGTGAAGGGAAATCTCTGCATTGGGACAGGGATGCTAAAAAATAAACTGACAGGGGCTATAACCCTCCCTTACCTATCCAAAATGAAAAAAAAAAGTGTTGCCTATAGTTCTACTTTAAGCACAAATTTCTGATAATTTTATGGAGAGGACTAAGAAGATATAAGCATGCCAATGGTGCAGCAGAAAACATAGCACAGTGAGGAAGGTTTGTGGTCCAGGATGATAGGACAGTCAAAATTAGAAGCGGCGCCCCCCCCCCCCCCCCCACGTTGCAGTGCGGCCGCTTTATGGGGGTGCTAGACTAAATTGCCTCTTAGCCCAGTCCGCCCCATAAGACTGGCGCTACACTAACAGTGTAGAGCAAGCTGGCAGGGACTCTTTCCATGCTGCCCCCCTGCAAAATTCTGCCCTAGGCCTGGACCTTGTCGGCCTAGGCCATGATACAGCGTTGCTAGTGGAAGCTGTACTAAATCTGGCATGATGGCTGTTGCCTGGCACAGACAGAGCTCCCATTCTATTCTTACAGAAGTTCCCTACCCTTGAATCAGCACACATTTGGGGGGTAAGACAATACAGCCCCCAGCACTAGATTGTAACTCTGGCTGTGACCGCTAACAGCCATTCTGTCAGGTTCCATTTTAACCACTTGCCCACTGGGCACTTAAACCCCCTTCCTAACCAGACCAATATTCAGCTCTCAGTGTTCTCACATTTTGAATGATAATTACTTAATCATGCAACATTGTACCCATATGACTTTTTTGTCCTTTTTTTCACACAAATAGAGCTTTCTTTTGGTGGTATTTAATCACCGCTGGGTTCTTTATTTTTTGCGCTATAAATGAAAAAAAATTGTTTTTCTTAATTTCTGTTATAAAATTTTGCAAATTAGTAATTTTTCTTCATAAATTTTGTAAAATTTATACTGCTACATATCTTTGGTAAAAATAACCCAAATAATTGCATATTATTTGGTGTTTGTGAAAGTTATAGAGTCTACAAGCTATGGTGCCAATCATTGAAAATTGATCACACCTGATGTACTGATGACCTATCTCATTTCTTGAGACCCTAACAAACCAGGACAGTACAAATACCCCCCAAACGACACCTTTTTGGAAAGTAGACATTCCAAGGTATTTAGTAAGAGGCATGGTGAGTTTTTTTAAGTTGTAATTTTACCCCACAAAACACTGATGTGGCATGGATGTGGCACGGATGAGAACTGATTTAGCACAGATGAGCACTGATGTGGCATGAATGTAGCACGGATGAGTACTGATGTGGCATGGATGTGGCACGGGTGAGCACTGATTTGGCATGGATGATCACTGATGTGGAATTGATGTGGCACGGATGAACACTGATGTGGCATGGATGAGCCATGGATGAGCCAGGGATGGAGCATGGATGAGCCAGGGATGGAGCATGGATGAGCATGAATGTGGATGGATGAGCCAGGGATGGAGCATAAATGTGGATGGATGAGCCGGGGATGGAGAATGGATAAGCATGAATGTGGATGGATTAGCCAGGGATGGAGCATGAATGTGGATAGATGAGCCAGATATGGAGCATGGATGAGCATGAATGTGGATGGATGAGCCAGGGATGGAGCATGAATGTGGATGGATGGAGCATGAATGTGGATGGATGAGCCAGGGATGGAGCTTGAATGAGGATGGATGATCCAGGGATGGAGTATGGATGAGCATAAATGTGGATGGATGAGCCAGGGATGGATGGATGAGCCAGAGATGGAGCATGAATGTGGATGGATGGGCCAGGGATGGAGCATGGCTGAGCATGAATGTGGATGGATGAGCCAGGTATGGATGGATGGATGAGCTAGGGATTGGCACAGATCAGCGCTGTGGGCACTTGAGCCCACAGCACTGCTGCACCAGCTCCCTCCTCTTCTTACATGCTATACCAATCGGCATGATGAGAGAGGAGGAGCCGAACCGGAAATGCTCTGGTTTGTTTACAAGTGATCACTCCATCATTGGACGGAGTGATCATGTGGTAAAGGGCTGCTGCCATTGGCCCTTTACCCCGATCCATATTTCAAAGGTCACGGAAATTTACCGGTGCGCTCCCCAGGGGATGTACAGGAGTGTGATTCTGGGAGGACATTAGAGTACGCCCTCCCAGAGTTATCCAACCACGCTGTAGCCTTTTTTTGGTTGTGGCCCGGTTGGCAAGTGGTTAAAATGCCTTTTCTGTTTGTCCTGGTAACCACTGTCACCAGGACTGAAAGTGAGGGTAAATCCACATTTCTGGGTTATCAACAGAACAGGAATAGAGAGAATCATCTAATGGGTGCACTTGAGTCAATCCAACTTTCTAATAGAGTGTAGGCACTAGGCAGATGCAGCCTATTTTCTCCACTTAGTGGCACACAACCGTAGCGGCGATGGAGGAGAAAAGTCAAGAGGAACCTTGTTCCTCTTCGATCTCCTCAGACACAGAGAGGCAGCATCTAATTGGATGCTGATGTCTCATGTGACTTTGGCGCCCATCTTTGGTCAACAGGGTCAATTTAAGACCCTGGCTCCTAAGTTTGGCATGCATTTCGCATGTGCATAGAGTAGGGACAGGTTACCCATCTGTCAGGGACAGTGCTTAACGTAAGGGAGAGGTTCCAGATGAGTAGGGAAAGTACAGGGAAAAGCCATCCTTCCTGGAAACTGCTCCACTTTGGGCATAGACTGCCCAGGCCGCATTCCACCCCTTGAGCCAGACACTGTCGGCACACCTGAGACCCAACGCAACTACGTGTGCCTGTGGCATTACTGAACTACAATTTCGATACAGTTCTGATTTTTGCAGCGGGATTTCCTTTTGAAAAGATTTCCTCTTTTCCTGTGGTTTCTAGGGGCAGGAAGTAAAGAAAAATCTTCCCAGTGAGACAGAAACTGCATTTAAAATAGAAATGACATGGGTTTAACCATTCCATACTATAACGTTTTCGCTTTATATATACTCTATAGACTAAAAACTAGTTGTATCTAAATTAGCTATATAACAAAACACCAATGTAAAAGAAAAAAAATCTGTGAAAATGGTGCTCATGGCCACATGTAAGTATGAAAAAAATAAAAGTAGGACCTTCATGTGCTACCTCCTCCTTATTAGCTTGGATTGTTTTTTTCTGCAAAGGAATAAGAGGTTCTCTTGTTTCACTATGTAAGTTCCACTGTAAAGCAGCGTACACACAAGCAGAATGTCCGACAGAAAAAGTCAGACGGAAGCTTTTCATCGTCTATTCTGATCATGTGTGGGCCTCATCAGACTTTTTTTTTCAAAATTCTGACAGACCTAGAAATAGAACATGTTCTAAATATTTCCGACAGGACCAATTTCGAACTGGAAAACCGCTTGTCTGTATGCTGTTCCGACGGACCAAAAACGACGCATCACCTGAAGCAAGTACGAGACGGAAGCTATTGGCTACTGGCTATTGAACTTCCTTTTTCTAGTCCCCTCGTACGTGCTTTACGTCACCGCGTTCTGGACGGTCAGACTTTGGTTTGACCGTGTGTAGGCAAGACCGCTTGAATGGAATTCCGTTGGAGAAACCTTTGGAGTTTATTCCGACGGCTAAACCTGTCGTGTGTACTCGACATAAGACATCACGCGGATGGACAATGACACAAAATTTTCCAGGGTAACAAATCCTTAACTTGCAGAATCTGATCTCCCACCACAAGTAAAGGAGTTGGAAATATTGAATGGTTACTGTTACAAACCAGGTAGATGCCAGAGTAGGTGAGGTTAGCCTCTCTAGCTTCTTCGGGCCAAGTTAGCTTGGTAGTAGTGACAGGTGACACAGGAGCAAAGGAGGGGCATGAGTGCTGGCAGATGTATTGAAGTCCAAACCCACAGAGTTGATACAGATGTACAAAAATCTCCTCTGGACAGGCAGACGTCAGCAGGAGGTCACTGGTGGGTGTACAGGAACAGAAGACAGAAGCAATATTCAGGGACAAGAGTCAGCAGCAAGCAAATTGCAGTGGCACCAGGTGGAGACAAGGTCTAGTGGATAAGGGGGTCAGTAACAGGAGTTCAGAGGTTCAGGTCAAGTCAGCCAAAAGAACAGCTGAAAACCAGAAAGGTAGCTGATTTGGTGCCAGTGCAGGTTAACAGGCATGCACAATGTGCACACACACACCTTTATGCAGAGATGCGCAATTGCGCATCTAGCCATGTTTCTGGATGGGGAGCCATTAATTGCAGCGTGCATATGCACAGGTGTATGGGCCAACTGTATAACTCTCTTCTATTCCAGTTACATTGATTTTAGTAACTACATAAGCTCCATGTTCCTAAATAATAATAAAATTATTTTTTTTTTACTTCCAAAGTAAAATCTTATAATATTATCTTGTGGAACCCCCACCATTAATTGCTCACCTGGGGGCATTAGTGGTAGGTTGACCAAAACACAAAAACACAAGGTAAGTATAGTAGCAAGTCCTAGTTGCAATCTCGAAACACCCAATACGAGGACAATATGCGACCGGTCTAAACTATGTGGCATGTTCACCAATGCCAGGAGCATGGCGGACAAGATGGGTGAACTAGAGATACTGTTGTACAAGGAGGATTTGGATTTTGTGGGAATTTCCGAGACCTGGTTCAACAGCTCTCATGGTTGGCTGGCAAACATTCAAGGGTATACCCTTTACCGCAAGGATAGAAAGGGTAAAAAAGGGGGAGGGGTATGCCTATATATCAAGAATAATGTACAAGTGAATGTGAGAGATGACATCACTGAGGGAGCTAGGGAGGAGGTGGAATCCTTATGGGTAGAGCTCCAAAGGGATGAAGCTAAGGGAAAAATAATACTGGGAGTATGCTATAGGCCCCCTAACCTGAGGGAGGAAGTGGAGACAGATCTCCTATCACAATTTGGATTAGCAGCAAGGATGGGAAGTGTTATCATAATGGGGGGATTTTAATTATCCAGACATAGACTGGGCGGAGGGAACCGCGCATTCATTTAAGGCTCGCCAGTTCCTTAATGTCTTGCAGGACAATTTTATGGGTCAGATGGTAGACGCACCAACTAGAAATAAAACATTACTGGATCTACTGATTACCAACAATACAGACCTGATCACGGATGTGGAAATACAGGGCAATTTAGGTAACAGCAATCACAGGTCAATTAGTTTCAGTATAAATCACACAAATAGGAAACCTAAAGGGAATACAAAGACACTGAATTTTAAAAGAGCCAACTTCCCTAAACTACAAACCTTGCTAAAAGGCATAGATTGGGATGAAATATTAGGAACAAAGAATACGGAGGAGAGATGGGTTTGCTTTAAGAGTATATTAAATAAGGGCATTAGCCAATGTATCCCATTGAGTAATAAATTTAAAAGAGCGAACAAAAGTCCTGGATGGCTTAACTCCAATGTAAAAATGCATATAAAAGCAAAGGAGAAGGCCTTCAAAAAATACAAGGTTGAGGGATCATCCTCAGCATTCAGACTTTATAAAGAATGCAACAAGAAATGTAAGAGTGCAATTAGGACGGCTAAGATAGAACATGAAAGACACATAGCGGAGGAGAGCAAAAAAAATCCCAAGAAATTCTTTAAGTATGTAAACAGTAAAAAAGGGAGGACAGACCATATTGGCACCATAAAGAATGAGGAAGACATCTGGTTACAAAGGATGGGGAGATGGCGAAGGTATTGAATTTATTCTTCTCCTCAGTCTTCACAAGTGAATCGGGGGGCTTCAGTAACCAAAACTGCAGTGTTTATCCTTATGACACAACACAGGAAGCACCTCCATGTTAACAGAGGACAGAATTAAAATTAGACTTGAGAAACTTAACATTAATAAATCACCGGGACCAGATGGCTTGCATCCGACTGTACTTAGGGAACTCAGTCAAGTGATTGCCAGACCATTGTTCCTAATTTTTACAGACAGTTTACTGACTGGAATGGTACCAGCTGATTGGAAAAAAGCCAATGTAGCACCAATATTTAAAAAGGGCCCAAAATACATCCCTGGGAATTACAGACCAGTTAGCCTAACATCAATAGTATGTAAACTCTTGGAGGGGATGATAAGGGACTATATACAAGATTTTAGTAATGAGAACGGTATCATTTGCAGTAATCAGCATGGATTCATGAAGAATCGTTCTTGCCAAACCAATCTACTAACCTACTATGAGGAGGTGAGTTGCCATCTAGATAAAGGAAGGCCCGTAGACGTGGTGTATCTGGATTTTGCAAAAGCATTTGACACAGTTTCCCATAAACGTTGACTGTACAAAATAAGGTTAGTTGGCATGGACCATAGGGTGAGTAAGGGCGAGTTCAGAAGGTGGTGATAAATGGGGAGTACACGGAATGGTCAGGGGTAGGTAGTGGGGTTCCCCAGGGTTCTGTGCTGGGACCAATCCTATTTAATTTGTTCATAAACGACCTGGAGGATGGGATAAACAGTTCAATCTCTGTATTTGCAGACAACACTAAGCTAAGCAGGGCAATAACTTCTCCGCAGGATGTGGAAACCTTGCAAAAAGATCTGAACAAATTAATGGGGTGGGCAACTACATAGCATATGAGGTTCAATGTAGAAAAATGTAAAATAATGCATTTGGGTGGCAAAAATATGAATGCAATCTATACACTGGGGGAGAACCTCTGGGGGAATCTAGGATGGAAAAGGACCTGGGGGTTCTAGTAGATGATAGGCTCAGCAATGGCATGCAATGCCAAGCTGCTGCTAACAAAGCAAACAGAATATTGGCATGCATTAAAAAGGGGATCAACTCCAGAGATAAAACGATAATTCTCCCACTTTACAAGACTCTGGTCCGGCCGCACCTAGAGTATGCTGTCCAGTTCTGGGTACCAGTCCTCAGGAAGGATGTACTGGAAATGGAGCGAGTACAAAGAAGGGCAACAAAGCTAATAAAGGATCTGGAGGATCTTAGTTATGAGGAAAGGTTGCGAGCACTGAACTTATTCTCTCTGGTGAAGAGACGCTTGAGAGGGGATATGATTTTAATATACAAATACTGTACTGGTGACCCTACAATAAAAATAAAACTTTTTCGCAGAAGAGAGTTTAACAAGACTCGTGGCCACTCATTAAAATTAGAAGAAAAGAGGTTTAACCTTAAACTACGTAGAGAGTTCTTTACTGTAAGAGCGGCAAGGATGTGGAATTCCCTTCCACAGGCGGTGGTCACACCGGGGAGCATCGATAGCTTCAAGAAACTATTAGATAAGCACCTGAATTAGCGCAACATACAGGGATATACAATGTATTACTGACACATAATCACACATAGGTTGGACTTGATGGACTTGTGTCTTTTTTCAACCTCTCCTACTATGTAACTATGTAATTTAAAATGACTAAATTATGAACAGAAGCAAGAGGGACCATAGGATCTAATCACCATCCACCATTAGTTGTGTCTTTTATCTTAATACGGAAGTTCTCCTTAGATCTGAACTACAGATAAGCAGCTTTCTATGGGGGCACTCATCAGAGAGGAGCAGCCAGAAGAGCCGGAGGAGGACCAGAGAAGAGAAGGATTGGGGTCGCACCTGTTTGTTATTTTAGTCAGGATGAGGGGGCGGAATAGAGGGAAAGAATGGGGCAAAGAGAAGGGGGGGGTGTGAGAGGGAAGGAGGAAGGGGAGGGAAAGAGACAGAAGAGGCAGAGAGGAAGGAGGTGGGGGAGAGGGGAGAGAGAGGGGGAGGAGAGGGGAGAAAGATAGGAAGATAGGGGAGTGAGATGGGGGTAGGGGAAAGAGGGAGGGGGAAGAAGGGGGACAGAGAGAGGGAAAGATAGGGGGATCGGAAGGAAAAGGGAAAAGAGAGAGAAGTTAGGAAGGAGAGAAAGAGGTTGGGGGAGAGAGGTGAGTGGGAGAGAATAAGCACAGAGGTCGCTTACAAAGGTATCTGTGGAGTGGTTCCTTCTTCCATAGGACTCTACAGCCATGCTTTCTTCTCATTCAGGACTCTTTCACATGTTTTTTTTTTTTTGTTTGGCTGTTGGCTAAATGGAAAAAAAACAAAAAAACAAAGAATGATTATTATATGGGCAGCTTTGCTCCAAACTCCTGCACTCTATACATGTTGTGTGTTGTGTGGCCAAGGTGTTCATTGTCCCAACAGTTGCTGGTATTACTGAAGTTCTTCTTTATGGTAGGCTCAGTCAGACACAATTATATCTTTTTTTGTGCAATATAGAAAAGAAAATACATTTTTTTTAAATGATCCTTCATCCTGAGGTTTATGTGTGTCTGTGAGACTGTCACTTGTGGCATAGTAATTTGGAGTATTTTGTGGGTAGAAATACTATGACATGTGTGGTGTATACAGGGACTAGGCTCAGGTTCTGTTTAATCATCTCCCTTTAAGCCAATGTTAGGCACAACGATGACTACCATTTGCCACTGGACTTGTTTTCTGCTTAATCTTAGGGTTCCTCAGGTTTTTCAAAATCCTAGTCATGCTCATGTTTTGTCACACTATTTTGAGCTTTTTATTGTAAAGCCTTACTTGTTTGGGTGTTGTTAAAGCGGAACTTCACCCAAAAGAGGACATTCTGCTTGTTTGCATTCTTTCCCCTCAACTGCCCCATTTGGCACTTTTTGGGGGGGAGTGGGTACCTGGTTTTGACAGGTACCTGCTCTCACTTCCGGTCTGATTGGCGCGGCATTCTGTGTGGATGTTTGACCCCTCTCCTCCCCCCTGCAGCCTTCTGGGACACATCACAGGTCCCAGAAGACTGCAGGACCATTTACAAAGCGCAGCACGGCTTGCGCATGAGCAGTAGGAAACTGGCTGTGAAGCCGGAAGGCTTCACTGCTGGTTTCCCTTACCTAAGATGCCATTGCCTGCACCTGAAGCTTGAGTGAGGACATTGCTGGATCCCTGGACAGGTAAGTGTCCTTATATTAAAAGTCAGCAGCTAAAGTATTTGTAGCTGCTGACTTTTAATTTTTTGGGAGGAGACTGGAGCTCCCCTTTAAAGTTTAGATATTGTTTATATCTTTTTAAATATCAATTCTCTTAGTTTCAACCCTGTTGGGAAGGAGCTGAGTGGGAGTCGAATGGTCGCCCAAGGAAATTACCCCACAACCTCCAGGCATCTTTACTGTACTATGTAATCAGCTGGTTCTACCTAAAGCTACTGAAAACACACACAAAATGTTTGCTTTTTTTGGCAGGATGGCCCAAGTTATGATCTTGTACACAGGCCCATTGCTTTCATAAAATGCCCCTGGTGTAATGTATGCCTTGAGTTCAGAAAAGCTCAGAAAAGGCTTCTTTTTTTTTTTGCTATGTGCTCCCCTGCGATGGAAAACAGAATAGAAAGGTTTGTATGTATTCCTTGTCTTTATTGTGGTCTACACAGGAAGCTGATTAACAATGGTAATAGGTCATCTAATGACCTTTCCAATATGCAATTTCAATAAGCCACTGAAAAAAAATATGGTGACTGTATTCGCTTTTTTCAGAACATTTCTTAGTAAGCAAAGGAAATACCTGTTAATCTTGCCACTACTGTGAATTCAATTAAAAGCACAAACAAATGTATCTTCCTTTTGTAAACTGCCAATGCTATCATCCACCATTTAATGGAGAGGAACAAAGGCAGACATACCTGAAGCATAGCATAGTGTGATAACAATGTAGCCACTCAGGGACAGGAAGCATTTTATTTCCAGGATTACCGGTTAAAAATAAAGGGGCCTAAAAATTCATCAAAGATCCAACAGCGTGTGGTCGAAATCAGGTGGGAGATAACAATCGATCAAGGGCTCCCAGAGCTGTTTGAATTTAGAGACAGAGTCTTTGAAGAACTACGGCATTTTTTTCATGGAAAGGAGACTAATTCATTCTGTATTTAATTTGGCCAATTGTAGGGGTCGGTGACCACCATGTCTTTGCAAGAAACTGTTTGGCTGTCAGAAGATGAAATTAGTTATTCGTACAGAGTTTAGGTTTTCTTTCAGGAATTTTCAGAAATAACAGTAAAAACATATTTTAACATGTACTTAATCTAATGTGCTCGACATGAGTGCATTAGTATTAATATTATACAGATTTTATATAGCGCCAACAGTTTGTGCAGCGCTTTACAACATGATGGCAGACAGAATAGTTACAATACAATTTAATACAAGGTGGGAATTAGAGGGCTCTGCTCATTAGAGCTTACAATCTAAGAGGGAGGCTCGAGTGATACAAAAACGTAATAGCTGTGGGGGGATGAGCTGATGGGGAAAATAAAAGTATAGTTGTTAGGTGGAGGCAGGATAGGCTTCTCTGAAGAGAAGAGTTTTTCAGGGATCGTCTAAAACTGAACAGAGTAAAAGATACTTGGACTGATTGGGGTAGGGAGTTCCAAAGAATAAGGGGGGTTTGGGAGAAGTCTTTGGGACGAGTATAGGAGGAGGTGACGAGGGAGCTAGAGAGCATTGGTATTTTGAGACTAGATTAGTGATGTAGCTGGGGGCCTGAGTTGTGGATGGCTTTGCGAGTTGTTAATATTTTAAATTTAATTAATTGGGTGTGTATTGTGTGAGGGAGTGAATTAGAAGCTTTGTGGTGTCATTGCTTAGGAAGGGGTGTATTTTGGAGATGTTGCAGAGCTTGAGGAGGCAAGTCATAGATTTATCTCTATGACTCTCATTTAATAAAAGTGTAAAGAACAATAAGGTAAATGCTGACCAATCAGGGTTCACTTGACTGCTCACTTTAAGGTGTTGATAGCTAAATTACAATCAGTTACCGTGTATACTTGCTCCCAATGCTGTATGCATGATTTTATTAAACAAAGCTCACTAGCATGGTGCCTATCCTTTGTCATTACAAAGAAAAATTGCATTTTATTAAACATAACTCACTAGCATGGTGCTTATCCTTGTCAGTTCTACAAAGAAAAATTGCTTATTCTCAACAAAAAATATAATGAGCTTATCTAGGCTGATATTAGCTCTAATTAAAAGCAGGGCTTTACAGTAAAAAGGGAAACTCAGGACATTTGCAAATTGTTTAAGTATGGAGATCATTGACCTCAAAGTCATAGGTTCATTATCAAGGTACTGCAGAAACTTGGCAAAGTCCAACTGCAGCCGAGGGGAGACTGTCAGTGCTGTGGACAGCAGAGAAAGAGAGTTGAAACATCTAGATTATGGCGTCCCAGGATGTATTCGAACTGGACAAAAGTTTTCAGTAAGAGGTTCTTTAATTATAACTATTCACTAATTAGTTCGGATTTGTTAGCTTGATAGTTTGTTTTAGGAAAAAAATCTGTAGGAATATTACAAGTAAGCAGATATGAAAAGACATTTGACTTTCAGACTCAGTTTATTGATCTATATATTGATTGATATTAAATGCACACTGGGGCAGCAGTCATTTATTTTTTACTCTGTAACTGGCAGTTTTTATAATTCCAGGAATAATTTTTTGATATTTTATGATTAACAAAGCTTTTTGTTTGTGTTACTTTAATATGACAATTTAGTGCAAATTATTTCTGTACTAACTAAAATATTGCCTAAATCAGTCTTCTCTTACCTCCTTCGGCCTGCATGCACTTATGTCTGATATAAACTGCAGCTTCTGAAACAGAGAGGACAGGGTCCTGGGGCCAAACCATCAGCTTAAGGGGCACATTCAGCCTTTTGGTACTCATTGTATGGCCCTTGAACTCCAGAAATATGTATTGGGTTGGGAACATTGATTTGTAAAGGTTGGGAACATTGATTTGTAAAGGGGTAATAGAAGTGATCTCTACTGACCTCATGTAATATGCCTCCAGTCCTACTGTCTTCTGCAGTATGTTTAAAATCTCCAACCAAACCCAAACATTGTATAGCATGTCTACAGTCTCTGACCATCATTTCCTCTAGTACTTCTGCAGGCTCTGAATGTACTCAATGGCATTCTATAAACTGCACATTATGTGTGGCAATTTGGTGATGTCAAAAGCCGCAGCAGAGGTTCTCTAAAAGTTGACAACCACTGGGCTAGGGTCTCAAGCAGGGATGACATTTTCAAAAACCTTACATTAAAAAATAAATAAATAAATACAAAGCTAGGAACCAATTATGGTACTATATCAGATCACATAATATGTGTACATGCATTACCTTTGTCTCAAAAAGTTAGCTTATGGCATCCTGCATAACAAGATAAACTACGGGTTGATTTATTAAAACTTGATAGTGCAAAATCTGGTGCAGCTGTGCATGGTAGCCAATCAGCGTCTAACTTCTGGAAACTAGAAGCCAATTTGTTTCTATGCAGAGCTGTGCCAGATTTTGCACTCCCCAGTTTTAGTAAATCAACCCCTGTGGCTTCCTAAAGCATTGTGAAGTGGGAAGAGCAAAACTGATATTCACTTCTGCACTAGGGCCATTGAATTAGCTATTTTAACCGTCTTGCTTCAACTTGCCTTGCTAAGAATATACTGCTGCCTTATTAAAGTTATAATTCAAATGGCCAGAGTTGCCAGTATTTTGAAATAATGCCTTGTGACAATCCATTTTTGCACAGTCTACTAAATGACCTTTGTAATTTTTTTTGTAATTAAATGTAAAAAGTTTATATACAGGGTTATGCAGGTAACGAGGTGTGCTTTTATCGATGTGATGATGCTATCACATAAAGAGCATTATATAATTACACATAATCTTGGAAATTACATGGTTCCACAGTCCTCAATATAATTTAATTCTGTAGCTATTGAATACTCAGGCTACCATTTTTAGCCCTGATAGTTGTTACAGTTTCTTCCCTAACTGTTACCTTATCACTATTATATAAGATCATTGTCAATAGAGTGCTTCATTTAGAAGCGTATATAAAAAGTAAAAACATGAAAAATAAAATAGTTTCCAAAATCAGTTTACTGCAATCTAGAGGTATTCCTACCTTTCCTGTTTTCAATACTTTTTATTTTAATAAAGTCTTGTAAAACAAAACAATTAAGAGAAAATAATGTGCAACTATATACAGTAATAGAACGTGGTAATACACCAAAGTGTATTTTTTTTTAGTCCTCGTTATGCTCCCCCTTAGGCTGCAAAGGCAGCAGTAGGGGCTATACACAAGCCACAGCCGCCATGCTTTGCATCACATTGTGGTAAAAATTATCCCTGCTGTCACATTTAGTGGGCAGTATCCCCTATTGAATATAAAGTATATAAATGAGACAGCGCTGCATATATAATAAAACAGAATGATATAAAATGAAAATCAGAAAATTGTGTACAATA
Organism: Lithobates septentrionalis; assembly: GCA_037952835.1. NCBI lineage: Eukaryota > Metazoa > Chordata > Amphibia > Anura > Ranidae > Lithobates > Lithobates septentrionalis. The sequence goes on along the minus strand of JBBDGP010000561.1, from coordinate 3,948,113 downwards.
TAAGTGCTCTAAAAAAAGTCCAATAAAAATGTATGTGATATTTCTTCCACTGGCATGCAGGAAGATGTGAGGTAGCTGGTTCCCTCTGAAGTTTCCCTCAGGATAGCTGGCGCTCTCGGCACGAGTTTTATCCGGTTGCTTTAAACAACCTCCATATCCATAGTGCTCCCGCCACCACATGCAATGCTCGCTCGCCTCCTTGAAAGACCCTGCAAGGGGTCAAAACACGCCTTGCCCACAGTGCAACTCTCTCTTCAGCAATAATCTCTGTTGGAGTCTCAAAGGACAGGTAGTAATCTATATCAGATGTAGATTCCTTCCACTATGCTGCTTCAAACTTGAATCCACATTGGCTACCGGTAATTCCACAGATACATATAAAAAACCAAAATTGCCTCCAATAGTGCAGTATCCAAGGGATTAAGAACTGAGCCTTACCACCCCAGCTAATAATCAACTCACATTTATTAAAAAGTTTAAAAGCATTGGTACAAAATTCATCAGAATGGTCTCACTTATTGCGACAAGGTTCCACCGCCAGGCTCAACCTCTACTAGTTACGCTACCTCTCACATGGCTTCATCTGGAGGAGAGGCTCAGCCCACACGTCATTCATTCACACAGCTCTGTATGTGAATGAACTACAACCCCCAACATCCTTTGCAGCTGTTGGCTTGTAATTCTCAATGAACTACAACAGTACTGTGGAGCACCATGGTAGTTCATTGATTTCTTCATGTCAGTGTTCTGCCTGCCCATACTGGATGTATGGCACACAGATATACTGACAGATCTGAAGGAGACCTGCATAGCACCAGTGATCTAATCACTGTTGCAATGCTTTACATGCTCCAAAAGAAGAAAATAATAAATGCCACTTTATCTGCATAAAAATGTGCATTTATTATTTTTTTTGTAAAAGGTGATGTCAGGGAAATAGGCTAGCAAACCAGCACAGGCAAGGCCGCGCTAACGCGCATCAACGCACACGGGTGTGCAATGTTTCTACTAGGCGGACGTCTGGCACCACATTCGGACGTATGCACGTGCGTAGCAACGTCGCGATGTTACGAACGCACGAACGGAACGGTGTGCGTACGACGTGATACTACACCTTGTCTATTTAAACGTCCCACTGATGGTGCCACATTGCTGGATTATCGTCAGCTCTTCCTGTGTTCCTGTGATTGTGTTTCCTGTTTTCCTGACTTCCTGTTATCCTGACTTCCTGTGTACCGACCCGGCTTGTTATCGACTTCTCTGGACCTCCTGGCTTATTCAACCGGCTTGCTTCTGACTCTCCCTGCCTGCTTCCTGCATCTGACCCCGGCTTGGCTAAACGGACTCCGCATTCCTCTGTCTCCTGTACCTGGACTTGTCGCTTGGATTCTCGGACTGCTTACTGTGTTTGACCCCCTGGCCTGGCTTCTGATTTTCCTATTGGACTTCCATTGGTCCCCTCCTTGGATCCTAAGCACGTTGCCTCTACGGACTTTCTCTATCAAGCCACCAACACCGGCTCCTACTTCCAGGCAACCCGTGCTTCTGTGAGCACCACATCCCTGTACCATATTCAGGGTTGTGCTGCACTCGGCCGCAAGGGGAGCCCTCTCAGCAACTCGGTCTCCTACCAAGGTCCTGACAGTATAATCCAGCCATGTCAGAGACCGACAGAGGTGACTCCCCGATGAAGGCCATTCTCCAGCAAATCACGGCCTTTACCCCAGTCATTCAGAAGCTTCAGGAGGAATACTTCCGGTTGGAGGAACGTCTGCAGCACCTACCTGAGTCATCCTTCTCCTCGGTTCAAGGTCCACCTCCAGCGGCAGCTGCTAGGATCATGGTCCATCCAGAACCACGTGTTCCAACGCCAGAATGTTTCTGTGGCGATCGAAGAAAATTTAGGTCTTTCAAAAACTCTTGCTACTTATACTTCGACTTGCAACCACAGACTTTTTTCAGTGAAACAGTCAAGGTGGGATTCACTATCTCCCTATTACGTGGTGAGCCACAGACCTGGGCCCATGGCCTGTTGGAACAAAGCAGCCCCTCCATCAACACTATGGATCAGTTCTTTGAAGTCATGGCTCGGTTATATGATGATCCCCTACGGGTAGCCACTGCCGAAGCAAATCTACATTCCCTCCGTCAGGGTCAGCGCCCTGCGGAGGACTATACAGTGGAGTTCCGCACATGGTCCATGGATTCTGGTTGGAATGAGGCAGCATTAAAATACCAATATCGAATGGGGTTATCAGAGGGCCTCAAGGATGAGTTAGCCAGGTTACCGGGTCCGGTCACACTTGAAGATCTCATCCAGTTAACTATTCAGCTTGACAGACGTTTACGGGAACGTCAGGGTGAACGTGACCAGACCTCTTGCTCCACTTGGAACCTGCCCCAAGTTCAGTCTGCATCAGCTCCCTTACAAGTCGGCATGTTCCATCCAGCATTAACTCCTGGGGTGAGACTTTATCGCCGGCAAGCGAGACTTTGCTTCTACTGCGGGGAATCAGGACATTTCATAGATTACTGCCCCATAAGACCAAGAAAATCGACCCTCCGTACTCACCTTCAAGTATCCAGGTCTTCCTCTGCCCATATCTCACTTCCTGTTACATTGCTAGTGGCAGGTAGGGAGATCCACCTCCAAGCAATACTGGATTCCGGGGCGTGTAGTTGCTTCTTGGACTTGGCCTTGGCTAAAGATCTAGCTATTCCGTTAAACTATAAGGAACAGAGGCTAACAGTTCATCTGGCTGACGGCTCCTTGCCAAGCTCGGGTCATGTCACCCAGGAAACCATACCTATTCTTACCACTACCAATTCTGGTCATCAGGAGTTTCTCAGATTTGATGTCTTAAGTTCCCCTATGTTCCCGGTCATCCTGGGAATCCCATGGCTACAAGCACACAATCCTCAGATTGACTGGTCCAAGAAGGAGGTACTCCTTACATCTCCCTATTGCCAACAACATTGTTTGACCCCCAAATTCCAAGACTTTTCCAGTTGCCTGACTGTACAATCCACACCGAGTCCGGATCCTAATGTACCAGCAGCTTACCTGGAATTTCTTGATGTCTTTGATAAAAAGAAAGCAGACACCTTACCGCCACACCGTCCTTACGACTGCCCCATCGAGTTACTACCAGGAGCTACTATTCCTTTTGGTCGTATATTCCCCCTCTCCGAGACTGAGCTTGAGACCTTGAGACAATATATTGATGAGAATCTTGAAAAAGGTTTTATCCGTCCTTCTTCTTCCCCTGCTGGTGCCGGAATCTTCTTCGTTGAGAAGAAGGACAAGACACTGAGACCATGTGTGGACTACAGGGAGTTAAACAAAATTACCCTTAAGAATCGCTACCCACTCCCGCTAATCCCTGAGCTTTTTCAAAGGTTCCGCACAGCACACATCTTTACCAAACTCGACCTCCGTGGTGCCTATAATCTCGTCCGCATCCGAGAGGGGGACGAGTGGAAAACGGCTTTCAGAACAAGATTTGGACATTTTGAGTACCTAGTCATGCCGTTTGGGTTGTGCAATGCCCCGGCGACCTTTCAGCATTTCATAAATGACATCTTCCGGGAACATTTAGATCACTTTGTTGTTGTCTACCTTGACGACATTCTTATTTTTTCTGCCACTCTGGAACTCCATAGAATACACGTGAAGAAGGTACTGAGCATCCTCAGAACCCATGGGTTATTCGTCAAATCTGAAAAGTGCGATTTCGAAAAAACTTCAATTCAATTCCTGGGTCTTATCATCACCACAGGTGGAATCGCCATGGATCCTCAAAAAGTAAAGTCCATCCTTGATTGGCCGGCCCCTTCCGACAAGAAGGGTGTACAGAGATTCATTGGCTTCGCCAACTTCTACAGAAGGTTTATAAAGAATTTCTCCACCATTGTAGCACCTATTACTCAGACAACCCGCCTACATACCAAGTTTAAGTGGTCAGCAGCAGCACAGTCCGCCTTCGATCAGCTTAAGACCTTCTTCACTTCTGCCCCAATTCTGCAACACCCTGACCCTGCTCTACCCTATGTCCTGGAAGTCGACGCCTCAGAAGTCGCCACAGGGGCGATTCTATCTCAGCGTCAGGGTCCCAAAGCACTGCTGCATCCCGTGGCCTTTTCCTCACGGAAAATGAGCCCTCCTGAGAGGAATTACGATGTGGGGGATCGGGAACTTTTGGCAATCAAGACAGCTCTCGAGGAATGGAGGTATCTCCTGGAAGGTGCCACTCATCCCATCCTGATTTTTACGGACCACAAGAACTTAGAATATCTCCGTACGGCCAAACGCCTAAGACCCCGACAGGCTCGATGGGCACTATTCTTCTCTCGGTTTAATTTTCACTTAACCTATCGCCCAGGGTCGAAGAATGGGAAGGCAGACGCCTTATCCCGGATGTTTCCGGACACCCCTGAAGAAATTGCACCTAGTACAATTTTGTCTCCCCAAAACTTCCTACTGATCCAACCTGACCTAAGATCCTCTATTGAGCAGGCCTCTAGTCAGTGTACTGAAGCGGAAGTCTCTTCCCTAAGAAGCCAAGAGGGACTCCTATGGCACCAAGATAAGATTTTCGTTCCCCAGCAAGCCAGATTACAAGTATTGAAGACCTTTCATGACCATCAGCTAGCTGGTCATTTTGGGGTTCGAAAAACAACTGAGCTAGTTCAGCGGTCCCTATGGTGGCCCACTTTGAAACTTGATTGTAAAACCTATGTCGGCTCCTGCATCATCTGCCAACGGAACAAAGGATCCAACGCCAGGTCTTGGGGCTTGTTAAGACCATTGCCAGTCCCAGAACAACCATGGAGGAAGATTTCCATGGACTTTATCGTGGATTTACCCCCCTCAGAAGGATTTACTACCATCTTGGTGGTAGTAGACCGCCTGTCCAAAATGGCGCATTTTTTACCTATGAAAGGTACCCCCTCTGCCTTAGATACAGCAAAAATCTTTATTAAGGAAATTGTTCGACTACACGGATTACCAAATAACATCTTATCAGATAGAGGGGTACAATTTACTTCTAGGTTTTGGAGAAACCTCTGCAAGTTACTTTCTATAGAAATGTGTTTGTCCACAGCTTACCACCCACAGAGTAACGGTCAGACCGAAAGGACCAACCAAACGCTGGAACAGTATCTGCGGTGCTTCTGTTCCTTTTCTCAAGATGACTGGATTCAACTATTACCTTGTGCAGAATTTGCGTATAATAACTCAACACACACTTCTACCAACCAATCACCCTTCTGGGCGAATTACGGCTTCCACCCCTCATTCCTACCCAACGTCATTCCGGAATCTTCAGTACCGGCGGTTCAGGACAGAGTGGATTTCATCCATAATAATTATCAGACACTCCAGGATACCATGAAGAAGGCCCAAGAAGAATATAAGAAGCAGTACGATAGGAAGAGAAGAGCGAGCCCTACCTTTAAGATAGGGGACAAGGTCTGGCTCTCATCTATAAATCTCAAGCTACCATGCCCATCTCGGAAATTGGGACCCAAGTTCCTGGGTCCTTTCGAGATCAAACGCGAAATCAACCCTGTAGCCTTTGAACTCACTTTACCCGAATCTTTCAAGATCCATCCTGTTTTTCATGTGTCACTCCTTAAACATGTTGTTTCTAGTCCTTTTCCAGGGAGAGAAGAAGTGCCCCCACCTCCGGTCCAGGTTGGAGATGAAGCAGAATTTGAAGTTGAATCTATCCTTGACTGTCGTCGGAGAGGTAGGACAATTCAATTTCTAGTCAAATGGAAGGGGTATTCTGCAGAAGAAAACTCTTGGGAGCCCGCAAGTTATGTACACGCTCCTAGGCTAATTCAGAGATTTCGCAGTAGGTATCCTGAAAAATGGGCACGTTTAGGCATCCGGAGGCTGCCCCTTGGGGGGGGGAACTGTCAGGGAAATAGGCTAGCAAACCAGCACAGGCAAGGCCGCGCTAACGCGCATCAACGCACACGGGTGTGCAATGTTTCTACTAGGCGGACGTCTGGCACCACATTCGGACGTATGCACGTGCGTAGCAACGTCGCGATGTTACGAACGCACGAACGGAACGGTGTGCGTACGACGTGATACTACACCTTGTCTATTTAAACGTCCCACTGATGGTGCCACATTGCTGGATTATCGTCAGCTCTTCCTGTGTTCCTGTGATTGTGTTTCCTGTTTTCCTGACTTCCTGTTATCCTGACTTCCTGTGTACCGACCCGGCTTGTTATCGACTTCTCTGGACCTCCTGGCTTATTCAACCGGCTTGCTTCTGACTCTCCCTGCCTGCTTCCTGCATCTGACCCCGGCTTGGCTAAACGGACTCCGCATTCCTCTGTCTCCTGTACCTGGACTTGTCGCTTGGATTCTCGGACTGCTTACTGTGTTTGACCCCCTGGCCTGGCTTCTGATTTTCCTATTGGACTTCCATTGGTCCCCTCCTTGGATCCTAAGCACGTTGCCTCTACGGACTTTCTCTATCAAGCCACCAACACCGGCTCCTACTTCCAGGCAACCCGTGCTTCTGTGAGCACCACATCCCTGTACCATATTCAGGGTTGTGCTGCACTCGGCCGCAAGGGGAGCCCTCTCAGCAACTCGGTCTCCTACCAAGGTCCTGACAGGTGAACTTATCCTTTAACCATGACACTTCAAAAAAACACTCAAACCTTAATCAGCGGTAAAACCAAGAATGGCGTCTACCTCCTGTACAATTCTCTTCCAATCATTTTACTTATCACTACAGTATAAGGCTCGGTTCACACCTAAACCGGCCACAGATCGTACAGCAACGCTGTCCGTCCCAGTTCTCCATTTCAGGGACGAATCAGGGCAGAATCTTTGCCTGAATTTGGCCCTGAAACGCGAATGTGAAGTGCGCTCCGCAGCTGCCCCGGAGACATGTGAACCGGCTTCATAGAGAGCCGGTCATATTCTCCTGCTTTGCGAATTGGATGCGGAGAAAATAGTCGTTTTTTTAGTAGTATTTTTTAATTATCATTTTTATTGAATGTATTTTTGTACATAACAAAAGTCAAGAGGTATCTTTGAACACATAATGCCAGCGGTCACCAATAGGAGATTTGATCTAGCAAGGGGAGGCATTACATTAACAACATATGGAATAGGGGGTAGGGTGGTAAGATGAGGTTGAAGATAGAGGGAGGTTAGGGGGATGAAATAAGGGTAGTGGGAAGAAGCACATATATACCAACATTATGTATAAACAGTACCGTTTAGCATCACATTAAGTCAGCATCTTGGTTATAGAGATAAGAGAAACAATGGAGAAGAAAAGTAAAATGGCTTGTGTTTTAGTAGCATTTTAACATGACACGTTCTACCTAGCCAACTACATCAACATGAGCCTTATTTGGCCAGTTCCTACTCCACTAGCAAATTGCCAAATACTCAATGTATAACAGTAGCGATTAACTTAGATATAGGGGCCCCAATTGTGTCCCCTGAAATCAACAAGGTGCTACACATTATAATAGGCATGCATAGTGCTACATATGACTTCAGAGACTGCAGATTTACTACAGACAACTGTAGTGCAGATGTGCTATTGGAGATTATCAGAGACTTAATATGCTACAAGTGTAGTTGGAGAATACTGCATTATAGCCACTAGATGGCACTAACTATCAGAGGAAACAAGTATGCTCATCAACACCATCTAGAGACCATAATGCTGTGTTTTCACATTCACACATTTGAATTGCAGAGACTATAGCCTGTAAACATGGAATTCTGTCCCTTTCATTTGGAATGAATATACATGCAGTTTTGACTGATGAACATTTATGCAAATTTTTTATAAATATACCCCTAAGCCTCTGCCTCAAAATTAGCAGAAGCGCTGTCAGCAAGCAGTGTGCGCTCCATCCATTAAGCTGGCTGCCTATCACATCTGTCAGATAGGCAGCCCAATGACCAACTGAAGGTTTACATACACTTTAAATCATCTAATGCAGACATGTCAAACTGGCGTTGTATGGGCTGTATGCAGCCCTCTCGCTCTCTCTCTCTGTGGTCCTCAGTGGCTTAATGATAAAAATAAATGCAACTCCAGCTGGTGTCCAGTTGATAAATTACTTTCCTGACAGACTCCATGGCAGCAACGTGTGGGTTAGCCCTGCCTTCATAACTACCCAATAGGACCCCTCTCTCATAAATCTTTTTTGTTCTCCTCCGTAGGACCATGTTGTTGGTTTTTCTACCTGAAGATGACTCCCCTGCGATCAGAAGCTGCTGAGTGCCAAGTTATGTTCCTCCCATAGGCCCTGTTAAGCAGGGTATGGAGTGTAGTGTAGAGTAGCACTGAAGAATTGGAAATTGGTGCATCTATGTGCGCACAGTCTGTTTGCCTATTGTTACTAGGTGACCATTATCTGCCATAAATTCCAGTGTGTATTGGTTCCCTTGGCCCAGGTGATCGTAGGTGGAGTGGTGAGTTTATCTATATACATGGCAGCAGTGTATGTATGTTGTATTGTGTCTTACTTTTTTTTCTCTCTTCCTCCTTTGCTGGTGTTCCAATGCATGGCACTGGCTCTTCTTGCGCTCCAGCAGCCACGCTCTTTTACTTCCAGGTACCGGCCCTTCCAGGTCTGATCCACAACGTAGTTCCCATAAAGGGAGTGGATCCTCAAAATCACACGACCGGCAATCTTCCTCCAGGTCTAGCCATCGTAGGTTTCCTTCTAAATCCGAACAGCGCAGTAAAGATCTTCCTCACCCCCCCCCCCCTCATCTCGCTCTAGCAAGAGACCAGAAAAATCATGCTGGGGGTGTAGGGTGCCTGTTCCAGCAGACAAATCTCTCTGTGATCACTGCTTTTCTAAAGCGGCAGATGAGAGGGATGGTGCAGACCAGCACCTGGAAACTATGGTAAGGCGGGTTGTGAAAGAATCTCTACAGGAAAGAGAGGCTCAACAGCACCGTTATTCCCCATCAGACCCATTATGACCTCCAGTGGGAGAAGGTTTAGTCCAAGAGACATGGGAATCTTCCCAGCCAAGTTGCCACTCCGCTCCTATCTCAGACAGCGAATCAGATCCAGAAGATCCAGGAATGGGTTTTGAATATGCTTTAGTTCCTTCCTTGGTGAAAGCGGTAAGAGAGGCTCTGAAGTGGGAAGACCCTATTACTTCCCCCCCAAAACAGAGAAAATGTTTTAAGCAGCTCATTAAGGAGCGCCAATACTTTCCTTTTCTCTCTGAGCTCGGTGACATCATATCTGATGAATGGAGCAAGATGGACAAAAAGAGTTCCATGCAATCACAAGTCTTGAAGCTGCATCCTTTTAAGGAAGAGGAAGTAAAACACAGCACTTATGAGATTAGTAAGATACAGTGGCTTGCGAAAGTATTCGGCCCCCTTGAACTTTTCAACCTTTTGCCACAGTTCAGGCTTCAAACATGAAGATATAAAATTTTTATTTTTTGTGAAGAATCACCAACAAGTGGGACACAATTGTGAAGTGGAACGAAATCTTTTGGATTTTTGAAACTTTTTTAACTAATAAAAAAATGAAAAGTGGGGCGTGCAAAATTATTCGGCCCCCTTGCGATAATACTTTGTAGAGCCACCTTTTGCTGCGATTACAGCTGCAAGTCGCTTGGGGTATGTCTCTATCAGTTTTGCACATCGAGAGACTGAAATTCTTGCCCATTCTTCCTTGCAAAACAGCTCGAGCTCAGTGAGGTTGGATGGAGAGCGTTTGTGAACAGCAGTTTTCAGCTCTTTCCACAGATTCTCGATTGGATTCAGGTCTGGACTTTTACTTGGCCATTCTAACACCTGGATACATTTATTTGTGAACCATTCCTTTGTAGATTTTGCTGTATGTTTGGGATCATTGTCTTGTTGGAAGATAAATCTCCGTCCCAGTTTCAGGTCTTTTGCAGACTCCAACAGGTTTTCATCCAGAATGGTCCTGTATTTGGCTGCATCCATCTTCCCCTCAATTTTAACCATCTTCCCTGTCCCTGCTGAAGAAAAGCAGGCCCAAACCATGATGCTGCCACCACCATGTTTGACAGTGGGGATGGTGTGTTGAGTGTGATGAGCTGTGTTGCTTTTACGCCAAACATATCGTTTTGCATTGTGGCCAAAAAGTTGGATTTTGGTTTCATCGGACCAGAGCACCTTCTTCCACGTGTTTGGTGTGTCTCCCAGGTGGCTTGTGGCAAACTTTAGACGAGACTTTTTATGGATATCTTTGAGAAATGGCTTTCTTCTTGCCACTCTTCCATAAAGGCCAGATTTGTGCAGTGTACAACTGATTGTTGTCCTATGGACAGACTCTCCCACCTCAGCTGTAGTTCTCTGCAGTTCATCCAGAGTGATCATGGGCCTCTTGGCTGCATCTCTGATCAGTCTTCTCCTTGTCTGAGCTGAAAGTTTAGAGGGACAGCCAGGTCTTGGTAGATTTGCAGTGGTCTGATACTCCTTCCATTTCAAAATGATCGCTTGCACAGTGCTCCTTGGGGATGTTTAAAGCTTGGGAAATCTTTTTGTATCCAAATCCGGCTTTAAACTTCTCCACAACAGTATTACGGACCTGCCTGGTGTGTTCCTTGGTCTTCATGATGCTCTCTGCGCTTTCAACAGAACCCTGAGACTATCACAGAGCAGGTGCTTTTTTACAGAGACTTGATTACACACAGGTGGATTCTATTTATCACCATCAGTCATTTAGGACAACATTGGATCATTCAGAGATCCTCGCTGAACTTCTGGAGTGAGTTTTCTGCACTGAAAGTAAAGGGGCCGAATAATTTTGCACGCACCACTTTTCAGTTTTTAAATTGCTAAAAAAGTTTAAAATATCCAATAGATTTCGTTCCACTTCACAATTGTGTCCCACTTGTTGGTGATTCTTCACAAAAAATTAAAATTTTATATCTTTATGTTTGAAGCCTGAAATGTGGCAAAAGGTTGAAAAGTTCAAGGGGGCCGAATACTTTCGCAAGTCACTGTATGTAACTTTTCCCTTAGAAAATACTGTCTCTTTTAAAGATCCCTTGGAAAGACGGATTGATTCAGATTTAAAAAGGATTTACCTGACAACGGGAATGGCATGTAAGCCAGTACTCGCGATAGCCACAGTATCCAAAGCCATGGAATCTTGGTCTGACAATGTTGATGAGTTTCTAATACCGTGTACACACGACCGGACTTTCTGGCAGAAAAGGTACGATCGTGCGTGGGCTTCATCAGACTTTTTCTTTCTAAAATTCTGACGGACCTAGAAATAGAACATGTTTCAAATCTTTCCGACGGACTTAATCCCTATCAGGAAAACTGTTCGTCTGTATGCTAGTCCGACGGACCAAAAACGACGCAAGGGCAGCTATTGGCTACTGGCTATTGAACTTCCTTTTTCTAGTCCCGTCGTACGTCATTGCATTCTAAACGAACGGACTTTGGTATGATTGTGTGTAGGCAAGTCCATTTCAACAGAACTCCGTCGGAACTCAGTTGGAAAGACCGTCGGAGTCTATTCTGAAGGAAAGTCCTGTTGTGTGTACGCGGCATTAGAGGTATCTCCAGTGAAATGGCTAAAGATTCTCCTATCCAGGGGATCAGGCTGGCGTCCGCCTTTCTTGGGGAGGTTTCTATTGATGTCATCCGCCTGATGTCCCGAGTTATGTTGGCGGCTGTTTCAGCACGTCGTGCCTTATAGCTCCGTCCATGGTTGGCGGATCTGGCTTCCAAACGAGCTTTGTGCCGAATTCCCTTTGACGGAACTTCTCTTTTTGGCAACAAGCTTGATAGTGCCATAACCCGGGCCACAGGTGGTAAGCCTGGTTTCCTCCCTCAAGACCGAAGCCTGCAGAATCAGAAACGTTCATTCCCAAGATGACAAAATCCTGATCCTCTGGCAACCAGGATTCCATTAAGTCCTTTTGAGATTGGGCACACTCAGGCATGCCAGGTGGGGGATCGTCTTCTTCGCTTCCGGCATGTCTGGGCAGCCTCAATGCGGGATTACTGGACCGTCAAAATGGTCTCCTTCGGTCACACGTGGGTTTTCAACAATACCCCAAGACTCAGATTCATTCCTACAACTCTTACAGGTTCAGAAGAGAAAAAGCAGGTCCTTTTAGCTTACGTGAATTGTTTATTGGATCAAGGCGCAGCCATCCCTGTTCCAGAAGACGAACGAGGCAAAGGCATGTATTCTCCTCTGTTTATGATACAAAAGAAAAACGGCACATGGAGACCAGTCATAGACTTAACCCATCTCAATTTCTTTATCCGGAAGGAAAAATTCAAAATGGAATCCTTACTTACAATTCAACAGTCAGTGCATCTGGGAGACTGGTTGATATCAATCGATCTAAAAGATGCCTACTTTCACGTGTCGGTGGCAACGGACTTCCAGCAATTCCTCCGCTTTGCGGTAGGCGAACAGCACCTTCGGTCTAACAACGTCACCTCAGGTCTTTTCCAAAGTCCTATTATGTGTAAGCTCTCTACGGGTGCAATTATCAGCCATCTCGGCCTTCACAGAGGTTTCATGGGCAAATTATGCCCTTGTCCAGCAGTTCTTCAAGGGTGCTATCAGGCTTAGGCCTCAGAGGACGCCAAGGTTTCCCAAATGGGATCTCCCTCTTGTGCTGGATTTCCTCTCCAATCTCGGATCAGATCCTGACAAACCTCTTTCAGCAAAAGATCTCACACTCAAAACTACTTTCCTAGTAGCTGTGACTTCAGCCAAAAGGGTCTCTGAAATTAGTCATCTAGGTTCAGAAGAGCCTTTTCTAACTTTTTTCCCTGATAGAGCGGTGTTGATTCCCATGTTAGGGTCAAACCCTAAAGTGACCTCAGTCTTCCATGAAAATCAAGAGATTGTGCTTCCCACTTTCAGGTCATCAGAAAGTCAGACTGTCCATCCTCTTAAAGTGGGCCACACTCTGAAGCAGTACTTGGAGGTTATGACTCCCTTCAGGCAATCGGAGTTCCTTTTATCATGCTTGGTAAAAACAAAGGGATGCAGGCTTCGGTTAGAACCATCTCTGCCTGGATTGTACAAACCATTCAAATGACTTACAGAGCAAAGGGCTTGGCTCCTCCAGAGGCAGTGACAGCTCATTCGACTCGCAGTATCTCGACCTCTTGGGCAGCTTCTTAGCATGTCGCTCCCGATATCATCTGTAGAGCGGCCTCCTGGTCTTCTATTAACACATTTGTTTCTCACTACTGTGTTGAACCAGCTGCCTTGTCATCTATTAGTTTTGGTTTAAAAGTGTTGCCGGTTGACAATGTTAAATACATTTTTGGTTTCCTTGCTCAACATTTTGCCCACCCGGGTGTGTATGGCGATTTATTTCCCACACGTTGCTGCCATGGAGTCTGTCAGGAAAACGGAAAATTTACTATCAAATACTTACCTTAATTTTCCTTTCCTGATAGACTCCATGGCAGCAGGAGTTCCCTCACAAATGTCTGGAGTAGGCTAGTTATGGAACATGGATAGCAGCCTAGAGCAAAGATTTATGGGAGAGGGGTCCTATTGGGTAGTTATGGAGGTGGGGCTAACCCACACGTTGCTGCCATGGAGTCTATCAGGAAAGGAAATTTACGGTAAGTATTTGATAGGAAATTTTCCGTTGTTTTTCTTACATAATTTTGAAATTAAGAAAATACTAAACAGAAATTTACCAAGAAATGGAGTTACACTTTAAACTCCAGGAACTGGCATTACAATATTACCATACCACTATCAGCCAGCGATTTCCAGTTACTTCTCTAATAACATGATTCACTGACCTCATGTCTTCATTATTCTTGTGATGATATATACAGTAGATTTGAACATCATGGCAGTTATGTAACTACAAGTTATCTGTATTGCTCATTGGGACACAGGCATACTGGGTATGGGCAGATTTCAAAGAATTTCAGAACATCAGTGAAAAAAAGGCAGCAGTGAAAAATTATTTAGTACTCATAATGAGCAAAAATGACAAAACATTAATGATTTTATCTAATAGGATGTTAACTCAAGCTAGGAAATTTTGCAAACAGCATGTATAATTACATTTCACGACCACTAATGCTATTACGCAAAATACGATGCTTCTGTTTTTATACTTTCATATTTTGTAGTCATTGTTTATTTTTACGGAGTTATATTTTCATAAAACCTCTAATGTTAGAAAAAAGACAGCTTCCATGTGTACCTATTTTTAAAGGAGCAAACTGTGGACATGTCATGCTGAATACTGGCTTTACCACCTAGTAGTTCTACGATTCTTGTTTACTAGCTGCATGCTTCTTACAGTTTGGTGGTGAATCCAGGATTAAACTTATGGCTCTGGGTCCAGCTCCTTCAAAGAAAACCTGTTATGCCGCGTACACACGACCGTTTTTCTGACCGAGTTCTGCTGAAACTGTCTTGTGTACACACGATCATACCAAAGTCCGACGTCTAGAACACGGTGACGTACAACAAGTATGACGGGACTAGAAAAAGGAAGTTCAATAGCGAGTAGCCAATAGCTGCATGCGTCGTTTTTGGTCCGTCGGAAAAGCATACAGACGAGCGGTTTTCCTGATAGGAACTGATTCCATCGGAAAGATTTGAAACATGTTCTATTTCTAGGTCCGTCAGAATTTTCGAACAAAAAAGTCAGATGAGGCCCACACACGATCGGAATGTCCGCTGAAAAGATTCTGTCAGAATTTTCCTGCCAGAAAGTTCGACCGCGTGTATGCGGCATTACAAGAGGAACACGTAGGCCACCAATACTGACCTCTTCTAAAAATGCTAGCTGCTCAGAAGTCATGCTTACTCATTTCTTGAGCTACCTACCTGGATAAAATAAAAAAATACAGAATTTGGACTTTTCTTTAAAGTGGTTGTAAACCCCATTCATGAAATCTGACCTGGGCACATATATCTGTAGTGTGTACTTATCTCTCTCCAAAGCTCTATGTGCCGCGTCTTTCTGCTGCTCTTTTCCTCTGTTATCAGCATGATAACTTCTGACAAGCTCTCCGAAACAGGAGATAAAAGCAGCTGGAGATTTGTGTCGGGGAGGGAACTTAGAGATAGATAAGCAGAGAGCTTGTCTATTCATATTGCAGCTCTGCAAGTTTCTTTGTTCCTCTGCCTATGTGTGTGTGTGTGTGTGTGGGGGGGGGGCTTTCCTCCAATCAGCTCACACACAGTGTATGCCCAGACTCCCCTCCCACTGCTGAATGAGGAAGAAAGATTTGTAACATGATGTGCATTTTTCTAAAACCTATATAGGGAGATTTGTTTCACCTCTGTGTATAATCTAAGGCTATTCACTTCACTGGGTATAGGAGAGGGTTTACAACCATTTTAACTTTTATTTTATGCCTGCTAGTTACTGAGAACTGTGGAAGGTGGACACAGCCAGGAAACTAGATTTTTTTAGGAGGCTCATAGAGGCAACCCACATTTCACTCCTGATGGGTGTACTATAAAAACAAATCAGCAGTGGCAGCTCCCCTATTTCTATCCTAAGTAATGTTTAAGTGACAAAAAAAGAAGTGGGATCTTAAACATGTATTAATTTTGGGGCAGATTATTTTGGTATACATTTTCCCCAAGCATGTGGTCCTGTGTGTGGTCTGTGAAGGTTCTCATTTATCCAGGTCATGGTATGGCCAGTAGCAGTTAGTCACATTTAGCTGGACTTGTTCTTAAAGGCTTATTCCAACGGGCGATTAATCCTATTTTCTGTGAAGAGAAGCTGGCAGAAGTGTGTGCATCCACCTTGCAGCTCTATGCAGGTAGCCCAATAGAGGTGGATGTACACGCAGAAGCTGCATGGACACAATTGCACGTCAAAGTTTGACATGTGGGCAGGAGTGGGTGCACAGATCCGATCTTAGACACCATGCATTCGAATCCATGCACCTGCTCATGCCCGTATGTTGAACTTTGACATGCAATTTGTGCCGCCCCTGCGTAAGCATCCATTTATATGAGCTGCCTGCATGCAGCTCCAAGGATGAATGCACATGCATCTGCCAGCGGCTCTGCTTGGAGCATGGGATTAAATGCCCATCTAAATGAGCCCTTAATGTTGAAGATGTTATTCTGCTTATCTCAATGGTGTATTTTGGTTTTGTGCTGCCCTAGGAAAGGCTAAAATTGGGTGCCCCCCAACTAAATTTGTCCCACCCCAGCTGCGGTATACCGTTCTTGTCTCAGGGTCTGATGAGGAAGTTGCAGTCATTCACAGTGAACTACTGCGGTTTCCTCATCAGACCCTGAGACATGATTCGTCCAAGTGCCACATACGTGGTCAATGGGGCGGAGGGTGGGGTCAGCAGGGTATAGGACAGGGGTCAGTAGGGCAGAGCATGGGGTCAGTGGGACAGGAGATGGGGTCAGCAGGGCACAGGAGGGGGTCAGTGGGGCAAAGGACAGGGTTAGTATGGCAGAGCACTTGGTCAACAGGGTAGGGGGTGTGGTCAGCAGGGCATAGAACGTAGTCAGCAGGGCAGAGGATGGGGTCAGCAGAGTATAGTACAGGGTTCAGTAGTGCAAAGGATGAGGTCAGTAGTGCAGGGGATAGGGTCAGCATGGCATAGGACAGAGGTCAGTAGGGCAAAGGATGGGGTCACTACTGGCAGGGCTCTCAGCAGAGCTTCTCCTTCCCACACTGCACACAACTGAGGTTGTTTTTTTTTTACAGACACAGTCTGAATCTGCACAATGTGTAGTTGGCTGTTTCCAATATGAGGATTCCACAGGTCAGAACTGCAACAGCCAGCTACACCAAGTGCAGATCGAGGTTTTATCTGTACAAGAATCCCATCTCAGCTGTGTGCAGTGCAGATAGGAGCAGCTCTGCTTTATGTCCTGAGTACAGTCCTGTGATGCTGAGTACAGTAGGAGAATGGGGCGGGGAGGAACTTACCAATCGCATTCATGGGGGGGTCACACCACTCTCTAGATCCAGCTGTCCTTAACACCACTTCAGTGTGGTCCCCCCGGGACTCTCCATTGGGGAAGAGTTCCTGGCGTGAGATAGCAGTGGAGAAGCCGATCAGCAGGCAGTGCCAGTGCGGGATGCGAAGAACCTGGCACACCATGGCTGAGGATTGGCACTGGACTGACCCGTGACCTCCCAACCCTGCAGCAGAGCCCTGGGTTGGCAGGGTGGAGGGAGGGGTCAGGGTGACAGGGGCTGAAAATCACAGGTGGGCACACTGGGACACTGGCATAGGACTGAGCTGTCCTGACTGTTTAGGAGCAGAGGTGGATCTTTACTTAGGTAAATTAAGGCCTAATTAAAGAACTGCCTCTGCCACTCTGCCTGGGGGCAGCGCCGCCCCCCTAAAAAATGGCGCCCAAGGCAAACACCTTGTTTGCCTTGCGGTGGATGCGCCCTAGGCTTATCTAAGTAGCATTTTGATAAGTATTTGGGAGCCGAGGATGCTTCATGGATAGGAAGTGACACATTTTATATTATTGAATGTAATAGCAGATTTTGTAATGTACAGATGAGGAACCAACCTCTTAAAGAAAATGTTAACCCAATATTTCATATTCCTCACGTGTGCCTGCTGTACCATGTACTTGTATGAAAAAGTATCCTGTTCTCTTTGTATTGCTTCCTCCATGTGAAATCCAGTGTGTTCCCACCAGCCCATCTGCTTTCCCATTAAAAACGGACCACACCGTGGTCAGCAGGAGAAAACACTGTGGTCAGCAGGAGAAAACACTGTGTTCAGCAGTTCTCTAGCTATGCTGTGAACTCAGCCTGCTCTCCTTAAATGATCAGACTTGTCCTGGCATGCCCCCCCCCCCCCCCCCCGCACAACCTTTCACTGGGAAGATTAGTGTGATGCTGTTTCTCCTCTTCCAGCTCTTATGCAGCTGAGAACAGAGGGGATGTGATCCCTTAAAAAAAGGGGGAAATAGGTGTTTCTAATGTACACAAATGTTTTGCCTTTCATTTCTATTTCAAATTGAATGGGCTGTTTTACAAGGCGAGGATTTACAATCACTTTAACTCCTTGTAAAAACAACTTTGGTTGCAGGCTTGAAATGCGTTAATCATTTCAATGTATATGCTTCAGAGCAGTAATATGCCATTCTTGGTACAAATGTAAAATGCTGTTTTTAAATGTAAATATTAATGTCTTGAATTTATGCAATGTCTTAATTACTTTATTATGATTTCTCTCTGTTTTTTTAGACATCTTGAAACGACTGTTTACTTCTTGATGAAAAATTACAGCATACCAAAAGCCTGCTTCTCGAAACCTCCAAAAGCAGCACAGCTACCGTACAGTATGTAAATTATGAATCCAGGCATAAAATTCAAAACAGTTTAGCTATCTATTTACCATTGATCATTGCTTTAGAGCAGGGGTCTCCAAACTGTGGCCCTGGGGCTGGATGCGGCCCTTTGCTTGCCTTTATCCGGCCCTTGGTGCACTATTCCTCCCACTGATACCAGAAACTATTCTGCCAACTTTCATCAACAATGGGGCACCATTTCTCCTACTGACACCAACAATGGGGCATTATTCCTCCCAATGATACCAACAATGGGGCACTGTTCCTTCCCCTATTACCAAATGTGATGATGTTTACTCCCACAGATGCCAGGAAAATGTCCATTCCTGCTGGTCACAGTCCGGCCCCCCTAAAGTCTGAGGGACAAAAAAATGGCCCTTTGTATAGAAAGTTTGGAGACCCCTGCTTTAGAGGATAACACTATAGCTATTTTACCATATCCAGGGATTTCAAGCAACTTTGCAAATATATATATAAAAATAGAAGTGCGCAATCCTGGCAAATTAGAAAAAATTCCTATAATAATAAAGTCCACATCAAATGAAAAAAATGAATAAAATAAATATACAGTGCCTTGCGAAAGTATTCGGCCCCCTTGAACTTTTCAACCTTTTGCCACATTTCAGGCTTCAAACATGAAGATATAAAATTTTTATTTTTTGTGAAGAATCACCAACAAGTGGGACACAATTGTGAAGTGGAACAAAATCTATTGGATTGTTGAAACTTTTTTAACTAATAAAAAAATGAAAAGTGGGGCGTGCAAAATTATTCGGCCCCCTTGCGTTAATACTTTGTAGAGCCACCTTTTGCTGCGATTACAGCTGCAAGTCGCTTGGGGTATGTCTCTATCAGTTTTGCACATCGAGAGACTGAAATTCTTGCCCATTCTTCCTTGCAAAACAGCTCGAGCTCAGTGAGGTTGGATGGAGAGCGTTTGTGAACAGCAGTTTTCAGCTCTTTCCACAGATTCTCGATTGGATTCAGGTCTGGACTTTGACTTGGCCATTCTAACACCTGGATACGTTTATTTGTGAACCATTCCTTTGTAGATTTTGCTGTATGTTTGGGATCATTGTCTTGTTGGAAGATAAATCTCCGTCCCAGTTTCAGGTCTTTTGCAGACTCCAACAGGTTTTCATCCAGAATGGTCCTGTATTTGGCTGCATCCATCTTCCCCTCAATTTTAACCATCTTCCCTGTCCCTGCTGAAGAAAAGCAGGCCCAAACCATGATGCTGCCACCACCATGTTTGACAGTGGGGATGGTGTGTTGAGTGTGATGAGCTGTGTTGCTTTTACGCCAAACATATCGTTTTGCATTGTGGCCAAAAAGTTCGATTTTGGACCAGAGCACCTTCTTCCACATGTTTGGTGTGTCTCCCAGGTGGCTTGTGGCAAACTTTGGACGAGACTTTTTATGGATATCTTTGAGAAATGGCTTTCTTCTTGCCACTCTTCCATAAAGGCTAGATTTGTGCAGTGTACGACTGATTGTTGTCCTATGGACAGACTCTCCCACCTCAGCTGTAGTTCTCTGCAGTTCATCCAGAGTGATCATGGGCCTCTTGGTTGCATCTCTGATCAGTCTTCTCCTTGTCTGAGCTGAAAGTTAAGAGGGACAGCCAGGTCTTGGTAGATTTGCAGTGGTCTGATACTCCTTCCATTTCAAAATGATCGCTTGCACAGTGCTCCTTGGGATGTTTAAAGCTTGGGAAATCTTTTTGTATCCAAATCCGGCTTTAAACTTCTCCACAACAGTATTACGGACCTGCCTGGTGTGTTCCTTGGTCTTCATCATGTTCTCTGCGCTTTCAACAAAACCCTGAGACTATCACAGCAGGTGCATTTATACAGAGACTTGATTACACACAGGTGGATTCTATTTATCACCATCAGTCATTTAGGACAACATTGGATCATTCAGAGATCCTCGCTGAACTTCTGGAGTGAGTTTTCTGCACTGAAAGTAAAGGGGCCGAATAATTTTGCACGCACCACTTTTCAGTTTTTTATTTGCTAAAAAAGTTTAAAATATCCAATAGATTTCGTTCCACTTCACAATTGTGTCCCACTTGTTGGTGATTCTTCACAAAAAATTAAAATTTTATATCTTTATGTTTGAAGCCTGAAATGTGGCAAAAGGTTGAAAAGTTCAAGGGGGCCGAATACTTTTGCAAGGCACTGTATAGTGACTGTCCATGTATATTTTGAGTGCAAAGCATGGATATCCATGATGTTCAGCAATGTATTCTCTTGTATCAGAAGCAGGGCCAGATTAGGAGGATCATGGGCCTGGTGCTGAGGATTTTGGTGGGCCTTTTTTAGGAATAAATAAAATGAAAACACAAATAATTTTTGTTAAAATATATAATTTAGTTAAACAAAACAAAAGCCTTCTTGTACTCAAAAAATATACTGAAATTGACGTCCTGCAAGCCAGAGTTTCATGGACATATACAATCCTCAGCACAACCATTATTTTACAAATGAAACACTGTCAATACTTATGATTTTATTTACACTGAAAATAGAGAGCTAACACTCCAATCTGTAATCCTTTCTCTGTTACCTCTGGACATCCCCCTTCCCCCCTCTGCTCACCTTTGCAGTACAGGCTGATGGTAGGCTCAGTAACAGTGGCCGGCAGGGCATGTTTATATCCCCAATGTCGGTAGCATTCAGCGGTGTTGATGATACACTATGAATATGCCCCGCGATTTACATATCAATGCCGCCTGCCACCAGTGCTGGGACAAGGCCATCCAGTGCCCAAGGCCAAGATACCAAGCTGCACCACCACACACACACCATAGGGGAAGGAATGGCAAGTGGGTCTTGGGGTGGGGGGGTAAGGTCGGGTGTATGAGGTGGAAGGTAGGTGCTGTGACCTGGAGGATGAGAGATGCCTGGCACAAAGGCAGTGTAATGAAACAGGGAAGGAGGGGAGTTCTGGAAAAACTAAAAGATGGGTAGACTGGAGGTAGCATGGTGGAGGAGGAGAGGTGTGCATTCAGAGGTGCTGTGATCTGTATAGTAAAGTAGTTGGTAAAGAGGCACAGTGACCAGCGAGAGGTGGGTGGCGGATGCTGTAACAGTAACTGTGTAGAGAAGGTGAGTTGGTATGGGGGGGGATTATCATGGCAGGGGGTGGCTGTGACTAGGAGAGGGGGTAGACTGTAATGAAGATGGGGTTGGAGGGAGGTGTTGTGATTATGGGACTTTGTCAATGTTACCACTAGCTTCCTCCAAAGGTATATTTTGCTCAGCAGACTCCTGACTCAAGAGTAATGTCTGGCCTTTCTTACACTCGCTATAAAGATAATCAATTCATTGGGAAGGAGAAAACGTTGTCTTTGACACAGCTGCTAGCATTTGGGGTCCATTCACACCAGTGGGCAAGCGTTATGGTCCATTTGATGCGTGCCCTCTGTTGTGTGCAATTGGTAAAATGCTTTGCATTGTTTAATTTTTCCTTTTTTTTAAATCTAGTCAAAGTTAATGAAAGACAATTCATTGCACTTTAAATGCTGTCGTGACGTGCGTTGTGCTGCAATAAAAATGCAGACATGTTTTCTCTGTTAAAAAAAAATGCAGACATTCTGCATTTTTACACAACACAGCTCATGCATGGTGTGAACAGAGTAATGCCCCGTACACACGATCGGATTTTCCGACAACAAAACCGTGGATTTTTTTCCGGAAGGATATTGGCTCAAACTTGTCTTGCGTACACACGGTCACACAAATGTTGGCCAAAAATTCCGAAGGTGAGAACGTGGTGATGTACAAAACGTACGACGAGCTGAGAAAAAGGAAGTTCAATAGCCACTGGGGCTCCTTCTGCTTGATTCAGAGCATGCGTGAACTTTTGTGCGACGGACTTGTGCACACAAGATCGGACTTTCCGACAACAAGTTTTGGGAGCCTGCCCTCAAACATTTGTGTACGGAAATTCCGACAGCAAATGTTCGATGGAACATACACACGGTCAGACTTTCCGATAACTAGCTCAGATCGAACATTTCCCATCGGAAAGTCCGATCATGTGTACGCGGCATAATTGTTTTCTCTTTGTACTTATGGTGGTCTGCATCCTTCTTCCTAAAAGTAAACAAAATGTCCAAAGCGTTCTAATGTAGTAAGGGAGGAATGCACTTAAAATTTGCTGGAAAATGTTCAGATGTCATGATTTTTTTTTCTCATATCTTTACTATGGTGATCAATCATTCCTGCTGCTGTCACCTTTTCAGCTAGAAGATGTTTGCACAAAACACATCATTTACTTTGCAGTGTGGGAAAGTAACAACAATCAGCATTTGTGGCTCACCATCATGTACTGTAGAATGCTCTTGCTCATAGAACAGATAGATCTGTTGTTTGCATGAGAAGTAGACTGGGCACTGCACCCTCTCCCATCACTCGCGGGGCGCCAATTTGCTTGTGTGTTCTCCCCCACACGCACTGCCAAGATACAGGGGAGCAGAGCTAGTATAATTCACTGATGGTACCCTCTGCCAATCAGAGTGTGTGGACCTTTCCCCACACTCCCTCCACCAGCAAAAGACAAGTGTGGGTGCCCAGCAAGTGAGACTGTCACTGTAGGGGTGGGAGTTATGAGAAAATGGGCGTTTGGTGAAAGCTGTGGGGAAGGAACAAGAGTCAGCCTCTATGTTGTGCTACACTACACTGTGTGAATTTACATATCAATACCGCCCGCTGTCCACGATTTACATAACAATACCGCCTGTGATTTACATAACAATCCCGTCTGCCGCACACGATTTACATAACAATATAGCCCGCAATTTACATATTAATTGTGTACACACACAGAGAAAACAGCATTAATGAGTCACTGGGCTGGGCCTATCTCAAGGTAGGGGCCTGGAGCTACAGCTCCAATAGGCCCTATGTTAATCCGGCCCTGATCAGAAGGGAAAGTTAAAGCCACTTACCAGACAGGATGGATCCCAAATTATAGGGATCAAACACGCTTGTTATCAAGGTAACCAGCTGCGATTTTCCACTCTGTTGGCTCCAGTATGCAAACCTCCTCCCGCTGTAGTGATCACTCCACCAAAGGTTTAGGAATAGTATTCAAAAGATTCCAATGGGTCAGCTTAATGCTCTCCAGCATATGTGAAATTTGAAGAAGGAAAAACTGCATGGTGCAGTAGAAAACAAATGTTTTAATTTCCAATTATCATTGCACTTCACAAAATCAAGCGAAGAACATTGATATAGACACAGCCGCGGAGCTCACTCTGCTGGTGCGTGGTGACATCACTGATTTTCTTTAGACAACTGCTTTATACATTTAGCTGCCCACATCCCCATGACATGCAATTTAAGAAAGTCAAAATAGAAAGCAAAAATCTAGAGACGTCTTTGTTCTCAGTCCTTGTCTGGGGACATATGTTTTCGACATAGTAACTTGTGCAGCAGCTACCTGATTCCAACACTTTGTGATCTTCAGTGATTTCATCAATGCAATGCAACTTAGAAACAAAGTATGTCTGCTAGAAGATTAGATTTTGAACCAAACAGATATATGAAGCAAAAGCTACCCTGTTTTTACATCGCATTGTCTGGACATATGATGGCAGATCTCAAAGCCCAGGTAAAGTAAAGGCAGAGGGTAATAGGCAAACAATGCTGGCAGTTTTTTTAGTGCAGTATCTGCTTGGTTTTGGTTGGCTGCTCATAAAGCTGTATTATTTTGAATTGTTCTCTGTGCAGTGAGCCTTGTGCCTAAAAACTACCATTGCTGGACTTCTAGCCTCGAAAACAATGAAATAAATAAATCATGATTTGTGATTTATGCAGCTCTGTAATTGTTATACACACACACACACAAATACCGGAACTTTACTTCTATATGTGAACAGTATCCTCAGGCAATTATTGCTAAGAAGGTCACAGAATAAGCTCCCTACAGGCCACAGAATAGCTTGCCCTACAAGAAGAGTAAAAAAAAGAGATAACTGATACTGTTAATAGGCTCCATTGTTTTGAAACAACTCATTGCTTTTCAGTTAGAGTGTTGAGGAGTTCCTCTTTAACCGTGTCTAAGCTAACTACAGTTTTTAGATGACAATTGGATGCGGAAGCAGGATCCACCAATCCACAAATAATCAATCACATTAGATGTCACTTTATCCACAGTTGTCAACAGTGAAAAAGGACCGGAGCTAGAAGGCGAGCCCTTTTATGCAGCAACTGGAGGTGCCACTTCTCCTTGTGTTATAGAACATTTTTTATTATTATTATACAGGATTTATATAGCGCCAACAGTTTACGTAGCGCTTTGCAACTTGAGGGTAGACAGTACAAATACAATACACTTTAATACAGTAGGAATCAGAGGGCCCTGCCCCTTAGAGCTTACAATCCTTGTTTCCAACAAAAATATTGCTTTGGCCTTCTTTAACCACTTCAGCCCCGGAAGGATTTACCCCCTTCCTGACCAGAGCACTTTTTGCGATACGGCACTGCATCGCTTTAACTGACAAATGCGCAGTCATGCGACGTTGCACCCAAACAAAATTGACGTCCTTCTTTTCCCACAAATATTGCTGTTTTTGGTGGTATTTGATCACCTCTGCGGTTTTTATTTTTTGCGCTATAAACAAAAAAAGAGCGACAATTTAAAAAAAAAAAAAGCAATATTTTTTACATTTTACTATAATAAATATCCCCGAAAAATATATAAAAAAACTAGGGAGTGATTCTAACTGTAGGGGGGATTGTCTCACTAGAACATGACAGAGATCACTGCTCCTGATGACAGCGGGCGTGCCCACTATGCCGCAATTTAAAGGGGACGTACCTGTACGCCCATTTGCCCAGCCGTGCCATTGTGCCGACATATATCATTGTGCGCTGGTTGGCAAGGGGTTAAAGTATAAGTAAAGTCAAAACTTTTTATTTTTCAATTTGGGTAGAGTAAGGGACTGTCATAACCCGTGTCAGTTATTGTTTTTTTATCTGTGTCCCATTGGGGAGATTTACCTTCACTTTCTTTCATATGGCCAAATAAGTGAGAGGAAATCCCTTAAAAGTAAGAGAATCACTGGTTGTCACCTGGGTTACCAGAACAAGTGTCTCTTTTGGAAGAGTTACCCTGTATTCCTGTTCTGCTGATAACCCAATATTTGGGTTTTCTTTCACTCTCAGTGATAATGGTAAACAAACAGGCTAAATAGCGAGGATGAAACGCCCTAATAATAACACAGACAGCAAAAAAACTGACAGAGGTTTTAATCCCTCTCCACCAGGCCCGGATTGGCCATAGGGCAAACCGGGCAAACCTGGCCGCATGTCTTTGCAGGCTGCTCTTTAAGCCCGCGTCAGTCCCCCGAGCTTTCCGCGGCTGCCCGGCTGTCAGTTCAGCTCCCCCTCTAGCACCCCCCCCAGTGCTCTCCAGCCCCCCTGTTCTCTCCACCTCCCTCCGGTGCTCTCCACCTCCCCCCATGCTCTACGCTGCCCCCCTGTGCCCTCCATCTCTCCCCAGGTGCTCTCCACCTCCCCCATGCTCTACGCTGCCCCCCTGTGCCCTCCGCCTCTCCCCCTGTGCTTTTCACCTCCCCCTGTGCTCTCCACCTCCCCCCATGCTCTATGCTGCCCCCTCTGTGCCCTCTGCCTCTCCCCCTGTGCTCTCCACCTCCCTCCTGTGCTCTCCACCTCCCCCCATGCTCTACGCTGCCCCCTGTGCCCTCTGCCTCACCCCCTGTGCTCTCCACCTCCCCCTGTGCTCTTCACCTCCCCCCAATGCTCTCTAGCCCCCCCAGTGCTCTCCAGCCCCCCTCTTCTCTCCACCTCCCTCCTGTGCTCTACGCTGCCCCCCTGTGCGCTCCGTCTCTCCCCCTGTGCTCTCCACCTCCCCTATGCTCTACGCTGCCCCCCTGTGCCCTCTGCCTCTCCCCCAGTGCTCTCTAGCCCCCCCAGTGCTCTCTAGCCCTCCCAGTGTTCTCCTCCTCCCCCATGCTCTATGGTGGCCCCCTGTGCTCTCCGCCCCACCCTGTGTTTTTGCTTCCCCCTGTGCTCTCCAACCCCCCACTCCCTGTGCTCTCCAGCCCCCCCCCATGCTCTCTGGCCCCCTTGTGCTCTCCTCTTCCTCCCTGTGTTCTCTGCCTCTCCCCTATGCTCTCTCCCCCCCAGGCTCTCCGCCTCCCCCCCACAGTGCTCTCCAGCCCCCCTGTGCTCTCTGCCCCCCCCGCTCTTTCCCTGTCCCCCTCGTCCCCCGCACCTTTGCCGGGTTTCCCCCTCCCGTCTCCCAGGGGATCTGTCAGGATGGAGAGTTGGGAAGGGGCCGGTTAAGATGTCAAAAATGCCCGGGCCTATTTTTTGTCCCAGATCGCGCCTGCTCTCCACTCTATCCAAAACTAAAAAAAAGTTTGTCTTTAGTTATACTTTAAAAAGCCTCCATAATTTTGAGCCTTTGTGCTTTCAATAAACTAATCTTCCATTGCCTGTGTATGTTTTACATCAACTATATCATCAAAGCCATTTCTATTCTCCGGTATTCTAATCATTGTTCTATCTTTCCAGTGCTGGACACAGTACAGCTGTGCATTATGGGAATTCTTACCACACTCACCACAATCTCAGTCATACTCTATCTGGAAGAGGTCGGGTATCTTAGAAAAAAAGTGAAATGTATGATAAAGAGAAGAACATCTTTATGGAGCAGTGCAGCCCCCACAGTAAGACAGTTTACAATATACAGTTTTATGTGAATATATTTTAATAACATATTTACAGTCAACGCTGAAATGATAAAAAAACATTTTTTTAGATGAAAAAAAAAATTGGTTGACAGCATCTAACCAGCTTTATATGTCTTCTATCAAGCTTTATACAATATGGTATGTGTTGTTCCTGTCCATGCGTGCTCAACCTGTGGTCCTACAGCTGTTGCAGAGCTACAAATCCTATCATGCCTCTGTCTTTGGGAGTCATGCTTGTAACTGCCTCATGGGACTTGTAGTTCTGCAACAGCTGGAGGGCCACAGGTTGAGCACTCATGCGTGTAGCCCCCAAACCAGTGGTGGCTGGTGGTAATTTTTTTTTGGGGGGGGGGGCAATCTGTCATTCATTATTGTCACACAATTGGGTTGGCTCAGGGTGCAGTGCTCTGTGCCCCAAGCCCACCCTTTTTTGAAGCCAATTAGGGCCTCAGGCTCTAATCACGCGTTTCTAAAAGAAAAAAAAACCCATTGAAATCCATGCGTCTGGTGCCCTGCATGTAAATTAGGGGCCAGGTGCATGGATTAGGGGGGCGTCGCCCCTGCGCCCCGTATGGACGACCAGCCGCTGCCCCAAACCCATCTTTAGCAAGTATAGAAAAAAGTAGTCTGTGGTAATGACTCTTGCATTGCCATAATTGGCAGTTCCTGTCATGTGACAGATCAACGTTTGAGTTTAGTTTACTAGATTTTTATTGATCAGTATGGTCTTTATTAAATCTCAGGCTTGGAACTTCTTTTGGCTAAAATGACGTTCACTACGCCTGCTGTATTCAGCTTCATTAACATTACTGATTGTAATCTTTCACTTATTTAACTGATGCAGATACAGCTTATTTATAGATTATGAGTGCCTATCAAATTTACACGTCCCAAGCCAAAGGCATGTTATGTCTTCAGACACTTGCAATAGTACACTTTTTAATATCCAATCTTTATATAACATGATAATGGCTGCCCAAAAATACCTTGCCAAAAAAAAAAGGCACAAGCAGCATAAGGAATAGAACCTTTCATAGTCATCGACTTTATCATGCGCTGTCCATCTCTAAGCAGCAATGTAGGGTCTTTAGAGGGCAGACGATAATAAAATCAAAATGCTGCACTATTGTGAATACTAAAACGTAAGTAGAATCATAAATTCAGTTAAATTAATCCAAACATACTGTATATCATATAATTTGTAGCATGTATATAATAATAAAAAACGTGATCCACATAACTCTGTACACTGACATCACAAACGGAATATCTCAATGATATGACCAGGTTGTCCAAAGGAGATTGGAATACAGTGGAGCCCAAGTAGGAGTTGATGCAGTGCTGCCTTTGTGTACCCACTCCATGACTGAAGCCTTGTCTATGTTATTAAGTGAATGTAACCATTTTATTAATAGAACATGGCATTATGGAGAGCACTATGTTTCCTTCCTTTTGTCTTTGAGCACGGATTGATTTCCTGGAGTGAGAATAGCTTTCATCCACCGGAAAAGATACAGCATTCCATCCGGAAAGGAGTCCTGGCTATAAAAAGGATAAGCGTGAGAGACCTTTTCCTTTTTAAAAGGTTATATCAGCAAAGTGAGGGTGTGCAGATAACAATTTGTTGGAGGTCTCACTGGAAGTAACACGAGAGTAATTTGATGATGAAAGATCACAGGAATACTCATGGACAATTTTTTATTTGTTTACTAGTCTATGTGTTCACATTTGTGTATATCACTGGGATATTCAGATTTTAAATCACCTTTTTTATTATTATTGATTTTATTTTTAAACATTGATGTGTTTATGTAAATGCTGCGCTATACTGTATGTTTGGACTGATTTAACTGAATTTATGACTCCAATTGCTTTTTAGTATTTACAGTAGCATAGCATTTTGATTTTATTATTTTTGGTGTTCATAATTTTATGTCAGCAGCTTTTTACTAATATTAACTAAGTGCTCAAGATTATTTTGGTTATTACAGCATACAGACAGCTGACACCTCCTGTCCCAATAAATAAAAAAAACTGTGTCAAAGCTGACAAAATGTAAAATTTTTTGAGGAACAAAATACCTGCCTCAGATCTGGCTTCTGGCCACTTCTGGTTGCTTTGACATTACTATTCCATACCCCTGCCTGCTAGGTAAGTTGGGTGCTCAAAATCCTACAGGAATGAGCTCCAGCACATTGCAGGAATGTATTCTCTTTGGATTTCGAAAAAAGAAAAGAATGAGAAAAAAAAAAGAGGGAGAGGGGGTAAATTGGTTTTGCTAATGTGATAATGTGAAATGGTTTGTGCCTTTGCCCAGGACCAGAGGACAGTGTGTGAAACGCTTAAAGTATATGTGAACCCACATAATGTTTTTGATTTAGGTGATCACATGACCTCTGTTATCAGCTGCATAAGGGGCTAGGAGAGGTGGCGGTGGAGACTGCGGGGGGGAGAAGGGAGGTGTCAGCAGGAGGCAGAGAAACAGCAATACACTAATCTTCCCAGTGAAGGTTTCTGCAGGGGGATCAGTACAAGTCATGACCATTGGAGGGCAGGCATGCTGGGATGGATGAGTTTACATGCTGGCATGGTCAGTTTGAAATAGGAAAGCAGGGGGACTGGCAGGATCATCAGGTATTTTACTCAAAGGAAGCAATACAAAGAGGACAGGATGTGAAATGGTAGGGTAACTTACATGTTAATTAGCCCCCAATGCTCTACATATCAACTGGATCCAAGGGCTTCTTGAGAGTCTGTTAACTGTTCCTTCCAGATGTACCAGAAAAAAAAAATCAGATGAAAGATCTGGTGTTGATCAGATGGATAAGGAGAAATTGTTTATAGTTTTTCCTAGAGTTATGTAGAGTTGTTGTGCAACAAAATGTTTTGAGCTAGAAATCGTACTTTCTTCAAAAAGTCCCTCAGTCAGAAATATTAACAAAAAATATGAAAAAGAGTACAATCTGCTTTGTGGCAGTGAGTAAAAGGACTAGAGACCTCCAGGTGGATACAGTGTAAAAAAGTTGGGGTTTATAATATCTTGATACAAGTTTGGATAAAATGTTTTTGTTGAGGAGATGGTTGGGGCTATCAGAAAAAATGGACCATGTAAATTTCATATAAGGTATGCTTTAAGCTGAACAATCTTTAATTTTTTTATGCATACAGTATGTCCCCAGTAGTTGTATTATGTATTATATGTAGCGGCCCCCTGGCAGGAAAGAAAACTCCATGACATCACTCCAGGCTGGACCGAGGGCTGTAGTGGATAATTGAAACAAGATTGGACGCCAGTCACGTTTGTCTTTTCCAGATTTTTTTTTGCTCCAGGCTTACTGGGAGAGAGGGTTAGAGCTTCATATACTTCCAGCAACATATTTTTAGACTCCAACCACACTCCTGGTGTCACAGTGCATAAAGAGAACATGGACCATGGTGTATTGCTAAAAAAGAGATCATCAGTTAATCACTGGCAGCTCTGTCTTCAGAGCTCCACAGCCAGGCAGTGGATACCTCTATGCATCCTCACCAAGGAAGTAACAGCATTGTCTGAGGGTCAAACTCATTCCCCTTCCAGTAGGACCTCTTCTTCTGGCTCTTTTCCTTGGGTGCTGTATCCTCCTCGACCAGGCAGGACAGCTTCAGGATGATGTGCTAGGCATAAAAAGGCTTATGGCTGAGCAAACACAAACTACTACACACTCTTCCCCAGGCCGCAGCCCGGGGAGAAAGAGGACTCACCAAGCCACTCCCCAAATATTTATATCCTCCCCAGCACACATCACTGACAATAAACCTAGTGATTGGCTGGGGGTAGTGGGGAGGGGCATACAAATTCATAAGCCAGAAACAACAGCAACACTGAGTTTAGGGGAAAGCCAAGCAATGGCATGCAATGCCAAGCTGCTGCTAACAAAGCAAACAGAATATTGGCATGCATTAAAAAAGGGGATCAACTCCAGAGATAAAATGATAATTCTCCCGCTCTACAAGACTCTGGTCCAGCTGCACTTAGAGTAGGCTGTCCATTCCTGGGCACCAGTCCTCAGGGAGGATGTACTGGAAATGGAGCGAGTACAAAGAAGGGCAACAAAGCTAATAAAGGGTCTGGAGGATATTAGTTATGAGGAAAGGTTGCAAGCACTGAACTTATTCTCTCTGGAGAAGAGACGCTTGGGAGGGGATATGATTTCAATATACAAATACCATAGTGGTGACCCCACAATAGGGATAAAACTTTTTCGCAGAAGGGAGTTTAACAAGACTCGTGGCCACTCATTAAAATTAGAAGAAAAGAGGTTTAACCTTAAACTGCGTAGAGGGGTCTTTACTGTAAGAGCGGCAAGGATGTGGAATTCCCTTCCACAGGTGGAGGTCTCAGCGGGGGGCATTGATAGTTTCAAGAAACTATTAGATAAGCACCTGAACGACCACAACATACAGGGATATACAATGTAATACGGACACATAATCACACACATAGGTTGGACTTGATGGACTTGTGTCTTTTTTCAACCTCACCTACTATGTAACTATGTATAAATGCTACAAATTAGTCTGGGCAGATTACTAACTGGCAGAACTAAATTTCTTTAGTCACCTCTGCTAAACTATAGACTATATTATTCCAGTTAAAGTGTATGTAAACCCTAGCAAATAAATCTCTCATTTGCTAGATTTGTGTCTGTAGACTATACCAAAAAAAACATTTTGATTTTTAATTTTCGATAGGTGCAAAAAAAAAAACTTGTTGATTCTTCCAGAGATCCAGTAAGCTTGTAATTTTCTGCAGTAAGCTAAAAACACGGTGCCTTTACTACACCAAAATCACAAGCAATGTTCCCAGCCCTGCCCAGTTCACCTTTGTGAACTACAGAACACCCTTCTTGCTATAGAGATAGATATAGAGATATAGAGGAGAAGGAGGTATTCTGTAGTCCTAATCAGGAGCGAGCAGGCTAGGGTGGCAGTGCTTCTACAATGCCACCCTAAAAGGTAAAAAAACCTGAAAAAAGAAAAAGAATGCGGCCACCATATCTAAGGACTGGTAAACTGCAAAAAATTAAATTTGGGTTTAGATACACTGTGCCAGATTTAAAGTGTATTTCTGCATCAATAATTCGAAGAATGTTAGATTACAAATAGTCTTACAGATCTGCAAAGAAGGTTAATTGTAAGGTATTTCCCTTCCATCACAATTAGTAAGGGCAAACACACTCAAACACATCTATTTATAAAGTAACAAGACTAACCCTTTCAGTGTGCAGTTGAGTCCCAGTGTGGCTACAGGTTGATATGAATATTGAATAATAAGAACAGCAATATCATCTGTGCTTAACCCCTTCCCACCTAGCCCCACATCCCTTTAAATGAGTCTTTATGCCCCGGGGTAGGATGGACTTCCCGATCATGTGACTCCTGTGATTGTCTGTCGTAGTGGTCACATGATCGAGAGCTTGACTCTTCAGCTCCTAATAATAACAAGAGATTGACGCATATATGCATTAAAGTCCACCCTCTTTGCTGCCACTGATATGCGTTACGTGGGTGGAAAGAGGTTAAACAATGCAAGGAAAAGCTTAAGCACGGGAAGACTCACTTTCTAATCCTGTGGCAACTCATACAGTTTGGATTTCCCATCACTTTCTATACTGGAGACAATGGTCATTGGACAGGCAACAAAGGGTGTATCTCCCTAGCAGGCACTTAGTAATAAAAAATATCACATCATTTCCAACTTTTCCACATTCTATAAAAAGCTACAAAACAAGTTTTGACTTTAAATAAATATTTTCCATCTTATAGCTCCCTGATCTTTTCACTTTTTTGAAGACAGAAATTTGAGTGAATCACATGTTTCTGCATACCCAGAAGTACCAGACAGCAAATCACAGGTTCACTTTAAAGACCGTACAAATAGATATATTTTTATAGGACATTATGTCATTTGCAAGTACCGGTAGTACCAATGTTTGCCCAAGATAATCACAAAAATAGCAGAGCTGTTATCATGTGTTTTTTCTTGTAGATCATCTCATTTTTCAATTGTTTGTCCCTGTGGATACCTCGTTCAACTGGGTTTATAGAAACCGCTGTGGGCACGTAAGTAACAGTTACATACAGAAAACTGCATACGCTTAAAATACTAAAGGCACTTTCAAAAATATACTACGGGGGTGGATTGAAAAGTTGTTAGCCTTGCATAAAGAATGTTTACTTGACACAATCCCTTTTCAAGTCTTTGCGCTTACACCATCAAAGTTTCAATGATATAATGCCCGTTTTGTAGAAACTTTCCTCCTGGCCTGCAAAAAAAAAAACCTGTGTTACGGCATGTATAACCTACTCTGTTGAAGAAAATCTGGTTCCACTGAGATGGCTTTTGAGCTTCGGGAAGAGGTCAAAGTCCAAAGGTGCTAGATTTGGGTGAATATGGTGGAATAAATTTGAAGCCTCATGATGGATTGTTGCCCTTGCAACTGTGAAAGTGTAAGGACGAGTATTGTCCTGTTGGAACAGCACACCTTGTGTCAGCATCCAAGGCCTTTTGAATTTTATTTCCTCACAAAGTTAGGTTAGCAAGTTAGCATAATATTGTCCATTTTTGGTGAGGGATGACGTCACTCCTGCGCATGTAAGGATCAGGCCGTCCGCTGTAAGCTAAATTGCGCAAATGTAGCTCAGTTTACATCAAAGAAGATATTTAGGTGGTTGCACTCCTAAGATCCTCCAAAAATCATCCTTATTGAGCAACAAAGTAGACACATGGAAACAGTCAAGCGGCCACACATAGGGAGAGGGCAGGAGATGGTAACATGTTTCTTCATGAAGCACTGATTTAGTGTGAAACGCGTTACCATCTCCTGCTCTCTCCTCATGTGTGGCCGCTTGACTGTTTCAATGTGTCTACTTTGTTGCTGAATAAATATGATGTTTAGGGGTTCCTAGGAGTGCAGCCATCTGGATATCTTCTTTGATGTGTGCAGTTCAGGAACTGGGCTAGCACCTATCTGGGCTGCTGAGTGGAGTTGACAGTGTATATACACACCTAGAGCAGCGTCATTTTGTGTTTGTCTATCCTCCTGAGCTCAGTTTACATCCCGCAGGATGTTGCAAAGAGCAATGTAAGTATATATTATTGCAGAAAAGACATTGCATGCCTCTTCTGCAATAAAAATAAATACATAAAAAAAGCCTGCTTGCAGCGTTCAACAGCAGAACTTCAGTTTTGCTTTATTAAGATCACCTTTATACCTTTTCCTAGGACAAAATACATTAAAAAACATTTTTTAAGAAAAGCACCAAAATTGTTCACATTTCTAATAAGTTTATGAGATGATAGATAGGAGCACACACCTGACTTGTATGGAAATTCTAATAATGTAAATAATTAATATACTGTAACGCTTATATCTGTAGTATTGCAAGGAAACTTAATAAACATCCTGCTAGTGTAATTCTTGATTGAATATTTTTAATGTGATAACTCCCTTATCTTTATTTTTAATCAGATATTTTGCAATCTGTTTCTACCTGATATTGATGGTTATAATTGAAGGCTATGGAGGAAAAGATGCTATTTTGAAGAAATTTGAGAGCACTGAGTTACACATCAATACAGGGCCATGCTGCTGCTGCTGTCTCTGCCTCCCCCGCATCAAACTCACCAAGTAAGGACACTTTGGGGTAGGAGTGGGGTATGCTTGTGTGTGCCATTATATCCATTGGATTTAAATCTACACAGCAAATGCCATTCTGCTACACTATATTAACAATTCTTTAAAGGAAGCTGCCACTGAAAGCAATATTGGGTTAGCTATTGCTGACCTTTTACACATACTAGTTGCCTTGCTTGCTGACCTTGGGTTTACTACATCCTGAGTCACTGACCCAGAACACAAATGAAAATGTCACAATAAATTCCAACTACTACACTGCATACTTATTCAGTCTGTGCCTTAGGGATGAGCCAGATGTTCGCATCGGGTGTTCGCCTGTTCGCCGAATAGCGAACAATTTGGGGTGTTTCAAAAGCCTCGGAACACCCTTTAAAAGTCTATGGGAGAAATCAAAAGTGCTAATTTTACAGGCTAATATGCAAGTTATTGTCATAAAAAGTGTTTGGGGACCTGGGTCCTGCCCCAGGGGACATGTATCAATGCAAATAAAAGTTTTAAAAATGGCCGTTTTTTCGGGAGCAGTGATTTTAATGATGCTTAAAGTGAAACAATAAAAGTGAAATATTCCTTTAAATTTCATACCTGGGGGGTGTCTACAGTATGCCTGTAAAGTGGCGCATGTTTCCCGTGTTTAGAACAGTCCCTGCACAAAATGACATTTCTAAAGGAAAAAAAGTCATTTAAAACTACTCGCTCTATAATGAATTGTCGGTCCTGGCAATACAGATAAAAGAAGTCATTGACAAAAATGACATGGGTTCCCCCCAGTCCATTACCAGTCATTATCACAATTCATTATAGCCGCAAGTAGTTTTAAATTACTTTTTTTCCTTTAGAAATGTCATTTTGTGCAGGGACTGTTCTAAACACGGAAACATGCGCCCCTTTACAGGCATACTATAGACACCCCCCAGGTACAAAATTTAAAAGAATATTTCACTTTTATTGTTTCACTTTAAGCATTATTAAAATCACTGCTCCCGAAAAAACGGGCGTTTTTAACCACTTTAGCCCCGGAAGGTTTTACCCCCTTCCTGACCAGAGCACTTTTTACAATTCGGCACTGCGTCGCTTTAACTGCTAATTGCGCGGTCATGCAATGCTGTACCAAAACGAAATTTGCGTCCTTTTCTTCCCACAAATAGAGCTTTCTTTTGATGGTATTTGATCACCTCTGCCGTTTTTATTTTTTGCGCTATAAACGGAAAAAGACCGAAAATTTTGAAAAAAAATGATATTTTCTACTTTAATTTATAAAAAAAATCCAATAAACTCAATTTTAGTCATACATTTAGGCCAACATGTATTCGGCCACATGTCTTTGGTAAAAAAAAATGTCAATAAGCGTATATTTATTGGTTTGCGCAAAAGTTATAGCGTCTACAAACTAGGGTACATTTTCTGGAATTTACACAGCTTTTATTTTATGACTGCCTATGTCATTTCATGAGGTGCTAAAATGGCAGGGCAGTACAAACCCCCCCCCAAATGACCCCATTTTGGAAAGTAGACACCCCAAGGAAATTGCTGAGAGGCATGTTGAACCCATTGAATATTTTTTTTTTTTGTCCCAAGTGATTGAATAATGACTAAAAAAAAAAAAATTACAAAAAGTTGTTCCTGAGTACGGGGATACCACATGTGTGGGACTTTTTGGGAGCCTAGCCGCGTACGGGGCCCCGAAAACCAAGCACCGCCTTTAGGATTTCTAAGGGCATAAATTTTTGATTTCACTCCTTACTACCTATCACAGTTTTGAAGGCCATAAAATGCCAAGATGGCACAAAACCCCCCCAAATGACCCCATTTTGGAAAGTAGACACCCCAAGCTATTTGCTGAGAGGCATGTTGAGTCCATGGAATATTTTATATTTTGACACAAGTTGCGGGAAAGTGACAATTTTTTTTTTTTGCACAAAGTTGTCACTAAATGATATATTGCTCAAACATGCCATGGGCATATGTGGAATTACACCCCAAAATACATTCTGCTGCTTCTCCTGAGTACGGGGATACCACGTGTGTGGGACTTTTTGGGAGCCTAGTCGCGTACGGGGCCCCGAAAACCAAACACCGCCTTCAGGATTTCTAAGGGCATAAATTTTTGATTTCACTCCTTACTACCTATCACAGTTTTGAAGGCCATAAAATGCCAAGATGGCACAAAACCCCTCCAAATGACCGCATTTTGGAAAGTAGACACCCCAAGCTATTTGCTGAGAGGCATGTTGAGTCCATGGAATATTTTATTTTTTGACACAAGTTGCGGGAAAGTGACAATTTTTTTTTTTTTGCACAAAGTTGTCACTAAATGATATATTGCTCACACAGGCCATGGGCATATGTGGAATTACACCCCAAAATACATTCTGCTGCTTCTCCTGAGTACGGGGATACCACATGTGTGGGACTTTTTGGGAGCCTAGCCGCGTACGGGGCCCCGAAAACCCAGCACCGCCTTCAGGATTTCTAAGGGCGTAAAGTTGTGATTTCACTCCACACTACCTATCACATTTTTGAAGGCCATAAAATGCCCAGATGGCACAAAACCCCCCCAAATGACCCCATTTTGGAAAGTAGACACCCCAAGCTATTTGCTGAGAGGCATGTTGAGTCCATGGAATATTTTATATTTTGACACAAGTTGCGGGAAAGTGACAATTTTTTTTTTTTTTGCACAAAGTTGTCACTAAATGATATATTGCTCAAATATGCCATGGGTATATGTGGAATTACACCCCAAAATACATTCTGCTGCTTCTCCTGAGTACGGGGATACCACATGTGTGGGACTTTTTGGGAGCCTAGCCGTGTACGGGGCCCCGAAAACCAAGCACCGCCTTCAGGATTTCTAAGGGCATAAATTTTTGATTTCACTCCTTACTACCTATCACAGTTTTGAAGGCCATAAAATGCCAAGATGGCACAAAACCCCCCCAAATGACCCCATTTTGGAAAGTAGACACCCTAAGCTATTTGCTGAGAGGCATGGTGAGTATTTTGCAGCTCTCATTTGTTTTTGAAAATGAAGAAAGACAAGAAAAACATATTTTTTTTTTCTTTTTTCAATTTTCAAAAGTTTGTGACAAAAAGTGAGGTCTGCAAAATACTCACTATACCTCTCAGCAAATAGCTTTGGGTGTCTATTTTCCAAAATGGGGTCATTTGGGGGGGGGGGGGGGGGGTTGTGCCATCTGGGCATTCCATGGCCTCCGAAACTGTGATAGGCAGTGAAGAGTGAAATCAAAAATTTACGCCCTTAGAAAGCCTGAAGGCGGTACTTGGTTTTCGGGGTCCCGTACGCGGCTAGGCTCCCAAAAAGTCTCACACATGTGGTATCCCCGTACTCAGGAGAAGCAACAAAATGCATTTTGGGGTGTAATTTCACATATTCCCATGGCATGTTTGAGCAATATATCATTTAGTGACAACTTTGTGCAAAAAAAATTAAAAAAAAATTGTCTTTTTCCCGCAACTTGTGTCACAATATAAAATATTCCATGGACTCGACATGCCTCTCAGCAAATAGCTTGGGGTGTCTACTTTCCAAAATGGGGTCATTTGGGGGGGTTTTGAACTCTCCTGGCATTTTATGCACAACATTTAGAAGCTTATGTCACACATCACCCACTCTTCTAACCACTTGAAGACAAAGCCCTTTCTGACACTTTTTGTTTACATGAAAAAATTATTTTTTTTTTGTAAGAAAATTACTTTGAACCCCCAAACATTATATATTTTTTTAAAGCAAATGCCCTACAGATTAAAATGGTGGGTGTTTCATTTTTTTTTTTTCACACAGTATTTGCGCAGCGATTTTTCAAACGCATTTTTTGGGGAAAAAACACACTTTTTAAAATTTTAATGCACTAAAACACACTATATTGCCCAAATGTTTGATGAAATAAAAAAGATGATCTTAGGCCGAGTACATGGATACCAAACATGACATGCTTTAAAATTGCGCACAAACGTGCAGTGGCGACAAACTAAATACATTTTTAAAAGCCTTTAAAAGCCTTGACAGGTTACCACTTTAGATTTACAGAGGAGGTCTACTGCTAAAATTACTGCCCTCGATCTGACCTTCGCGGTGATACCTCACATGCATGGGGCAATTGCTGTTTACATTTGACGCCAGACCGACGCTTGCGTTCGCCTTTGCGCGAGAGCAGGGGGGGAAAGGGGTGCTTTTTTTTTTTTTTCTTTATTAATTTTTTGATTTTTTATCTTATTTTTAAACTGTTCCTTTCATTTTTTTTTTTTGCATTTTTATTTTTATCTCAGGGAATGTAAATATCCCCTATGATAGCAATAGGTAGTGACAGGTACTCTTTTTTGAAAAAATTGGGGTCTATTAGACCCTAGATCTCTCCTCTGCCCTCAAAGCATCTGACCACACCAAGATCGGTGTGATAAAATGCTTTCCCAATTTCCCAATGGCGCTGTTTACATCCGGCGAAATCTAAGTCATGAAATGCTCGTAGCTTCCGGTTTCTTAGGCCATAGAGATGATTGGAGCCATTC
Organism: Lithobates septentrionalis; assembly: GCA_037952835.1. Taxonomy (NCBI): domain Eukaryota; kingdom Metazoa; phylum Chordata; class Amphibia; order Anura; family Ranidae; genus Lithobates; species Lithobates septentrionalis. The sequence continues at coordinate 3,908,856 of JBBDGP010000561.1, read as the reverse complement.
TGGTCTCTGATCAGCTCTATGGTCAGCTGGCCGAATCACCGGCTGCATTCTGAGGTTCCCTGTTGGGACAGGAGAGCCAGAGAAAAACATGGAAGACGGTGGGGGGGGGATCCCTCCCACTGCTTGTAAAAGCAGTCTAGAGGCTAATTAGCCGCTAGGATTGCTTTTACATGAAAGCCGACCGCTGGCTGAAAAGAATGATACCAAGATGATACCTAAACCTGCAGGCATCATTCTGGTATAACCACTCAAAGTCCAGCAACATACCAGTACGTTGCTGGTCCTTGTATTGTAAACTTTTTTTTCATGCAGCCTGTGGGCTGAACGAAAAAAAGATATTGATCGGTGGGTATGCCCACCATTAGAATACCTCCCTTCATCCGCCCACTTCTAATGATGGGCATACATGCACCATTTATATATGCCGAAGCATGGGAGCATCCTCCCGCAAAAGGCAGGAGCAAATTGCTCCTCCACCCACAGCTGCCCCCACGCTTCGGCATATATGCTGAAGTATGTAACTGTGGTGGTGAAATCACCTCCGACAGCGCTGGAGTCACGGCTTTATATATCGTGGGAGCAAACGCTGTTGCTGTCAAGATAAATAAATCCGCGCTGCAACTGAATGGCGTACCTGCTAAGCAAATGATGGTTAACAAAAAAACAAAGTAACATTACAGTATAACAGTAATACTTACCATACCTGCAAAGCAAATACAAAAAAAAACATAGTAAAAAATAAAACATTTAACGCAACCTGTGCCTACCTAAAATATATATATATGCCGAAACATGGGGGCATCCTCCCGCAAAAGGCAGGAGCAAATTGCTCCTCCACCCACTGCTGCCCCCACGCTTCGGCATATATGCTGAAGTATGTAACTGTGGTGGTGAAATCACCTCCGACAGCGCTGGAGCAGAGGCGGCTCTAGGCTTTGTGAGGCCTTAGGCAAAACTTCGACATGAGGCCCCACTGATGCCCTTGAACTATGCAGCAGGCTTCACCTTATTATAGGATATAGGCAATAAACAATTACACACGTGTTTAGTGGTAGATACTATTTGTCTAGAATTAGGAACTTGCATAAATGACAAAAAGTGCAGTTCACAAAGCAGAGTAGAACTGCCCTCAGGTTAGAAAGGTAAACAAATATATCTATAAAAGCAGCTCTATATCAATAGCAAAAAAATCAATACGAGAATAGGTAAATCAATATTTAGGAACACAACTGTAATCTAAACGTGTTTAAAGGAATAGCAGTTTCCTAATTGTTTTCGAGTGCACTCGAAAAAATGAGAGACGGTGGGGTCCCCCTTTTAAATGGCAACAACAAACTGTGCAGGGCCAGTGCAAGGATTTTTGTTTACTTATCCCTGGTCCAAGAAGTGACGTCATACAGGTGAGGGATGGCAGCTTGTCCAGTCAAGTGGCCCATTGAACCACCAAATCAGCTCATCCATGCCCACCTGTTTTTTCAATGCAGCCTCACCAGTGCCACCCCATCAGTGCCCATCAATGCAGACTCACCAGAGTTGTAGTTTCCTCTGCCCTGCTCGGGAGCTTGAGCACGGACTACAACTCCCAGAATGCAACAGCAGCCGGCTGGGCCGCCGGCCCAACTTCCTACAGAAGAAAAAAAAAAGGCAGCGGGCAGCGGCTGCCAGCTGTTTTCAACATAGATTAGAGTGGCCTAGGGGGCACTATGCCCCCCCGGCCAAGCCTGCCCCTGACGTCATACATGACACTTCCCGGTCTGTGTACAGGAGGGTGGCTGAGTGGACAAAGGTCTGCTGAGCTACGGCCGCCAATCCCAGTGCCACCCATCATGACAGCACCGGGCCCGCAGGTGGGACAGTGGCGCCCGGTAAACATGGTGAAGGGGGTTGCACATTGTGTCAGTGCTGGAAGTGATAGGCGGCTTCCCAGCCACTTGTAACACTTCCAGATGAAAGGCGACAGTCAGCTTTACTATAGTACACACACTCCGAGCTGCTATAGGGGCTGGGAGTGTGTAAAAAAAAAACAAAGAACATTCAGCACTGTAAAAATCAGAATCCCCAGCAAGTGGTTGAGGATTAGGATTTTACTGCCCCCCCTATCCTGGTGCCCTGAGGTGGCTGCTTAAGCCACCATATGGTGGTGCCGGCCATAGCCCTAGGGCCACTACAGTTATAGGGCAGTCTTTAGGCTCGGTTAACACCAGTGTGCTGTGCAACCTCACATGTGATTTGCACTACACTGCAGTGCAAATCACATGTGAAGTATGTGCTATGCGATTTCTGCCATACAGATAGTATTGCTGAATTTGCATCGCATTTGGACCAAGGTCATGCAGGACCCTTTTTTGGTCCACACCAGGATCGCATCGCATGGGTGTTCACACCCATGCGATCCGATTCATGTCTAAATTGACAGTTTACACAGCAATATGTGAACTGATCTGGAGGTGTTATTAACTTTGTATTGACACTTTCAGCGGTTTGCATAAGGCAGTGTGAACTGCCGGCGAGTCAGGTGTGATGCGGGTTCTCGCATCGCACCAGTGTGAACCGAGCCTAAGTGTTGGTTCACAATGCAGCGATGTGGGAACCCTGCAAATCCACTGCGGGTTCCCGCATCGTATGTCTCCCTGTGGCAGTTAACACTGCCCTATGCGAACTGCTTGGAGTGTCAATACAAAGTTAATGACACCCCCAAGTCAGTTTGCATATCGCAGTGTGAACTGCAAATTCGGACAGGAATCGGATCACATGGGTGTGAACACCCATGCGATCCGATTCTGCTGCAGATCAGAAAAGAGGTCCTGTGTGTTTGGTCCGAAGGTGATATGAATTCAGCCATACAATCTGTATGGCTGAAATCGCATAGAAGTCGCATGTGATTTGCACTGCAGTGTGGTACAAATCACATCCGATGTTGAACATCGCTGCAGTGTGAACTAGCACTAAGTGCTAAATCTTCATCTCTAATCGCTGGTGCATGTTGCAGCTGTGAATAGGGCCTGCGGGCAGTATTAGGGTCAAAGAATAACAGGGTGGGCAGTTCCTATAGATGACAGTAGATAATGGCCAACCAACCCTCTTACCAGACCCAGGGATACAGCAACACAATGGTTCCTCTGATCAGGAGTTAGCTCATTCTGGGTTGCCTGTGGCGACTCCGCTGGGTAGTGCCCACATCTGTATTCTGGAAATAACTTCATGCCTTTCTTCAGAAGGGATGGTGCTAGGCTGTGGGGATTTCTCTCTCTGATGGAGTCCTGGGTGCACTTCCCCAAAATTCTCCCGGGCTTCTGGATCTCTCTCCCTCTTCTTATGCTGGGGGCTGCAGTTTCTTCCCTTAGTTTTGTAATGTCCACCACTCGATACTACATTTCCCACAATCCTCCTCTCTGTTTCATTCTAGTGTTTTTTTCCCCCTTGTCCAATAAGAAGGAGGGGGAAGAAACATGAGTACAGTGCTGAGAGGAGGAGAGGGGGGGGGGAAGAGCCCGCAGCAGCTTCTCTCTCTCCACACAGACACAGCCGCTCCTCCGATCTTCTGCTGCTCTGCTCAACTCTGACAGGAGGAAGGAGGGGGGATGGGTAGGAAGCAGAGAGAGAGAGTCCTCCAGTCTTTTAGCGGCGGCTGGAGCGGGGGTGAAGGAGGTCTCCTCGGACCCGCTCCTGTCATTTGCCGGCGGCACATATCAGGCAAATTCGGCGATGGCGAGGCCCCTATGATGGCGAGGCCTGAGGCAATCGCCTAATTTGCCTAATTGGAGAGCCGCCTCTGCGCTGGAGTCACGGCTTTATATATCGTGGGAGCAAACGCTGTTGCTGTCAAGATAAATAAATCCGCGCTGCAACTGAATGGCGTACCTGCTAAGCAAATGATGGTTAACAAAAAAACAAAGTAACATTACAGTATAACAGTAATACTTACCATACCTGCAAAGCAAATACAAAAAAAACATAGTAAAAAATAAAACATTTAACGCAACCTGTGCCTACCTAAAATATATATATGTCGAAGAATGGGGGCATCCTCCCGCAAAAGGCAGGAGCAAATCGCTCCTCCACCCACTGCTGCCCCCACGCTTCGGCATATATGCTGAAGTATGTAACTGTGGTGGTGAAATCACCTCCGACAGCGCTGGAGTCACGGCTTTACATATCGTGGGAGCAAACGCTGTTGCTGTCAAGATAAATAAATCCGCTCTGCAGCTGAATGGCGTACCTGAAAACAAAAAAGTGGTTAACAATAAAAAAACAAAGTATAAAAAAATTGCATACCTATAAAGCAAACATGATAAAAACATAACAATAAAACATTTCAGTATAGAATACAATAAAAAAGAGCAGAACAATAGAGAGAGAATAGAGAGAGAGAACAATAAAACGACAACTATTTTTGGTTTTTTATTTTATATTTTTTTTGTATTTTTATTTTTTTATTTTTTTTTTATTTTATTTTTTTAACACTTTTTTTAGTAACTTTAACTTTTAACTGTAACTATACCAGGTTTGGGTCTCTCAAAATGCGATGGCATCTTGGGAGACCCTGTGTTAGTGTGCCTAGTCTGTGCAGTGCTGAACCCTACGCTAATACTCCACTAGTGTATGGTAGCGTTCAAAACATTCACCAATGCATAGACCAGGATTGTCAGGACAGGAGGGACAACAATACCGGGTGTCACGCCTAAATCCGCGCTTGCTGCAGACACAACATCTTTTTTGGGGGGCTCGTTGGGTAGGGGTACTCTGGAGGACATAAGGAAAATGCCTCCCATGCAGCCGGCTTACTGCATTTGGATTGGGAAGGTTAGGTGGAGCACCATCTGGAAACAGAAGGGCTCTGACGATCTCTTCCTGGAATTTAAGGAAGGATCCAGTCCATCCTGAAGCTCTGTATAGCACATGAGCATTCAGCAAAGCCAATTGAAATAAATAAACAGACATTTTTTTGTACCAGCGTCTGGCCTTACGGGCAACTAGGTACGGCGCCAACAACTGGTCGTTGAGGTCCACCCCTCCCATATTAAGGTTGTATTCGTGGACACAGAGGGGTTTCTCCACAACACCAGTCGCCGTAATAATTTGGGTCGTCGTGTCTGCATGAAGGGTGGTAAGAATGAAAACATTCTTATTGTCCCTCCACTTCATAGCGAGCAAATTATTATACTTCAAGCAGGCTCTCTCCCCCAGCCTAAGACGGGAATCTACAAGCCGCTGGGGAAAGCCCCAGCGATTAGATCGCACGGTGCCACATGCTCCAATCTGATGATCAAACAAGTGACTAAAAAGTGGCACGCTCATATAATAATTGTCCACGTACAAGTGGTACCCCTTTCCGAATAAGGGTGACACCAAGTCCCACACTATCTTGCCAGCGCTTCCTATGTAGTCAGGGCAGTTTGTCGGCTCTACGTGACTATCTTTGCCCTCGTAAACCATAAATCTACATGTATAGCCTGTGGCCCTGTCACAGAGCTTATACATCTTGACCCCGTATCTGGCACGCTTGCTGGGAAGGTACTGTTTGAATGACAAGCGGCCAGAAAATTTAATCAGGGACTCATCAACGCAGACAACTTGATGGGGAGTAAACAAGTCTGCAAAACACTGGTTGAAGTGGTTTACGAGGGGCCGAATTTTGTAGAGCCGATCGTATCCAGGGTCTCCACGAGGACGACAGAGTTCATTCTCGTTGAAGTGCATGAACCGCAAAATCTGCTCGTATCGTGCCCTGGCCATGGAGGCAGAGAACACGGGCATATGGTGAATTGGGTCAGTGGACCAATATGACCGCAACTCACTCTTTTTAGTTATGCCCATGTTGAGGGAAAGGCCCAGAAAGGTCTTAAATTCGGAGACTGTAATTGGTCTCCAATCTCTGGCAAGGGAGGACTGGGGATTAGCGGCGATGTGTTGACCAGCGTACAAATAGCTTTGGTCCACAATAGATCTATAGAGATCTTCGGTGAAAAACAGCGAATAAAAATCCAGTGGCGTAAAGTCAACTGTTTCCACCTGAATTCCGGGTTGGCCAGTGAAAGGGGGAAGTACGGGTGCTGCAGAAGTGGTGGGTACCCAATTCGGATTGGCGAATGCAGCAGGAAGGGCACTATGGGCACGACGGGCCTTTGTTCGTCTTCTTCTTGGTGGCAGCGGGACACTACTTGTGCTTGCCACCTCGCCAGCTTGAACTGCACTTATGGGACTCGCCACGTCACCAAGTGTTACTGCAGTGCTGGATGTACGACCAGGGTGTACTAGGCCGCTGGTGCTTGCCAGTTCACCAGAAGGAGTAGCGGCGCTAGTACTGCTCTGCTCCATACGAGAGCCCTGCGGTTCTTGCACTTCAAGGACAGAAGAAGTTCGGGGTCTGGTACGCCTGACCTTAGCAGGGACCACAACTCCGTCGTCAGAGCTATCTGTCATGGAGCCGCTGTCCTCTACAGGTTCGTATTCTGAGCCTGAACTTGACAGATGAGTGACTTCCTCTTCACTATCTGTCATGCTCAGAAACGTGTAGGCCTCTTCACTAGTGTACCTTCGATTTGCCATTTTGGGCTCTAAATTTAGGGGTACACTATTGAGACTCACAGGCAAAAAAGCTCCTGACTGTTAGCAACTGATTCAAAACGCTACCAAAAAACTGTTAGCGATCGCAGGGATCAGGCCTGACTCTGCGAACGCTGCAGTTATGTGTGCTTAGTGTTTTGTAAGTGTCAGTTATCGATCGATACTGCACTTGGGTGGGCTGGGCTGGGCCGAGGGGCAAAACGCAGGTGCTAGCAGGTATCTGGGCTGATCCCGCTAACACTGTGTTTATGGGAACCCTAAACTGCTGGGGAGTATAGATCTGATCGGATCAGATATCGATCCGTTCAGATACTATAGCACTAAGGGAGGCGTATGCTGCGTGCGTGGGTTTTAGCGGTACTGGCGCTAACCTGACGCTGCCTGGGGCGACGCAGACCTTATCAGATCCGAAAAACTTAACTTATATCACCGCCGGGCAATTAGGGGGTTAAACCTTTATAAGGTAATAAACGGCGGGTGCCCTAAAACTATAATAAACTATAATAAACTATAATAAACTATAATAAACTACAAAAAACAAACTAGCTAAGCAGCGTCACCCGTAACACTTATACGGTGATCGCTGGTGAAAGGGTTAACTAGGGGGCAATCAAGGGGTTAAAACCTTTAGCAGGTAGTATATGGGGGTCCCTGTCGCTATAAAACACTGACAGCGAACCTATATACTTACCTCCCTAACTAGCGTCACCTGTGTCACTAATACAGCGATCAGAAAAACGATCGCTTAGCGACACTGGCGACGGGGGGGTAATCAAGGGGTTAACTTTTATTAGGGGGGGTTAGGGGGGTACCCTGGACCTAAAGGGGGGTACCCTAGACCTAAAGGGGGCTAACCAAACTGCCCTAACACTTGTAACTGACACAAACTGACACCAATGCAAAAAAAAAAAAAAAAACTGCTATTGGTGTCAGAGTGACAGGGGGTACAGGGGGGTGATCGGGGGGTGACTGGGGGGTGAAAAGTGTGCCTGCGTGTTCTACTGTAAGTGTAGTGTTGGTGCACTTACTTGGATGTCTTCTCTCCTCTGCGCCGGAACGAAAAGACCGGCTCGAGGAGGGATGACATCACTTCCTTTCCCTCTGTTTACATTACAGAGGGAAAGGAAGCGTTTTCATTCGCCGGGAGCGATCGGGAGGGGGTGGCTAACAATGGATGGCCTCCCCCTCACCTCTCATCGCCCGCGAACGAGAACCGACCGCCTATGGCACCGGGGGGGGGTCCGATCGGACCCCCCACCCGCGGGAGGCAGATCACGTATGGGTACGTGATTCTGCCTGCCCGTGCCATTCTGCCGCAGTATATCTGCGTTAGGCGGTCGGCAAGTGGTTAAAACTTTTTTTTGCATTGATACATGTCCCCTGGGGCAGGACCCTGGTCCCCAAACACTTTTTATGACAATAACTTGCATATAAGCCTTTAAAATTAGCACTTTTGATTATTCATGTTCGTGTCCCATAGACTTTAAGGGTGTTCGCATGTTCGAACAAATTTTTTGCCTGTTCGCATATTCTGCTGCCAACTGAACCGGGGGGGTGTTCGGCTCATCCCTATTAGGAAGTATTGGTAAGTATTAGTGGATTTTTATTTGTATTAGTAAGTTGCTGGGGTGGTAAATACATAGTTCAAGTAGTATTAGACCCTCCGATTTTTTAAGCTTAACATATTGTGCACAATGAAATAAATATTCCCCAATAAATTTCCTATCCCAACACTTTCAGTTTACAACTTTCAATGCTGCTGGTTCCTGCTCTCTCTGTGCTGCTTCCCTGAACTTTCAATCTTCCTATAGTAAAGTGAGGCCAGCGCAGTCTCCAGCCAGTCTGTTACCTTGGAGGAGGGAGGAGCAGGAGAGTGCCTTGCCTTGCTGTCTTCCTTTTTGGAGATTTGCCTGGCAGTGTCCTCCTGCTGTCCTCTTCTTGCTCCCATGCCTCCTGAACACAATCCCCTTTTGTGTCTTGAAGAGGGGTCTCTACTGCACCCGAGCCCAGGCCTGAGTTCACCCCACCTCCCCAGACTAGGGGGTTACTCTCAAAGGCCTCCCACAGCTAACACTCCATCTTCAGCCTCCATCTGAACTACCCTCTCCCCAGCTGGGGTGACCCCGAGTATTTGAGGGGGCCTGCCCCCTACCATCCCATCTGTTGGGGATTGCCCATCACCCTCAGAATACTCCAGACAGCTCCACCTTACTTCCCCTCCCATTCTTCTAGAAATCTCCAGTGAGCTGCCAGCCAAGCCTGCACAGATTTACCTATCCTAACAAATCCCTGACTCTAGCACTCCAGCAACGCTAGGGGTGCCAGCTAAAATCCCTGAATGCAAGAGTGAATCAATAGCAAGCTGCAAGAGAAAGGAAACCTGGGGCAGCGGTCATGCTATCAGCTTAAAGGGGTTGTTGTAAACCTTCGTGTTTTTTCACCTTAATGCATCTTATTCATTAAGGTGAAAAAACTTGTGTCACTGACCAGCCCCCCAGCCCAGATTTCTGGTTTCGGTGTAAGGCCCCTTTGTGTCTCATCTATATACAAATATTGCTGGACTGCTTTATTTCGACGGACATCACTGTCATCACAAAAGCATTTCATTTCAGCTTGTTCCTTCTACCCTTTTTATAAAAAAAGTATATAGCTGTGGTTGTGCCATAATTGCATCAATATACTTTATTGATTTCCTTTGTAAGTGTATTATTACGCTTACTCATCACAGGCATATAATCTAATAAAACCAGAGTGTGCCCACATCGTTTCCTTTTCTTGTGCTTCCTGCTCTCAAGCAATTATTCAAGGACATAAAGCAGCAAAGTAAAACCAGCCTTTTAGTTTAAAGGAAACCTATGCAGAGAGAAGTATGTTAGCTATTCTCGTTGACCTGAGCTTCTGAAAATGCTAGATTCCTGGCAGTCCTGCTAATGCACTGGCTCCTCTGGTGTCTTGCAGTCCTGACAGGAGCCCTAATTTTGGCACATTTCCTCTAGTTCTGAGAAATGTACGGTATGTCCTACCCTCTGATAGGCTAAAGAGGCTATCAATATGAGGCAGCTTTGTCACCTTTTATGGGGAAATACCAGCTTATGGTGTCTTTTTATTAATAACTTTGGTGGCAAGTCCCAATTTTACCAGCCAGTTGGAAACCCTAATAAAAGGAATGGAACCTACACCACATTCCTGCTACTAGAGAGAATTAACTAATTAGCATTCCACAGGGTACATGTGGCTACAAAATCTTCTGGGGAAGGTGAGCAACACTGCTGTGGGTTGTTGCAGAAAGTAGATGTCCTCACAGAAGGAAGATGTACTGCTTGGGGTAGATGTTCTGCAGAGATGGGACGTACCATTGCAGGAGATGTAACGTGCAAACAGAAGTCACTAAGAGGGGCATGGGAAGCAAGTGTGTGTACCTACAGGGACACCAATATTTTACTGTGGGGCTCAGTGATTTGTCGTTGCATTTCTGCAATGACTATCACAAAAATTGACCTGGAACAACGATGTACATTAAATGTTCTGATTTGTTCTATATGGCTCCATGCACACTGTACGTTAAAATAACGTTATAAAAACGGCAGTATCTTTGCAGTGAGTCTTTCAACGTTTTTTAACATTTTTGCAATATCGTTTATTAGCGTTTTATTGGGGGTTTTTTTACATTTTTTTTTCAATGGATCAAAAACGTTAAAGAACGCTGGTGAGCCGCGTTTATCGAAGTTTATCAGCGTTTATGAGCGTTTGCCATTTTTTGTGGTCAAAAAAATTACTCCTGAACGCAATTGTATGGCGTTCAGAAAACAGCCCATAAACTCCACTGCTGATAAACATCCAAAAACATCCATGTGTGCATGGACACATAGGATAACATAGAGGGGAGTTTATGGCCTGTTAAAAAAAAACGCCCAAACTCCCAAAAATGGCCATTTATGAGCTTCAGTGTGCATTGAGCCTATGTGTTTTTCAATGGATCAAAAAGTTAAAGAACGCTGGCGAGCCAGAGCCACGTTTTTGAGCGTTTATCTAAGTTTATCAGCGTTTATGAGCGTTTGCCATTTTTTGTGATCAAAAAAATTACTCCTGAACGCAATTTTATGGCGTTCAGAAAACAGCCCATAAACTCCACTGCTGATAAACATCCAAAAACATCCATGTGTGCATGGACACATAGGATAACATAGAGGGGAGTTTATGGCCTGTTAAAAAAAAAACACGCCCAAACTTCCAAAAATGGCCATTTATGCGCTTCAGTGTGCATGGAGCCTATGTGTTTTGGGTCAGTACCTCTAAAGTATTTACACTAAAGACTAACTAGCAACTTTAGAAGATTAGCAATGGCAGCTTCCATATTCTCTATAGGCACGTTTCCTGGAAGGCATATAAAATGTGATTTCACTCTGTGATTGGTTACCATAAAGGCTCACTCACACTTGTGGACTTGGGCAAGACATGCTAAAAGTCTCACACTAACATGCATTGCCGCAGTACATGGCAATGCACTCACTCTATGTGTGGTGCAGTGAGGTGTCATCCATGGCCCTGCAAAACATGTACATAGACCAAGTGCATTGCCATGAGCTGTCATTCATTGTGAATTGCACTGCCATGGGGTGCAATTCATTGTGAATAGCACTGCACTGCACTGTATTGAGTGCAAAGCACAGCAGCGCACCGCAATGCACATACCATGTGTTTCAAAAAAAGTCCATAATTTTATATTTGCGCCTTATGTCTTAATATATCAAAAATTTCTGAATGTTTTTGGCACAAGCTCTACATATACCACTGGCATATGCAATAAGTAGTTATGATTTCTCCATTACATCATTTGAAATCAAACAAAAGGCAAACATTACAGCTTTTGTACAAAGTGACTCATATGACAATGACTCATAAGTGATAACCTATGAGCTGAGTAGGTGTAAATTACATTGATTCAGCTTCATTTCATTTTTATTTTCTACACCTTGCTATTTTCCTCAAGACCAGCTCTTGGAGCTCTAATTTATCCGCTGATACCAACAATGGGGCATAATTCCCCCCACTGACACCAAGGATGGGGCACAATTCCTCCCAATGACACCAACAATAGGGCCTAATGAAATCAATGATGGGGTACAATTCCTCCCAATGTCACCAACAATGGGGCCTGATGATGCCAATGATGGGGCACAATGCCTCCCAATGACACCAATCAAGAGGCAAAATTCCTCCCAGTGACACCGATGATGGGACACAATTCCCCCCAGTGACACAACGATGGGGCACAATTTCTCTCGCTGACACCAATGATGAGGCACAATTACTCCCACTGAAACAAACGATGGGGCACTATTCCTCCCACTTACGTTGGGACCTTTTCTACTCCCACTGGCCACAGCCTGGCCCCCCTAAAGTCTGAAAGACAATAAACTGGCCCTTTGTTTAGAGAGATTGGAGACCCCTGCGCTAAAGTATGACAAAGGTTGCACAGCAATGCATGTGGTGAGAGCCAGCAGTCATATCCTAAAACAGGGTCAGAGGAAGGCTGGTACTGGACTTCTGGAACCTGATAACCCACGTGTTCACATAAATTCAGGACCTTTAAAAAGATGAGGATACTGGCAGCTGTACGGATTTAGTTAGCATGGTAGCCAACCAAAAGATAGAGCCATCAAGCTGGTAAGTGTGAACCCTAAACATTAAACGCAACATTTGTATGTTTGATTGAAGTGCTACTTTAAAGGACATGTGTACTAGAAAAAAAAATGATAAACATTCTTTAGAAAGTGCTAGTTGTCTGGCTGTCATGCTTGAATATTGACTTTTGCACTTTCTCAAACCGAACCTGGAGCAAGAATGTGATTTGGGTGTTCTAACCTCACTCCATCTTTGGCTGCATGGTTGTTTTAGGTTAGCGATTCATATAGCAATTCATTTAGAGACATCTAGGCAACTAGCATTTTCAGATGACTATCAGCAATGGCTATTTCTACCCGTCTTATGACTGTTATATATATATATATATATATATATATATATATATATATATATATACAGTATCTCACAAAAGTGAGTACACCTCTCACATTTTTGTAAATATTTTATTATATCTTTTCATGTGACAACACTGAAGTAATGACACTTTGCTACAATGTAAAGTAGTGAGTGTACTGCTTGTATAACAGTGTAAATTTGCTGTCCCCTCAAAATAATGCAACACACAGCCATTAATGTCTAAACTGCTGGCAACAAAAGTGAGTACACCCCTAAGTGAAAATGTCAGAATTGGGCCCAAAGTGTCAATATTTTGTGTGGCCACCGTTATTTTGCAGCACTGCCTTAACCCTCTTGGGCATGGAGTTCACCAGAGCTTCACAGGTTGCCACAGCAGTCCTCTTCCACTCCTCCATGATGACATCACAGAGCTGGTGGATGTTAGAGACCTTGCATTCCTCCACCTTCTGTTTGAAGATGCCCCACAGATGCTCAATAGGGTTTAGGTCTGGAGACATGCTTGGCCAGTCCATCACCTTTACCCTCAGCTTCTTTAGAAAGGCAGGAGTCATCCTGGAGGTGTGTTTGGGGTCGTTATCATGTTGAAATACTGCCCTGCGGCCCAGTCCCTGAAGGGAGGGAATAATTCTCTGCCTCAGTATGTCACAGTACATGTTGGCACTCATGGTTCCCTCAATGAACTGTAGCTCCCCAGTGTCAGCAGCACTCATGCAGCCCCAGACCATGACACTCCCGCCACCATGCTTGACTGTAGGCAAGACACACTTGTCTTTGTACTCCTCACCTGGTTGGCGCCACACACGCTTTACATCATCAAAATAAGTTTATTTTGGTCTCATCAGACCACAGGACATGGTTCCAGTAATCCATGTCCTTAGTCTGCTTGTCTTCAGCAAACTGTTTGCAGGCTTTCTTGTGCATCATCTTTAGAAGATGACCACATCCATGCCTACCGATTTATTGCAGTGTGCGGCGTATGGTCTGAGCACTGACAGGCTGACCCCCCCCCCCCCACCCCTTAAACCTCTGCAGCAATGCTGGCAGCTCTCATACATCTATTTCCCAAAGACAATCTCTGGATATGATGCTGAGCATCTGCACTCAACTTCTTTGGTTGACCATGGCGAGGCCTGTTCTGAGTGGAACCTGTTCTGTTAAACCACTGTATGGTCTTGGCCACCGTGTTGCAGCTCAGTTTCAGGGTCTTAGTAATCCTCTTATAGCCTAGGCCATCTTTATGTAGAGCAACAATTCTTATGGTGAGATCCTCAGAGAATTCTTTGCCATGAGGTGCCATGTTGAACTTCCAGTGACCAGTATGAGAGAGTGAGAGCGATAACACCAAATTTAACACACCTGCTCCCCATTCACGCCTGGGACCTTGTAACTCTAATGAGTCACATGACACCAGGGAGGGAAAATTGCTAATTGGGCCCAATTTGGACATTTTCACTTAGGTCTGTACTCACTTTTGTTGCCAGCGGTTTAGACATTAATGGCTGTGTGTTGAATTAAAAAAATTAAATATTGTATTTTGAGGGGATAGCAAATTTACACTGTTTTACAAGCTCTACACTCACTACTTTACATTTCTTTCACTCATGGTTAGTGTTTGGCTGAACCCCCTTATTATCAAGCAACTGTGTTTACTCTTTTTAAATCATAATGACAACCAAAACTACCCAAATAACCCTGATCAAAAGTGGTGATTTTGGCCTGATAACATGCACACAAGTTGGCACAAAGGGGTTTGAATTTGCTTGCAAACAGTGTATGCATATGAAAGGTCAATGAGTTTCTGGACTCCTGACAGATCCTTGCTTCTTTCATTCAGTGCTGCACTGACGTTTCTGGATTCTGAGTCATGGGGAAAGCAAAAAATTGTCAAAGAATCTGCGGGAAAAGGTAGTTGAACTGTATAAAACAGGAAAGGGATATAAAAAGATATCCAAGAGATTGAGAATGCCAATCAGCAGTGTTCAAACTCTAATCAAGAAGTGGAAAATGAGGCTGTTGAAACCAAACCACGGTCAGGTAGACCAACTAAAATTTCAGCCACAACTGCCAGGAAAATTGTTCAGGATGAAAAGAAAACAAACAACTTCAGATGAAATACAAGACTCTCTGAAAATTTGTGGTGTGGCTGTTTCAAGATGCACAATAAGGAGGCACTTGAAGAAAGATAGGCTGCATGGTCGAGTCACTAGAAGAAAACTATTACTACGCAAATGTCACAAAGTATCTCCCAAGGCCTATGATGAAAGATACACCATTCCTACTATGCAACACGGAGGTGGATCGCTGATGTTTTGGGGATGTGTGAGCTACAAAGGCACAGGAAATTTTGTCAAAATTGATGGCAAGATGAATGCAGTATGTTATCAAAAAATACTGGAGGAACATTTGCATTCATCAGCCAGGAAGCTGTGCATGGGTCGTACTTGGACATTCCAACATGACAAGTATTCAAAACACAAGGCCAAGTCGACCTGTCATTGGCTACAGAAGAATAAAGTGAAGGTTCTGGAGTGGCCATATCAGTCTCCTGATCTCAATATCATTGAGCCACTCTGGGGAGATCTCAAACATGCAGTTCATGCAAGACAGCCAAGAATTTACAGGAACTGGAGGCTTTTTGCCATAAGGAATGGGCAGCTTTACCATCTGAGAAGATAAAGAGCCTCATCCACAAATACCATAAAAGACTCCAAGCTGTCATTCATGTTAAAGGGGGCAATACACGGTATTAAGAACTAGGGTATGTAAGCTTTTGATCAGGGTCATTTGGCTAGTTTCTGTTGTCATTATAATTTAAAAAGAGTAAACACAGTTGATTGATAATAAAGGGTTTCAGCCAAACACTAACTATGAATGAAAGGAAAGTTTTTGTGTTCTCATTCATATTCTCTGAAAAATGGCCAAGAAATCATAAATTCTGCCAGGGTATGTAAACTTATGAGCACAACTGTATATTTTATTATTATTTCAGGTACTTGTATAGCGCCATCAATTTATGCAGTGCTTTACATATATTATACATTGACATCAGTCCCTACCCTCAAGGAGCTTACAATCTAAGGTCCCTAACTCACATTCATACTTAGTAGGGCCAGTTTAGACAGAATCCAATTAACCTACCAGCATGTCTTTTGGAGTGAGGGAGGAAACCGAAGTACCCAGAGGAAACCCACGCAGGCACAGGGAGAACATGCAAACTCCAGGCAGGTGGTGTCATGGTTGAGATTTGAACCAGCGAACCTGTTTACTGCTAGGTAAAAGTGCTAACCACTACACCACCGTGCCACTTTGCCAGCATATATTCCTGATCTTGTGCTGTAGTGAACAACAGATAGAGAGTATGCTCCTGGCGCTGTCTATTTGTAATAAACTACACATGGCCATCAGGGTACTTTCAGAAGTGATCCTTAATGCTTCTAATGGCTTGCTGATGCAGAATTCTCAGATTGCTGACTAGCCATGTATAAAAATATAACAGTGAGAGTCTTCACTTATTCTGCTGAATCCAAATGCTTACTTTGCAGGAGAAAGCTGAACCTTTTTATCCTGGGAGTTTTCCAGCTGGCCTTTCTGAAGCCGGCCTTTAATATCATTGGTATGATTCTCACAGCTGATGGAGTATATAACGTGGATGATGTGAGTTGTTTATACTTTTCTAATTCTCAGTGGGAATATGGTGTAATTGTGCTTTAATGTTCTTTATAATGCAAATAGAATAAAAGTTGCTTAAAGCATACCTCCCAACGTTCTGAGATGGCAATGAGGGACACCTATCAGCAAAAGTATGCAGGCATAGGACACACTCCTTGACACGCCCCCTTAAAGGAGAATTGTACAAAAAAATATAAGATTGGTTAAACCCACAAGTGCTTTTTTACCACTACTATTCCTTTATATTGGCTTTTGGAATTTACAAATCAGATGAAAAGTGGGAAACACTTTTTGATAGATAAAAAGTGCATTTTATATATATCTATATAGATCAGACCAAAATGAGGGACAAATGAGGAGCAATGAGGGACAGAGGGACTTTGAGGGAATGGTCCCTCAAAATCAGGGACAGTTGGGAGGTATGGCTTAAAGTGACACTAAACCCCTTTTTTTTATTCTATTCAAGTGTAGGAAAGTCCCGGGCCCCTAAGGCCTAATGGTGACCTCCAGAGTTAGGGACAGCTGACATCTTTCTGCGTAGAGTGGGTTGCAAGGCATGGTGGGTGTAATACAAGATGAAATGTGTGCGCCAGACACTTTTAAAATGCAAAAAGAGATTTATTGTCTCTTGAACAGAACTGGGGGAGAGAGGGTTAGGGCCAGGACACCCTTAAGCAGATGCAATGATAATTAGCAGACTCCGAGACTTCTATAGAAAGACAGCTATACAGATGAATGCCTCCAGCTGAACACCACTTCTGTATAGGTAGGACCGCTATCTCCTATGGCAACAGTCTTGTAATAGTTACTAACGGTAGTATATTGAACTATTGACAACACAAACAGTTCTCTGTTTATTCCACAATCACTCACTGTGAATCTTTGCTCAATTAACTCCCAGTCTTTCACTAGACTTCAGATCCAATAGCCACTGGATCCCCTGAACTCTTTCACCGTTAGCACTCAGTATCTTCCTCAAGCGTCACCCCCCGCCGCTTCCCTGTTGCGTCCCTGGCTGATGAGAAGACTGCTCAGGTACTGACTTCAGATTATTCACAGTGGTCTCCGGTAACAAGATGGATGGTCTATTAGTGGCGACAGCTTCCCCTTCTACCTCCGACCACAGCTGGTTCCCATTCCGGCAGAACCGCTACTTCTGGTTGGACTGCAGGCCATCAGTCCCAACCTTACGCTGCTCTCCTGGATAGGCCTCAGACAGCCTAGCAGCCATATGCCCCCAGGATAGGTCTCAGGCTTCCGGCCTAGCAGCCCGGGGCAGTACAACACATGTCCACCCAGACAGCCATCCAGGTGGCACAGAACTCCAATCACCTGACTCCACCCAAATAAATAGGCTCTCCCAGCAGGCCAAGGGACTTAAAGAAACCCCTGCCAATTGGCTGAGATACCCCATTCATTCATAATCTGTCCTTGCTATGCCCTTGTCTTATCCAATGTTATCAGCTACCATGCCACCTAGTGACAGAAGAGAGAAGTGCAGCAATTCCAGAATTAGGGGGAAATCAATTGATATCCTAACAATTGGCCAAGGCAACTATCGCCTGGCAACTAAATTTTATAGCAACCCTGCCTAAACTTTAGGGTGCTTCATCCTCCCCCTGCATAGGAAAACTACACCTCTGGGTTTGCAGAAAAATAATTTGAACTCTCAAGCCTGAGAGTGAAGGTCCTGGCAAAAAACTGGGATGGTTGGGAAATAGGAAAGGAACAATAATAACAATACATGCAACATACACATATACATGAGCAAATGGCAGTTCACACAAGGGTAGATAAATAACAGACAGTATATACAATTTTACGTGTGGCTTGCCACCCAAACGGTTAAGGGAAAAAAAACAAACAGTAGCCTTATATCCTAACTATCTATTTAATATATACAATAGTGAGGGACATAAAAGGTTAGCATTGCTATTCACGTCGAATCACTGTCTCTCCTTGTCCAAGAAAGATGCAATGGGTGCAGGAATACCTGAAAGAGAAAAAAAATAGACAGCAAAGAAATGCATCCAATACCTATAATAACACAATGCAAATATGTACATAAGTGAATTGTGAGTAAATGTTGATTACCCTCAGCCGAGAGCAGCAAAGCAGCTGCTACACCCTTTGATATGTCTAAACTACAATGATTTCTATATCTAAACAAAAGTACAGGTGAGAATGGGTTCCATCCTCATCCGAGGGTGCCACCCCCTCTCATAACTATCCTACAGAAAAACTTCCCAGCATTTCCTATCAGATAAGTGCATAATGTGAAGAAGGGCTCACTCAGGCTGGCAGGGCTCACGCCACCTGGTGGCCAGTATATGAAAAACAATGACAGTTCATCATTCAAAGTGTATGCTGAGAACCTGCCCCTTTGCCACAGCTTATTCTACCTACCTAACTAAACACCCCAGTGTCTTTGAAGCCCCAAAGTCCATTAATTTCCACTCGAGGGAGAACAACATTTCCCAGCAGTTTCCCTTCTTCCCAGGGATAACTCTGGGGACAGGGGCATGGCTGCAATCAGACAACAAGCAGCCAGGCCATTGTGCAAGGGACTGCACTTCTTGACATAGATCCCCTAGCAGTGGTGATCTCAGATTGTCCACACAACAGCCAGGGACTGAGAACGAATTTCCTCATTGGTTGAAGAAACAAACACGCTGAATGTCAGATCAACATGTTATTTTTTTCAAGGGAGGCATACTGACAATTCCAAAACACTAGCCAGCATGACTCAAGTGGACACTTTCCTGTATCTGCCAGCAGCACACAGTTCAACACAGTCCCAGCAATACGGCCAACAGGAATGTCCCGCACTAGCAACACTTTCTGTACAAGAGGTGGAATGGCCTTCAGCATAGCGTCTTAATTTCACAAGGCACACATTTGTAATCCGTACAGTGTCAGTGAAAACCCAATTTAATAGCATTTACCAGTAGTACCTGGGGTCTGGTAACTTCAGGGTTTCTCCTTTGGCATTTACCGTAGTAATGGATTTATGGGGTAAATCCGCGCAGTGGTTGAACCTTTCCTGAAATATAGAGCTGCTGCCTCTACGAATACAATTCCACCAAGGTGGAGTGTATTAGAGATTGTGTGGAAAGCAAGAGTAGATATGGCGCTGCCCTAATGGAGTAAAAAATTTTTTTTATACTTGGTAAACAGCTATTCTGTGTATTTTTTGTGGGTCTTAGGTGATATTTGTGACTAATAACCCGTAAAGAGTAATTGGAATTCCTTGTGTGCCTGGAATGAATAAATGGTGGTCTCTTTGATTGCGTGAGTGATTTGGTCACAGTCTGTGATTATTACAAGGTTGTTACTTTCTGTCCCTTTGTAATATGGGTGAAATATCAAAATAAAGTGCGACAGTCTTAAGTTAATTATATACAAAATGACAACGTGCAATAAGTGCAAAAAAAGTGCTGAATTGCAATAAAGTGACTAGTGCTAGATTATACAGAAAAGTGACTTATGTGTATAAAACCAGTATTTGTTGGATAAGAAAATTTCCATTGGTTATATAAAAAAAGTTCTTTTTGGAATGATTCTGAGGGAATTCCCTCTCTGGTAAATGAATTGATATGGGAAGCTTCTTGTCCAGGTGCTGGCTGGTTAGTGGTGACTCAACAGCGTGCTCTTATTCTGCTTCCACTGACCTGATACACTTCCCCCTGCAGGGTTGCAGGCAGTCATAGTATTTGCCACTGTGTAGCATTCCTGGATGTCCCCGGTCCGTGCTTTTACATGTTGTTTACCGTTTACATGTGAAAGAAAGGAGGGATGCCCATAGTGTAAAACCGCATAGAGAGCTTTATTATAACTGGTAAATTATAGTACTCACATTTACAAGGCAAAAACGAGCATGAGAGAGAGCGTTATGAACAGCTTGTCTGGAGGTGCTGCAAGACGTCCGTAAGTCCCGCCCTTCGCGCATTTCATCATCAGACTTCTACTGGGCAGCGCCATTACTACTCTTGTTTTCTACTCCATTAGGGCAGCGCCATATCTACTCTTGCTTTCCACACAATTTACCGTAGTAATGTAATGGTGAATGTCTTTTTTTTTTTACAAGAAAATGGTGAATGTCTTTAATGTTTGGACTGCGAACAATCACATGGTCTGGGTTAAACTTGTGACCATAGCCCCAAGTTTGTAACACTGAAGTGTACCTCTCAACTATCTTGGGTGACAACTTTTGGAAATTCACCTGCAAAGGGATCCGAAGGAAACTCAGCACAGCTTCATCTACCCATTGGGTTTCCTGGAGCTGGATCTCTTCCTCTAGATGGGCCGTATGTAGGGATACAGATAACCATACTCCTCAGCCAGTTTCTTAATAATTATACACTGTGTCTTGGACAGCCTAGGCAGTGTTTTAGGGTCTCCATACCCGGCTAGGACCCAGGCATCTGGTGCACGTTGACCTGGGTATCCGGCAACAATATCTGGCTTGTGGATCTTCACTCAATAAACTCCCACTCTTTCACTAGACTTCAGATCCAATAACCACTGGATCCCCTGAATTCTTTCACTGTTAGCACTCAGTATCTTCCTCAAGCGTCACCCCCACTTCCCTGATCGGTCCCTGGCTTGGCACTCACAGATACTCTTCAAGCGTCACCCCTGCTGACCCGCTAGGTCCCTGGCTTGGCACCCACTGATGCTCCGCAAGCGTCACCTCTGCTGTCCCGCTGGGTCCCTGGCTTGGCACACACTGAAGATTTCCCACTTCTTTACTGTCCCCGGCTGATGAGAAGACTGCTCAGGTACTGACTTGGATGGATGGTCCCTTAGTGACAACAGCTTCCCCTTCTACCTCTGACCACAGCTGCACTTCTACACGCTACACTGCTCTCCTGCTTCTGGATTGGCCAGACAGCCTAGAAGCCAGATGCCCCCCGGGATAGGCCTCAGGCTTCCGGCCTAGCAGCCTGAGGCAGGACAACACACGTCCACACAGACAGCCATCCAGGTGGCACAGAACTCTGATCACCTGACTCCACCCAAATAAATAGGCTCTCCCAGCAGGCCAAGGGACTTAAAGAAACCCCCGCCAATGGCTGAGACACCTGAGCTATGAGTAAGCACTCAGTTTCGAGTGTAAAACGCGTCAGCTGATCCTGTACATTCTGCATGATTGTCTTGTACTTTTGATGGTCCTATCTCTACAATAAAGACAAGTTTTCTACTTTATCCAGTGTGCGGCATCCAGATCTTTCTATCCAATACCTAATGGCTGAGACACATCATTCATTCATAATCTGTCCTTGCTATGCCCTTGTCTTATCCAATGTTACCAGCTACCATCCCACCTAGTGACAGAAGAGAGAAGTGCAGCAATTCCAAAATTAGGGAAAAATCAATTGATCTCCTAAGAATTGGCCAAGGCAACTATTGCCTGGCAACTAAATTTGATAGCAACTCTGCCTAAAATTCAGGGTGCTACATAAGTATGCCTTCTTAACTTACAAAATACAATCCATTGCTCTCAGCCTCCTCCAAATCCCCAAATTTCTCTCAATTTTGAGAAAAAAATTTGCTGCTGTAATCTGACATCTTGTAAGAGGGTGGCTACATTCATTCTCCACAGTACCACTGTATGTAGGAAGGTAGCCACACTCCCCTGCTTGCTTCTGAGATTGACTAGGGACTATGGGGTGTGTAGTGTACATAGAGCAGTGCACATGACCGCAGCTAATGTGTACTACTCATTCCAAAAAAACGGAAATGAGGGGGGTCAGGAGGAATTTAGGGGCTCACAGAGGATATTACACAAAGACAAAAAACACAGTAAGAAACAATTTCATGATAAATAGATTACAGGGCCATTAAATACTGGATGTACACTATATAGATTTCTTTATGGAGAGTAAAGTGATTGTAAAGGGACATTTGTTACTTTTTAAAAATAACAGACATGTTATACTGACCTGCTCTGTGCAGTGGTTTTGCACAGAGCAACCTAGATCCTCCTCTTCTTATCTCTCCCCCCCCCGAATGCACCCATAGCAAGCCTCTTGCCGCAAGCACTGCCACTGCTATCAGAAGCCCTTATATTGCGCATCAAAAGACAATAACATTGGTACGTAGATTTACCCAGTGCCTGATATCTGTTTAGTAAGTCATGAAGCATGTGTCCTTTATTTGTGCTGAAGCTTAAAGAAAACCTGTAATCTGGAAGCTGTGCCCAAAATAAGCAAAAATAAGGCAAAGGAATATTCACCAGTATTATCTGTAGGCAGTAAATCGTTTCCCCACTACTGACTTACCATAACCTATTCTGTACTGTGACTGTTTGCAGACGTGACCATCTTGGTGGAGGCAGAGCTTTGCCTCCTCTCTCCAAGGAAAACCAAGAGTAGCACAATAGGGATATCAGCAATCATTTAAAATTAATTCCAGATCTGGTGAGACAAGCAATTAGAGGCACAATGCCTTAGATCTCACTGCAGCTATATATTTATGGGGCTATAGGCACAGTCACAATCCAGGAAGTGCACGGCTAGCTTTAAGGAGCAATTTAGGAGAAAAAGTACGATTTTTTTAGGGTGCTCAAAAAATTTTAATCAATGTTATATTTCAATTAATATTTCTAGATGTTCCCTATAACATAGCAAATCTTCTGCATGAGGGGTAGGAAGAGATGGAGCACCAGAAACATTGAGTACTTTTCAATTGCAGCATTTGTTTAGCGGTCTCAGTATCTCTATTCAGTCTTGAATCTTCAAGCGGGTGCCTGTAGCAAACTCCCAAAGGCTGCTAACAAGGAAAAAACAAGATCAGCCCTGAAATGCTCCAGGTCAGGAGGGTAGCATGGGATCTTTGGAGCTTAAACATTGCTGAACACCAAACTAGGAAACATTTCCAATTCTCTTTGCTGTCAGCATTAGGTAACTGTATTTTATATACGTGAAAATGTCCAAATCGGGCCCAATTAGCCATTTTCCCTCCCGGTGTCATGTGACTCGTTCGTGTTACAAGGTCTCAGGTGTAAATGGGGAGCAGGTGTGTTAAATTTGATGTTATTGATCGCACTCTCTCATACTGGTCACTGGAAGTTCAACATGGCATCTCATGGCAAAGAACTCTCTGAGGATCTGAAAAAAATAGGATTTTTGGCTTACCGTAAAATCCGTTTCTCTGAGTTCATTGACAGGCACAGCCTTCTTTATTCAGAACCATAGGGTTATATCGCCCCCTACAGGAGTCCTAGGTGATATACACCCCCTCTCTCCTACAGGCCTTCAGTTTTTTCTGCCTAGTCAGGAGTAAGGACCTAGTTCCCTGTTGGGATCTCTTGTCCTGGCAATTTTTATTTATTTTATTTTATTCATCTTGGAACTCCGGCGATCAGACTCTGTCTGGATCATTGGACGGATCGGCTTCAGGGGCTCCCGATACGGATCCAGTCAGACAATGCCACGGCGGTGGCCTATGTCAACCACCAGGCAGGAACGAGGAGTGTGTTAGCCGGCATGAAAGTAGCCGGCATTCTACCGGGGGGCAGAACGTTTTGTCCCAGCCATCTCCGGCGTTCACATTCCTGGGGTGGACAACTGGCAGGCCGATTACCTCAGTCGTCAAGTATTGGACCAAGGGGAGTGGTCCCTTCATCAGGAGAATTTTCAACAGATCTGCCTACGCTGGGGATCTCCAGAGGTAGATCTGATGGCATCCTGAATCAACAGGAAGGTGCAGAGGTTTGTGGCCATGTCTCGGGACCCCCTGGAGGATGCCTCAGACGCTCTGGTCGCTTCGTGGGGCCAGTATGGTCTGATCTACGCCTTTCCTCCTCTCAAGCTTCTGCCACGGCTGTTGCGCAGGATCAAGGCCGAAAGAATTCTGGTCATTCTGGTGGCCCCGGACTGGCCTCGTCGGTCCTGGTACGCCGACCTGGTGCGTCTGGTCGCAGATGCCCCCTGTAGCAATGAACAAAAAAGAAAAGAACTGTTGCTCTACATAAAGATGGCCTAGGCTATAAGAAGGTTGTCAAGACCCTGAAACTGAGCTGCAGCATGGTGGCCAAGACCATACAGCGGTTTAACAGGACAGGTTCCACACAGAACAGGCCTCACCATGGTCGACCAAAGAACTTGAGTGCACATGATCAGCGTCATATCCAGCATCATATCATGACTAATTGGGCCCAATTTGCACATTTTCACTTAGGGGTATACTCACTTTTGTTGCCAGCGATTTAGACATTAATGGCTGTGTGTTGAGTTATTTTGAGGGGACAGCAAATTTACACCGTTATACAAGTTATATGCTCACCACTTTACATTGTAGCAAAGTGTAATTTCTTCAGTGTTGTCACATGAAAAGATATAATAAAATATTTACAAAAATGTGAGGGGTGTACTCGCTTTTGTGAGATACTGTATATATATATATATATATATATATATATATATATATATATATATATATATACGTTTCCGACAGTTACATTAATTTGATGCAAGTTCTGACAATTGTCTATGACTGGCCATAGGGCACACCGGGCATTTGCTCAGTGAGCCAGGGCCGCATTTCCTAACAAGAGCTGGCTAATGTGACAGAGAGCTCCAGAGGGTGAGAACCGCAGTATAAAATATGTGATTATATTGCATATATCATGCACCTGGCTCTCACTCGCAGGTATTTGTCTGCTGCAAGCCATGTGGGCCTCTATGGAGTGACACTGACTGAGCAGGACTCTTTAAGTCCCACTGGACCAGTCCTCCCTTCGGCCTCACCAAAAGATGTCAGTGCTCAGTGGTAGCTGCCTGAAAAAGCCCTGCGGAGGAAGACAAAATCTGTTACGCGATGTGCATAGCCAGATTCTTTTTTCCATGTCGGTTCTAGTGCGAGCCTCCAGGGAGGGACTGTGACAGCTTACTGTGCTTGCGTAGTCCCCCCGCAGCAATGTGCCACCACCTCTTGTAGCGCTCAATAGAGATGCTGGCACTCAGTAGAGGATTCTGGCGTTAAAGGGGCTGTAAACCCTCGCATTTGTTATTTTTAAATAACAAACATATCATTCTTACCTCTACTGTGCAGTCCGTTTTGCACAGAGTGGCCCCGATCCACCTCTTCTGGGTCCCCCTGTGGCTCTATCAGCTCCTCCCTGCATTGGGAAACCACCTAGGAGAAGCGCTCTCCTTGGGGGTTACCTTGCGAACGCGCTCCTGAGTCTGGCTTTTTCGTCCATAGACACAGAATACCGGACTCGGTCCCGCCCCCCGGCGCCCACGTCATTGGATTTGATGGACAGCAGTGGGAGCCAATGGCTGACCTGCTATCAATCTATCGAATCAAAAGCCGAGACCCCGGCTAGAGAGGTAGAACACATCTCCGCCGTGGAAACGAATGGGCTCAGGTGAGTAAAATGGGGGGCTGGGGGGCTGGTCAGTGTCAGAAGTTTTTTCACCTTAATGCATAGGATGCATTAAGGTGAAAAAACAACCCCTTTAAGGGAGTTACAGTAGGCTGGTAGCCTGTTTTAATCAACAGCGTTGCAAAAACCAGTGAACTTCTAAAAAACTTCCTGAATCCAGAGTACAGTTATTTTGTCAATTATTTTTTTTTATATATTTTGCTATTTGTTATTGTTTTGAATTGTTAATTAATGATTAGCACTTATATTGCATTCACTCTTTCATTTATTATCATATGTTTAAATAACTCTAAATGCTTGATAAATTACAGTGACTGAAGCAGGCTAAATATAATTAAAAGACATAGAGAAACCGGTTGTCATTATTTGTTATTTGATTTAAAAAAAATAAATAAAAGGCTGCTCAGTCTAAAATGACCAGGCCTATTTCTTGTCCCAGTCTTGTCTATGACGCTCTTAAGCCAGGCATAGAGGGTTCGAATCTCGGCCAGTCCAGCTGGCCTAGATTCAATCCATCTATGAGCAGGCTGATTGTACTGAAGTTAATACATCTAATGACTTCCTGTAAGTAGAAACCAGCATGTCGGATTTCTAGCATGCAATTATTGCCAGTGGCAATTCAGCGGATTACCCATCCTGCTGCATACCGTAGTTATACTATGCTTGTAGTGATGCTGTGTATTGCCAGTTATCTTCTTCATTCCTAGTATTCATTTTTTACCATTGAAAAAGGCATAATGACCTGTCATGTTGTTTAGACAATTGCACTCCTCTGGTACATGTTTAACTTTTCTAAAATCTGCATATACTGGTCAAGAAACTTGGTCTAAGAAGTATCAGTTTTATATGTGTAGCAATAACTCTCCGTGGAGCTGCTGGTTTAATCAGGCTGTTACCTTCACTCTCGATACCTCTGTTTCACCGGCACCGGGTCTAGGGTTCTGTTGAGTTTACCTCTACACGATACAAGCACCAACACTTGAGTACGTTTTCAATGCTTTATTGAACCAAATAATGAAGGAAGTAGCAGGAAAGAGGCAGGAGGAAAACTGCAGGGAAGCTCAAATACCTTTCTTTAAGATTCTTTAGAACGTCCTTTAAAGTTGAATATTGTAATTGAATGCGATCCCCTTGTGGGACATGATCCTTGCTCACCTGGATAGGCCTCTCTCACTTGCCTAGCAGCCAGTACGTAGCACGAACAAAAGTCTCTGCCACAGAATTGCTTGGAATAAACCCGTACGATCCTCTGCCACAGGATGCATTGGTTTGCGGTGAATGTCAGACACAGTACTTGGACCTCTAAGCCAACCCAGCAGTACTATGTAATAAGACTACTTCAGGATACGTCCTCCAACCGAGTCACCAGGCCCCTCTACAGACCAGCACTCTGGATGATCCTTCCATGAAGGGTCCTCCCCTGGGATCTCCTTGGTTGTCCAGATTCTTCACTCTGGATAAACAGCTCAGGACCATTCCTCTGCCGCTGTGGTAGGCCCCAGACAAGCTTCTGGGCCCACCCATGCGCCGCAGCGACGCGGGCCCCTGGAACAGGGGACCACGAGGTAGCGCTCTAACGCATACCTGACGGCCAGGAGGGCCAGCAGGTGGCTGTAAAACGACCCCTAAACATGGCGTCTCTCCCATAAATACCCTCTCCCAGAATGCAACTCGGAGGACCACCTCCACCGATTTGTCTCCGGGACAGAGGAGCACTTATACACTTTGACACGTTGCTTTTCCAACACCAGCTAAGGGTAACACCGACACCCACCGGCTCAGTGTGGAATCACACGCAACGTCAGCCAAGCTGGAACAGAGGCAAATCTAACTTCCTCTAACGAGCAATTCACTAAATTTACCTATCAGATGGTAGATCATAAATCTACCAGCGCTACATATGTTATTTTGTTCACTTGATTTGATTTCTCAGATCTCATTGAGGGCCCATTCATGCTGCCTGTATGCAAAATGTTCTGTTTTAGCATGGGGGCAACTGTCAGTTTTCGGCTGCTGCGAGTCACTGTGTAGGGACAGTGTGATGTGCGATTCAACACACCCAGTTTCCTTCTTTTTCTTTTAACTGTATTTGAAGTGCACAAAGTGATACCTTATTCATGTCTACCCACAGCAGCCCAGTGCATTGGGCTGCTATGCAATGACATGCAGTCCCTACCTGTGCACTGGGGTAAAATGTATTGTGGGTATTTTAGCTACAGACTACTGTCACATCTATGATTTCCTCTCTGCCATCTCATATTTAGTATTTTTAACTATAGACATGCTTTTAAAAAAATTATATTGTAGCTTTAAAGTGTTACTATGCCCAGGACCCTGTATTCACTATATCTGGTCTCTCACAGTACACAGAACATGGAAATGCAATGGTTTTAGTAAATATAAACTGCTAAATACCTTTTCTCATCAGCAGTATATAGTAGCCCTAAGTCCTGTGACTTCTATCAGTGTCTGGTTAAAGCTTGTAGGAGAAGTTTTCATTCTCCCATGATTGTCCTATGAGGCTGCATGACCCCTGACCCTATGCCTGGACAGTGCTGATTGGCCCTGTGTTGATCACATGCAGCCTCCCAAGAAAAGAAAAAAATCTAGAAATACACACCAAACTGAGCATGTGCAGAGTGCCTTCAAGGCTCTGTACTATAAGGAGATAGATTGGGGGACAGTGGAGGAAAATGAGGGTCTGAGAAGACAGGATCAAACAGCCTTTTGACATAATGCACAGGATTAACTCCTTAGGTTCCACAGTGAGTATAACAAGCATGCTTTACTGCATCACAGATTGATTTTACTGTTGTGGGTTTAGTAACACTTTAACTGTTTTCGGTAAATTTATTTTAGGTTTTTTTTTTGTTTGTTTGTTTTAACTAGTGTTTTGGCAATGGAACACAATCAGACTTGGCAGCAAGAGAGCAGGGATTGGTGGGGCTTCGCACTGACCACGAAAGATACAGGCGCTCTTGCACAGTGCACCTGTATATTTGGTGTGATGACACAAAATTTAAACTGACTACAGTAGCTTGGATTGTCTGCCATGCTACCGTGGTCAGTTTACTTGTAGGAGGAGCAGCACAGGCAGGATCAACCAGGTATATTAGCGCATCGGCAGCGAGAAATACAGTGCAAACTTGAGAAATCGCATTTATTTAATTTAAAGAGACAGTGCAATGTTTTTTATTTTTGACTTTACAAACACTTTACCGTGTACATTTCTGTTTGAGTCACTGAGCTCTGTAAAACCCAGCCTTTTTTCTTTGTACGGGGGTAAGGAGAAATTGGAAATCATGTGAAAAGGAGACAAGAGCCCCACCTTATGGCTTCATATGAAATTACAAATTTTGTTTATATGAAATATTTCATGCACTGTATACCTAAGAAAGAAAAGAAAAATAATTAAGCACTTTTATTTTTGTTTTTAAGAAAATGTATATACATGTTTGAGCAAAAACTTTCCTTCGGTTGGCATCCCTTCCCAGATAGCAAATTTGTGGCAGTGTTGAATTGTAAATCTGGTAACTTGCGACATTTTTACTGGCAAGTTGCAGAGTACTTGAAGCTTCTGGTTGACACTTTTCCAATTTGTAGCAAATTTGCGTATCAAGTCTCTAGCTAAAGCAAAGTTGCAGTGGTGAGTCTACAGCAAGAGCTCTGCAAGTCTACAGCATGACAATTCAGCCACAGTGACCCCTGTGGTGGGATGACTATTGCACAATATAACTGAACCAGAACTTGCAGCAAACTTGCAGAATGTTTGCAAAGAAAGTTGATCTGGAGTCATGCAATGTGGACTTGCTGCAATTGTGCAACAAACTTGTGAAGACTGGCAAGTCTAGCAATAGCTTAGCAAGTCATTTTCAAACTTGCAACACAATTGCTTGCTATCTGGGTTATTACCTGTCACTGCAATGCATTTATAGCCTATGTGTCATTACTGATCGTGTGTATTCTATGTCTTGCAGAATTCAACTCGCAGCATTGCCTTTTGGATGAACATTATTCTTGGTTTCTGCACCGTTATAGCACTGTGGCCCATTGGAATACTTTTCAGAGAAGCCAAAGTTCACTTGGCAGAGAAGAGTATGGGGACAAAATTTGCAGTTTTTCAGGTAAAATTTACTCTCTCTTGATAAGTCCTTCTTCTATCATGGATTTCAAAAATGTTTTCTGTGATATTTCAGGTCCATTCACAGTCTTGATCATATGATGATAACATCACAGGGTTTCTGTTGTGCCTTTGTTTTCCAGACGCTTCTCATCCTCACCACTTTACAAACGTCAATCTTCAATATGTTGGGCAGTTACGGAGTTCTTCCTTGTGTTCCCCCCTATTCATATAAAGCCAGAGCTAGCAGTAAGTATCCATTTGGTCTCATAAATATTAAAAATTACATTAACCACTTTAGCCCCAGAATGATTTACCCTCTTCCTGACCAGAGTATTTTTTGCGATTCGGCACTGCGTCGCTTTATCTGACAATTGTGCGGTCGTGCAACGTTGTACCCAAACAAAATTGACGTAATTTTTTCCCCACAACTGGAGCTTCCTTTTGGTGGCATTTGATCACTTCTACGTTTTTTTATTTTTTGCGTTATAAACAAAAAAAAGAGCAACAATTTTGAAAAAAAAGCAATATTTTTTACTTTTTGCTATGATAAATATCCCCAAAAAATATATAAAAAAACACATTTTTTCCTCAGTTTAGGCCGATATGTATTCATCTACATATTTTTGGTAAAAAAAAAAATCGCAATAAGCGTATATTGATTGGTTTGCGCAAAAGTTATAGCGTCTACAAAATAGGGGATAGATTTATGGCATTTTTATTTTTTACTAGTAATGGCGGTGATCTGCGATTTTTATCGGGACTGCGACATTATGGAGGACACATCGGACACTTTTGACACTATTTTGGGACCATTGTCATTTATACAGCGATCAGTGCTATAAATAGCCACTGATTACTGTATAAATGACACTGGCAGGGAAAGGGTTAAACACTAGGGGGTGATCAAGTGGTTAAGTGTGTCCTACAGAGTGATTCTAAATGTGGGGGGGATGGGCTACCACTGACATGACAGCGATCACTGCTCCTGATGACAGGGAGCAGTATGTCCCTGTCATGTCACTAGGCAGAACAGGGAAATGCCTTGTTTACATAGGCATCCCCCCGTCTCACGATCATGGGCCGCTGGCGAACATCGAGTTCGTGGGACCCGCGGGCACGCTTCTGCGGCGTGCGGCACATGTGCGCGCCGTCTGTAAATTCAAAGGGACGTACAGGTACGCCCATTTGCCTGTATGAGCCATTATGCCGATGTATATGTGTGTGTGGTGGTCGGCAAGTCGTTAATAATTAACAAACATCTAGATCAGTGGTTCTCAACCTGGGGTCTGGACCCCCTCGGGGGGTCGAATGACGATTTGCCAGGGGTCACTGAATCCTGGGCTGTTCTTGAAGCCGGCTCCGCTCTCCCAGCCTTTTTGTGGTCGCCCAGCAGGGCTGTCCCTGGAGCCCCTGGCTGCCCACTCAGCCTCTTCGCAGCCACCCATTCAGTTCATGGCATGACTAGGGGGCAGAGACTAGAGGTCAGCTGACTGTTGAGGAATGTGAAGTGGGTGGGGCTGGAGGAGACCCTATCTCCTGATTTCGGCATAGGTGTCACTGCTAC
This sequence comes from Lithobates septentrionalis, assembly GCA_037952835.1. Lineage (NCBI taxonomy): Eukaryota > Metazoa > Chordata > Amphibia > Anura > Ranidae > Lithobates > Lithobates septentrionalis. The sequence goes on along the minus strand of JBBDGP010000561.1, from coordinate 3,877,536 downwards.
GAGACACCACAAAGTCAGAGACACAGTGAAGCCGGAGACACAGTGAGTAACACTACCTGTGATTAGAGTTGCCATTAAAAGTCCCTACTACAGTTCTCAGATCAGCAGATGACCTTAATCAAGAGCACCTAAGTTGGATGATAAGAACTCCCCCCAGCACTGCCACTCATCCCATCCCCCCCACCCCCACCAAGGAGTAAGAGAAGGAATAAAAATAGAGAATACATGGAAGGGAGAGGAAAAGAGGGGGAGGAACAAAGAAAAAGGGAGAGAAAGAATAAGAGAAAGAACAAGAAAGAGAGCTAGAGAGAAAGCTGGGGAAAAAAAGACATTAGGATAGAGGGGGATAAAAGGGAAAGAAAGAGGAACAAAGAGAGTGATACATCCTAAAATGTACCATAAGGAGTTTTAATACTGTACGAGTGGAAGGGACACAGGGAGTGCTAAATATCCACTGGTTAGGGGCGCAAATTACTTGTCTTGCCTTGGGCTGACAACCCACGTTACAAAAATAATTTTACTGTTAGGGGTCCCCACAACTTGGGAAATTTTATCAAGGGGGTCACTGCACTAGTAAGGTTGAGAACCACTGGTCTAGGTGATAATCATTCTTGTTATGATGTAAAGAGTCCTCATCTCCTGTATCTGCAAATTTTAAAGCAGAACTCCAGCTTTGTGAAAAATATTATGAAATTATATATTGATACCTCTAGAACGTTGTACGATTTTGTATTTACAGCACAGCTATGATCAGGATGTAAGCCATCATTAGGGCTTCATAACAACACAGGACTTCCAGCTATGTGACAGGAATCTTGCACAGCCTTTTCCTCTAATTGTCAGGGATGTTTTTCTTCTCCCCGTAGTCCAAGACACTATAGTGGTGATGTAACCACATTCACTGCGCTGATAATGGGCTGGATTCATTGTTTACAATTTGCAGAATCCTGGCCACTCAGGCCTACTGACCAACCTATTCTGGACTTTAACAGCATAGACTGAGATCTGTACTATTCTTTCAGGTTGGGTGCACACTATGTGAGGAGCGGCTCACAGCAGGGGTCCAGGTGCGTCCCTGTTCACTGTTTCAGGTCTAAATTAGACCAAAGAGGCACAGGACCCTTTTGCAGTGCGTTCGGCGGCCGCACTGGAGATGTGTGAACCGGCTCCATTGAGAGCCGGTCACAGTCTTCTGTCATGCAAATTGGATGCGCGGAAAACCCACATTCCAATACGCATAAGTGTGAACCCAGCCTCACTGTCCACAACATTGCCCAAGAAGACCCAGAAACCACAGGAGGCCCAGAGAATCATGGGAAATGTTGTTTTAGGAACTTGCATACCTAACAAATTGTAGTTCCTCCAGGTGAATAGTAATTTAAAAGACAACAGGAAAGGAGGAGTGATATGACATATCTACTAATATAGGATATATGGCGAAAGAAGCAAATATTTCAAAAATGAACAGTTTGGTTTGGTGGCAGTTCCCATGTATAATATGCTGGGGGGGGGGGGGGGATTTAAAGTATTTGTGAACCCTTACAGCCCAATCAGTTTAAAATAACAATGATAAGCAAAACGTTTGTCTTTAATTAGGATTGCTCCGATACCTGAAACCGATACCTTTGCGGTGTGATTTGAGCCAATACAAAATGAAAGGGCTCAAATCTCACAGCAAAGAATCATATGCGATATGAACAGGAATGCGGTCTAATTCCTGTCCGAATCACATGCAGTTTCCCCCACAGCTCCTGTGTGGACCCAGGCTTGTCACAGTGACTTCAGTCTGGGTTCACACAAGAGTGGGGCATGAAACGGCTTGTGATTTGGACAGGAATCGCAATGCATTCCTGTTCAAATTGCATGCAATTCTTTGCACTGCGGTTTGAGCCCATTTTGTATGGGCTTATACATGAAAACCTTTTTTCCTTTTTTGTAGAAGTGATCACATAATCTCTGTTGTCAGCTGCACAAGGGACTTGGAGGGGTAGGGTTGGAGAAACAGAAGCACACTGTGAATGGTTGTTCAGGGATTGGGGGAGCTGGAATGGCAGCACAAGTCTGATCATTGCAGGACAGGTAGGCTGTTCTCCCAGCACAGCTAGAAAACTGACCACACTAGAATGGATATGATCCCATGCCTAGAGTTTGAAATAGGAAAGCAAGGGGACTGGCAGGATCCCCAGGAATTTCGCACAAAGGAAGCAATACACAGAGAACAGGATATTTTTAAACACAGGTACATGGTACAGCAGGCACATATCAGGAATATGAAATGGTTGGGGTAACATAATCTTTAATTCTATATTTCTATAGCACTTTTCTCCCTGGGGACTCAAAGTATTTTATCTGCTGTTGGGGCAGACGGTGAGTCAGCCATCTTGAGTGTGCTTAGTAGAATATCATACTAGGGTTAATTTTATACAGGAGCCAATTAATCTACCAACATTTTTTTGGGGTGTGGGAGAAAACTCCATAAACTTCATAGAATCCCACTCAAGGACATGGAGAACATGCAAACTCCATGTAGATAGTGTTTTGACCAGGTCTTGAAGCGGGGATCCCAGCCCTGCAAGGCAAAAGTGATAACCACTCAAATCGTCGTCGTGAATTTTTAATGCACGTGTTCTGCAAGGGTACAAAGAAATCAGTCTTCTATGTGCCCTGTTTACACCACAACACTGGTATCACAGGCTGATTTTTCCTACCTATGGTGTGAACGAGTCCTTAAAGAAGACAGAAATGTAAGGGGAAATGGGATTTAGGCCTTGTTCACACCATATGTGCATAAAAATCGATGGACTAAACGCACAGATTTGACTTGCAGTTGCAAGTTAGAAAAATAGGATTTTTATAACAGCTTACCTGTAAAATCCTTTTCTTGGAGTACATCACGGGACACAAAGCCACAGTAATTACTGTATGGGTTATATGGCACCTTCAGGTGATGGACACTGGCACACCCTAGACAGGGAGTTCAATTCCCCATATAACCCCTCCCCTTACTGGGAATACCTCAGTTTTGTAGCAAAGCAATACACGTGTAACCAAAGAGGGAAGGGACCTCTGTGTCCCGTGATGTACTCCAAGAAAGGGATTTTACGGGTAAGCTGTTAAAAAAATCCTATTTTCTTTATCGTACATCACGGGACACAGAGCCACAGTAATTACTGTGTGGGATGTATGGGACCTACAATGGGGCAAAAAAGTATTTAGTCAGCCACCAATTGTGCAAGTAAAAAGATGAGAGAGACCTGTAATTGTCATCATAGGTATACCTCAACTATGAGAGACAAAATGTGGAAACAAATCCGGACAATCACATTGTCTGATTTTTGAAACAATTTATTTGCAAATTATGGTGAAAAATAAGTATTTGGTCAATATCAAAAGTTCATCTCAATACTTTGTTATATATCCTTGGTTGGTGTCAGTGTGACGGGGGGGGTGATTAGGGGGTGATCGGGGGGGATGGGGGGTAAAGGGGGGTGTAATGTGTGCCTGGCATGTTCTACTGTGTGTGTGTAGTGTTTGTGCACTCACATCGATGTCTTCTCTCCTCGGCGCCGGAACGGAAAATACCAAGCCGAAGAGAGATGACATCAGAGGAATGATCCCAATGGCTGGGAGCGATCGCGAGGGGGGGCCACGAATGGATGGCGTCCCCCTCACCTCCGATCGCCGGGGGACAAACGCCGACCCCCTCGGGCACCGGGGGGTCCGATCGGACCCCCGCCTGCGGGGTCCGATCGAACCCCCCGCCCGCGGGAGGCAGATCACGTACAGGTACGTGATTCTGCCTGCCCGTGCCATTCTGTCGACGTATATCATCGTGAGGCGGTCAGCAAGTGGTTAAAGAAGAAGATACAGGTCTGTGAGAGCCAGAAATCTTGCTTGTTTCTAGTTGACCAAATACTTATTTTCCACCATAATTTGCAAATAAATTCTTTAAAAAAATCAGACAATGTGATTGTCTGTATTTGTTTCCACATTTTGTCTCTCATAGTTGAGGTATACCTATGATGACATATACAGGCCTCTCATCTTTTTAAGTGGGAGAACTTTCACAATTGTTGGCTGACTAAATACTTTTTTGCCCCACTGTAAACTGCTACCAGCAGTACACTGCGCCCAAAGGCGATATCCTCATGCCTTCTTACATCCACCTGATAGAATATGGTGAATGTATGGACTGAAGACCAAGTTGCGGCCTTGCAGATTTGAGCCATGGAGGCTTGGTGATGCACTACCCACGAAGCACTAACAGCCCTGATGGAGTGCGCTTTGATTTGAAAAGGTGGAACTTTCCTCTTCAAACCATAAGCTTGAATAATTACCTGCCAAATCCATTTGGCAATAGTGGATTTCGATGCTGCCTGTCCTTTCCTAGGAACTTCAGGCAACACAAACAAAACATCTGTTTTGTGAACCTGAGCAGTCGCCTTCAATAGAGTTTGACTGCTCTCACTACAACCAAAGAACGTAGTGACTTTCTTCCTTAGAACAGGGTTCTGGAAAAAATGAAAGTAAAACAATATTCTGGTTTAGATGAAAACCTTGAAACCACCTTTGGCAGAAAGCTAGGATGAGGACGCAATACTACTTTATCCGTGTGAACGATTAAATATGGCTCTTTACAAGAAAGAGCTGCCAACTCTAAAACCCTTCTTGCAGAAGAAATGGCTACCAGAAAACTAGCTTCCTTGTCAAAAGGACTAAAGGAATATGTTGTATCGGCTCAAAATGCAGATAGAACTAAATTCAAGTCCCAAGGGTTCAGGGGTGCTCTAATTTACGTGGATTTAGCCACGTTACCCCCTGTATAAAGCTTCGGACCAAAGAATTGGAACCAAGCGGACGTTGAAACAATACCGATAAGACTGAGACTGATAGTACTCAAGGCCAGTTTCATCTCTAACCCCATCTGCAGAAAGGCAAGGCTTCTATCTATGACATACTTTCTAGGATGCCAACCCCTGGATTCACACCAGGAAACATATGCCTTCCAGACTCTATAATAAATGACTCCGGAAGCTGGCTTCCTTGCATTAATCAAAGTAGATATCACTAAGCCTGAAAGCCCACAATTCTTCAGAATGTGGGTTTCAACAGCCAAACCATTAAATTTAGCACTTGTAAAGTAGGATGGAACACTGGTTCCTACGAGAAGTGGTGGTAGGGTCCATGGGGCACCTACCACCACCTTTACCATTTCTGCATACCAAGATCTTCTGGGCCATGCTGGGGCCACAAGAACTATTGACTTCTTTCCCCGCTTGATCCTGTGAAGAAGTCGAGGTAGCAGCAGAATAAGAGGGAATGCATAAATCAGTGAGAACTGATCCCATGGGGTCACCAACGCATCTGTTCCGCATGCGAGTGGATCCCTTGTTCTTGACACAAAGTCGTTGACTTTGTTGTTGAACCTGGACGCAAACAGATCTACGTCCGGGATCCCCCATCTTTGGCATATAGCCAGGAAGATTTCGGGGTGAAGGCATCATTCACAACTGCTGCCGACTAGGTAGTCCGCCTGCCAGTTCTCTACTCCTGGAATGAAGATTGCTGAAATGCACGGCACATGCTTGTCTGCCCAGGTTAGGATCTGGTTTACCTCTGCCTGGGCTGCCTGACTTCTGGTGCCCCCCTGGTGATTGATATAAGCCACTGCCGCGGCATTGTCAGATTGAATCCTGACAGGAGAATTCCACAACCTGAATGTCCAGGCCCTTGGGGCTAGGTACTCTGCCTGAATCTCTAAGACGTTGATGGGCAAAGTCCTTTGGTTCTGGACCATTTCCCTTGGACCGAGGTCTCTTCCAGGACTGCTCCCCAACCTGAAAGGCTGGCATCTGTTGTTACCACCTTCCAGGTAACTGCTAAGAAAGATTTCCCCTTCTGCAGATTTTCGGGTATCCTCCACCAACTGAGGCACTTTTGGCGACAAACGTATTGGAAAATCTAGTGCTTGGATCCTCTTGTTTCAAGCCGACAGGATACTGTTTTGCAGCAGTCTCGAATGAAACTGAGCATAGGGAACTGCTTCGAATGAAGCCACCATCTTCCCCAACAACCTCATACAAAGGAGGATAGAAGGACCCTTCTCTGCCCTGACCCCCTGAACCAGCCACTTTATGGCACTTATTTTTGCCTGGGGTAAAAACACACTCTTCTGGGCTGTATCTATAATCAGACCCAAGTACTCTAATCTTCTTACTGGTTTTAAAAAACATTTCTCTAGGTTGAGAACCCAACCTAGGTATTCCAGGAAGTTGACTGTGGTGACCATGCTTTGGTCCAGGCGGGCTACCGACCGGTCTATCAAGAGCAGGTCGTCTAGGTATGCTATTATCGCTAAACCGAGGAGCAGTAGCTAGACCGAAAGGCAAAGCTACAAACTGAAAATTAAGTTTTTCAACTTCGAAACGCAGATATTTCTGGTGAGCAGGGAAATAGGTACATGCAGGTATACATCCTTGATGTCGATTGATGACAGAAGTTCTCCTCCTTGTAGGACGGAGACTACCGATCGGATTGATTCCATGCGAAAAGAGCGATTTTTCAGGAACTGGTTTAGATATTTCAGATCTAGAATGGGCCTGACATCTCTATTTGGTTTTGGCACCATGAAAAGGTTTGAACAAAACCCCAACCCCTGCTCTTCCATGGGGACCATCATGATCACTTTTTGTGACAAAAGTCGGTCTAACGCTAGAAAGAGAGACTTCTTTTTCTCTGGATCTTTGGGGACATTTGACCTGAGGAGACAGGAATTATCGAAACTCTAGTTTGTAACCTAGAGCTATTGTGGAGACCACCCATCTGTCTTGAAATTCTTCCTTCCAGACCCTTGAGAACTGCAGAAGTCTTTCCCCCACTCAAACGAGCGGGGGCGCCCCTTCATAAAGAGGCTTTAGCGTTTTGTCTTGTGGGTTTCCTCCCCCAGGATTTCTTTTGTCCCTGGGGTTGACCCCAAGGTTTACCTCTTGAACCTGACGGTGGAGGCCGTCGTGACTGCCTGGAGGCAGATGCCCCTGGCACTGGAGAAAGAGCCAGTTTAATGAGGGACGTTTACTCCTTTTCTTAACTGGCAAAAAAGTATCACGGACAGTACTCAATTTTCTCTCTTAACTGGCAAAATGGTACTTTTCCAACTTGATATTTTTTGGATATATTTGTCCAAATCATCCACAAACAGCTTTTCACCATGGAAAGGAAAACCAGCCAAGAGCTTTTTTCATGGCGCTTCAGCTGACCAACTTTTCAACCATAAGATTCTATGCATATGCTTCAACCCAAGCACAAAGCGAGAGGTTTGAAGAATAGAATCTCTGATTGCATCAATTGCAAAACACAAAGCTGCTGGCAGCTCAGCTAACTCCTGGGCCTGCTGTTCAGGGAAAACCTTGAGCACCTGTTTCAAATGGTCTCTCAAGGATTGACATACCCCAATTGCCGCCACTGCAGGTTGAGCCACTGAACCTGCCAAGGAAAAAATATCTTTTAACAGGAATTTCAATCTCTTATCAGTTGGATCCGTAAACATTTGCGCATTTTCAACCGGACAAGTCAAACTTTTATTCACAGAGGATATAGCAGCATCAATTGCTGTTATACTCCACATCCTAGTGAACTTTTCCTCCATAGGATAAAGTGTTGAAAACTTTAGGAGGGAAAAAATGCTTATCTAGGTGATCCCACTCAGAATATATAAGCTTTTCCAGCAATGAATGTACAGGAAAGGCACGCAAAACTTGAGGAGGTTTTAGTGAACCCAAACAGGAAGTGGGCTCTTCAACCGACTCAGTTATGGGTAGCTTAAATGTGGAGCGGACCATTTCAGTAAGAGAATGCACCAGCAACTTCTCAGCATGTGAAGCTGAAGAAGGTCCTTCCCCACTTGATTCCTCAGAAGAGGAGTCAGTCTCTCCATGGTCCCCTGAGGGGGATACATTTTTCCCCTCCCGCTGTTCCTCTGTTTGAGGATCCTGAGTGGTAGAAGGGGACCTAGTGCACTTTCTTTCACTCTGTGAAGATGCGAATAAAGTCGCTAACTTTTCCTCTAATCCACTGATAGTTGAGGAAAAAACCTCCTCAGTTACATAGACAGGGGCTGAAGTGTCGGAAGCAATTGCAGCCCCTGATGACCCTGGTGGCTCACTCTGACCAGCCTCCCTAGATCTTTCAGGGGGGGATTGTGATGCAGAGGGGGGGTTCTTACGGCCTGAGGGTGACCCTTTTGTGCCCTTATCTTTTGCGGTATTTGTACCATTCCCTCTGGCTATTGTGCTGAGCACAAACGCAAAGGTACAGCCAAGAAAATGCACCTACTGCTGAGCAATAGTCCAGCAACTGCCGCTGCTATTAAGCTCAGCCTGATGCAAAGTAAATGTGTCCTGGGATTGCCTGTGTCAACCAACACTCACATGCGACCCGTCTGCTCTGTGTCCCATTGTGCTACTGTGCTACCCATTCACACCTGAGACCTTGTAACACTAACGAGTTACATGACATCGGGGAGAGAAAATGGCTAATTGGGCCCAATTTGCACATTTTCACTTAGGGGTGTACTCACTTTTGTTGCCAGCAGTTTAGACATGAATGGCTGTGTGTTGAGTTATTTTGAGGGGACAGCAAATTCCCACTGTTAGGCTTGATTCACACAGGGGCAACATGATTTCAGCACGACTTTGCAAGGCGACTTCAACGCGGCTTCAACGCGACTTCAGCGCGACTTTAAGCAAATTACAACACGACTTCAAGTCGCCTCCAGGACAGGCGACTTTGGCTGTGGCCAATCACAGGATAATCAGCTCTCTGGGAGGGAGGGGTTTGCCTGGGCAAACTAAATTTTTTCCCTGTAAAGTCGCTTGACTGTAGATAGAGATCCGACTTGAAGGCGACTTCCATTGATTTCTATGGTACAGGTCGCCTACAAGTCGGATCCAAGTAGTACAGGGAGTACACTCTGAAGTCGGAGCGACTTCAGTAGTGTCAATTAAGAGGCTCTGATTCACGGTAATGTAAATCTCTTCTTGGGGCGACTTGGGGCGACTTGAGGGCTTACAAGTCGGATCCCAAGTCGTCCTAGTGTGAACCGAGCCTCATACAAGCTGTACACTCACTACTTTACATTGTAGCAAAGTGTCATTTCTTCAGTGTTATGACATGAAAAGATAAAATAAAATATTTACAAAAATGTGAGGGGTGTACTCACTTTTGTGAGATACTGCACATACAGTATCTCACAAAAGTGAGTACACCCCTCACATTTATGTGAATATTTTATTATATCTTTTCCTGTGACAACACTGAAGAAACGACACCTTGTTGTAAGTGGTCGCCCGTTCGCCGAATTTAGAACATTATGGGACGTTTGGGGGAAATTCGAGCGCCCACGGAACGCCCCATAATGTACTGCAAGACCGTGTGAGATTGCAGTGCATTGAGGACTGCTGATTGGCCAAAGCATACACCTGACCTGCATGCTTTGGCCAATTACGGCGTGCTCTACTGTGAGAGCCATGATTGGCCAAAGACAGGGTGCCTTTGGCCAATCATGGCTCAGGGGGCTGAGTCCACTCCCCACACTATGTAAAGCTGCTTACATAGCGGCCGTACATAGTGTAATGAATGAGAGCAGCAAAATTACATTTCTAAAGGAAAAAATGTAATTTAAAACTGCTTGCTGCTTTAATGTATTGCCGGATCCTGGCAATATACATAAAAATCATCGAAAAAAATGGGGCCCCCCCCCCACAAGTCCATTACCAGGCTCTTCAGGTCTGGTACGGATATTGAGGGGAACCCTGGACCAAGATTAAAAAAAAGAAATGGTGTGGAGGTCCCCCCCTAGAATCCATACCAGGCCCTTCAGGTCTGGTATGGATTTTAAGGGGAACCCTGCGCCAAAGTAAAAAAAAAATGGCGTGGGAGTCCCCCCAAAATCCAGACCCCTATTCGAGCATGCAACCTGGCAGGCCGGAGGAAAAGGGGGGGACAAGAGAGCGCCCCCCTCCTGAACTGTGCCAGGCCACATGCCCTCAACATGGGAAGGGTGCTTTGGGGTCCCCCCCAAAAAACACCTTGTCCCCATAGTGGGGACAAGGGCTTCTTCCCCGCAACCCTTGCCCGGTGGTTGTGGGGGTCTGCGGGCGGGGGGGCTTATCGGAATCTGGAAGCCCCCTTTAACAAGGGGACCCCCAGATCCAGCCTCCCTCTATGTGAATGGGTATCTGGTACATTGTACCCCTTACCCATTCACCAAAAAAGTGCCAAAAAAGTCAAAATGACAGGAGACAGTTTTGTACAAGTCCCTTATTAAAAAAAAAGTGTCCCGTGATGTCCATCCATCTTCAATCACAGTGCCAACAAACCCGAGAAAAAAACGGAAATACTATGCCTCCATGGGAGGCATCAAAAGAACAAACAGGTGAACCGCTCGAGGTAGTGTACTGAAAAAAACGCTCTCCTCAAAGTGGAAGCTAAGTGCAGGCTCAGCACGAGGAATATTGAAGAAATGGATTCTGGACAGCCGCACTCCGATAAAAGCCTTTTTTGTAATGAATAGTCAACGTTCATGTGACAACAGAAGCAAGACAAACAGCTGACGCATTTCACACCATCATTGTTGCTTAGTCATAGCAGTGTCACGTGACGTCAGAGGGGGGCGGGGTCACTCCGTTTACATCACCGAGTGGCATCGCCCTCAGCTATATATCAGCTGTCTTCGCGAAAAGGCTGCAGTCGCGCGGACGCCTCCCATCAAGGTGGAGTTTTTCCTGTTTTTTTTTCCAGTCGTCGGTGCTGTGATTGAAGATAGATTTACATCGCTGGACACTTTTTTTTTTAAATAAAGGAATTGTCAAAAAACTGTCTGCTGTCATTTTTACTTTTATGACACATTTTTGGTGAATGGGTAAAGGGTACAATTCACCGGACACCCATTCACATAGGGGGGGCCCCCTTGGTAAAGGGGGCTTCCAGATTCCGATAAACCCCCCCACCTGCAGACCCCCACAACCACCGGGCAAGGGTTGCGGAGAGGAGGACCTTGTCCCCATTAACATGGGGACAAGGTGTTTTGGGGGGACCCCCATGCACCCTCCCCATGTTGAGAGCATGTGGCCTGGTTTGGTCCAGGAGGGGGGGCGCTCTCTCGTCCCTCCTTTTCCTGCGGCCTGCCAGGTTGCGTGCTCGGATAAGGGTCTGGTATGGATTTTGGGGGGGGGACCCCACGCCATTTGTTTTTATATTTTGGCGCGCGGTTCCCCTTAAAATCCATACCAGACCTGAAGGGCCGTGTATGAATTTGGGGGGACCCCAATGTCATTTATTTTTAAATTTTGGTGCGAGGTTCCCCTAAAATCCATACCAGACCTGAAGGGCCTGGTATGGATTTTGGGGGGACTCCCACCAGACTTGAAGAGCCTGGTAATGGACTGGGGGGGGGCCCACACCATTTTTTTTCAATGATTTTTATCTATATTTATCTATATTGCCAGGATCCGACAATACATTACAGCCGCGAGCAGTTTTAAATGACATTTTTTCCTTTGGAAATGACATTTTGTTGTGGTGTGTTATGCACATGGGAACGATGCGCTACTTTACAGGCAGACTAAGGAGACCCCCCAGGCATGATATTTAAAGGAATATTTCATTTTTATTGTTTCCCTTTAAGCATTATTAAAATCACTGCTGCTGAAAAAACAGCCCTTTTTAAAACTTTTTTTTTGCATTGATACATGTCCCCTGGGGCAGGACCCGGGTCCCCAAACACTTTTTATGAGAATAACTTGCATATAAGCCTTTTAAATGAGCACTTTTGATTTCACATTCGTGTCCCATAGACTTGAACGGTGTTCGCATGTTCAGCTGCGAACCGAACCGAGGGGTGTTAAGCTCTTTCCTAGTCTTGGCAATCTTCTTATAGCTCATCTTATGTAGAGCAACAATTATTTTTTTTTAGATCCTCAGAGAGTCATTTGCCATGAAGTGCCATGTTGAACTTCCAGTGACCAGTATGAGAGAGTGAGAGCGATGACACCAAATTTAATATTTAAAATTTAACACACCTGCTCCCCATTCACACCTGAGACCTTGTAAAACTAACGAGTCACATGACACCGGGGAGGGAAATGGCCATTTGGGCCCAATTTGGACATTTTCACTTAGGGGTGTACTCACTTTTGTTGCCAACGGTTTAGACATTAAGGGCTGTGTGTTGAGTCATTTTGAGGGGACAGCAAATTTACACTGTTATACAAGCTATACACTCACTACTTTACATTGCAGCAAAGTGTCATTTCTTCAGTGTTGTCACATGAAAAGATATAAAATATTTACAAAAATGTGAGGGTTGTACTCACTTTTCTGAGATCCTGTATATGTACAGTATGTATATTTTTCCAACATTTTATTTGTTTTAATGAACAAATTACAACTCTGCTTTTGTTTGGGACATTTTTCTTAGAATCTTGATATATTTTCAGTTGCTATTTAGCAACCATATATACCAGTGTGATGAAAGCTTAAAGTATAACTAAAGACAAAACGTATTTTTTTAGTTTTGGATATCGTGGAGAGGGATTAGAACACCTGTCAGTTTTTATTGCTGTCTGTGCCCGTTATTATTATTATATAGGATTTATATTGCGCCAACAGTTTACGTAGCGCTTTACAACTTGAGGGTAGACAGTACAAATACAGTTAAGGAGATTCCCCCTCTCTATTTGTCCTGTTTACATAGGCGTGCCCATGGGGTGTGCCAGGTGTACCTGGGCACACCCTAATAACACTGTGCGATGCAGATTCCCCCTGCTCAACCCCCCCCCTCCTCTCCCATGGCAGCTGAGGCTATAGAGCAGGGATATGCAATTATCGGATCTCCAGCTGTTGCAGAATTACAAGTCCCATGAGGCATAGCAAGACTCTGACAGCCACAAGCATGACACCCAGAGGCATAATGGGACTTGTAGTTTTGCAACAGCTTGAGGTCCGCTAATTGCATATCCCTGCTATAGAGAAATGGACTGGGAGAATATATGTCCTCAGTCCCTTTTTCTGCTATTTCACCAAAGCACCCAATGGGGCTTCTAACAAATTAAATAATAAGAAAATACTGTAAAAAAATAAAAAAATAAAATGTAAACATTTTTAAAAAATAATACCAAAATAAAATGATAAAAATAAAAAAAACACCAATCTCTGTTCCACTGACACCAATCTGTGCCCTTACTGACAAAGTCGACCACCCCCATGATACTGTTAACTGCTCTATTGACTGACACCAGCCTCTGCCCTACTGACACGTCCACTGCTATGCTGACACTGTCCACTTTACTACTGTGCATGCGTGTAAGAGCTTTGGGATGCACACCCTAATGCAATAGGTTGCACACACCAATTGTATGCCTGTTTACCATTATTATTGAAAGTAAAAGAATCCCACATTTTGGGTTGCCCTCAGAAAAGTAATAGAGGGGAAATTTTCCACTGGGGACACTAGTTCTGGTGACCTGGGGGTCCCCAAGAGATTACCTTAATTTGCAGCGATTTCCTTTCGCTTCCTGTTTGGCTATGGGACAGGAAGTGAAGGTAAATCTCAATGGGACAAAGATGGCAAAAAATAAACCTTATGAGGGTTATAACCCTCCCTCACTCTATCCAAAATGAAAAAAAAAGCTTTGCCTATACTACTTTAAATCTTTCTGAAGCTTTGCCTCTACTTTAAATCTTTCTGAACTTTCACAAACACTGCGTTTAGTGTGTTTGCCCCAATGTGCTCTCTTTATCAGCTGCTACGTGATCACATGCCATCTATCTATATTAGAGCAGCCTGGATTTTCAGTTTATAATGTGTATTGGATAATTGCAAGGCCATAGGCTACTATTATTATCTATTTGATATGGGATGTTGTCCTACGGTTGGAATTTGCAGTGAAGCTAAAATAAATATGTATTTGTTTGGTAACAGCCTCATGAGAAGACAATTTTTTCACACATCTTTCAAGGATTTAAAACTTGGCAGGGATTCATTTTCACGTACGGTTTCTTCAATACCTTAGCTGCCTATCACATCCCATATTATGTATCTTATGTCCCATCAAATGTTTTGGTTTGTCTAGGTTTTCGCTGTAAATATTGCCCTCACTTCCAGTGTTGCTGAACATTGTCTCGGGAAAATCATCCCAACAAGTATATAGCCAGAACTGCAAAACTGTGAATTTGAAGGAGAATCCATTAATCTTAACAATTTCTTCTGAAACCTATTACCGCTAATCATGCAGAATTCAAGCCTTTTTTACATTTTTTAAAGCTCCAATGGAAAGGAAGGAGGTGGGAGGGAGCTTGGAACTTCTGAAATGCGTTGGATTCTTGATACAATACACCTAATCTTGAGGGACATCTTTAGAGTGGCATTCTTTTCCTTTTTCCTAAAATTACTTTTTTTTTTACAAGATCCCGCGGAGGCTGCTGTACTACAGCAAACTGCCAATGGAACAAATGTCATAACTAAAGCTGGCCATACATTCATACCTTCAACTATGTAGTGCAGGGGCCTGCCTGATTGCACACAAATTGAAAGTGTCTAGGTTTGACCTCATATTATACGGTTTTGGAAAATCTAAAAGAAAGTTGTATAATGTATACCCGGCTTGACACCCCTCAGTCTCACCATTTTTAAATAAAAGCGATGAGACAGAAGTTCTAATGCTTCCCCATTTTACTAAAAGTTTATAGAGGAATTTGTCCCCAATGGAAAGATTGATGGACTCGATGAACACCATGACTGAGACAGGAAGGGACACAGCAAATAAAACCTTTTCCACTCTATCAAAAGTAAAATGAATAATTAGGCTGGAGTTATAAGCCAACTCGTTTTCAAATGCTACTACCTCCTATGAAATCTTTACCGCAATAAGGAGAAACGTAAATCAATTAATGTCAGGAATATTACAATATGACTTGTTCTGAATATTCTATAATCGGTTCCAAATAATTTTCAAAGCAATTCTGAATGCATCTAGTTTGTTTTTGTAATCTGAACGTGTTATAATTTTGTTTTTCAGTGATGAACAGCCATTTGATCATCATAGAGACATTTCTGCTGACTGTCTTGGCACGCATTGCCTACAGGAAGAAGGATGATGTGGCTGGCTATACATCTAAGGCACTGCCTGTGTGAAGGGGCAATATTGCTGCATGTATTCAATGATGCACTGTACACAATTTGTGTGGATAGGTACACAAAATTTGGGCTTATTTTACAAAGAAGAGCAAAGTGCAGTGTACAAATTGTGCTCAGCCATGGAATGGTAGTTGTGAATGACTGATAAACTGGCACAGATTCATAAACCTTTTAGATAGATCTATAAAGATAGATTTTAAAGGCATTATATAGATATTTATGAGGCAAACCAAAAAGTCTGCAATCCTTCAAATTATGGAGAAATAAACTTTTTTAAAACATTATGCAAATGCTTAGTGTGGTTATCTTGATACATTCAACCTACTTGTGCTGCAAAGTGTGATTCTAAAGTACAACTGAAAATGAGAGATCTGGTATAACAATGCCCGTATTGTAAACTCAGCTGGTAATGGGCTCAGACTTGGGTACATTCTGACTGCCCAATGTTCGAATCTCGGCCGGTCCCTGCTGAACCGGCCGAGATTCCAACTGTCTATGGCCAGCTAATGGGCTTGTGATGAAAGACTTTGGGCTTGTGCCAATGGAAAAATGTGGTATGCTTTTAGGTGCAATTCACTTTTTAATGACAGGTGCAGTTCACCTTGGGTTGTACTCCTTATGACTAGCATCATCCTGCTTCAAACTTTTTCATTCTTATTGGCTTGTATGTACTGAGAGAACCTACTGTAGCTATTCTATTCAATTATTCTATGCGTTGAGCTTTAAAAGTGACAAATGGTTAGATACATGGCTAAACGTTAAATAAGAAAAAATACAAATACTAATAAACACATGCAGGTGTTAGGCCTGGTTCACACTGGTGCGACATACGCTCCGACTTTGGAAGCACATGTTGCATGACATGTACAAATCAATGGTTCCCTATTAGAGCCATCTTAACTGGTCAGACACAATAAGTCCGACTTTGAAAAACGTTCCTGCAATACTTTAGTCCGAGTTTGGTCTTTTTTCAGCCCATTCAATATTTATTGAAGTCAGATCAAAGTCGGATCCTTTTCCTAATCATCCGACATGATTACAGCAGCAGGAAAAGGAATTTATGTCACACTGGCATTGTTTTGATTGGTCAAAGGACAAGTCAAACTATCTCAAAGTCAGAGCAAAATCTTATCCTTTTCATTCAAGACGGATGGAAGTAGGACCGATGTCGCAGGGCAAAGTAGGATCACAGTCCTGTCGTAGCAGTGTGAACCCGGCCTTATACTGTATATACTGTGAATGAAAAATATCCAATGCTAGGTCCACTGTAAGGCAGTCCATATATTGTTTTTTTGGTTCAACCAGTGGGTTGAGCAAAAAACAAAACAAAACTGGTCCTATTCCCCATCCACACATTCGAGGTGGATGGAGGAATCCTCCCTGCTGAGCTATTTTACTCTGACAGTGTGGAGACCTCCCCACCATCAGAATACACTAACCAGCGCTACAGGTTATAGCCTGCGGCACCAACCAAGCGAGGAAATCCCGACAGGGACGCTGTACAGAAGTGGATCTGCAGATCAACCTCTGTACAACCACAGTGCCCACAAATAGATAGAAATTCAGACAATCCCTGCTGAACCAGCCAAATTTGATCTGTGTACTGTAGGAGTTAAAAACAAAAGTCAACACTAAATATTTTACTTCCATTTAATATCAAGACATCGCTCAACTTATATTCTTCAATAGCCTTCTGAAAAAAAAAAAAAAAAAAAAAAAGGAAGAACCACCAACTGCAAAGAATAAAAGCAAATAGTTGGTTGCTTAACCACTTGACAGCCGCGCTATAGCCGAATGACGGCTACAGCACGGACCTGAATTCCCGGGAGGCCGTCGTATAACGGTCTCCCCTGTGCACACGCCCTGCAGGGCGAGCGTGGAGCGCTCTATGATCACCGAGTCACTGAGACTCGGGTGATCACCGATCCGAGTAAGGGGCCGGTCCCGGCCCCTTACCATGTGATCAGCTGTCAGCCAATGAAAGCTGATCACATGATCAAAACAAAAGCTCTGTGATTGTTTTTTTTTTTCTCCTCACACTGACAGCGCGAGGAGAAAAAAAAGTGCCCACCAGTGCCACCTATCAATGTCCAAAGTCCACCCATCAATGCCCACCAGTGGTGCCAATCAGTGCCACCTAGCAGTGCTGCCTATCAGGGTAACCGATCAGTGCCCATTATTGCCACCCATCAGTGCCACCTATCGGTGCCCATCAGTGCCGCCTCATCAGCGTACATCAATGAAGGAGAAAACATACCTTTTTTAAAATTTTATAACAAAATATAAAAAAAGTAAATATTTTTTTTTTTAAATTTGGTCTTTTTACATTTTTTTTTAACAAAAAATAAAAACCGAAAAGGTGATCAAATACCACCAAAAGAAAGCTCTATTTGTGGGAAAAAAATTATAAAAATTTCATTTGGGTACAGTGTTGTATGTCCGCACAATTGTCATTCAAAGTGCGTCAGTGCTGAAAGCTGAAAATTGGTCTGGATAGGAGGGGGGTTTTAGTGCCCAGTAAGCAAGTGGTTAAATGAAACAGTAAAATATTGCCAATTATGTACTGCAGAAGTCTGCAGCCCTGTATTTATGCACTTCAGCTCTCATACTTTTATAGTCCTTATGTACCAGTGCAATTTTTAAATTTTCATTATGGCTGGTTTATTCTGTGATACCTTTGTCATTACTTAAATTAAAGTGGAGTTCCACCCAAAAATGGAACTTCCGCTGTCTGGATTCCTCCCCCCCTCCGATGTCAGATTTGGCACCTTTCAGGGGGGAGCAGATACAGGTATTTGCTCCCACTTCCAGCAAAAGATCCCCGCAGTATCCACAGCAATCTGTCCGGCCCCTCCTCTGCCCCCCCCCCTGCTGTCTTCTGGGAGACACACAGGTCCCAGAAAACAGCAGGGACCAGTGACGCAAAGCACGACTCGCGCATGCACAGTAGGGAACCAGGCTGTAAAGCTGCAATGCTTCACTTCATGATTTCCTTACTAGCAATCCCGGCACCTCCACCTGGAGCCGAGGGGATGGATCGGCTTCAGGGGAGGACATCGCGGGCGCCCTGGACAGATAAGTGTCCTTATTTTAAAGTCAGCAGCTGCAGTATTTGTGACCTAAGCTTTCTTTTGGCAATATGGTCTTGCAAATATATTTTAATTATTATTATTATAAAATGTTATCTTTTTTTTCTATGTGAATCTATAGACAAGAGGTATTTACATTTTTTTTCTATTTTGACTAGAGTTGGTTTAAAGAAAAGTAGTTTTACAGTAAATTATACATTTTACCCTGTTGCTGTAACACATGCAAGTGCATCTCAGAAAATTAGAATATCATCAAAAAAATTATTTATTTCAGTAATTTAATTCAAGAAGTGAAACTCCTATATTATATAGATTCATCACACACAGAGTGACATATTTCAAGCATTTCTTTCTTTTAATTTTGATGATTATGGCTTACAGTTAGTGAAAACCCAAAATTCTGTATCTCAGAAAATTCTAATACTACACAAGACCAATAAAAAGGATTTTTAATACAGAAATGTTGGCTTACTGAAAAGTATGTCCATGTACAATATAGTATGCACTCAATACTTGGTTGGTGCTACTTTTATATGAATTACTGGCATCAGTGCAGCGTGGCATGGAGACCATCAGCCTGTGGCACTGCTGAGGTGTTATGGAAGCCCAGGTTGCTTTGATAGCGGCCTTCAGCTCGTCTGCATTGTTTGGTTTGGTGTCTTTCATCTTTCTCTTGACAATACCCTCAGATTCTCTATGGGGTTTAGGTCAGACGAGTTTGCTGGCGAATCAAGCACAGTGATACCATGATCATTAAACCAGGTATTGGTACTTTTGGCAGTGTGGCCAGGTGCCAAGTCCTGCTGGAAAATGAAATCAGCATCTCCATAAATCTGATCAGCAGAGGGAAGCATGAAGTGCTCTAGAATTTCCTGGTAGAGGGCTGCTCTGACTTTGGACTTGATAAAACACATGGGGGCCAATACCAGCAGATGGCATGGCTCCCCAAATCATCACGGACGGTGGAAACTTCACACTGGACCTAATGCAACTTGGATTCTGTGCCTCTCCACTCTTCCTCCAGACTCTGAGACCTTGATTTCCAAATGAAATGCAAAATTTTCCACAGTCTGTGATGATTTGGCCAGCAAACTCGCCTGACCTAAACCCCATAAAGAATCTGTGGGGTATTGTCAAGAGGAAGATGAGAGGCACCAGACCCAACAATGCAGACAAACTGAAGGCCGCTATCAAAGCAACCTGGGCTTCCATAACACCTCAGCAGTGCCACAGGCTGATTGCCTCCATGCCACGCCGCATTGATGCAGTAATTCATGCAAAAGGACCCCCGACCAAGTATTGAGTGCATACTATACTGTACATGGACATACTTTTCAGTAAGCCAACATTTCTGTATTATAAATCCTTTTTTTATTGGTCTTATGTAATATTCTAATTTTCTGAGATACTGAATTTAGGGTTTTCATTAGCTGTAAGCCATGATTATCAAAATTAAAAAGAAAGAAAAGCTTGAAATATATCACTCTGTGTGTAATGCATCTATATAAATTAGGAGTTTCACTTTTTGAATTGAATTACTGGAATAAATTAATTTTTTGATGATATTATAATTTTATGAGATGCACCTGTATATGCAGGATCACAGTGATAGCCAATCACAGACTAACAGTGATCAGTAAAACCAGAACCTGTACGCTTTCTCCTTCTGAATGGCCACTGGCTGAGAGCGCTGATCGGCTGCTGGTTTTCCAGCATGCAGGGCCAGCTTCTGTTGGACAGACCGACATGCATCCATACCAGACCCTTAACCGAGCATGCAGCCTGGCAGGTCAGGAAAGGAGGGGGGGACAAGCGAGTGACCCCGCCCCGGTCCATACCAGGTCACATGGGTGGAAGGGGTGCTTTGTTGCAGGGGGGCTCTGTGCCCCCCCCCCCCTAAAGCATCCTATCCCCATGCTGGTGACCTTCCTGTAATTTCCCCAGATCCCGCTGATAGTTTTAAATCTAGTCACTGCAGGTATTTGCGTATTTTTTTTATCATATGCTCCATTTGAAATTCACCTGAAAGTGAATTATTCACCTCTAAAACTCAAGCAGAAATACTTTTATTTTCCAGTGGCAAGTCACATCAGTCTTAATCATTGCAATTCCAAATGGCAGTACTAAGATATACTGTACTTGTGCAACTAAGGCTTTGAGCTTGTGTCGATGGCATGAATTTGAAATCAGTTTGAAACGCTTCTGAAATCAATCCAAATTCATTGACAGGGACATTTAACCACCTTTTAACCACCTTTCCGACTTTGCATTCTTTTATGGGAATGAAAAACCCATTTGACATAAAGAAAAGCCTGTTGTCACAGGTTCTTATATCTACTTATTGGTACCATAGTTCTATCTATACCAAAACTCTTCCCCCCCCCCCCCCTTAAAATGTTATTAAACACAGGACCCTGTACTCACTATATCTGGACTCCCACAGTACACAGAACATGGAAATGCAATCATTTTAGTAAATATAAACTGCCAAATACCTTTTCTCATCAGCAGTATATAGCAGTCTTGTGACTTCTATCAGTACCTGGTTAAAGCTTGTGGGTAGAGTTTTCATACAGCACTGGCTGTCCTATCAGGACCCCCGACCCTCTGTCTGAACAGTGCTGATTGGCCCTGTGCTGATCGCATGCACTCCCTAAAGAAAAAAAAAAATCTCTCCAGCAACACACCAAACTGAGCATGTGCAGCCTGACTCCAGTAACTCTCTTATCCGGACATGTTTTGGGGACAATGCAAGAAGGGAAGGATCTGTGCATACAAGACCGAACAGCCTTTTTACACAATGCAGAGGATTAATCCCTTATGTTCCACAGTGAGTATAACATGCATGCTTTACTGCATATACAGACTGATTTTACTGTTGTAATACTTTAATGAAGAACAATTTTGAAAAGAAAAAAGTGAAATATCAGGTAAATGAAGCGTTCCTACCATACCTGATTGGTATAAATTAATAATTCTTTCTAATGAGCTAAGCCTGCAAAAGGCAATGATTACTATGGTTCATAAAATGTGATTTGGACCTCAGAAGTAATGTTAAAGTCATTGGTCATGCACCACAGGAGCAGCATATCCATAGAAATGGGCATGTCTTAAGATGGCTGTACATACCCCATTTCTATGCCTGTCCTTTAGTGCTTTGATGACAAGCAGATGTCTTTCTATCCATCGTTCCTGCTGGACTGGCAGTACCTTCATTTGTTCGATTATCTATTTTAGCTGCAGCAAAAATGTGTTTCAGAAACAGAAGAAATAAATGGAAAGCTTTTATGACAACAGGCACTTTTAATGAGAAATGGCTAAATTCCATGGGGTAATGTTTAAAACAGAAAGCATGTGACTGGTCACTACTCCCATAGCTCAGTAAAGTTTCATTTATGCCTTCACACTGACACATATAAAAACATTCTCCCTGTGCCACTTGACTTTGAAAACCTGTCCTCCAATAAAATCTTTTACAGTCCTGTGAAATGGGAGCTCGCAGCAGAAATGATGTTTAAGGTTCAAGTAATAAAAGGGTTATGATGAGGTGCAACAATCCCATGCGATAATACCTTCCTTCCAGAAAAACAGAAGACAAATCAAGAATGAAGAAAAATTTCGGACGTCTAGTTCATTAATAAGACAGACTGATTTCATTAAAAAAAAAAAAAAAAATGAAAACAAAATTATTATGGTTATTTGTAGGGAAGAAGCGAGCATCGTATTTAGCGCCACACTCTCTCGATCCTCTTCAGGTTTATGGGGTTTACAACAAGTCCAACCTCCTTTCTATGTGGCTCCTTTCCTGGCAATCAGACAATATGGAATCAGCAGCTGGTGGGAAGGATTGCACAAGAGGGAAAAGATAGCAATTTAGTCCTCTTCATCCTCACTGATGTCATAAGCATTGGCCGCAGATCGAGACCTTCTGCCTGGAGATGCAGGTGGGGAGGTTCTGGAGAAGGGCCAGCGGAAAGATGGGGAAGGAGAGCGTTCCCGCGCAGGACTGCTGCTTGGGCTTTGTTTAGGGCTGATGGCCTGAAGCATTCTCCCCTTGCCTTCCTTCAGCATGTGTTTCTGTAAAATAGAGAATTATGTTCAAATACTTGCCTTTTTATTATGCGGTTCTATTTAAAGCTGAACTCCAGGCACCCTTAAAGCAGAACTATACCTTCCTAACCTTTACAGTCACGGAAGCATGCCATCTTATCTTCTGTTTAATCTGCAGTTGCCATGGTGATGCACATGTGATCAGCAATGACACAAGCCATTTGATGGCTTGACAGTTGGATTGCAATCACAAACAACTCTCACAGTTATCATTCATGACATTCCTTGAATGTAACTGTTGTGGTAACAGTTAAATTGATGGGTTTAGTCCTGCATTAAGCACAACTTTTTGAGCAGTAATAGAAAAAAGTTTCGAAATAAAGTGTTGTTTCAGACTTTCAGACCGCAATATGTGGATTAACATTCGCCGACATGGATAGAGCATTTATTCTATGTTCCATTCTAAAACTAGGAGTATGCACCAAATGGATTGGTTACTAAATATGTGATTACCATGACAGCCAATCATCATAATCACATACAGTTTGTCTCAAACCTGCAAGTTACAGCTATGACTGACTTGTATAAATGAGTAGAATTACTGTAAAAAGCTTTTTTTTTTTTTTTTTAAATGCAACTAAAAACGGATAAAGTCTAAAATAAGCAAAAATGCCATTTTTAACATTTTTGTCTGTCTATTTGCTGGCCTATAATAATAAAAAAATAAAAACATGAACATGTATATACTGTATTAGTAAAGTTGAACTCAAAGGCAAAGTAATAATAGTTATTGCCACGTTAACTGACACATACTGGGCATCAAGACTTCATTAATCCCCCATCCTGAAATGGTTAACGTGGTTTAACTGCCTTCCTTAAAGTGATTTCTAAACATCAGACATGAAATACAGTGGGGGAAATTATTATTTCATCCCCTGCAGATTTTGGAAGTTTGCCCACTTACAAAGAAATGAAGGTTCTACAATTTTTTATGTCATATTTGTATTTTAAATGATAGAGACAGAATATCAACCAAAAATCCAGAAAAAGCACATAAAACAAATGCTATAAATTGAGTTGCCGTCCAGGGAGTAAAATAAGTATTTGATCCCCAAGCAAAACATGACTTAGTACTTGGTGGAGAAACCCTTGTTGGCAAGCACAGAGGTAAGACGTTTCTTGTAGTTGGTGACCAGGTTTGCACACATCTCAGGAGGGATTTTGGTCCACTCTTCTTTACAGATCTTCTCTAAATCCTTAAGGTTTCTTGGCTTCCTCCATAAATTTTCTATAGGATTAAGGTCTGGGGACTGGCTAGACCACTCCATGACCTTAATGTGCTTCTTCTTGAGCCACTTCTCTGTTGCCTTGGTGGTATGTTTTGGGTTATTGTCCTGCTGGAAGACCCATCCATGACCCATCTTCAGTGTTCTGGCTGAGGCAAGAAGGTTCTCATCCAGGATTTTACAATACATGGCCCCATCCATTGGCCCCATCCATTGGCCCTCAATGTGGCAAAGTCGGCCTGTACCTTTAGCAGAGAAACAGCCCCAAAGCACCATGCTTCCGCCACCGTGCTTGACTGTAGGGATAATGGTGTTCTTAGGTTCATAGTCAGCATTTTTTTCTCCTCCAAACACGGCGAGTAGAGGTAATGCCAAAGAGCTAAATTTTGGTCTCAATCTTACCACATCTTAGAACACCATCCCTACAGTCAAGCACAGAGGTGGAAACATTATGCTTTGGGGCAGTTTGTCTGTTAAAAGTACAGGCCAATTTTGCTGCATTGAGGGGCCAATGGATGGGGCCATGTATTGTAAAATCTTGGATGAAAATCTTCTTCCCTCAGCCAGAACACTGAAGATGGGTCTTCCAGCATGACAATGACCCAAAACATACCGCCAAGGCAACAGAGAAGTGGTTCAAGAAGAAGAACATTAAGGTCATGGAGTGGCCTAGCCAGTATCCAGACATTAATCCTATGGAAAATTTTGCCAAAGAGAGAAGATCTGTAAAGAAGAGTGGACCAAAATCCCTCCTGAGATGTGTGCAAACCTGGTCAACAACTACAAGAAACGTCTGACCTCTGTGTTTGCTAACAAGGGTTTCTCCACTAAGTACTAAGTCATGTTTTGCTTGGGGATCAAATACTTATTTTACTCACTGAACTGAAACTCAATTTACAACATTTGTATCGTGTGTTTTTTTTCTGGGTTTTTGGTTGATATTCTGTCTCTATCATTTAAAATACACCTATGATACAAATTATAGACACTTCATTTCTTTGTAAGTGGGCAAACTTACAAAATCTGCAGGGAATCAAACAATTATTTTCCCCACTGAATGAACAAACATTATCCCTCTGTGTACTTGTCTCAGTTAAGAGCACTAAAGGGCCGTTCAATAGAAACTGACATTCGGCCCATGTGTACGGCAGCCGGTCTGACAGAATCCAGATGTTCGGCCAGCTTCGGTTTGAAGGGGCATGGCCAAAAAAGGTCTGCCGATTGGCTCCCGGTCAGCGCTCTCAGACAATGTGTGTTCTGGCGGGGAGCAGTCCTACTGTCAGAACACAATAGCTCAGCAGGGGAGATTGCTGTACTAACATCATATTGTTAGTGCAGCGGCTCCTCCTGAGCTCTTCTTTTTAGTTTGTACTAGGCTTAAGTGTACCTTCTGTCTGCTGTTTTGTTCCTCTGCATTTAGGATGAGTCACTTATGACAACAATAGAAAAAAGGTGACAGGGGAGGGAGCTCCAGGTGATTGACAGCCTTATCTCTGTTTCTGTTTGTAAGGGGGGGGGTCCTTCCCTTCAATCAGCTCTCAGAGCTTTCCTCACTGAGCTCTGCAGTGTGTAACTTCAGCTCTCCGCCCTCTTCTTTTCTGAATGCTCAGACAAGTTTTATAAATTCTGCACTTTGAACGGATGTAGAGAAGACTGCAGATAAACAGGTACATTATACAGTGCATTCATAAAGTATTCAGACCCCCTTCACTTTTTCAATTTGGTTATGTTGCAGCCTGATAGTATAGTTGTTTAAAAAAAGAAAATTCTTCTTCTTATTATTCTACACTCAGTACCCCATTCATGAATACTTTATGAATGCACTGTATGTAGGAGGATTTGTTTCATCTCTGTGTATCACCTGAGGCCAATCACTTCACTGGGCATATGTAAGGATTTATAACCACTTTAAGTCTGGTTCGCATGATGCTATACAGCATCTCCAAAATTTTAGTCTGTGGGAGTGTATTACAAGCATGCAATCAACTTCTGTTTGGGATTTCTCAATAGCTCCTGGGACTACTTGTCTCAGCTGCCCTTGCACGTAGCTATGCCCAGGCATTTTCTTGCAAGCAGAGTCAGGTCAGAACCATGAACACCAACAGCACTGCCTAGAACAATCATTGCCAAAATCAGTAAGTCAATCAAGGGACAAAGGCACAGCATTTTTCTCTACCTAGCAGCATAAGCTTTGTGGCCAAACATACAGTAGTTTTTTTATACAGGCAGTCAAAGGGAAACATCTTAGGCCAGACCAAAAATTAGACTAAGCCATGTTTTCAAGAAGAATGAAACAGAGCCCTACCTCCTTTGATTGAAGTGGAACTACACTGTATCTGGAAACCACAAACTGAAAACATTTCATTCATTTTTATTATTCAAAGCTAATTTCGCCATTTGTCCAGGTCTCCATACTTTATTTTGTTGAGAAATCTCATTGGAATACACCCCCTAGCATTTCTTGAGTAAGGGCAGACAATTCATGTAGCATTTACTTTCTGAAATCCATCTACCCTTAGGTCAGGCATGCAGGCAGGAGGGTGTGCTTAGCTGAGAAAACCCCTCCTCCCCTCCAGATGAAAGAAGACAAAATGTACATGGAGACTACTGAGATGCATGACAGCATTTTGGCTTTGGCCAGAAACCAGAAAGTGGACGTGCAGCTTACACCATTGGTGCGGTCCCTGTGTGCTGGGATGACTGACTCCTGCACCGACCAATGAAGATGTCCGAAGATCAGCACGGACTTCGG
Source organism: Lithobates septentrionalis (assembly GCA_037952835.1). Lineage (NCBI taxonomy): Eukaryota > Metazoa > Chordata > Amphibia > Anura > Ranidae > Lithobates > Lithobates septentrionalis. Next base: position 3,851,166 of record JBBDGP010000561.1, on the reverse strand, counting down.
ACCATTAGAGAGGAGGTAAGTATAGTGCCTTTAGTTCTGTTTTAATGGTTTCTCAGCAATTCATTGCTTAAACATAGAATTTATAATAAGAATGATGCTGAGTTTTGTGGAAAGTCAGTTTTAACTGTTGAATCAAAATAGTTAAAAAGCATAACAGTATGTATTAACCAAAGTATTCCTGTAGTTTACTAAAATAACACTGAATTATGAATTCCACACTTTAGTAAATGCCAAATCTGGTTGTTCTGTGAAAAGGTCACCTATCAATATACCGAGTAAGACAAAGATCTCAATCTGCAGAGTGAGCTAGCGTTAGCTCTAAAGGAGGACCTTTACTTACCAAAGCTCCTTCTGGGCCAAACATTTCCAGGAAGTTTCCAATGAATTCCCTGGACTTTTCCTCCCATTTCTGGATCAAGTCAATGCTTTTCACTTCTACCTTCTCCAGAAATTCCTTAGACTTTTCCTCTACATCCTTTACTTTCTTTTTCACCTTGTCCACACGCTCCTGCAGGTTGTACTTCTTCTCCTGAAATCAGTACAGACAATCAATCACACCTTGTGCGATACCAGTTTTTTTCAGAAGTAATCATGGTGTATCCTTTCTAATGTGTTAAATTCTAGTGCATTGGATGTACCAAAAAATGGGAGAATAAATTCTATAAACCAAGGTACATACACAGAAATATTCACAGTAGCGCAACAGTAACACGTGCTGAATATCAAAATACAATGATGTAGAAAATGTAAACCATATTTTGAAAAGATCGAAAAAAACAGGAAAAAAAAAAGTCCTATAACGGTCCTTTTTATCCAATGAAAAAATATATATAAGTAATTCCCAGTGCTGTCCCTAATTAGGAAAAAAACACCATAAGGGATTTTTTCCTAATTAGGACAGCACTGTGAATTACTTATATATATTTTTTTTCATTGGATAAAGAGGACTGTTATAGGACTTTTTTTTTCCAGTTTTTTTCAATCTTCTTAGAATATGGTTTACATTTTCTACAATATTGTATTTTGATATTCAGCACACGTTCCTGTTGCACTACTCTGAATATTTCTGTGTATACACCTTGGTATATAGAATTTATTCTAACTTTTTTGATATTTATGTTTATAAGTAGCTGCATTGATTACAAATATTTTATTATTTTTCTCACTATGATTTTGAGCGGAAGTGACGTGAGAGGCGACCAAACGCCATTGTTTTCAGCTTTTATGCGCTTTTTACCTCACATTGATGTAAGCATCCATTTGTCTTTAAAAAAAAAAAAAGAAGCTTATTGTAAATGATTTCACACTATGGGAGGCATTCTAGAGATTTCATTCCCTTATGTGGTTTGGAGTCATTAGCGATACTTCAAGAGCCTGGATTCTATACAGAGGGGATAAGGAAAGGAACACACCAAGAAAGGACCATCACCCCATCTGTCCCTAAGACTTTCTTTTCATAGTTATGAGGTGAGAGTTCTGGGAGCACTGAGGTGATTGGTGAAAGCACTGTGTTCGTTGGAAGTTCAATTCAGAAGGACTTTGCACCTTTATAGATCACTGGGACATTTCAGTTTAATGAATCATTTGGCTTGATTTACTTATTATTGTATTTATTTGTCACGTATCATCGGATCTGATGTATGATTAATTACACATATAAGCATTAGAGGAATTGCGCAAGATCACCTTGTTATTTATTTTCATTTAATAATTTTCATTTACGTGTACTGTGAACACATTAGATATTGCAGCATTTCCATCATCACTTTTGCTTTATTCACGTTATCATTTTTGATTGTATTACATTTATTTCTTTACCTGGTAGCACAGGGGATCATAAACACATCTTTCTTTATCATTTTTTTTAACTGAATAATAGGTAGTGTGCTTTGCACAGCACCTTTATCCATTGTACTACCTTATGAATTAAACCAAAGAAAAAAAAAAAAGATCTTACGTCGAAAATGTACTGAAGATCTCCATAAAGTCACTTGGGACAAAGAGTCTATTAATAGATATACTCTTATAATACATTTAAATGCATTATGACCATTGCATTAACCACTTGCCGACCGGCCGCCGCAGTTGTACTGCGACAGAATGGCACGGCTGGGCGAAACAACATTATGTTACAACCACTGTGGCCACTAGGGACGCGTGTGCCTGCTGCTCGTCCCCGGTCTAATTGCGAGCGGCCAGCGGTCACAAACACCGCCGGGCTCCCGCGATCGCTGCTGACACACAGAGAACCAGGATTTGTGTGTGTAAACACAAAGTTTCCGGTTCTCTGATGGGAGAAGAGACAGATCGTCTGTTCATACAGAGTATGAACAAGCGATCTTTTATCTCACCTACACAGTCCCCTCCCCCCTTCAGTTAGAACACACCTTAACCCCTTCCCTGCCAGTGACATTTTTACAGTAATCAATGCATTTTTATAGCACTGATCGCTGTATAAATGCCAATGGTCCCAAAAATGTGTCAAAATTGTCTGATGTGTCCGTCATAATGTCGCAGTCCTGATAAAAATCGCAGATCGCCTCCATTACTGGTAAAAAAGATAATAATAATAAAAATGCCATAAACTATCCCCTATTTTGTAGATGCTATAACTTTTGCGCAGACCAATCAATATACGCTTATTGAGATTTTTTATACCAAAAATATGTAGAATAATACATATCGGCCTAAACTGAGGGAAAAAAATGTTTTTTTTATAGATTTTTGGGGGATATTATTATAGCAAAAAGTAAAAAATATTAGGTTTTTTACAAAATTGTCGCTCTTTTTTTGTTTATATCGCAAAAAATAAAAACTGCAAAAGGTGATCAAATACCACCAAAAGAAAGCTCTATTTGTGTGAAAAAAAGGACATCAATTTTGCTTGGGTGCAATGTCGCATGACTGCGCAATTGTCAGTTAAAGCAGCGCAGTGCCGAATCGCAAAAAGTGCTCTGGTCGGGAAGGAGGTAAAATCTTCCAGGGCTGAAGCGGTTTCCACCTCAGCATGTTAGTGCTTTCCAGGCATTTATAAGTGCTATCTGCAATTCAGAGCAGGTTTAATTTAAAGAATTGAAAGGCACCCGAGAAGGAAGACTCACTATATACTGCACAAGCTAAGACTAGCTTTGACTTTTGTTTTCAGCACACTGAAGTATGTAACAGACGTTATTACTGCAATAATGAGACCAATGCATTGTAGTTAAAGTGGAGTTCCACCCAAAAGTGGAACTTCCACTCATCAGATTCCTCCCCCCCTCCGGTGACACAGTTGGCACCTTTCAGGGGGGAGGGGGGTACAGATACCTGTATATTACAGGTATCTGTACCCACTTCCGGCGTAGACAGCCGCAGAATCTGCGGGTATTTACGCCACTTCCTGCACCCTCCCCGCTGCCTGCTGGGAAACACACGGCTCCCAGAGGCAGCAGGGACCATTGGTATTGCGCTGCGCGACTCGCGCATGCGCAGTAGGGAACTGGGAAGTGAAGCCGCACGGCTTTACTTCCTGATTCCCTTACCGAAGATGGAGGCGGCAGCACCCGAGGACGGAGAGACGCTTCGGCCTCGGGTGCCGACATCGCGGGCGCCCTGGACAGGTAAGTGTCCATGTTTTAAAAGTCAGCAGCTGCAGTATTTGTAGCTGCTGACTTTTAAAAAAAATTTTCTCGGTGTTGCTCCGCTTTAATTCATTAACAGCTGCTTGTAAAACCTAATACGCAAACAGTCCACAATTTTCCTTTTATCATTTTCCAGTGAAGCTCTGAATTTGCTGTGGGGAACATGGATCTTTTATGGGATGTATATTTCCCAGAGCACAAACTGAAAAATAAGAAACTACCAGCACTCACGTTTATGAAGCTGACATTAAGCTCCTTTGCAGTGTAGCCACGCTGAAGATTTCGGCGAGCATAGACATCATAATCTCGCACAATCCTAGTAATGATGTCAGATGTAGAGATTCCTTCTGTGCGCTGGGTTGGTGCAAACATTCCTGTGTAGATAAGAGTAAAAATTTAATTTTCTTCTACATAGCATCATACATAATGATATAAAATATACACATTTCTGTGTGTGCTTTATGGCCTGTAAGGCTCCGTTCATGAGCTTGATGCGACTTTACACTCTCAGGCACTGAAGTCGCAGCAAAGTAGCGCAGGAACCTTTTCAAAGTTGATGTGACTAAGTTGCATAGATTTGAACGGGTTCCATTTAAATCAATGGGCTACGACTTGCCATGCGCCTTAATGTGTCCAAAGTCGCACAAGTGTGAACAGAGCCTTATGGTAGAAGAGACTGACCTGCGTCTTTTATGTGCTGATAAACGTCATCACTTTCTGCAGATGAGTAAGGGATATCATCATGTGCCACAAAGTCAATCTATAAAAAGGGAGGAAAACATTACATACACAGGTTAGATGAAAAACATTTTCACTTTTATAAATTAATGAAAAGAAATATTCTAAGTGCCACTCTGTCAGGATGATGTAAATTAGAAAAAATTAAAACTATTATTAGGACTTCTTTATTGGGTATATTCTCTAGCTTTTATCCCATCTAGTTGAGTAGATCTGTTATTATTGATTTGGTTTATTTATCTATTTAGTGCAGGCATTCTGCAAAGCTCTACAATGTTATGACATTCATGCTTGTCCCTGCTGCCAAAAGGAACATGCAACTGAAATGGGTCCAACAGTCACATCCTATAGGGTTAAAAGAGAAGTATGTTTTTTTTATTTGCCCATTATACCTACCTGGGTGGATGCTGCATCTATCCTCTGCCGCCTCTGCACTGAGAACCAAACCATTTAACATCGCCGAAGGCTCGGTTCTCTCACTTAAGTCAGCAGCTCTCCTCTCTGCTCCTCTACGCTCATTGGAACGCTGAGCTGTGAAGGGTCAGGGAGCGGACGTCTCAGTCTCTCAGCGGCCATCAGTCCAGGCACCTGGCGGATCCAGACTTTATTGTCACGATGACACGGTGCCTGGACTGATTCAGCAGAGAGCGGACTTCAGTGAATTGCACTCCTGTGACCCGTAGGAGAAGCCCAACCAAACGAGCTCAGGCTGGACTTCTTCTTTAATGCTAAGTGGAAATCAATCAATGGATCAGTATGCATTTTGAGGGGGTGTGACAAAACAACAGCAAACCCACATAAACACAAACAGAACAGAAAAACTTGGTTCTGATAGAATCCTGCTGGCAAAACAACTTAAGTCCCCAGTGCTGCAAGGCCGCATTGCTAAACCATTAAGCCACCACCAAGCCCCATGCTGTAGCAGCGAAATGCACTTCCAGAAATTGTGTTTAAATGACAATTATACTTCAGCCTCAACTGTGTTCTTTTAAGAGGCAAATCAGTGAAGTGATCAAGTGTACATTCACCTGCATGCAAATAATGTGGATATTCCTAAAACTGGTAATGGCTGATGGATCATGCCTGCTCCAACTATTATTTCAGAGAGGCAACCTTGTGGAGTGGATCCTCTCTCACCCTGTGCTCCTCAAGGAATTCTGGGGTGAGCGTCCATGGTGCGTTCCTCACCACCTCATCTACGTAGCGACAGTGCTGAACTGCATCATACCGTTCTTCCTCATTCATCACTGTGAAGCCCTTCAGGTTATGTGTCAACTCATCACTACAGACTAAAAAAAGAAGAGTCATCTAATAGATCAATTCACAGAAAAATATATTGATTGCCTGGATCAACCGTTAATTATTAAAGTAAGAAAAAAAATATATATATAGTTTATCAATCTTTCATCTAGATGGTATAACCAAAAAGACACAGTCCTAGCGACCCTAATGCCGCGTACACACGGTCGTACTTTTCGTCTACAAAAGTCGGACAGCCTGTCGGACAGACTTCCGGCAGACTTTCGGTGGACTTGCCGCGGACTTGCGGCCTACTTTCTAACGACCGGACTTGCCTACACACGACCACACAAAAGTCGGTCGGATTCGTACGTGATGACGTACACCGGACTAAAATAAGGAAGTTCATAGCCAGTAGCCAATAGGTGCCCTAGCGTGGCTTTTTGTCCGTCGGACTAGCACACAGACGAGCGGATTTCGGGGTCCGTCGTAGGTACGAAGTAAAAGTTTTGAAGCATGTTTCAAATCTAAAGTACGTCGTATTTGAGGCTAAAAAAGTCGGTTGAAAGTCCGGAGAAGCCCACACACGATCGGATTACCAGCCAGCTTTAGTCCATCAGCGTCTGTTGGACTTTTGTAGACGAAAAGTAGGACCGTGTGTACGCGGCATTAGAGGCATATAACAAAAAAGAGAGAATATAGTTCACCCAAGAGGACCCACTTCTAGGACACAGTGATTGATTAAAAAAGTTTTATTATATTGAAAAAACACATACAAATTAATGAAAAAGAGGGGACTAACAGTTTACCACACAGGTAGTTTAAAAATAGGACAACGTTGTCATATGTTAAAAAGAAGGGGAATCGCAGCTGCGCATACCATTCACACCCACATTCACAGTACCCAAATTGAAAATCATTTTAGTCAAACATTAGCACTTGTAATTGCAGACTTAAATAGTAGTATAAAGCTCAATTCTCAGAAGCCAAAATTATAATACTGATGCAGTTAAAGAGCAACCTGGTTGTAGACTAAAAATAGTGAGTCAAAAAACCTGTATAGATGTGGGTGGTGTTAGGTGAATTGGTGAGTTCTTAGCTGCCATGTACTCAAAAAACACACAGGGTATCGTTATTGCTGTTCACAAATGGATTATGATCAGTCCCTTTGGATTTTGAATAACTAAACAGATTATACCTGGTGAAGCATGGAAGTAATTATATTGAAGCCGAGAGTGTTCAATATAATAAAACTTTTTTGAATCAATCACTGTGTCCTAGAAGTGGTCCTCTTGGGAAAATTATATTCTCTCTTTTTTGTTAGATAAAAGGAAAATGAGAGCAAGGTGTGTACAAAGGGAGGGGAGGGAGGCCAATATCCTAGTGAATTGAACTATAGAGAGAAATATGCACTAGGTGTGCATTTTGGGTCGCCCTTAATGGATATTGTTGGCCAAAAGTGAGTATTAAATCTCATAGATTGTTATGTATAAAAGTGCACTAGAGTGCCATCTTTATTAAACACATTCAATACATAAAAAAAGAGGGTAACAGTAAGAATTACAATTGTATAAAGTGCAAATACAAACACTGTACATTCGCTTGCATATAGAGGATAAAGCACCCATGTGCCTACAGCCCGCAGCCTGTATGTAGAGAATCAGGCGGATGAGGTGTATGGCATGTACCCGACATGTTTCGGAAATAGGTATGTATTACTCCTTCATCAAGGGATTTATGATTAGGTGCTCAAATCTATCTGTAAATATCAAAGAACAAAAAAATAATAAAAAGTATCTGTGTCGTCGTAAATTATATGCGACTGCATTTTTGCAATATATGCGATTTTAGTAATTATTGAAAGAAATAGTATAGGGAAAGTCTAATATGGACTAGTTATACTTACATCAATTTGATTCATAAAGACAAAAAACAACGATTAAAACAATGAAAGTGGAAGCAGGCTGGCTTCTGGTTCACATAACACAGGGTGGGCAACCAGGAGTGTGATGCAGAGCGTTGCAGCACTTTCACAAGGGATGACCGATGGAGATCTGTGTGTTTAAAAAGTGATGTTTGTAAGTGTACAAGGCATATAATTAAGCCAATGCTCTGCTGAAGGATAAAATAGTCATTCAGCAGTGGTTAAAAAGAAAAGTAGGTATGTAAAGTAAGTGTTCAAATGGTCTGGAACAAAGTATCCTTTTTACATTACCTTGTGGCTATTTGATAATCTCTCAAGACTCAGACCTCCAGGCAACAGTTCAAAAGACTGACAAATGCCCAGGGAGTGTCTGTGTCTTAAATAGGACAACTGATTGGACATCAGCCAATCAGTGTCCACTCCACGTAATCAGCTGCAAAATTAGCAGCCATGTGTGGAGATCGGGCATCCCCCAGACGACGAGGCGCGCGGCGTAGCCACGCCCACAGGGGCGTGATGACGTCACGCGTCTCGACGTCACCGGCGGGTATGCGGTCCCGGCGCGATTAACGAAAGCCACACTGGGAACCGTACGAGAGCTCGTCCACACGCAAGAGGCCTATGGGGCACGCAACCAAGTGCTGCCCCATGGCCATGCGTGCGTAGAGCTTACCCGCCGGGTGTCCGTGCGCACGCGCACATCCAACACCAGAGAAGAGCTGCGCCATCTTGTGGATGGATATAAAAGGTGAACTGGGTAGGTCACAAAAAGCCAGCCTGCTGTACATGATTGCATGAATAAGGTAAAAAATGAATATGTGAGGAAACATGAAAGAACAAAACAAGAAAAGAAAACACATGTTATAAATGACCAGAGGTTGCATGGAACAATTTGTAAAATACCAGTCAATTTCAAACAATGTTAATGGAATAAACAAAATCTTCAAAATCTCTGAAGTGAACACAAAGTGTTCATTATTTTAGAACAACTCGTATTCTAACGGTATAAGGAACCCAGATATACATAGCGTTCAGACATACAGTACAGCAATGACCCAGATCAAAGACAGTTCAGATACATGTGAGCACAATGTCCTACATCCACACCTGTATCAATCTGAAGATGCTCCATTACACCGACAGATACCACCTAGTACACAGAATGTCAAAGAAAAATGAGATTACTAGACTGGAAAGCAAGAGGAAACAGTGGGACACACCAGGAGATCCCTATAGATCTAGTTCACAGACCCCTGATGTGAACCCGGGAAGAAATGGTTTGAAGTTAAAGGCCCCGTTGAGGCCAGGTGGATGATTGGCCCGTAGATTATGTATCCATCTCAGTTCGCATTGGAGAAGACGCTTGTTAGAATCTCCTCCTCTTGGACTGAAGTGGATGCGATCAAGGGCCAAAAAATATACTTTGGGGGTCGATGAGGGGTGAGCCATTGCCATATGGCGACCAATAGGGAGATCTGGATCGCGTTTGCGTATGGTGCCAAGATGCTGGTAGATACGTTTCCATAGACCATAAACGAGTTCTGGAAACGTATCTACCAGCATCTTGGCACCATACGCAAACGCGATCCAGATCTCCCTATTGGTCGCCATATGGCAATGGCTCACCCCTCATCGACCCCCAAAGTATATTTTTTGGCCCTTGATCGCATCCACTTCAGTCCAAGAGGAGGAGATTCTAACAAGCGTCTTCTCCAATGCGAACTGAGATGGATACATAATCTACGGGCCAATCATCCACCTGGCCTCAACGGGGCCTTTAACTTCAAACCATTTCTTCCCGGGTTCACATCAGGGGTCTGTGAACTAGATCTATAGGGATCTCCTGGTGTGTCCCACTGTTTCCTCTTGCTTTCCAGTCTAGTAATCTCATTTTTCTTTGACATTCTGTGTACTAGGTGGTATCTGTCGGTGTAATGGAGCATCTTCAGATTGATACAGGTGTGGATGTAGGACATTGTGCTCACATGTATCTGAACTGTCTTTGATCTGGGTCATTGCTGTACTGTATGTCTGAACGCTATGTATATCTGGGTTCCTTATACCGTTAGAATACGAGTTGTTCTAAAATAATGAACACTTTGTGTTCACTTCAGAGATTTTGAAGATTTTGTTTATTCCATTAACATTGTTTGAAATTGACTGGTATTTTACAAATTGTTCCATGCAACCTCTGGTCATTTATAACATGTGTTTTCTTTTCTTGTTTTGTTCTTTCATGTTTCCTCACATATTCATTTTTTACCTTATTCATGCAATCATGTACAGCAGGCTGGCTTTTTGTGACCTACCCAGTTCACCTTTTATATCCATCCACAAGATGGCGCAGCTCTTCTCTGGTGTTGGATGTGCGCGTGCGCACGGACACCCGGCGGGTAAGCTCTACGCACGCATGGCCATGGGGCAGCACTTGGTTGCGTGCCCCATAGGCCTCTTGCGTGTGGACGAGCTCTCGTACGGTTCCCGGTGTGGCTTTCGTTAATCGCGCCGGGACCGCATACCCGCCGGTGACGTCGAGACGCGTGACGTCATCACGCCCCTGTGGGCGTGGCTACGCCGCGCGCCTCGTCGTCTGGGGGATGCCCGATCTCCACACATGGCTGCTAATTTTGCAGCTGATTACGTGGAGTGGACACTGATTGGCTGATGTCCAATCAGTTGTCCTATTTAAGACACAGACACTCCCTGGGCATTTGTCAGTCTTTTGAACTGTTGCCTGGAGGTCTGAGTCTTGAGAGATTATCAAATAGCCACAAGGTAATGTAAAAAGGATACTTTGTTCCAGACCATTTGAACACTTACTTTACATACCTACTTTTCTTTTTAACCACTGCTGAATGACTATTTTATCCTTCAGCAGAGCATTGGCTTAATTATATGCCTTGTACACTTACAAACATCACTTTTTAAACACACAGATCTCCATCGGTCATCCCTTGTGAAAGTGCTGCAATGCTCTGCATCACACTCCTGGTTGCCCACCCTGTGTTATGTGAACCAGAAGCCAGCCTGCTTCCACTTTCATTGTTTTAATCGTTGTTTTTTGTCTTTATGAATCAAATTGATGTAAGTATAACTAGTCCATATTAGACTTTCCCTATACTATTTCTTTCAATAATTACTAAAATCGCATATATTGCAAAAATGCAGTCGCATATAATTTACGACGACACAGATACTTTTTATTATTTTTTTGTTCTTTGATATTTACAGATAGATTTGAGCACCTAATCATAAATCCCTTGATGAAGGAGTAATACATACCTATTTCCGAAACATGTCGGGTACATGCCATACACCTCATCCGCCTGATTCTCTACATACAGGCTGCGGGCTGTAGGCACATGGGTGCTTTATCCTCTATATGCAAGCGAATGTACAGTGTTTGTATTTGCACTTTATACAATTGTAATTCTTACTGTTACCCTCTTTTTTTATGTATTGAATGTGTTTAATAAAGATGGCACTCTAGTGCACTTTTATACATAACAATCTATGAGATTTAATACTCACTTTTGGCCAACAATATCCATTAAGGGCGACCCAAAATGCACACCTAGTGCATATTTCTCTCTATAGTTCTCTTTTTTGTTAGATCAATTCACAGCACTACTAGAGCACGATCATGCATAGGTTGGGAGCACATGAACATTTCATTAAACAGACATACAATGTGCTAACAAAAGGTACATGAATGCTATATATAAGTGTCAAGGGCTAAACTGTAATCCTCCAATATACAGTGGTTCCATCTTTAATGCATATAAAGCCGTATCAGACCAAAAAGTGTTAAAAAAAACATTGGCAAGCAAAGTAAGCATTGGCATGGAAGAGTAAACACAGTATGGATCAAATGCATTTTCCATATGAAACTCAGTAGTGCTCTAGTATTAGATGCAAACCAGTGTGCAGACACTTTGTATGCTTTACTTCCAGAGGAAATGTAGACATGCCTTTTCCTTTCACCTCTATGAAAGAAGCTTTTGTATACCTCATATAAGCCGAGCAAAGTCAGCAACACAACCCACAAAGTTCCTTGTGTGGGTACAAATTCTGCAAAATGGTCAAAAATGTACAACTCTCAGCAGCCACGTGTCCCCTAAGTCTGCCTCCCTGCCAAAGACTTGCCTTACCTCCTACAATCAGGTATGTGTTAGGAAAGAGATTCTTTGCTTGCATTAAAGCTCGGGCGTGTCCAGAGTGGAATAAGTCGAAGATACCATCCGCATAAACCCTTACTGGTCTGTCAGCTGCAGAAACATAGAAAGAACACAAAATGTTATTATAGGTCTGCCGTGCAGAAACTACGCAAAGCAAAAGGTGAGCTGAGCGCAGTTGTTGCTAATTTGAAATTTCAGGATTCATTTTTGCAGTGCAGTTGAAAGAATTCTTCTACTCTATATAAGCATCAGTCATTTCTATTCTCCACCTTCAGAAATAGGTCACGGATGTTGTAGCTTAGCTTAAAAAAAAAGGAAAAGGGAACTGACCCTGGGCCAGAGCGCATATATGTTATATGGTTCCTGTTGTTGGCCAGCTTGCCTGCCATATTACTGAGGCAAACTCTCCACAAATGGTGGCCAGAGCACAACATTGAGGACATTATCCTTCAATAGCAGACTTCGGCCATTATTTTGGCAGTCTGTTTTCTGTCAACAGCTGAATGCACCAAGGCCTTCATCAGCAAAATAAGCTACATCACTGATGCCCCTCTGTTGACCTCAAGGCCTGAGTTAGAAACCTATCAAATTGCATGCATTTAAAGTGAAATACTGGTAGGTGGCTGTGGGCAACAGCGTAAGGAGCTCTCGCTCTCTCTGGACTTTCATGTCCGCATGTGTGAATGGTTGACAGCTTATCCCAGCAGTATTTCTCTAGAATAATTTGATAGTATACTAAGTGGAAGGAAGGGTCTTCCTGTTACGAAGTAAGTTACTACATTTTCTAAAAAAATAAATAAATAAAAACCCCATCCCTGTATATAGGGTGCATCCGTAAAGTATTCACAGCGCTTCACTTTTTCCACATTTTGTTATGTTACAGCCTTATTCCAAAATGGATTAAATTCATTTTTTCCTCAAAGTTCTACAAACAATACCCCATAATGACAACGTGAAAGATAAATGGAAAAATGACAACGTGAAAGAAGTTTGTTGGAAATCTTTGCAAATTTATTAAAAATGAAAAATGGAAAAAAAAATCCCATGTACATAAGTATTTACAGCCTTTGCTCAATACTTTGTTGAAGCACCTTTGGCACAAATTATAGCCTCAAGTCTTTTTGAGTATGATGCTACAAGCTTTGCACACCTATTTTTGGGCAATTTCTCCCATTCTTCTTTGCTGGACCTCTCAAGCTCCATCGGGTTGGATGGGGGGCGTCCGTGCACAGCCATTTTCAGATCTCTCCAGAGATGTTCAATCGGGTTCAATATTGGGCCAGTCAAGGACATTCATAGAGTTGTCCTGTAGCCACTCCTTTGTTATCTTGGCTGTGTGCTTAGGGTCATTGTCCTGCTGGAAGATGAACCTTCACCCCAGTCTGAGGTCCAGAGTGCTCTGGAGCAAGTTTTCATCAAGGATGTCTATGTACATAGCAGCATTCATCTTTTCAGTGGACCTTGACAAATCTCCCAGTTCCTGCAGCTGAAAAACCAACCCCACAGCATGATGCTGCCACCATCATGTTTCACTGTAGAGATGGTATTGGTCAGGTGAGGAGCGTTGCCTGGTTTCCTGCAGAAATGACACTTGCCATTCAGGCCAAAGAGTTAAATCTTTGTTTCATCAGACCAGAGAATTTTGCTTCTCATGGTCTGAAAGAGTGGCTTCTGTCTGGCCACTCTACCATACAGGCCTGATTGGTGGAGTGCTGCAGAGATGGTTGCTCTTCTGGAAGGTTCTACTCTCTCCACAGAGAAATGCTGGAGCTCTGTCAGAGTGACCATCAGGTTCTTGGTCATCTCCTTGACTAAAGCCCTTCTCCCCCAATCGCTGTTTGGCTGGGCGGCCCACTCTAGGAAGAGTCCTGGTGGTTCCAAACTTCTTCCATTTATGGATGATGGAGGCCACTGTATTCATTGGGACCCTCAAAGTTGCAAATATTTCTCTGTACCCTTCCCCAGATCTGTGCCTCAATACAATCTGGTCTCAGAGGTCTACAGACAATCCGTTGGACTTCGTGGCTTGGTTTGTGCTCTGACATGCACTGTTAACTGTGGGACCTTAAATAGACAGGTGTGTGCCTTTGCAAATCACGTCCAATCAACTGAATTTACCACAGGTGGACTCCAATCAAGTTTTAGAAACATCTCAAGGATGATCAGTGGAAACAAGATGCACCTGAGCTCAATTTTTTGTGTCATGGCAAAGGCTGTGAATACTTATGTACATGTGATTTTTTCCATTTTTTAATTTTTAATAAATTTGCAAAGATTTCCAACAAACTTCATTCACGTTGTCATTATGGGGTATTGTTTGTAGAATTTTGAGGAAAATAATTAATTGAATTAATTTTGGAATAAGGCTGTAACATAAAATGTGGAAAAAAATTAAGCGCTCTGAATACTTTCCTGGATGCCCTGTATACACAAGGACATAAGTGACATGGAAAAGGTTGTTTGTTTGTTTTTTTTGGTAAATATACATTTGGAATGAATCTGGTTTTTGCTTGTAAAATAATGTCTGTTGTATTATGAAATAATCTTAGGCTTTATGTAATGAGCACAGCAGTTAAACAGGTATGATGAAATGCTGCAATACAGTGTACTTAGCTCATAAAGAATAATGGATGAAATAAGCCAGAAATGTTAACCCTTCTGTGCCCAAAAGTCATTAAAGCTTAGATCTCCAGGCCAAATTTTGCAGTCATTTAACCTGGCTATAGATCTACGATTAATTTGCTCACCTAAATATTTTTTATGTGTAAGGACACCTAGAGATTTAATTTGGTACACTGTTTTAATAAAAAAAACAAAAAACGTCATGCTCTGTTCTCTATGTATAAAAAAAAACATTGTTAAAAGTTATTTTTTTAATACTATACTTGTATCAGATATGTACAGTATCAAACAGAAGCACACTGCTATTTAGAGGCTGCAGTGGCATCAGCAAATTGTTTTTGGTTTTTTTTTCTGAGCAAAAGTTTCAACTTGCATGTGATCACTATGTCACCGCCGAAAACACGGTTTCTCTGGGCCCCAATCATTAGAGGGGACTGAAGCTGTCAGTGACAGATGGGTTTGACTGATAGCAGCTATGCAAAGTGTTGGTGGGTAGCTATTAAGGGGCATTTTTTTAATGTACACCCCAGGCCCCAGTACTCTATAATGTGAGCAATGATTGGTGAAAAGGTAATAACAGTGATCTGTGCTAGCCTTACTATAAAGGCAGCCCATTTGTTAGTCAGTTTTTTCGTTCAACTGGCAACTGATGGAGCAGGGAAAAACCGACTGGGCTATTGTACAGAAGATGATCATTAAGTAGATCAACTTCTGTACAACCACAGTGCCCACACATGGATCCAAAATGTGGCCAGTCCCTGCTGAACTGGGCGAATTTCTATCCAGCCTAACATGTCCCCATGCTATCATTATCTTCTGCAGTACATCTCCAACTGTCCACAGCCTCTGACCATAATTTGGTCTATTCTTGGTGTACAGCCTAACTCTGTACTGCGTATGTACATAAATTACAAAATCAGAAGCCAGCCAACAGCCAGAGGAATACAACAGGACCCAGAAGAATAGTTGGAAGGGGGCACAGCAGTTTCAGAATCCTGGACCCATCATCACTGAAGGACAGCACAGTTGAAGGTAGTTGTGCACCATAATCTGCAAGTATGCTGTGAACTTGCATGTTCTAATGAAAACTCCACCCCCCTCCCCAACAAGTGTATTTTTGTAAGCAAGTAGGGTGGGTCTAAGCAACTTTAGGTACCTGTATTAAGACAGTTAATAAATATGTTTTTCTACAGTAAAGGTTTTCGTTAAAGGAAAACTGAGAAGCTATTTGACAGAAGATATGAAACCTTTTAAAAGGTGGATGGTCTGACTGGTTTCCATAATTGGTCTCAGTCATTTATGAAATAGAGTGGGGTTGTCATGCTTTACCTGCTTGACTCTTTATAAATGTAAAACTAATAACTACATGCAGAATCCAGTGGTAAAGGCACACCACTGTAGTTATGAGCTCCATATGGAAGGCAAAGACCACACCTAACCCCTAGGCTGCATCCAGGGCTGTCACTTCACACAAATGAAGTTGAGCAGGTGTTGAACATAGCTGAAAATAGTATGCAAGCTTGCGACCCTGGCAATGACACCTTCCATCAAAGGTTTTTCAGACACATAATTTGTGTGTGGACAGACTGAAATCATTCTCAGCATTTTGCTTGGTGGAGCAACCAATGAGATGCTACAGGACCTTTGATTGCCCTTTAGCAGATTTCCAGTAAAAGCACTTTACTGCAGTTACTGTAAGATTTGGCACAAATGCTTACACAGCTAATGCAGATGAATTTCGACTTCCTTGCCACCATTTAGGTTTCAGAGAAAAGTGCCATTTACTGACACAGTGGCTGGAGACTCGTATAAACAGATAAGTAATGTAGTAATGAGAAAAAAACAGTACGTAATATGGCAGACTGTTGAGAAATACTGCGTTGAAGAATGGCTTGTTGAATCAGTATTATGATTTGAAAAAGAAAGTTCTTAATGTTAAAATAATCGTGTTGTATCATGATGTGTCCTTAACTGTTATTTTATGAGTACATTACAGATGGTCACTGAACAATTCATCACACACTGGTATGCATTACTTCCCAATCACACAATATTTTAGGTGGACACATGTTATTTGGTCAAGTGTAAGCTAAAAATGGAGCTTGGCAGCATAGGATTCTAGACAACTAGGATAGAAGCCAAAGCTGGAAATGATCATATATCTGACTGTGGACAGAAGGAAAATAGGGGAGGCAGGGCATGAGCTGACCAGGATAGGGAGAAGTGAGAGTTAAGGAACAAGAGACTAGGACTGTGGACTGGGAGAAGAGAGAAGGCAGTGGGATCGAATCATGGACATCAGATGAATGAGTAGGATTGGATCATTACGATCACTGGGGTAGAGGAGATCTGTCAGATATCATAAAATGGAAGGATGAGGGAAATTCCAGAAAATACATTGCAGATAAACAGGGGTGAGCCAGTGATGCTATTGCAGACAATGGGGTTTATTTACTAAAGCTCCAGAGTGCAAACTCAGGCTCACTTCTGCATTGAAACTAAACAGCTTCCAGGTTTTATTGCCTAAGCTTTATTGAACAAGCTGGGGTTAGAAGCTGATTGACTCCCATGCAGAGCTGCACCAGATTCTGAGTGTACCAGTTTTAGTAAATCTCCCCTATAGAGTTTGCAGCTGTGAGAGAAGCTAGTGTAACAATGAGAAAAGAGGTGAAACACAGGGGTATGGACGATGTTTAGTATTTTGGATGGCTGAGGAAACAAAATGTAGTTGGGACTTGAAGATGGATAAAGAATCTCGTATGTCACCATCGCTGTGGAAAATTATTAGACTTCAACCCCAAATGACAGGGTAAGTTACAATTTCCCTTTACATCATACAGGTTAAAGGGCTGAAATGGAGATGTCCTGTGATCATCTAGCCAGGGGTGAGGATCATGTCATGTAAGCAGTTGGAACAAAACCGGGAATTGTGTGCTCCGAGCAGCTGATCAGGAATGATCACTCAAATCTAGATGTTTCACTATACCCTGAGTAATCACAGGACTTAAAGTGGTTGTAAAGGTACAAGGTTTTTTTTAACCTTAATGTGATATTAAGTCTCGTTTTTTTTTTCTTTAAAAATAACAAACATGCCATACTTATCTGCCTTGTGCAGTGGTTTTGCACAGAGCAGCCTGGATACTCTTCTTCTCGGGTGCCTCATCGGCACTCCTGGCCCCTCCCTCCTGTTGAGTGACCCCACTTCAAGTAGCTTGCAATGGGGGTACCCGAGCCGAGAGGCCGCTCTGTGTGTTCATTCAGACACGTGGGCCACGGTTTTGGCCTGCCCCCTCTCTCCTCATTGGCTAACTTGACTTTGTCTGAGCCAAATCAGGAGTGAGAGTCCCTCGTGCACATCGCTGGATCAAGATGGGGCTCAGGTAAATATTAGGGGGCTGCTGCACACAGAAAGTTTTTTATCTTAATGCATAGAATGCTTTAAGATGAAAAAAAAACTTGTGCCTTTACAACCACTTTAATGCACTCTCTGCATTAAGGAAAAAAAACAAAAACCTTCAGGGTGCATCTCCCCAGCCCCCCCCCCCCTTATAATTGCCTGAGCCGATCTCGATCCAGCAATGTGCATGAGAGCAGAGGCTCCCACCGCTGTCAATTACAGCCAATGAGGAGGGAGCAGGAGGCAAGGCCAAGCCCTGCTCTATGTGTCTTATAGATGCAGGGCTCAGGAGCGAGCACACACATGAAAGCCCCCAAACAAGCAAATGGCTTCCTATAGGGGCACTTGGCAAAGGAAGGAGCCAGGAGCACCAGCCGGGGATCCAAGAAGAGGAGGATTGGGGCTGCTCTGAGCAAATTCATTGCACAGAGCAGGTAAGTATGACATGTTTGCTATAAAAAATATATATATATATATATATATATATATATATATATATATATATATATATATATATATATATATATATATATATATATACACACACACACACACTCACTGTATATGTATAGAGTAAACAGTTAAAACAGAAAAACAGACAATGTTTCACAGTACTATAAATGACCGGTAAGGGTATCCTGAAACTTGAAATTAGTTAGAGCTGAAATACTATGCTAGAACAATGTGCTACAGAGTGATTTACTACTTAGAGGAAGTTTATTGAATTGCACAGTTCTCACTTGTTGGCAGGACAGTGTACAATGGAGCTGGAGATTACAGAACAGTTACAATAGCTCTAAGTATAGGCTGCCAAGCTACTGCATTCAACAGGCAATGATTCTGGTGAACAACTGTCACCTGACATTTAAAGTACTCCTGCATCTGTTGGGAAAATAAGCAGATGAATGTCAGCTAGACACCTCAATGTGTTGAAAGGTCTGACTTCTGTTGCTACAGTGTGTCCTGGAAGCCCTTTGTTGCAATATTTTATATTCCCAAAAAATTGGACCTGAGGAACACCCCAAAACACTTCCCAATAAAAAGCAGGCTCAACGCCCTATTGTGAGACACCCTACACTGCACCATGGAAAGAGCAGAAAAAATTCCTCAGCCTAGCAGTGGCCATAGCCGAAACCGGATATTCACATTGCTTCCAGTCCTTACTTAGGTTGTAAAAATAGAAATACTTACGTGGCGTCCCCATTTTTGCTTCTTCCATTGTTACTCTTCTGTATGGCTTTTCATGGTCAATCTGTATTTCATCTGAGAATGGTGCAGGCTCACTTACACCCTGCAAATGCATAAGGAAATAATTTAATTATTGCATACCAGAAACAAACAGTTAAAAATAAAATGGCTATGGTGTACCTATACATACTTTTGGGGCACTAGTTCTTGATTGTGTAAATATCTGCTATAGAATCACTCCTATGCAGTTGAAAGGAAATGTGGCCTGTGGTTTTCTAGGAGGCCAGGCTGAAGAGTGTTGGATTTGTTTAAAAGTCCAGTTAACACAGCAAATAAACAGGCAAGCATTGCTGATAAGGTGCTTCATTTAGGTTGCACTTTCCTTTGTATAAAGTGAGCACAACCCTATCTAGCCAGTTTAGAACCAACATCATCTGCACCAGTTTAAGGTACCTCAAAACCAGTCTGACCACGGTCTGATCTTTTTGAAAATAAAAGGTATCATCGGGTGAAAATCAACAGTTTGCAGTCAGCTTTAGGCAACAACTGACTTTTGTATGTCAAAGAGTCATAACTGAATTGTTTTTCTGGATTCTGAAGCCCTTTATCACTGGCCAAGTTCCTAACTGGCAGGAAATGCTCCCCATGGCCATTATGACAGGGTTCCACACCTCACGTGTGTTATTCTAGAGAATTTAAAATAAATGAAACAAAATGCAAATCTAGGGGAACGGGCATGACACTATTATTACAACCACCAAATGAAACAAAGAGACCGGAACTATGCTATAAATATATTTTATATTGTGGCATAAAGAGAATTAAATCCATGCATTTTAACCTAGCAGCTTAACAGTTTCCCAAAACAATTACATTCAAGGCATGTCTTAAAGTGGAGTTCCACCCATATAAAAGTCAGCAGCTACAAAAAGTGTAGCTGCTGACTTTTAATAATCGGACACTCACCTGTCACACGGTCTAGCAATGCGGGCGAACGAAGCCTTGCTTCTCTCCCCCTCCTCTCCATGGCACTGTGACTGTGGGTGCCCGGCTGTGGCTACACAGCCGGGCACGCACTGCACGTGCGCGAGCTGCGCTGCGATTGACCGGGCAATCTTCTAGGACCTGTGACGTGTCCCAGAAGATTGCACAGAGGGAGGGGGGAGAGGTGAACTTTCTTCTGGCTCCGTGGAGCCCCGGGAGGAAGTGGAAGCTGGATGCCCCTAAAAATAGGGCATCTGCTCCCCCCCCAAAAAAATGAAATGCCAAATGTGGCATGTCAGAGGGTCACCTTCACTTAAAGCGGAAGTTTCATTTTTGGGTGGAACTTCGCTTTAAATTATATATGTTACTAGTGTGCTTCTGTTAGCTTTACAGTTTGGTTGGGAGCTATCAAATTGCTGACATCATAGGTTATTATTATTATGCAGGATTTATATAGCGCCGACAGTTTACGCAGCGCTTTACAACATGAGGGCAGACAGTACAATTACAATACAATTCAATACAGGAGGAATCAGAGGGCCCTGCTCATTAGAGCTTACAATCTAGGAGGGAGGGTCAAGTTATACAAGAGGGCAACAGCTGTGGGGGATGAGCTAATGGAGAAAATAGTGCAGTTGTTAGATGGAGGCAGGATAGGCTTCTCTAAAGAGGAAAGTTTTCAGGGATCGCCTAAAGGTGGATAAATTTGGAGACAGTCTGACAGATTGGGGTAGGGAATTCCAGAGTATGGGCGAGGCTCGGGAGAAGTCCTGGAGGCGGATTTGGGAGGAGGTAATGAGGGAACTAGAGAGCAGGAGGTCTTGGGAGGAACGGAGACGGCGATTAGGTTGTTATTTTCGAGACTAGGCTAGTGATGTAACTGGGGGGCAGAGTTGTGGATGGCTTTGTAACTTATTGTTAGTATTTTCTCTGGATCAGCAGGGGGCACACCGCAAAACCAGGAAGTAAACCACAAAGTTTACTGTGAGTGGGTGGCAAGTGGTTAAAGACTCCACTTTTGTTGAGGAAAGAAACAATTCCCTCTGGGTGATCAATGTACATTGCATTTTAAAAACTTTGTAGCAGGTTCCTAACCTTTGCTTTGAAGGAATAACTGTTTGTTGCACGATGTCCTTTGCAGACTGATTCTGAATAGGGGGGAATGATTCATTATAAATCACCTGGTGCACTCTCGATGTTCTAATAAGAAAAGCTGCAGGGTCTGCATCCCTTATAAGTATTTAACCTTTGTGTCTCATTAAAACTGAAACTCCTATTGCAGGGGTGTCTAAAATTTGATTTGTAGCTTAGTGCAGACTTCTGATAAAACGAGTGAGCTAGTCATACTAGCCAGAAACCGCAATTCTGGGGGGCGTTCTGTAATAGCTTCAGGTTGCCGTATTTTACAGAAAATGACTGTGGCTGCAGAATGAAAAGTTAGGGTAATTTTTAAAAACATTGAAATAAAACATGCTGTGTATATACTATATATTTTATTTCAGTTTCTATATTTTTTAAAACAAAAGTGGAGTTACCCCTTAAAGCGGAAGTAAACCGCACTTTGTTTTTTCAAACCACTGCAAGACAATTACACAATGGGGGGTTATTTACGAAAAGGCAAATCCACTTTGCACTGCAAGTGTACTTGGAAGTGCAGTCGCTGTAAATCTGAGGGGTAGATCTGAAATGAGGGGAAGCTCTGCTGATTTTATCATCCAATCATGTGCAAGCTAAAATGCTGTTTTTTCGTTTCCTTGCATGTCCCCCTCGGATCTACAGCGATTTTACTTCCAAGTGTACTTTCAGTGCAAAGTGGATTTTCCTTTAGTAAGTAACCCCCACTGTGCTAGTATGCAAAGCCTACTCTATTTGTGATAGAAGGGGTAATATCGTAAATATTATTTTTTAAATAGTAGCTGCTTCAGAGGAGTAAAGGAAATTTCTTAACACAAAAATGTAGACTATTTGCTTTGGTGTGGGAACTTGAACAATCTATTGTGAACTCATGCAGAGAAACAAGTATAAATGCGGATTTGTTTACATTCAAACATTACTGTGTGTTGGCAGGCACCCACTGCATTTATTAAAACTGAGAATACATGCTGAGGTTTTAACAAAAGGCTTTAGGTTTCTATGGAGAAGAACTGATCCCATGTAACACAGGAAAGCATATGTTGAAATACAAAAAGGTAAAATATTTAGTTAAACAATCATTTTTTTTCTTCATGACTAAGCAGACGTAATCCAGCTATTAGAGAGATCTACAAATAACGATGTGAATATTATACATAAGACCTAAAGACAACTGTCAGTTACTTAAAGTGGAAGTAAACCCATTGATTTAACAGTTTTAAAAAACAGTTACATTCCCGGCATGCCGGGATTGCTATTTGTCACATTGGTTGAGCTCTCAACCAAACTGTCAAACCATCCAATGGCTGGTGTCATAACTGATCGCATGTGCAGCACCATGGCAGCTGAAGATTAAACAGAGTCCAAGATGGCAGCTTCCTTGGCTGAAAACAATAGGAGGGTTTACTTCCACTTTAACTTCCAAAAAACAGCACGCTGTTTATACAAAGGCCTCCTGCACACTGGAACTTTTATAAAACGCTTTTCTCCTGGCAGGAGAAAAACAGCTTCAAAAACGTGCCCAAGCTGTTTGAGCAAGTCAAGCGCTTGACTTGCCCGAGGGTTGAATACTTATAAAGGGACACAGACCCTGCAGCTTTTCTTATTAGAACATCGAGAGTGCACCAATATTCATTTATTCTGGCCACTGAACTGAAAGAACTAAACTCGCCTAGCACTTAGGCGCATTTAGATACTGAACACACGTTTAGAAGCATTACTTCCTAAGACTAACAAAAGAAAATTGGCAGAACATTAAAGGCTGGGTATCACTGACCCACACATTGTCTGTGATAAATAATGAATAAAAAGGAAAAAAATGTAAAATTACCGACCTCTTCCTAACAAGGCATTTTCAGAAACAGGCAGAGTTCCTCAAAAAATCTTCTAAAGGGACTATTTTAAAAGCAGTTGTAGAAGATTTGGAGGCATGTTTTGTGTAAAAAAGGCATTTGTTTTCCCAAAGGCTACAATCTGCACAAAGGTGGTTTCATGTGTGTTTATAATGTGCCTGGGGATTTAAAAGGCCAATACACATATGTACCACAAACAAACATGGGACCCCTCAAACCTGTTGATATACTTTCTTTACCAGGGCAACAGCACTGTTTTATTTGTTCAGCAGTGAAAATTGTGTAGTAGAGTTTTCACCCCATCGACAGTCTTAAGCCCCTTACACATGGGATGAATGTCGGGCGACATCGGCCAGATCAATAAAAACTGGCAGACATTCAGCCCGTGTGTATGGCAGCCAGTCCGATAGAAGCCGGCCGTTTGGCTGGCTTTTATCGTATGAGCATGCTGGAAAACCAGCAACACAAAAGAACATCAGGGGAGATCGCTGAACTAACATCGGGCAGTTAGTACAGCGGCTCCGACCAGAGCTGTCAGTTTATTTACGTTCAACCCAGGGATTGAACAAAAAATAAAAATAAAATCTAGTGTACCAGGCTTTAGGCAGGGCATAGATTATGCAAATTTTCTTTCCTTTCCACCATCAGTGGAAGTAAAGAAAATTGCTCGATTTCTGAAAATCTCTCCCACAGTACTATTGTATTCTGCCAGCAGAACACATTGATTAAGCAGGTTATAGACGGTTCAAATCTTTGAATGTACCCAAGTTGATCGATCACCTTGGGTTCAACCAGCCTGTTGGATTTTAAATGCGATTATTGCTAATGGCCGTTATAACCGTTAGCAACAATCACTGTGTTTTCGCCGCCAGGACAAAACAATGGCTCTGTGGGAGGGATTTCCCCATCAGCACTGATTGGGTAGATGGGGAAATCGAGCAATTTTCTTTCCTACAACCCGTGGTTGCAGGAAGAAAAATCACCCGGTCTATGGCCGGCCTTAGTGTTACAGCCTAAGCGCAAGTTACACTTTAATATTCTATTTTAAGTATTGATTAATGTTGATGGCTATATCAGACAGCACTAATTGTTCGGGAAAAACCCTGACAGGCTAGTTATACACAAGTCGATCGATACATCAACTTGTGTACAACCAGGGTGTCCATACAGAAAAGACCGGTCCCTGCTGAACCAGCCAAATCTTGATCCTTGCATGGCCGACTTTAGATGGATAAAAGGTGAGCAAAATATTTTTGGATTTTTTAAACATCTCATGCACACCAAAAGAGGGTATATTGCTAAATGGGCCAAAACGTTGGGTGAAGAAAAGGAACGACAAGAAACAATGATTGGTGATCTAAAAGCTGTGTGCTTGCTTTCTCTGTTTCTCTGCACTGCCCTTCTGGTTGCATCTCCCCTAACCACTAAAAGACTATGTGCCGACAGGATTTTTCATGTACTTATGTATTTAGAGGTCATAATACTCTCATGTTTTTGTCAATCAACTTTTTTTAATTTATTATTTAATAATTTCCCTGTTAAAAACCCCATACGATCACTGCGCTATCAGCTTCCCTTTATACCTTGCTAGAAACAATGCTTTAATCCACGTTATATCTTTTCTCTATCTCGCTACCGGTACAAGTCATGGTTTCAAAAGAGAAAGCACCACAAAGGGTTTTTTATTTAAAGTTAACTAGTCCTAACTGGGACTTTTTTAAAGCTTCCTCCTACCTACAGAAGTAATTTTCCTGGCAACTAATACTATAGCATTAGCTGACTCACAGAGATTAGAGGGAGATTAAGAGAAAAAAAAAAGTGGCCATTCACTGCCACCTAGTGGACCATATTCATAATGCAGATTTCATATGAATACTTATCTAGTGAGTCACTGACCTAGAACACGTATGCAGCTAATGGAATTTGGACTATCATCCACCCTGTTTGTTCTAGGGCAGTGACTCATTTAAAGCAGCCCATAGATTATGCAATTTTCTTTCCTTCCACCCTGAGTGGAAGGAAAGAAAATTGCTCGATTCCCCATCGACACAGTTAGTGATAGTGGAATCCCTCCCGCAGTGCTATGGTGTTCTGCTGGCAGGGAGCCTTCCCTGGTGGCAGAAAACAATGGTCACTGCTAGCGGCTATAACTGCCAGCAGTGATCACAAGAAAAATATTCAACTTCATTACAAACCAGCCCTCCCATAGATAGACTAAATATCGGGCAATCCCCTCCGAACCAGCTGAGATTTGACCCATGATCTATGAGCAGCTTTAGTAGCATAGTTAGGAGATAGCAAACTACATATTCTCTGTGACACTACTTATATGCCCAGCATCTCTCATCTGTTTGTACGATTGTCTTTTTAATAAAGAAATCAGTGCCCTCTGTTTTTCTTTTTTTGGTTTGTTAACATACTTTTCTGTGTAAGATTTAATCTCAGCAGTTGATCATGGAGGCGTAACAATGGAATCAAAATGTAGGCAGACAGTAGAAAAATAATTTACAAGGGAACATTATAGCAAGCATGTAAAATATGAAAGCTACCTAAAATAAATGACTTTCATAACTGTGATAAAATCCAAAAGTTTTTCTCTCTCTTTTCACGTTAAAGCAGAGCTTCAACTAAAAGAGGGAGTGCCATTTTAAGGCCTCCTCCTCTAACATTTGGCAATTATTTTTGGTGGTGGTGGGAGGAGCAGGTTCTCCTCCCTGCAGTCTTCTGGGACATGTCACAGGTCCCAGAAGACTTCATGACCAGTCACAATGCACAGAAGAACATGCGCGTGCGCATCCGGCTCTGAAGAAACAAGCTGTCACAGCTGGGTGTCCAGAGTTAAGATGTTGGCACCGGGGACCATTTCCAGGTGGGCACAGTGCTGGATCCTGGGAACTGGTGAGTGTCTGTTTATTAAGGCTGGGTTCACACCTATGTAAATTGGATGTGGATTTACCCGCATCCAATTCACATAGCAGGAGAATGTGACTTGCTCTCTATGGAGCCGGTTCACATATCTCTGCAGCAGGTCCGGTGCGATTTGCTGGAAAAACGTGTGCTTTTTTTGGTCCGTATCAGGTCCGAATTCAGTCCAACATTCGAGCTCAAATTGGACCTGAGAGGGTGAACCAGCACGTACTGGACCCCTGCTGTGCGACAGATCCGGCGATGGTGTGAACCCAGCCTTAAAGTCAGCAGCTACAGTTTTTGTAGCTGCTGACTTTTAATTTTCAGAAAAACGACTGGTGCTCCTCTTTAAAGTTTTGGCCAAAGGAGTATTTTTAAAGACTTTTAGGGCCAAAGACGTATATTGTGCCAAGCAACAGATCAGACATACAGTATTATGTAATGTTTATCAATGTGGGACTGAAACTGCAAAGATTAATCTGGTGACTGTTACCATCCGACACTCCAAACAAATGTATTCACTGATTGTTTCAAGATTTCAGGACAGATAGTGCTTTATTGTAGAACTAAAATGTAATATAGTAATGCAAAACATCTGAAATTGCTAGCTAAACAGTGTTATAAATCTGTGTAACCTCCATGGTTCAATCTATCAAAATTACATTTGCCTTTGTGTGTTGATCAGTGTTATTGATGAAGGTGTTAAGGCAGTCTGAATATAGGACTGTACTTGTTCCTTTACAGGAAATGTTCTGGAGGAATATTTTCATTCTTTTGTCAGAATTAGAAGTGGAATAGGGCAGATTTACCTACATTGAACCCTTGCTCTCTTCTGCTGTTTTTCAGCTACTTGTTTCTCATTTAATTGACAGCTGCATTTAGTAAGAGAAGACACAAGGCTGCACTGTTTTGTGCAAAAAGGTGCTCCTCTCCTTAAAGTAAAACTAAAAGCAAAACTTTTTTTTCCCATTGTGGATAGAGTCAAAGGTAGGGTTATAACCCCTGTAAGGTTTATATTTGCCCTGTTTGTCCAAATGGGGAGATTTACCTTCACTTCCAAGTCCCATAGCCAAAACAGGAAGTGAAAGGAAAACCCTGCAAACTAAAGGAAGCCCTTGGGGACCACCAGGTCACCAGAACTAGTGTCCCCATTGGAAGATTTCTCTTCTATTACTTTTTTTCTGGGGACAACCTAAAATGTGGGGATTTTCTTTTAATTTCACATTCAATGATAATGGTAAACAGGACAAATAGAGAGGGGGAATCTCACTAATGGGAGCACAGATAGCAATAAAAACCTGACAAGTGTTCTAATCTAATCTCCACTCTATACTAAACTGAAAAAAAAGGTTTTACTTTTAGTTGTACTTTATTAAATGTCATCCTAAAAAGGAGTTCCTAATGTTGGTGTGGAAAGCCTATGACCTCTAAGACTCTGCAACTTTCACCCTGGTATCTTGCAGAATCAAAAAAAAAATAAAAATGTGACTTCTGTGTAAAAGTTGTCTAAATCTGTATGAACACATTTATAAATAGTCTCCAAGTGTGCATGCATGCACTATTTTTAACTTGCAATTTCAAAGTGTTTGCTCTATAGAAACATACAAGAGTTTTTTTCTAGTGTAATAGAACAATTGACTAAATATGGCAGAATTTATTTTTCTGGCAGAACGAATGTATCTAATTTTATTTGCTATAAATAACTGTTTAATTTGCTATACAGCCATTTTACTTTGGCAGGCTGCCACGGCAATCATGAGTTCTGATTCTGATGACATACAATGAATACAAAAAGCCAAAAAGTGGTTAAAAACTATAATGAACTGATTGAATCTAGTTTTGCTACGGTGAAAACGAAGAACCTATTTGGACCATAGCACACAACACCCAATTACTAACCGTCATAAATCGAGGAACTTTTCTAAGAACAGACTCTTCATCTGTTGTCCCATTGGATCCGCCAACATCTTTTCTTCTCTTGCGGGAGATGAGCTTTGTTGTGTTCTGAGACTCCATTAGTGTGATGTGAGGGAGTACCTTGTAGAGGTTTAAACGGATATTTCATAAGTTTTATAGTGTCCTAAAAGGAAAAGACAGATCATCAAAACAAAATATAAAGATTCAGCCTTCATATTCTGCACAAATATAGTCTATGGTATTGTTCAGTGGCAGTGGTGTTGGGGATATCAGGTATGAGAATAATGCTGCATACACGCGATCGGAAATTCGGCCAGCAAAAGACTGATGAGAGCTTTTGGTCAGAAAATGCGACAGTGTGTATGCTCCATGGGACTTTTGCTGGCGGAATTCCCGCTAGCAAAAGATTGAGAGCAGGTTTTCCTAAATTCCTACGCATGCTCGGAAACAATTCGATGCATGCTCGGAAGAATTGAACTTCATTTTCTCGGCTCGTCGTAGTGTTGTACGTCACCGCGTTCTTGACGGTCGAAAGTTCAGAGAACTTTTGTGTGACCGTGTGTATGCAAGGCAAGCTTGAGCGGAATTCCGTCGGAAAAACCATCCAAGTTTTTTCCGACGGAAAATCCGCTCGTGTGTACGCGGCATAACAACTGGAAATTATCTTTGTGACTGCTCTGAAAGTAATAATTAGAGTGCACCTGTGCTTTGCCATGCTGGGCGAAGCAATCTATTCACTCATCACCACATATGGGTTTAATGTCCCACCCCAGTCAAAACTTTTACTTTTCAGGATAAGCCAAAGAGGAATTAGAACATCTGTCTGGTTCCTAAATGCTGTCTGTTCCCCATTTTGATTTGATTTCACTTTCTGTCCCCTTGACAGGTATCACCAGGAAAGCAGATGAGGGGAATCTTTCCTAAAGCGACATATACAACAATTATATTTAACAACATTTCTGACCCTTTTCCACTCCATTAAAAACAAACAACAACAAAAAGTTTGGGCCGGAGCAGAGCCAAAACCACACAGTTTATATGGAATTGTAAAGAGTTTTATAGATTGACCAATCCTATAAGATGCTGAAAAAAGACAGATGATACGGCCAAAAATTGAAACAATATTTTGAACCTACCCAGCTCACAAAAGGTGTCAACACTATGCCATGATGACCTGATGGTGTGTTCAGCATTGCTGAGAGGCTTTCATAGCAGGGAATTCCCTCATCAGCAAATGGAGGAATATATAGCTTCCACACATCTTTTGTCAACCAATACCAGCATTGTGAGTGCTGCTCAGGCTCCGACAGGTGCTCCTCCAACAAACCGCTGCGAGTGCAGGCTAAGAGCTCATCCCAGCTCCCAATGTCAATATGGGGGAAAGAAAAGATCCTGCAAGCTGCACATCACTGCAAACCCTGTTTTTGAGAGTGTAACAGCCACAGCCTGGGCTCCAACTAGGCCATGCCCCCCCCCCCCCCCAAAGCTTAGTCATGGGGCAGCTAAGTCTTCGGGGGCAGAGTGAAACGTATAGGGGCATGGCATGGTTGGAGACCAAGCTGAAGCTGTTACACTCTCACACAGGATTTGCAGTGATGTGCGTCTTACAAGATTTTTTTTCCCCATATTTCCAAACACTTAGTATTGTTCTCTTTAAACATATTTAATCCATGATCCAAGTATGAAAACCCTTGAAAGTTTGTCTATATGCTAGTTTCAATTATTCACTTGTTTGCTTTTACTCAACCTTTACACATTTAAAAATAAAGAATTCTACTAATGGTACGGTTCAAAATCCAAGTTTGTGCTTTGTGAAGTTTCTCTGCATGTTTTACTCTGATCATGCTGCCCACAAGGCCAATAATAAATCCTGCAAAAAAAACGTTTGTGCCCAACCAAATTTTTTTTTTTTTAGCTTTAGATTGTTTAGATTAGAGTGAAGGAGGCTTAGAACACCAGTCAGGTTTGTACTTCTATCTGGGCTTGGTGTCATATTGACAACAATTTCATTAGACAGGAAGTAAGGAAACATCTATAAAAAAGGGACACAGACAACAAAATAAAGTAGACAGGACATTCTCTTTATTGTGCAGCTCTAGACAAAACTTTTTTTCATTGTGTGTGTTGAAGGGTTAAAACCTCAGTTTTACTGCTCTCTGCTGTCTCAATAAGGAAACTACCTCTTGGTGGCCAAAATGCCAATTTCGTTATTACCTCTGTCCTATCTAGAAATGTTATTTCATCACAGCAGCCTGCTTCATCCCCGCCCTCTGCTCTTCTGGGGCTGAAAAGTAAGGGGCATCTGTTGTAAGGGGGCACTCTGTTGCAGATACCCGTTGTAAGGGCCACTTTAATGGGGACACCTGATGTAAGGGGGCACTCTCTTAGGGACACCTGATGTAAGGGGGCACTCTCTTATGGACACCTGATGCAAGGGGGCACTCTCTTATGGACACCTGATGCAAGGGGGCACTCTCTTATGGACACCTGATGCAAGGGGGCACTCTCTTATGGACACCTGATGCAAGGGGGCACTATACTGGGGACACCCGATGTAAGGGGGCACTATAATGGGGACACCCGATGTAAGGGGGCACTATAATGGGGACACCTGATGTAAGGGGGCACTATAATGGGGACACCCAATGTAAGAGGGCACTATAATGGGGATACCCGATGTAAGGGGGGCACTATGATGGGGACACCCGATGTAAGGGGGGCACTATGATGGAGACACCCGATGTAAGGGGGGCACTATGATGGGGACACCCGATGTAAGGGGGCACTATGATGGGGACACCCGATGTAAGGGGGCACTATGATGGGGACACCCGATGTAAGGGGGCACTATGATGGGGACACCCGATGTAAGGGGGCACTATGATGGGGACACCCGATGTAAGGGGGCACTATGATGGGGACACCCGATGTAAGGGGGCACTATGATGGGGACACCCGATGTAAGGGGGCACTATGATGGGGACACCCGATGTAAGGGGGCACTATGATGGGGACACCTGATGTAAGGGGGCACTATGATGGGGACACCTGATGTAAGGGGGGCACTATGATGGGGACACCCGATGTAAGGGGGCACTATGATGGGGACACCTGATGTAAGGGGGCACTATGATGGGGACACCTGATGTAAGGGGGCACTATGTTGGGGACATCTGATGTAAGGGGGCACTATGATGGGGACACCTGATGTAAGGGGGCACTATGATGGGAACACCTGATTAAGGGGGCACTATGATAGGGACACCTGATGAAAGGGGGCACTATGATGGGGGCACCTTATGTAAAAAGGCACTCTGTTGGGGGCACCTTATGTAAAAAGGCACTCTGTTGGGGGCACCTTATGTAAAAAGGCACTCTGTTGGGGGCACCAGATGAAAGGGGGAATTTGATGTGGAAATCTGAAGTAAGAGGGCACTCTGTTAGGGACACCTGGAGCTAGGGGGGATTTAATGTAAGGGGGCACTCTGTTAAGAACATCTAGTGCAAGAGGCACCTGGTGCAGGGGGAAATTCGGTTAGGGACACATTGTACTAGGGACAACTTTGATGAGGACACCAGATATAAGGGATGTCAGGACATTGGCAATGAATATTACAGAAATGCATTGGAAATTGTACATTACTTATTTTTTTGATAGACATAACATGGCTACAAATATACTAGGACTTGAGTCATGACAAAAACATGAGATTTGGACATCTGCTGATAGAAGATTTTACTGACTGAACCTCCTTAAATTTTAATTTAATACCCCCGAACTAAAGGATTTAAAAAAAAAATCATGGTTTCCATAACCTTACTACTCACTAAAACCTGGATGTTCTGAATGCTATTTAAGGATACTGATCTATATAAACGCTATATAAATACCGCTGTTTGAAGCAGAACCTTCATGGGCATATGGCAGTGAAATGTCCACCTCTTTTAAAGCAAGTGGCCAGGAGAATATTAAAGATACACTCTCCCTGAAAACCTCCCTTCTTATTTACCTTTCAAACCCCCGATCCTTCTTTACCCCCCCCCCATTTTTCCTCTGATCTCCCTTTGAACTCTATCCTTTTCATTTTCTTGCTCATAAAATTCCCTTCTATGTTTTATCACTCATTTGTTATTACTTCTACTTTTAGTTCGGCAACAGTTGTTACCAGAGTTTAGATACACACTCCCTTTGATTTGATTAGCCCATTTAAAGAGTACTCTTATTTTTGTACACTTACCTCCATCTAATTCCCATCTTTTATAGAGCAGTAGAGGCACCAACAAGACCTTGAGATTAGCATTACTTCATAAATTAATATTTAATGCAATATACTATATGTCTCCGCATTTTTATACGTTTGTGTTTCTCATTATTATTCTCATTACTGAAACTGATGGAGGACTTCATTTGTTATAAACTGTGTAATCTATTCTTGTACACTTAAAGATTTGTACGATTAGTTTCTTCAATAAAAAAAATACTTGAAAAAAAAACAAAAAAAAAAAAAAAAACCCAAGCAAGGCTTCACTAAGCTAAATAAAATATGTGAAACCAAGTCCACCAACACCTGTGCATTACAATTATAGCTGAGCCAAAAGAACAGAGAGTTCATCTGTGACTCAAGTGGTATGAGCACAGCGAGGTGGGCAGTGTGCCCTCTTATGAGATCTCATATTTCCAGCAACACTTGGC
Source organism: Lithobates septentrionalis (assembly GCA_037952835.1). Classification (NCBI taxonomy): domain Eukaryota; kingdom Metazoa; phylum Chordata; class Amphibia; order Anura; family Ranidae; genus Lithobates; species Lithobates septentrionalis. The sequence goes on along the minus strand of JBBDGP010000561.1, from coordinate 3,818,775 downwards.
ATTAGAAATCAGAATAACTAGAAGCTGTTAAAGGCCACTTATTCTAACAGCGTAAGCATGCATTCTCTAGATTTCCATTATCGCTATATACTTGGTAAACATCCTCTGTATAATTGGCAGAATAACCCCACTAATATCACAGTTTTGCCAAGTTGTCTGTGAACTAGAACACACCATTTCAAAACAAGAAGGCATGCTGGAGCTCTGTCTAATGCACTACACTACAGAAAGCTGGTAAAGGACATGTGCATTTCCAGAAGCACCTTATCTGCTAAAAGAAAAACCTCTAGCTGGGTAGAGATATAAGGCATGGCTAAGCAAATGATCCCAAAATCTAGTATCCAACTTGAAAACATTAGGAAACAACAACAATGTGACTTTGACCTGATGTATGTAGTTATCACCCCACAACCCTATTGGACGGATCCCACAGTTCTTTTCCCTCCTTCCCACAGCAGCAGCCATATATACTGCCATGACACCCCAGCACCCATATATAGTCTTCTCCTTTCATAGCAGATTATATATATATATATATATATATATATAATTTTTATTACACACACACACACCCACCCTTCCCCAGCAGCTATAATAGGCATCATTAGTGGTATAGTATTCATTTATTACAAATGCTGGTCAAAGCATTTACCATAAAATTAGATTTTTCCTACAGCTTACCTGTCACAGAGCAGCCATAATATTTACTATGTGGGTTATGCGCCACCTATAGATGAATGGACACTGGCAGATCAATCAAACAGGAAGTCCTCCCCAATAAAACCCCTCCTACACAGGAAGTACCTCAGTTTTGTAGCAAAGCAATGAACCCCCCCCCCCCACCCCCCCAAAAAAAGAGGGGTGGGACCTCTGTGTCCTGTGATGTACTCCAAGAAAATTATTTTTTTTAGGTAAGCTGTAGGAAAAAAAATAAATTAAAAAAAAAAAAAATCACATTTCCTTTATCGTACATCACGGGACACAGAACAGCCATAATAATTACTATGTGGGATGTCCTAAAGCAATGCCCTTGAGGGGAGGGAGACGCAATCACACAAACTGCCACCTGAGAAGGACTTATTCTGCTGCCCATAACATACTATGGCCAAAACAGTATCCTCCGTGGCTTTGATATCCATCTGGTAAAATCCTGTGAATGTATGAACCAAAGACAAAGTGGCCTTAAAAATCTGAGTCACTGACACCTGGTGGCGAATGGCCAAAGATGCCCCCACACACCTGGTAGCGAGCACTCTCACCAAAAAGGGGTAACTGGAGGATCCAAAAATAGTTGCCTCCTGCCCTTCCTGGGCTCTGTTGGCAGCACAAACCAGGATTCCTGACCTGTGCCAACAATTCAAGTAAATCCCGACTGCCTGAACTATCTCCAGAGTATGCAGCGATCTTACTCCTGCCAACTGAAAATTAGAAAAGGAAGGCAAGACACTGTCCTGATTCAAGTGAAAACTAGAAACCACTCTAGGCCATAAAGATGGATGAGGACGCAACATCACCTTATAATGATGCAAGACCAAGAACGGCTCCTTGCATGAAAGTCGTCAGCTCTGACATTCTACTTGCTGAAGTGATAGCAACCAAAGAAGCCACCTTCCGAGTCAAAACAGTTTCTCAAATTGGTTCAAAAGGTGGCCTCTGCAAGGACAGTCAAGAGCAAATTCAAGTTCCAAGGACACAAGGGTGGCCTGACAGGCCGGACTGTCTGCATTACACCCTGTATGAAGTATGAATCAAGGAGTGAAAAACAATGGCTTCCAGAAAACAAAATGGATAAGGACGAATCTGACCCTTAATGGTACTTAAGGGTCAATCTCACTTCCCTTCCCAATTTAAGAAAGAAAAAAAAAAAAACTGTGGCATACTGAAGTAGAGCATGGTCCCCTACCTTTGGAGACTGGGCCGCAGGGCAGTATTCTAACATGATAACAACCTCAAACACACCTCCAAGACAACCACTGCCTTGGTAAAGAAGCTGAGCAAATGTTGGATGACATGCTAGTAAATTTTTGGCGGACAACGGTCTGTTGTCAGATTTTCCTATTGTGTGTATAGAAGTCCGTCACACAAAAGGTGAAAGTACAAACACGCATGCTCGGAATCAGTGCTCACCAAACATGACATTAGCAGAAGGTGCCCAAAGGGTGGCACTCAAGAGCTGAAATTCCACGTAGTACGTCACTATGTTTGTGTTTGTTGGCCGACAATTGTGTACCGTTTGTATGAAAGACAAGTTCCTGGCACACGCCCTTCGGACAAAAGTCTGACGCTTTGTTGGCCAACAATCGGATCGTGTGTACGAGGCTTTAGAGAGGACTGCAATGTTCCTATATACAGTGAGACTATGGAGAACAAAACACAGCCACCTTCTAACAGGAAGTCAGATAAATGTAGAAAAAGTGAATTTTGAGATTTTTAAGAGGCTGACAGCAATAGACGGTACTTTTCTGAGGTAAGGATACATATTTGAATTGTTTTATTTTTTTTAAACAGACCTTAGTGCCACTTTGGGGTTTATTTACTAAAGCTGCAGAGTGCAAAATCAGTCTCACTTTTGCAGAGAAACCAATCAACATCTTACCTCAGCTTGTTCACTGAGGTTGAAGCTAATGGGTTTCTATGCAGAAGTGAGCCTGATTTTGCATTCTCTAGCTTTAGTAAATGAACACCTTTAAAAGGGGTTGTAAAGGTTTGTTTAAAAAAAAAACCACATACATGTCATACTTGCCTCCACTGTGCAAGGGTTTTGCACAGAGCAGCCACGATCCTCCTCTTCTGGTGTCCCTCTGCAGCACTCCTGGCTCCTCCTCTTCTCAAGTGCCATCACAGAGAAGCGTTTTCCATGGGGACCCAAGACATGGGCTGGAGCTGGTGTGCTCGTTCCCATTGCTGGAAAGATCGGGGTCAGGTAAGCAAAAGGGGGTCTCTGGGGGGCTGCTGCACTACAGAAGTTTTTTATGCATTAAGGTGATAAACCTTGAGGGTTTACAACCCCTTTAAGTGTGCAAGGTAGAGCAATGAACAATTAAAAAAATCTTTACATTAACTGACCCACACGAGATTACTACATGAGGACATTTTGAGCGTAATAACTGCCTAGACGAACATAGGTTGGGACGCCATACTCACATTAATAAAAAGTGACATTTCTATGAAAACCTGTCGGATACACCTGGTTACTACAATAGTAACCGTGTGTACAATACTACAAACTAAATCCTAAAACAAACATTCCACAATAGAAAATATTGCTGAATCTCAGCTAATACAGTAAAACCTTTTCACCAAGTATGTTGTCAACATGAGTTTCTTGCAGTTAAATGAGTTCTTTTGTCAAAGCTTACACACTTCTATTTAAAAGGATAACCAAACCCAAGAGCAAAAATACAATACCGTAAAACCTTGGTTTCAGAGCGTTTAGCAAGACGAACAAAATTTTTACATTAACTTTGACTTGATATAAAGCGATGTCTTGATATACAAGTAGCATCACGTCACAACTGGAGTGAAAAAACAGAAGTGCATATAGTGAAGTAGAGCTGCACAATTAATCGTTAAAAAATCGTGATCTCGATTCACCCCCCTGACGATCTCTCCTGCAGATTTTGCCGATTCTTTCATATAAACAAGTGGAGAGCCAAAGGCGCCTTTCACACTGACGGCTGTTCTGCCGCAGTTAAAAGCATATAATATGTTCTGTGAAAATCAAGACTCCAGGCACTGCGATCAGCTGCATTTGTACAGTGCGATTACCTGCGTTTACATGCGGCTGCGTTTGGCACTTTCTTGCCATTTCTGATGTGCTTCCTGTTGCTTTTCTTTCCTTGTTGCCGCTGCTATCCGCAGGAGAAATAGTACACTGTGATTACCTGCAGTTATGTGCAGATAGCTGCGCTAAATCGCTCATGGACGCAGTCAATTCTATTTTTTCTATCCACACCAAACCGCATGTAACTAAATCGCAGCTAAACGCAGTGTGTGAATGGGGCCATAGGAAAGCATTGTGTGCTTTTAGCTGCGGTAGAGCACAATTCTCTCCATCCCTGTGAAAGGGGCCTTTATCTGCTCACTCAGCTGTCAAAAGAAAGCATCAGGGCATTCTGCCAAGTCTTTAAAACAACAAGGGCAGAGGATTTAATAGATGAAAAGTTGAAAAAATGACTGAAGGTCTGCTTTAAGTATATTAAAGCGGACCTTCAATATTTTTTTTTCAACTTTCCATCTATTAAATCCTCTGCCCTTGTTGTTTTAACTTTGGATAGTAAAACATGTTTTTTCTGCCAGTAAATACCTTATACAGCCCACTTCCTGTTTCTTGTCCGGTTATTAGCCTAGGCTTACGACATCATGCACAGCTCTCTCTCATGAGAATTTGTCAGGAAGGGAGGGGGGATGAGTCATAAGAGGTCAAATGAGAGCTGCAGACCTGGAGGTGTGCCTCTGCGTGTCTGTGTAAATCCAGGAAGTGAACAGGCAGCAGCTTCAGCTGCCCACAGTTAAAATGGATGCAGCCAGACTTAGCGGAGGGTTATTTCTGCAGCATTTTTGGCAAGTACAGAACCACAGTATATATAAAATAATATGCAAAGTGGTTGGAGAGACGCTTCAGATTGGCAAAGATGTTTTTATTACAAATTATGTGAGCAAACTACAGTTCCTCTTTAAATTCCGGAAGTCTCTCCTGATATATTTTCTCCCCCAGACCTTTCACTATTTTTGTTACCCATCTCTGAGCTCCTTCTATCAATATCTTTCTGTAAGGGCTCATGCACATTGCAGCTCAAAAAGCTGCCCCTACAGGCTTTTGAGCTTGTCCATGCACACTATGGCTTTTTCAGGAGTTTACAGGCATATAAAAAAGCAAAAAAAACCCTCACCAAACTCATGTTTTTGAGGAGCTTTTGAGCAGAAAAGATGCCCAAGTGCAAAAAAGTGTGAAAAGGCATGTAAAAGCTCAAGGAAACTCAAAAACATCCCCCCCCCCCCCCCCCCCAAAAAAAAAAAAAAAAAATGGGAAAAATTAGCTTAGGGGAGGGTTTGTGAAAAAAAACGCTTATGCTCAAAGAAGCTCAATAAAAAACGTGCAAAAGAGCACAATAAAGCACAAGCTTCTTCAAGCTGAAATAAAAGCTCAAATGCCTGTAAAAGCAGCTTATTTTTTATTGAGCTGCAGTGAGCATGAGCCCTTACAGGCAGAAAAAACCCACGTCAAACTTGCGTTTTTGAGAAGAGCTTTGGAGCTGAAAAGACACCCAAGTGCCCAAAACCGCACAAAAACACACAAAAAAGCATGAAAAAGCTCAAAGAAGCTTGAAAACACACATAAAAAAATAGAAAAAAAAAACAAAAAAAACAAAAGCTGAGGGGAGGGTTTATAGAAAAAAAAAAAAAAAAAGCAGCTTGTGAGGAGGGAATCAAAACCTCCTTCCTCCTGCTGGTAACCCCTCTAGTGAGAACTAAAGATCTATACAGGGGGTCCCCGGGTTACAAACAAGTTAGGGACTGTAGGTTTGTTCTTAAGTTGAATCTGTTTGTAAGTCGGAACAGGTACATCTTTTAAGTGTAGCTCCAGCCAAAAAAACTATTTTTAAGCTTTTTTGATAGCATAGGGAGGGTTAACACCCCTGTAACATTTGTTTTGCTGTGTGTGCCCCTGTTCAGAAGATTTCACCTCACTTTCTGTCCCAACGACAATTGGATTTTGAAAATTGTGGGTTGTTGTGGAAACAAGCCTTGGTGATAAAGCATCAGTGGAGGTACCTTTTTCCCATGATAACTCTTACAGGAGTGAATTTCCCTTCATAAGGGTAGATTTCCTCTCACTTCCTGTTGTCTCCCTCCGTTTGTAAGTAGGAGTCGTTTGTAAGTCGGATGTTTGTAACTAGGGGACCCTCTGTATAGGGAAAATCAGGACCTTCTTCCTACTGCTGGTAACGCCTCTAGTGAGAACTAAAGATCTATATAGGGAAAATCAGGACCTTCTTCCTACTGCTGGTAACGCCTCTAGTGAGAACTAAAGATCTATATAGGGAAAATCAGGACCTTCTTCCTACTGCTGGTAAGGCCTCTAGTGAGAACTAAAGATTTATATAGGGAAAATCAGGACCTTCTTCCTACTGCTGGTAACGCCTCTAGTGAGAACTAAAGATCTACATAGGGAAAATTAGGACCTTCTTCCTACTGCTGGTAACACCTCTATAATAATAATAATAATAATAATAGACCTCTAGGTTGTTTACAATTGTTTTCAAGCCAGCTCTGCCAGTCAAACACATTTCTTTAGAAACAATAGTACCATGAATGCTACTTATTTTCTGACTGGTTTATTGTTTTGCCGATTTACAGAATAATAGTCTTTCTTCCTGTAGGGTTTTTAGTTTAGGAAAAAAATAAAAAAAATAAAGTCAATCTTGTACATTTGATTTTGTTATGGCTGTAAGTATGATCATTCCAATTAAAATCTTTGCAGAATAGAAAACTGTTTTCGTGTATAGTAGGTCATAAAATTATTGGCAGGCGTGTAAAATTGTGGGTGACCGTTTCCGTGTTTGTGTGGGCAGAATCGGAATCTATACCACATACAATCAGTATCTGTCATAACTTTACTTTTGAAAAAAAATCTGTCCGCGACCTTAACAAATTAAGAGGCGTTTTCACTTGTAAAGATACTTTAAAGGGCCAGTTTGCACCAGAACGCGGTGCAGGAAACCTGAGTTCCGTGCAAGTTACCCACATTGTGTTCAAAATGCACTGCACGGCACTTGCTATCTGCAGTGCAAACTTAACGACAGCCCAAATGCAGGTCACAAAACGCATTTGTCTGCACAGGATCACGTGGTACAATAGTGGTAGTACCATGTGATCCGGTTGCTATGCTTTTTTTTAAAGTAGTGCATGCACTACTTTTGGTGAGGTCTGGTGCGATTTCCACCTTTCAAATGAATTGGCTGAAATCACACTGCAACCGGATCGCATGCCCTAAGGCCCCTTTCACACTTATACGACTTCAAAGTCGCTCGATTTTACCGTGAGTTTGCAGCCGCTATTTTGCCTCGATTTTACCGCGATTTGGGAGCAGTACTACTTTGTACGACTTTGCCACAACTTTGGCATTAACCATTCTCAGCTTGTGCTTACAAAGTCGTACTGAAATCGTGTCTATATTATTCAGGTACGATTTGCATGCTACTTAAGGGTTTAACATTGAGGTCTATGGAGTACAACTCGTATGGAAGTTGGACCAAAGCAGTGCAGGGACTACTTTGAAGTCGGCACAACTTAAAGTCGTGCCAATATGAATGGTAGTCATTGAAAATCATGGAGAATAACTTGTCATATGATTTTGCAGTACAAAATCGTGGGACAAGTCGTATAAGTGTGAAAGGGGCCTAAATGAAAACTTGAAATATATCTAAAAACAAAAAAACAAAAAAAGTAAAAATTTACACCAGAATGCAGTGCACTGCAACACACATTGTCTTGCGTTGCGGCACACTTTGTTTAGCAGTCCATTCAAAATTAATTGGCTGCAACGCACGAAAAAAAAAAAAAAATAGGTGCAGTCTGCATTTTTTTTTTAAACGTATCGGGCACTGTGCATGCTGCTGTGCTGTGTTGCAGCACATATGCATTTTGGAATGCCATGCACAGTGAATGGCACTGGAGCACACCGATGCGTGTTATCGCAAAGCAATCAGTGCGAATGGGCCTTAAAGCTTCTTTTAGTTTTTTTAGCTTTAGGCAGACAAGGGAATCCTTATAAAACTCATTCTGTTTTTTTGCCATTTGTGTCTTTCTCAGAGAAAAAAAAAAAAAAGTGAGAATCTCCTTAAAGAGGAGGTCCAGTCTGGGTGAAAAAAAAAAAAAGTCAGTAGCTACAAATACTGTAGTTGCTGACTTAATATTAGGGCACTTACCTGTCCAGGGAGCCCACGATGTCAGCACCCCAGCCGATCTTTGGATGGACACCCGGTTGCTGCTGCCGCCATTCCTGGTAAGGAAACCAGGCAGTAAAGACTTTCGGCTTCACTCCTGGTTCCCTACTGAGCATGCGCAAAGCGCGCTGTGTATTCCAATTGGACCAGTGGTGGAGATCGAGGAGGCAAACTCTTGGGAGATCGGGCCGCGGCTCGCCTCCGGAAGTGGAGAAGGGGACTTGTCAAAAACAGGTCCCCCATTCCCCCCTGAAAGGTGCCATATGTAACACCGGAGGGGGGGTTGAGAAGCGTATAAGCGAGAGTTCCACTTTTGGGATAACACCAGCTGTCACTGTAATATGTTTAGCAAGTGAAAGATCTAGGGCTGCAACTAACGATTATTTTCATAATCGATTAGTTGGCAGATTATTGTTTCGATTAATCGGTTAATAACCTTAAAAAAAAGTGTGGTGTATAATTTCGTTAATATGTAAAGTTTAAAAGAAGGCAATTTATTCCTAAATATCTTTATATGCAGGGGTAAATATAAATAACCAACTATATGGTTTAGGGAGTAAAATCTTTAATCCTCTCTGAGAATAACAGACAGAAGAGATATACTCTATATATTATTAGAGGTTGAATCTGGTAAATATCATCAGACTCAGATCAAATTTTTTTTGCAGATTTTCAAACAGAACTGTAATATTACATGCTTTTCTGCAGCTTCTCCATTGAAGTATATTGAACCAAAAAAGCACCGTTTTGCGTTAAAAAAGGTCCCTGACCCTTTCCAAATACACAGCAGCTGAAAAAAGCATAGATGTGAAAATAAACTGTAGTGCATTTCTGTAAAAAACACCAAAAATCACATGGGTGGGAACCAGGCCTAAGACATTTAGTAACATAATGGAGTTAAAAATAAAAAAAATTGCCCTTAGTTTTTACTGTGCAACAGTGAAAGTAATATTTACAGTAGAGATTTGCTCTTTTTGTACTATATAGGGCTAATTTTAGCTTTTTTAACCCCATTATGTTACTGGCCGATTAATCGATTACTATTTTCGTAATCGATTAATTTCATAATCGATTAGTTGTCGATTAATCGATTAGTTGTTTCGGCCCTAGAAAGATCACAATTTTGTATTCTGGTGACAACTGTAAAATTTCAGATTTCCCATCACTTTCTATCCCGACATCAGTTGTTACCAGAACAAATAAACAGAGTGAGCCTCCCCAGCAGGGACAAAGACAGCAAAAAAAAAAAAAAAAAAAACTGATAGGGGTTCTAACGATTTTACGTTCAATCCAAAATTTAAAAAAAAAGCTTTGGTTTTATATATACTTTACAGATGAACTCTAGGAAAAGCAAATATTGATATTGTCCAAATACTCAAGACATGTATATTCTTACTTAAATCTTGGTGTACTTTTTCGAGATCTGTGCAGTAATCCAGTGGTAAACTTGGTGGGAGTTTCCTGTAATAAAGACCGGTCTTTGCTGCGCTCTCTCGTTGTGCAGAGTGTTCTTGTATCTGCCCCACCTGTAGTTCTCTGCAGGCAGCCTGTAGTGGGTGGAGCCTGCTGGGCTCCACCCAAAGCTACTGTATGTGGCAGCTCAGCAATGATGTGGCCACTACTGTCACAGTCACAACTGGGTTTGAAAAGGCATTTGGTGCACACAGAGAGGATTTATATTTGTTGCGGCTATTAAAAGAATATATTTACAGTGATTTAGAGCTGCACAATTAATCATTAAAGAATTGAGATCGCGATTCTACCCCCCTTGTGATCTTAACACAGCTTTTCCTAGATTCACTGCAGAGGGTTTCTCTGCTCAAGCAACAGCTGTCAAAAAAAAAAAAAAACCCAGGCAGCCTGCCAAGTTTATAACAACATTGCTTAGGTGGAGATAAAGAGAAACATTGTAACATTTGGTTCTTTCAGATCAAAGGAACAAACGTCTGTCTGTAGATGAGGTCAGTTTAACCACTTAGAGACTAAACCTTTTTCTGACACTTGTTACTTTCAAGATAAGATTTCAGTATTTTTTGCTAGAAAATGACTTAGAACCCCCAAACCTGTGTGTGTGTGTGTGTGTGTGTGTGTGTGTGTGTGTGTGTGTGTGTGTGTGTGTGTGTGTGTGTACCCCGGGTATATATCATTTTAGCACACCCTAGAGAATAAAATGGTGGTTGTTTCAATATTTTATGTCACACTGTATTTGCGCAGCAGTCTTTCAAAAGCAATATTTTTGGAAAAAATACACTTTAATGAATTAAAAAAAAAAACTAAACAGTAAAGTTAGCCCAATTTTTTTGTATAATGTGAAAGATGTTATGCCGTGAGAATCGTGATCTTTATTACAAGCAAAAAAATTGTGATTCTCATTTTAGCCAGTAATTGTGCAGCTCTACAGTGATTATAAATGTAATTAAAAAAAAAAAAGATACATGTCATACTTACCTGCTCTATGCAATGGTTTTGCACAGAGCAGCCCCAATCCTCCTCTTCTGGGGTCCCCCACCGGTGCTCTTGGCTCCTCTCCCTGCTGAGTGCTCCCATAGCAAGTCACTTGCTATGGGAGCACTCATACAGGCTTGATTCCAAACCTCAACACACATAGTGCGGCTCAGCCCCACCCCCTGCTCTCTCCTCACAGGCTGAGATTGACAGGAGCATGAGCCAATGGCCATTTCCAGTGAGGAGAGAGAGAGATGCTGCTCCTGCGCACAACGCTGGATCGAGATCAGGTAAGTATTTAAGGGGCTGGGGGGGATCCTAAGCACGGAAGTTTTTTACCTTAATGCAGAGACTGCACGATGATAAAAAAAACTTCTACCTTTAAACCACTTTAAATTCAATTGTTTTTCCTAGAGTTGAGCTTTACCTATCCTAATGCCCCGCCGTACACACGATCGGACATTCCGACAACAAAATCCATGGATTTTTTCCGACGGATGTTGGCTCAAACTTGTCTTGTATACACACAGTCACACAAAATATTGTCGGAAATTCTGATTGCCAAGAACGCGGTTGATATACAACACGTACAATGAGCCAAGAAAAATAAAGTTCAATAGCCAGTGCGGCTCTTCTGCTTGATTCCGAGCATGCGTGGAACTTTGTGCGTCGGAATTCTGTACACACGATCGGAATTTACGACAACGGATTTTGTTGTCGGAAAATTTGAGATCCAGATCTCAAATTTTGTGTGACGGAAATTCCGATGGAAAATATCCGATGGAGCCTACACACGGTCGGAAATTTCCCACAACAAGCTCCCAAACATTTTCCGTCGGAAAATCCGACCGTGTGTACGGGACATAAGGGTAAGGCCTCATGCACAAAGGACATTTCTGCAGCTGCTGTTAGGAGCATGTGGTGTTTTGTTTTCCTGCCTCTAAACGCCCCCGGCATGTTAGCCTAGGAGACCATGCACACATAGGCTTTTAGCAGTGTTTATTGGCAGGAGAGTTTAGAGGCAAAAAAAAAAAAAAAAACCCCACTGTGTCCAGGAGCAGCAGAGTTTGGGCAGAAATGGCTGTGTGCTGAATTATTTTGAGGGGACATCAAATTTACAGTTATACAAGCTGTACACTCACTACTTTACATTGTAGCAAAGTGTCATTTCTTCAGTGTTGTCACATGAAAATATTTACAAAAATGTGAGGGGTGTGCTCACTTTTGTGAGATACTGTATGCTGTTTTATCCTTTTTGCAAGCATCAATTAAAACAAAATGAACCCTACCAACAATTTCTGAAAAAAGTGCCTGTTCACATTCATGCTGAATCTGCTTTTTTGCCTTTATTACATCTTCCAGTGTGGCTACAATAGTAAACACAAATGCAACAATCAGTAAAAAAAAAAAAAAAAAAAAATAATATATGCTGGTTTAAATATGAGAGAACTGTATAGAAGCGACATAATGTGGTGGAAACCGTTAACAGAACACACCTACACTAAAAAATGTGTATGGGAACGGTGTATTAAATCAAGCATGTAACAGCTCATTAAGAGATCAGATGGTGGTAAAGTTCCAAACAGGTAACGGTAGAACAAAGTAAATGCTACAGTTGTAACAAAACACACTTAACGTGGGAAAAAGTTCTGCAACTAACCTATGTGTGTTTGTGCTTCTACACAGTGCACTCCTTAAAGTGACTGCCTGCAACAAAAGAACTATACAAGTATAAAAAGTGAAAATGTATCAAAACTAAAAACAGTGATAAAGATCTCCAGATAGAGGAAATTATGTTGTTCTCTTGGCTTTAAATGTAATATCCAACTAGACTGTCATACTGGGTACTGTGTGGGCTCAGATGATGGGCCACTGTCAATGTAAATTGTAGATGTCCAATATGCAATCATTAGGGGTTTCCAATCAGATCCTGGGTAGAGGCACTATGTAAATTGTAGAAAAACTGTCAAAAAGATTCCTGCTTTCTTTTCCGGCAACTACTTTTATGGTTGGCAATACAAGGTGGGATTTCTATTGAGAAGAGCAGGACATGGAGATATTCCAGGTGAAGATAAAATATCTCATTACATAAAATATGGGTCTGTTGGAAATAAAGCTTTTTATACATAACTGTTCAATGTGTAAAAATAATAATGATACTGCGTCAATACCTGTAAAGCAATTGAGTCATCTTTCTACCTGGCTATTAGGTGAGCTTTTTATGCCCTAACAATCTCCTTAGAAGATACCAAAAGATTACAAGGTGAACAAGAAAATCCAGTAACCCTTTGTGACATATCACTGTATTACAAAAGAAAATACCTGCCTAAGGAGTCTCTGACGTAAGCCGTGCATTTGTCACAAGGCACTAAAGCTGAACCTAGTCAGTAACAGAAGTCAATGTCTTCAAGTATGCGGTCTGTGAGTCTTAGAAGATTCTACCATAGGCTCCGAGGCACATCAATTTCTTGGTGACAGATTCCATTTAAGCCTGCAAACCTATGCGCACGCACGTACACACGCACTTGTATATGGCAGGATGGATTAAAGCAGGGTATCGGAGACCAAAAGTCAGCCGGTTTAGCTATTCGGACACTGTGTGTATCATTGTCTGTTCAACAGAAGTGGCCAACTGGCTTCTGTCAAACTGTCTTGCTGGGGAAAAAAAAGCATTCGATTAGCGCATGCAGTTATTGGCTCCAGCGCTGATCAGTGTATTCTGATGGGGGGGGAGCCCCGCTGTCAGGCAGTCCCCAGGTTGCAAACAAGATGGGGTCTGTAGGTTTGCTCTTAAGTTGAATTTGTATGCAAGTTTGAACAGATACATTTTTTAAGTGTAACTCCAGGCAAAAATGTTTTTTTACGTTTTTAGGATAACATAGGGAAGAGTTAACACCCCTGTAAAGTTTGTTTTGCTGTGTGTGCTCCTGTTCAGAAGATTTTGCCTCACTTTCTGTCCCAGTGACAATTGGATTCTGAAAATTTGGTGTTGTCGTGGAAACAAGGATTGTTGATAAAGCTTCAGTGGAGACACCTTTTTCCCATGATAACTCTTACAGGAGTGAATTTCCCTTCCTAGGGGTAGATTTCCTCTCACTTCCTGTTGTCTCCTTCCACTTGTAAGTATGAGCTGTATGCAAGGTGGAAGCTTATAACTCGGGGACTGCCTGTACAACAGCCCAACAGGGGAGATCCCGGCATCCCCATCGCTTGTGTGGATGCGAGAGATTAGATATGCACGATTAATCGCGGAGAATCGTTATCGCGATTCTCCACCCGCCACGATCGCAACTCCGGATTTTGGCGATTCTGACCCATCAAGCAATTTATGTGCTCACATTAAATGCGCGCGCCGCGCACTGATCGATGGTGTCCCTGGGATATTTCCTGATTCCCGGTTGCAGAGGGGAGGAGAAGCCGTTGGAGTTGGCGTGAAACGTCTGACGTCACTCAACTCCTGGAGGGCCTCCAATGCAGCTCCTGACAACTTACGGGGGCCTCCAATGCAGCCCCTGACATCACCAAAGGGCCGCATATACACTTCAATATATGCAATATTTGAGAGGACTGTCAGAAACTGAACATCTAATGAGGGTCAGAGAGTGGGGACATTCCACATTTTTGGCTGGCGATATGCTGCAGAAGGAAATAGAAAACTGGGAACTTTACATGAGACTAGTGGAGATCAATGCTGTTACCCTAAGAAATGTTCCCACTACAGACTGCTGAGGTCCGAGGGCTGCACATCATTTACCAAAGGGCCGCAGGTTGGGCACCAGGGGGTGAGACCCTCTGTCAGATTTTTATTTGTGATCTTTGCCCACCTTGGGAATAGTTTCTTTCCTACCCTGTGTGGCCTTCTCTCCATGGGGATCACAGAATGTAGCATAGTACATTTTTCAGTAAGACAAGGACAGATTAAAACCTCTGTCAGATTTTTACTACTAAAAGAAAGGGAGGTGCAAGCTCACCATTCACTAGGGCTGTGCCGATATCGAGTATTTGCATGAGCACTCATGCAAATGCTCCAATACCTGAAACCAATATCTTTGCGGTGCAATTTGCGTCCATACAAAATGAATGAGGTGCAAAGAATCACATGTGATTTGAACAGGAATGTGGTGCGATTCCTGTCTGAATCGCGTGCAGTTTCCTGCACCACTCCTGTGTGTACTCAGGCTTATCATAATGGCTTCAGGCTGGGTTCACGCAGAAGCGGTGCGGGAATCTGAATGCGAGTCGTACAGGAATTGCACCGCAAAGATATCAGTACTTGACCGAAAGTATTGGTACTCGTACTTGCCGGTAAAAAAAAAAAAGCATTGGTGCAAGCCTACCATTCACCCAAGTCAGTGCATAGCAGATGAACTGTCTATTGTTGTGTATTAGAACCTTTCAATCCATGATATCAAATATGGGATAGGTAGCATACAGGCTTGTATGTATACACAATATAAAACCTATAAAACAAAAACAGCAATTAGGGCTATTTTTAATGGTTGGACGCCAGCAGAGGATCTGCTTGCTCAGTGGGGCATCTGTCCGCTGATCCCCGCAGAGCAGGCAAATGACAGGCAGAGCAGACATGGCCCACTTTCCTCTATGGGTGTTTGGATATAAATGGACTGCCTGTCTGTTTACATCCAACTGTCATCAGATCGGCCAGACAGACGGGGAACCATCCGTCTGTTTTTGGTGGATAGGATCGGATGTCGGCGGGTGTAAACGGACACATGTCCGTTTACATCTGCTGCTCCAAAGATGGCAATGGATGGTTCAATCGGGTCCGCCTAAACAAACTGACAGGTTGACCCGATCGGTCCGCCCATGTGAAAGGGCCTTATACTTCAAATTGTATTATACTTCAAAGTAAAAGGTTACTTTGATATGTATATACCCTCTGTACACCCACTAATGTAAAACCATTGAAGGCATAAATATCAATGTAACCCTTTGTTTTTGGCTTCTGTCTAATAAAGATTTCTGCATTTTTCAATTAAAGGTAGAGTTGCTGTTTAGAGCTGCACGATTCTGGCTAAAATGAGAATCACGATTATTTTGCTTAGAAGATATATCACGATTCTCACGGCGTAACATCATCTTTCACATTAAAACAAAAAATTTGGGCTAACTTTACCGTTTCGTTTTTTTTTTTTTTTTAATTCATTGAAGTGTATTTTTTCCCAAAAAATTGCATTTAAAAGGCCGCTGGGGAAATACAGTGCGACATAAAATATTGCAGCAATTGCCATTTTATTCCCTAGGGTCTCTGCTAAAATATATATAAATGTTTGGGGGTTCCAAGTAATTTTCTAGCAAAAAATATTGATTTTAACTTAAGAAAGAAGTGTCAGAAAAAGATTTAGACTTTAAGTGGTTAAACTTCCTGCATTTACAGTTGTTGAAAACTTGGCAGACTGCCCAGATTATTTATTTACACAGAAGTTGTATCCCTTTGATCTAAGAAGGAAGCTTAGTTACAATGATTAAAGTTAAAAGACTTGGCAGAATGCCTGGATGCTTTCTTTTGACAGCTGAGTGAGCAGATAGTCTCTCCACTTGTTTATATGAAAGAATTGGCAACCTCTGCAAGAGAGATTGTCAGGAGTTAATTGTGCAGCTCTAGTTGCTGTTCTATAAATGATAGGTTCTATATTGTTATATATACAGTGGAGACGGAAAATATTCAGACCCGCTTAAATTTTTCACTCTTTGTTATATTGCAGCCATTTGCAAAATTCATTTAAGTTCATTTTTCCCTCATTAATGTACACACAGCACCCCATATTGACAGAAAAACACAGAATTGTTGACATTTTTGCAGATTTATTAAAAAAGAAAAAAACTGAAATATCACATGATCCTAAGTATTCAGAACCTTTGCTCAGTATTTAGTAGAAGCACCCTTTTGATCTAATACAGCCATGAGTCTTTTTGGGAAAGATTTTTCACACCTGGATTTGGGGATCCTCTACCATCCAACCTGACAGAACTGGAGAGGATCTGCAAGGAGGAATGGCAAACGTTGGTGGACAGCCATTTTTAGGTCTCTCCAGAGATGCTCAATTGGGTTTAAGTCAGGGCTCTGGCTGGGCCATTCAAGAACAGTCACGGAGTTGTTGTGAAGCCACTCCTTCGTTATTTTAGCTGTGTGCTTAGGGTCATTGTCTTGTTGGAAGGTAAACCTTCGGCCCAGTCTGAGGTCCTGAGCACCCTGGAGAAGGTTTTCATCCAGGATATCCCTGTACTTGGCCGCATTCATCTTTCCCTCGATTGCAACCAGTTGTCCTGTCCCTTCAGCTGAAAAACACCCCCACAGCATGATGCTGCCACCACCATGCTTCACTGTTGGGACTGTATTGGACAGGTGATAAGCAGTGCCTGGTTTTCTTTACACAAACCGCTTAGAATTAAGGCCAAAAAGTTCTATCTTGGTTTCATCAGACCAGAGAATCTTATTTCTCACCATCTTGGAGTCCTTCAGGTTTTTTTTTTAGCAAACTCCATGCAGGCTTTCATGTGTCTTGCACTGAGGAGAGGCTTCCATCGGGCCACTCTGCCATAAAGCCCCGACTGGTGGAGGGCTGCAGTGATGGTTGACATTCTACAACTTTCTCCCATCTCCTGATTGCATCTCTGGAGCTCAGCCACAATGATCTTTGGGTTCTTCTTTACCTCTCTCACCAAGGCTCTTCTCCCCCGATAGCTCAGCTTGGCCTGACGGCCAGCTCTAGGAAGGGTTCTGGTCGTCCCAAACGTCTTCCATTTATGGATTATGGAGGCCACTGTGCTCTTAGGGACCTTAAGTGCAGCAGAATTTTTTTTGTAACCTTGGCCAGATCTGTGCCTTGCCACAATTCTGTCTCTGAGCTCTTCAGGCAGTTCCTTTGACCTCATGATTCTCATTTGCTCTGACATGCACTGTGAGCTGTAAAGTCTTATATAGACAGGTGTGTGGCTTTCCTAATCAAGTCCAATCAGTATAATCAAACACAGCTGGACTCAAATGAAGGTGTAGAACCATCTCAAGGATGATCAGAAGAAATGGACAGCACCTGAGTTAAATATATGAGTGTCACAGCAAAGGGCCTGAATACTTAGGACCATGTGATATTTCAGTTTTTCTTTTTTAATAAATCTGCAAAAATGTCAACAATTCTGTGTTTTTCTGTCAATATGGGTGCTGTGTATACATTAATGAGGAAAAAAATGAACTTAAATGATTTTAGCAAATGGCTGCAATATAACAAAGAGTGAAAAATTTAAGGGGGTCTGAATACTTTCCGTCCCCACTGTATGTACAAACCTTTATGCTAGTGGCCACCTATTCAGGGGACAGGTGTCTTCCTGTCCCAGAGATAACTGCAATCTGATGACACAGATTTAAAGCAGAGTTACAGCATTTTTTAATTTTTTTGTCTAATGCCTAACTCAGGATCATAATATATACTAATACCACTCACAATTATAGTTAATTTCGCTGCTAGATTGAAGATTTTATATAAAGAAAAGCCTTATATTTTGCCGTCTTGGCCATTCCCATATTGCTTGTGGGCATGTGAAGCCCACAAGCATTATCTTCCGGGATACGGTGCAGCTGAGTGACCAGCATGCACTGCCCGTTCTCACGCACGCGCAATATGAAAGGCTCGCAGCGCCGTAAACTTCTCATGTTGCCACCATAACGGGCGTCGTCATCGGAAGTGCCTGCCCCGTTATGATGGCAACGAAGATATCTCTGAGCGCCGGCGATCCACACTGACTCCTGGGAATTATGACACCAAGCTCCCAGGAGAGAGTGCACCGCAGTGAAAAACCTATATTAATCACAAAATATAACATAATACATTAAATGTAATGTACAAATTACTATGCCATGTGTCAGCATGCAAATTCTACCCTCTCATATCTTGGCACTTCACATGTTTCCAAACCCATCAACCAAATGAACAGGGGGAATTAGCCAAGGAATGCACAGATTAATGCTGAAGAGATCTGCTTGCTCCTGACTAACAGGTCACAATCTCAGATTTCAGTCTATATTTAAACAGGCCTAATCATCCAGGTTGCTGGTTGCTTTAGAGATAGTCATGGGGTCTGAAAACAAGATATTGAAACCAGTACCCTGTGCTCCAGTATTCAAAGAATTTTAAAATGTGCAAAACTACAATACAAGCATGATACTTCTATTTAAACATACACAGTGCTATTTAAATCAATACACAATGCCGATGATAAATCTACTAATGAACTTACCCGAAGGAAAGTCTTACTTATTTGTGCATACTCTTGTTGCCATGCATCTTTTCTGGCAGAAAACATACCGGCGTACAGCCTAGTAAGGGAAATCACTGGTTGTAGGACATCAGATGGAATGTCACATACAAGATCATGCAAGCCCTGTGGTTCCCTACCTGAAGTTCTGTACATTTCAGCATAAAGGTCAGTCATGGAAATATAGATGTCTGCAACAAAATGACAAACCTTGCGGTGTTCCCTTGCTGAGATGTCCTCATTCATTGCCACATAGCTGACTTGTAGAAATGACACTATCTGCACTTTGTTCAATTCTAATAAACTGCTGACAAGTTCAAAGGACAGAAGTGAAGGAAGGATCAATTCTACACATATCCTGACCACTGCAGCCTGGACTTGGCCCCGTCACTGATTACTCTGCAATAACTAGCATATACTGCCTGAAAAGTCACATTGCAGAAGAGGTTTAAGTAAACCTGCCCATTACTCATTCTGAGAAAAGCATTATATCTGGCTGCCATCGTGTATATTAACCTTGCTTCCATTCTTCCCATACTCTGACTGTCTGAAGTGAAAAGAAATACTCAGTACTTTCAAGTATGGGGGAACATGTGACTTTCTCCCACAATGCTAGGCACAGAGCTGTTATTGTTGGGGCAGGCAAAGAGTCCCTAGCTCTGTGTAAGCTCCGACTATAAGGACCCTTTCACAAAACCATTCCCATTAGGACTGCCTGTCAGTTTTTCAGGCGGACCCGGTTGGATGGTCCATTCACCCCTATGGACTGGCGGGTGTAAACAGACTTGTGTCCGTTTACACCTGCCTACCTGAAATTCGATCCAGTCCACAAAAAAAACACCAAGGGCATAACTCTTCCTCTGTCTGGGCTGATCGGATTGGAGGGCAGTCAGGTGTAAACAGACAGTGGAGTCCAATTACACAACAGAGCAGGTTCTGTCCATGAACGCTCTGCATAAACAGAGCAGACACAGACCTGTCATCCACCCGCTCTGCTCCAATTAGCAGGGGATCAGCGGACAGTTCCCCTGCTGATCAAAATATCCGCCCCGCGTGAAAGGGGCCTAAAACTTTTTCTCTTCACTCCTCCAGGTGGATGGAATGGTGGGGGTGTTTGGTCACATATGGCGACCCATCACATTTGACTACCTGTTGGAGTGCGCTTGCGCGAAGCTGCCATATGCGTTCCAACACTTTTACCACAAAACAGCACACTAAAACAGACAGATAGTGTGACGGAAGTGACGAAAAAAAAAAATTGTTCTACTTGTACCGTATTGCTATGTATTCACATTATATGTGCAGGCAGGACTAAATTGCAACCATCCCCCTTAACCTGAACGTGG
Source organism: Lithobates septentrionalis (assembly GCA_037952835.1). Classification (NCBI taxonomy): domain Eukaryota; kingdom Metazoa; phylum Chordata; class Amphibia; order Anura; family Ranidae; genus Lithobates; species Lithobates septentrionalis. The sequence goes on along the minus strand of JBBDGP010000561.1, from coordinate 3,798,761 downwards.
ACAGCGATCAGATGTTTATTTGTAATAGATTGTGTGTGTTTATAAGGTGCTATGTGATGACATTATATGTGCAAGCATAGCGCAGTGTTTGTATTGTCTGTAATATCACTTCCGTGACATTATTACACTTCAATCAGATGTTTATTTGTAATAGATTGTGTGTGTTTATAAGGTGCTATGTGATGACATTATATGTGCAAGCATAGCGCAGTGTTTGTATTGTCTGTAATATCACTTCCGTGACATTATTACACTTCAATCAGATGTTTACTTGTAATAGATTGTGTGTGTTTATAAGGTGCTATTGTCGTCACTTCCGTGACATTATCTGACGGTTTCACTTGTCCGTATTGTGGCAAAAACTTTTCGGCAAGTTACGCATGCGCACTGCGAAATTTCTCAGCGGAACGTCACTTCCATAGCAAAATGTGATGGGTCGCCGAATGTGACGAAACAGGGGGGAATAGGCAGACGTTAATGTGGAGGAAATAGCTACACAGCAATATACCAGTTAAATGTTTCTTTTAGGGCCCGTTCACACTAGCTGCACACTAAAATAATCTGATTAAGCACGCAGTTAGCATCTGTTGTGCGCAGTCAGTGCCTCGTGTTGCTACATGGTTTACTTTTTTTTCCCCTACATTCAACTTTATTGAAATGTCAAAGCGACATTTAATTCCCAAGCACCCCAGTGGGGCACTGACTTCAGATAAGACCTGTATGTCTGAAATTTTACACGATGCACTTCAACCCACCTGAAGGTAGCACTGCAGTGTGAACAGGGTACATAGGATATAATTGTGTTCTATATGCCCTTGCGGTGGTTGGTGTTGATCAAATGCAAAAAGATTACAGTCACAGCACATAATATGAACGGGCCCTCAGGGCTGGTTCACACCTATGCAGGTTGCAGTTTGTATATTCCGGACGCATTTTTTTTTTTCAATACATGCTTTTCATCCATTGAAGTCTATGGAACCAAAAACCATAAAAAAGTCCCTGGCCCTTTCCATAAAATGCATAGATATGAACGTGACCCATAGGAAACCATGTTAGATGGACTGTAGCGTGTTTCTGCAAAACTGAAAACTCACTAAAAAACGCATAGGTGTACACCAGCCCTTGCAGACATTTTCTTTTTTTGTCAGCGAGTAGGAGTACAGATACTTGTGCTCAAGTACTCACTGATATTGATGTCTTTGCGGTACAATTTGAGCCCAATGAATGGTCTCAAAATTACACTGCAAAGAATCGCATGTGATTTGAACAGGAATGTGGTGCTCTACCTGTCTGAATTGCATGCAGTTTCCCCCACTGCTCCTGCGTGAACCCAGGCTGAAGTCACTATGACAAGCCTGGGCCCACACAGTAGCTGTGGGGGAAACTGAAAGTGATTAGGATAGGAATACCACCGCAATCTTGTTCTAATCGCATGCGATTCTTTGCAGTGCAATTTGAGCACATTCATTTTGTATGGGCTGAAATGGCACCGCAAAGGTATCGGTTTCAAGTATTGGAGCATTTGCACGAGTACATGTGCAAATGCTTAGTATCAGCACCGATATCAGTGCAACCCTAATCTAAATACATTTTCTCTAATTTGCTCTAGACAGTCTGCGGGAGTACAAAATCAATGGGGAACAGGTATGTTGTGTAGCCCTTTTCTTTCTACTTTAAGCGGTATTAAACCCAAATGCAAATATTATATTGCAGCTTATGCTTCTTTTGCACAGGTGTTGATGTGGCACGTAGATATACGTCCTTACTTTGAAGAGGAATATTGTTGTTATGGCAACAGCTAGCTGCCATAACCCCAGTATCCTCTTCTTCGGGCGGCGGTCTGATTTCAGAGGAAAGTAGTCTCTGCGACGGATTCGCCGCAAGATCACTTTTATCGGCAGCGGGAGAGGGCCCCCCCTCCTGCCACTCTCCGTGCCCTCCGCCGCTTACCAGAGCAGTTGGCAGCGGCTGAGGCAATGGGATCTTCTCCCTTGCTAGGTATGGAGACGAGTGAGTGGAAGATGGCCCCCACCCGTCTCCATACCACTGCAGGGTGGAAGCAACGTCAAAACATCACTTCTGCCCATAGCTCTTAAAAGGGCCATTTTTTAATTTTTGTAAATGACAAAAATTTTTTTTTTTTTTATTGCATTTTAGTGTAAATATGAGATCTGAGGTCTTTTTGACCCCAAGTCTTTTTGACCTCAGATCTCATATTTAAGAGGTCCTGTCATGCTTTTTTCTATTATAAGGGATGTTTACATTCCTTGTAATAGGAATAAAAGTGACACAATTTTTTTTTTTTTTTTAAAAGAACAGTGTAAAAATAAAAACGAAAAGGTAAAATAAATAATAATAAATTTTTTTTTTTTTTAAACGCGCCCCGTCCCACCCAGCTCACGTTCAGAAGCGAATGCATACGTGAGTAGCGCCCACATATGAAAACGGTGTTCAAACCACACATGTGAGGTATCGCCGCGATCGGTAGAAGAAAAGCAATAATTCTGTCCCTAGACCTCCTCTGTAACTCAAAACATGCAACCTGTAGAATTTTTTAAACGTCGCATGGAGATTTTTAAGGGTAAATGTTTGTCGTCATTCCACAAGCAGGCGCAATTTTGAAGCATGACATGTTGGGTATCAATTTACTCGGCGTAACATTATATTTCACAATATATAAAAAAAAAAATTGGGCTAACTTTAGTGTTGTCTTATTTTTTAATTCAAAAAAGTGTATTTTCTCCAAAAAAAGTGCGCTTGTAAGACCGCTGCGCAAATACGGTGTGACAGAAAGTATTGCAACGACCGCCATTTTATTCTCTGGGGTGTTAGAAAAAAAAATCTGTTTTCAACTTGTAAACAACAAATGTCAAAAAGATGCTCGGTCCTTAAGTGGTTAATGCATTTTGATGTGTCATGCATTTTTCAAGTTGGCTAACGCTGGTAGGCCTATTGGCTTCTGTCTAAATTGGCCCTAGTATGTATATGTATGAATGTGAGTTAGGGACCTTAGATTGTAAGCCCCTTGAGGGCAGGGACTGATGTGAATGTATAATACAGTTGTGCTCATAAGTTTACATACCCTGGCAGAATTTATGATTTCTTGGCCATTTTTCAGAGAATATGAATGAAAAAACTTTCACTCATTGATAATAAATGGCTTCAGCCAAACACTATCAACTGTGTTTACTTTTTTTAAATCATAATGACAACAGAAACTACCCAAATGACCCTGATCAAAAGTTTACATACCCTAGTGATTTTGGCCTGATAACATGCACACAAGTTGACACAAAGGGGTTTAATGGCTATTAAAAAGTAAAAGTAAAAATGTGTGTGTATAAAAGGTCAATTAGTTTCTGGACTCCTGACAGACCCTTGCATCTTTCATCCAGTGCTGCTCTGACGTTTCTGGATTCTGAGTCATGGGGAAAGCAAAAGAATTGTCAAAGGATCTTTGGGAAAAGGTAGTTGAACTGTATAAAACAGGAAAGGGATATAAAAAGATATCAAAGGAATTGAGAATACCAATCAGCAGTGTTCAAACTCTAATCCAGAAGTGCAAAATGAGGGGTTCTCTTGAAACCAAACTATGGTCAGGTAGACCAACTAAAATTTCAGCCACAACTGCCAGGAAGATTGTTCGGGATGCAAAGAAAAACCCACAAATAACTTCAGGTGAAATACAGGACTGGTAGTGTGGCTGTTTCAAGATGCACAATAAGGAGGCACTTGAAGTAAGATAGGCTGCATGGTCGAGTCGCCAGAAGAAAGCCATTACTACGCAAATGCCACAAAGTATCCCATTTACAATACACCAAACAGCACAGAGACAAGCCTCAAACCTGACACAAAGTCATTTGGAGTGACGAGACCAAAATTTAGCTACATTTGGAGAGGAGTCAAGGCATACGATGAAAGGTACACCATTCCTAAAGTGAAACACAGAGGTGGATCGCTGATGTTTTGGGAATGTGTGAGCTACAAAGGCACAGGAAATTTGGTCAAAATTGATGGCAAGATGAATGCAGAATGTTATCAAAAAATACTGGAGGAACATTTGCATTCATCAGTCAGGAAGCTGCGCATGGGACGTACTTGGACATTCCAACATGACAATGATCCAAAACACAAGGCCAAGTGGACCTGTCATTGGCTACAGCAGAATAAAGTGAAGGTTCTGGAGCGGCCATCTCAGTCTCCTGACCTCAATATCATTGAGTCACTCTGGGGAGATCTTAAACGTGCAGTTCATGCAAGACAGCCCAAGAGTTTACAGGCACTGGAGGCTTTTTGCCAAGAGGAATGGGCAGCTTTACCATCTGAGTAGATAAAGAGCCTCATCTACAAATACCATAAAAGACTTCAAGCTGTTATTGATGTTAAAGGGGGCAATACACGGTATTAAGAACTGTTGTATGTAAACCTTTGATCAGGGTCATTTGGGTAGTTTTTGTTGTGATTATGATTTAAAAAGAGTAAACACAGTTTATTGATAATAAATGGCTTCAGCCAAACAGTAACCATGAGTGAAAGAAAGGTTTTTGTGTTATCATTCATATTCTCTGAAAAAACGGCCAAGAAATCATAAATTCTGCCAGGGTATGTAAACTTATGAGCACAACTGTATATATGTAAAGTGCTGTGTAAATTGATAGTGCTATACAAGTGCCTCACACAGATGTGAACAGGCACCATCTATTACATTGCCCTTGATGACACATGCATTTTAGTGTGTTTGAACATGTGCAGTAAAGTGCAAACCTAAAAAATGCACAAAAACACATCCCACTCAAGACACTGCCTGCACGGAGTTTGCATGCTCCCCTTTGCTTGGGTGGGTTTCCTCTGGGTGCACACCAAAGACATGGTGGTAGGTTATTGGCTCTGGTCTAAACTGACACAAACATGTGTATGTATGTGAGGTAGAGACTTTATATTGTAAGCTTCTTGAGGCCAGGGACTGATATAAATGTGCAATATTTATGTAAACTTCTGTATAATTGTGGTTCTATAGAAGTGCCTGAAATAAATAAAACGTGCTTTGACACATGCTGAAAAACATGTAAACAAAAATGCTTGAAAATAGAAACACAAAGGCATGAACCTTTTTTAAGGCTTAAAGTTCCCCACATTTGTTGTTAGAACAGGAGATCCCTGAAGAAGATGTTCTTCTTTTGTACATAAACATGTTTCAGTAGCTGCTGCCACATGACTTTCCTACATAGGTAATATCAGCCAAGAAATCAAATCAAACCCGTCCCTGTGTGGGGACCTCCACCCTACCAGCAGCCGGGTGACACATTTGTGAGAACAATAAATCCTCTGTGAATTACTCATCTCCAGGGTGCCACCAGCTCCAGATGTAAAGTGTATGTGATATAGACACATCGATCTCTGCCCTGTACATTGTACACACATCGATCTCTGCCCTGTACATTGTACACACATCGATCTCTGCCCTGTACATTGTACACACCGATCTCTGCCCTGTACATTGTACACACACCGATGTCTGCCCTGTACATTGTACACACATCAATCTCTGCCCTGTACATTGTACACACATCAATCTCTGCCCTGTACATTGTACACACACATTGATCTCTGCCCCGTACATTGTACACACACCGATGTCTGCCCTGTACATTGTACACACACCGATGTCTGCCCTGTACATTGTACACACATCAATCTCTGCCCTGTACATTGTACACACATCAATCTCTGCCCTGTACATTGTACACACACATTGATCTCTGCCCCGTACATTGTACACACACCGATGTCTGCCCTGTACATTGTACACACATCAATCTCTGCCCTGTACATTGTACACACCGATCTCTGCCCTGTACATTGTACACACCGATCTCTGCCCTGTACATTGTACACACATAGATCTCTGCCCCGTACATTGTACACACATAGATCTCTGCCCCGTACATTGTACACACATAGATCTCTGCCCCGTACATTGTACACACATCGATCTCTGCCCCGTACATTGTACACACATCGATCTCTGCCCCGTACATTGTACACACATCGATCTCTGCCCCGTACATTGTACACACATCGATCTCTGCCCCGTACATTGTACACACATCGATCTCTGCCCCGTACATTGTACACACCGATCTCTGCCCCGTACATTGTACACACCGATCTCTGCCCCGTACATTGTACACACCGATCTCTGCCCCGTACATTGTACACACCGATCTCTGCCCCGTACATTGTACACACCGATCTCTGCCCCGTACATTGTACACACCGATCTCTGCCCCGTACATTGTACACACCGATCTCTGCCCCGTACATTGTACACACCGATCTCTGCCCCGTACATTGTACACACCGATCTCTGCCCCGTACATTGTACACACCGATCTCTGCCCCGTACATTGTACACACCGATCTCTGCCCCGTACATTGTACACACCGATCTCTGCCCCGTACATTGTACACACCGATCTCTGCCCCGTACATTGTACACACCGATCTCTGCCCCGTACATTGTACACACCGATCTCTGCCCCGTACATTGTACACACCGATCTCTGCCCCGTACATTGTACACACCGATCTCTGCCCCGTACATTGTACACACCGATCTCTGCCCCGTACATTGTACACACCGATCTCTGCCCCGTACATTGTACACACCGATCTCTGCCCCGTACATTGTACACACCGATCTCTGCCCCGTACATTGTACACACCGATCTCTGCCCCGTACATTGTACACACCGATCTCTGCCCCGTACATTGTACACACCGATCTCTGCCCCGTACATTGTACACACCGATCTCTGCCCCGTACATTGTACACACCGATCTCTGCCCCGTACATTGTACACACCGATCTCTGCCCCGTACATTGTACACACCGATCTCTGCCCCGTACATTGTACACACCGATCTCTGCCCCGTACATTGTACACACCGATCTCTGCCCCGTACATTGTACACACCGATCTCTGCCCCGTACATTGTACACACCGATCTCTGCCCCGTACATTGTACACACCGATCTCTGCCCCGTACATTGTACACACCGATCTCTGCCCCGTACATTGTACACACCGATCTCTGCCCCGTACATTGTACACACCGATCTCTGCCCCGTACATTGTACACACCGATCTCTGCCCCGTACATTGTACACACCGATCTCTGCCCCGTACATTGTACACACCGATCTCTGCCCCGTACATTGTACACACCGATCTCTGCCCTGTACATTGTACACACCGATCTCTGCCCTGTACATTGTACACACCGATCTCTGCCCTGACTGGGAACAGAACATAACACATTACTGAAATATGGAGGAAAAGTTTCCAATGCAGGTAATAGAATGGAAGAGAAAACCTGATTAGTTATCAACAACAAAGCAATAACTTCCCCAATCTCAGGAAGATATCCCATGATTATGGAAACTTCAACACCCCTCCCTTCCATCCCTACCTCCATATAAATGTTATGTACTAATATCTCACATACCTGATATGGCACTATAATACGGCGACATCAGCCAAGGAAGTCAGCATCCCACACATAAAACACAACACAAACCCTACTCCCAGCTCACCTCCCGGTGTCTCCGTGTCCACTTTCCGGGCGGGGCTACTAGATTGTGTCAGCACCGCCCGGAAGTACAGCTCCAAGTCAGCACTAAAGCTGGACGCCGGAATAGCAGTCCGCCGGGAACTCAAAGCACGCTGCAGGGTTCCGCGTCCAGTCCTGGAAGCCGCTTTAATGTTCACTGTCTTCATACAGTAGCGCCTGAACCTGCTAATACAATATAACGAGTATTACCAGCAGGACCTGTACGTCAACCTGAGTATTGTTCTAGTTCTTGATACAATAGGAAGAGTTACAGGCTGTGTCTATCTGTGCTCCTCTTGTGGGAAATGTAAAATATCTCTGCTGTCACCAGAAAAGGAGTAGAATAGACACCTGGTGAAGTAGGGTTTGCCCTTTGTCTGGTTTTGGAGTGAAAAGCCCTAATGGTGTCTCCAATGGAATGAACTGGCGTATTGGCAGCGATCTGGGGGGCGGTTTACCAAGCATCAAATTTGCGATTTATTTCTCTATCGCATGTATTCTGGGTTAGAGCCGTAAGGTCTTTGCATTCCTGAAAGGACTTTAAAAATGTCTTGGTAAGGGTTGGGGGCACCAATTTTTCATAAAGGTAAATGTATTGCCCGGAGGAAATGGTGGGCTTGCAAGCCAGGGTTTTTTTTTTTGTCAAAACTTAACGTGGACCTTTGCCCAAAACAACTTGATAAAAATAATATTCTTTAGCAAGGAACATACATTCCACATTAATAATTATGCTAACAAAATGAATGTGTGCTGTAAATTGCCTCCAGCGTTGCTGCTGCTTGTTCATGCTGGAGGCTGCCATTTTGCTGGAGCCCCTGGGCAGCAGTAAATCTTTAGGCTGTCAGCAGCTCGGCCTCTACAAATTCAGCACAATTCCTAAAATAGAGAGCAACTATGCATGTGCTTTGACAAAAAAACAGGAAGCTGGTTGGTTTCTATGCACAGCTCATCCAGATTTTGCACTCTCCAGTTGTAGCGAATCTTCCGCAGTGTATTGCTGTATTTTAACCAAGCCTCTTTTTGAGATTTAGTGTTTACAAGTTAAAATCTATTTTTTTGCTAGAAAATTACGTACAACCCCCAAACTTTATTTTATTTTTTTTCCAGACACCCTAGAGAATTAAATGGCGATCGTTGCAATACTTTATGGAACACCGTATTTACGCAGCAGTCTCAATTTTTTGGGAAAAAAATAACCTTTTTGAATTAAAAAAATAAGACAACAGTAAAGTTAGCCCAATTTTTTTTTATATTGTGAAAGATAAATTAAGGTAAATTGATACCCAACATGTCACGCTTCAAAATTGTGCCCGCCCCTGTAATGGCGAGAATTTTTGACCTTTACAAATCTCTATAAGCGATGTTTAAAAATTTCTACAGGCTAACCATTGTGAGTTACAGAGGAGGTCCAGTGCTAGAATTATTGCTCTCGCTCTAACAATCGCGGGAATACCTCACATGTGTGGTTTGAACAATGTTTTCATATGTGGGAGAGACTTGCGTATGCTTTGGCTTCTGCGCGCGAGCTCGGCGGGACGGGACGCTTACATTTTTTTTTTTTTCATTTATTTTACTTTTATTTATTTTTTTTACACTGTCTTTTTTAAAAAAAAAAAATGTGAGTCACTTTTATTTATATTACAAGGAATGTAACAATCCCTTGTAATAGAAAAAAAGCATGATAGGACCTCTTTAATGTGAGATTTGGGGTCAAAAAGACCTCAGATCTCATATTTACACTAAAATGCAATTAAAAAATAAATAAATGTAATTTTTTTTTTTTTACAAATTCCCCTTTAAGACTATTGGGCGGAAGTGACGTTTGACGTCGCCTCCGCCATTCAATGGTGTGGAGCCAAGTTGGGGCCATCTCTCCCTCACTTGGCATCCAGCCTGTGAGGGAAGAGGACCTGACCGTCTTCGCCGCTACCGACGGCTACCGACGGCTCCGGTAGCCGACTGCTCGCTGTTGAAGAGGATACCGGGGTTATGGCAGCTAGCTGCTGCCATAACCCCGGTATTTCCATTCAAACAGCCACCATATAATCACAGCGGGCGGTCGGCAAGTGGTTAACCACTTGAGATCCGTGCTATAGCCAAATGACGGCTACAGCGCAGACCTGCTTTGCCGGGACGACGTCTATTGACGTTGTACCATGCCCAAGCGGCGCACTCTGTGATCAGCGAATCTATGAGACTCTCTGGATCACAGATCGATCCCGACCCCTTACCACGTGATCAGCTGTCAGCCAATGACAGCTGATCATGTGATGTCAACAGAGCCGGTAATAGGCTATTTTTTCTCCTCGCGCTGACAGCGTGGGGAGAAAAAAAAAGCCAATCACCGGCGGCCGTGAGAGGGACACCAGACACGATCACGGAGAGCTGCCGCCAGCTCCTCAGTGCCCACCTGTGCCACCTGCCAGTGCCACCTAGCAGCCGCCTACCAGTGCCCACCAGCGCCAGCCATCAGTGCCCACAGTGCCACCTATCAGTGCCCACAATCAGTGCCTCATCAACAGTGCTGCACATCCGTGCCACCTATCTGCCGCCAGATCACCAGTGCCCACCTGTGCCCCCTGCCAGTGCCACCTAGCAAAAGGCAACAGTGCTGCCTACCAGTGCCCACAGGGCCACCTATCAGTGCCCACAATCAGTGCCAGAACAACAGTGCTGCACATCAGTGCCACCCATCCGGGCCCATCAGTGCCATCTTATCAGTGGCCATCAGTGCCGCCGTATCTGTGCCCATCAGTACCGCCTTATCTGTCCCCATCAGTGCCAACTTATCTGTGCCTATCAGTGCCCACCAGTGCAGCCTATTAGTGCCCACTAGTGCCACCTCATCAGCGCATATCAATGAAGGAGAAAAATTACAAATTTGCAAAGTTTTATAACAAACTATTAAACATGATTTTTTTTTTTTTTTTTCAAAATTTTCCATTTTTTTTGGTTTGTGCAGCAAAAAATAAAAATCCCAGCTGTGATTAAATACCACCAAAAGAAAGCTCTATTTGTGGGGAAAAAATGATAAAAATTTCATTAGGGTGCAGTGTTGTATGACCGCGCAATTGTCATTCAAAGTGTGACAGCACTGAAAGCTGAAAATTGGTCTGGGCAGGAAGGGGGTTTAAGTGCCCAGTAAGCAAGTGGTTAAACAGTATAGGCAATTATTTTTAATGTTTTACATAGGTACAGTGAGGGGAAAAAAGTATTTGCTCCTCTGCTGATATTGTACATTTGTCCACTGACAAAAAAATGATCAGTCTATAATTTAAATGGTAGGTTTATTTTAACAGTAAAGCCTCGTACAGACGTTTGGATTTTCCACAGACAAAACCTTGGATTTCTGTCTGAAGGGCATTGGCCAGGAACTTGTCTTGCATACAAACGGCAAGCAATTGTTGGCCAATAAACACGAATGTAGTGACGTACTATGTGGTTTTTAAGCTCTTTAGCACCACCCTTTGTGTTCCTTCTGCTAATTTCGTGTTAGTAGAAGTTTGGTGAGTGTTGATTTACGCTTTTACGTAATCGGAGGAGATAACGTGTTATTTATTATTGGCCTTGGAGTTATTGCTTTGACCCAAGTCCAGTCCAGGAACAGGAGGAGGAGGATTGCTTGGACCAAAAATTGGTTGCTTTATTAATCGTGACCAATTATGTCATATGTCTTTGCTGCAGGAGCTCCAGGAGAATAATCCAGATGATTTTCGGAATTATCTCCGGATGACGGGCCCCTGCTTTCTCCAACTCTTGGCATTGTTGACCCCTTATATTAAGAAGCAGGACACATGCATGAGGCTTTTATTTTATTTTTTGGTTGAATAATAATGATTTGATTTGGTATATATTCTATACTTTTGGATGCATAGAATGCACTTTTTGGTTCTATTGGCAGATAGCATGTCTAATTTTATTTGTTTTCTTTTTTAATGCACAATAAAAAAATTGTGGAGAATAATACTTGGCTATGTGTTTTACTTCAAATGACAGTTTGGGTGTAGGCAGTTACATTTTAAAAAATACAATGTAAAATTAACAAGAAAATCCGATCGTGTGTACGAGGCTTAAGAGACAGAATAACAACAAAACAATCTAGAAAAAAAAATTTCAAAAAAGTTATAAATTGATTTGCATTTTAATGAGTGAAATAAGTATTTGGTCCCCTATCAATCAGCTCAATTTCTGGCTCCCAGGTGTCTTCTATACAGGTAACAAGCTGAGATTAGGAACACTTCCTAAAGGGAGTGCTCCTAATCTCAGCTTTTTACCTGTATAAAAGACACATGTCTACAGAAGTAATCATTCAGATTCCAATCTCTCCCCCAAGGCCAAGACCAAAGAGCTGTCCAAGGATGTCAGGAACAAGATTGTAGACCCACACAAGGCTGGAATGGGTTACAAGACCATCGCCAAGCAGCTTGGTGAGAGGATGACAACAGTTAGTGCGATTATTCGCAAATAGAAGAAACACAAAATAACTGTCAATCTCCCTCGGTCTGGGGCTCCATGCAAGATCTCACCTCATAGCGTTTCAATGATCATGAGAACGGTGAGGAATCAGCCCAGAACTACATGGGAGAATCTTGCTAATGATCTCAAGGCAGCTGGGTCCGTAGTCACTAAGAAAACAATTGGCAACACTACGCCGTGAAGGACTGAAATCCTGCAGCGCCAGCAAGGTCCCCCTGCTCAAGAAAGCACATGTACAGGCCGGCCTGAAGTTTGCTAATGAACATTGGAATGATTCAGAGGAGAACTGGGTGAAAGTGTTGTGGTCAGGTGAGACCAAAATCAACCTCTTTGGCATCAACTCAACTCTCTGTGTTTGGAGGAGGAGGATTGCAGCCTATGAACCCAAGAACACCACCCCCACCATCAAAAATGGAAATGGAAACATTATGCTTTGGGGGTGTTTTTCTGCTGGGATAGGACAACTTCATCGCATCGAGGTGACGATGGATGGGGCCATGTACTGTCAAATCTTGGGTAAGAACCTCCTTCCTTCAGCCAGGTTGTGGATGGATATTCCAGCATGACAATGACCCAAAACACAGGGCCAAGACAACAAAGGAGTGGCTCAGGAAGAAGCACATTAAGGTCCTGGAGTGGCCTAGCCAGTATCCAGACCTTAATCTCATAGAAAATATGTGGAGGGAGCTGAATGTTCGAGTTGCCAAACATCAGCTTCAGAAACTTAATGACTTGGAGACGATAAGCAAAGAGGGGGACAAAATCCCTTCTGAGATGTGTGAAAACCTGGTGGCCAACTACAAGAAACATCTGACCTCTGTGATTGCCAACAAGGGTTTTGCCACCAAGTACTAAGTCATGTTTTGGGAAGGGGTCAAACACTTGTTTCTTTACTTAAAATGCAAATCAATATATAACTTTTTTGATATGCGTTTTTCTGGATATTTTTGTTTTTATTCTGTCTCTCCCTATTAACCACTTGCTTACTGGGCACTTAAACCCCCCTTCTGCCCAGACCAATTTTCAGCTTTCAGCGCTGACGCACTTTGAATAACAATTGCGCGGTCATACAACACTGTACCCAAATAAAATTTTTAGCATTTTTTTCACACAAATAGAGCTTTCTTTTGGTGGTATTTAATCACAGCTGGGATTTTTATTTTTTGCTTAACAAACAAAAAAAGATGGAAAATTTTGAAAAAAACAAACAAACATGTTTTTTATAGTTTGTTATAAAATTTTGCAAACAGGTCATTTTTCTCCTTCGTTGATATGCGCTGATGAGGCGGCACTGATGGGCACAGTTAAGGCAGCAAAGATAAGGCAGCACTGATGGGGACTGATTGATTAATCAATGCTCACCAAATATGACATTAGCAGAAGGGGCCCAAAGGGTGGCGCTCAAAAGCAGAAATTCCTCGTAGTACCTCACTATGTTTCATGTTTGTGGCACGACAATTTGTGTAACGTTAGTAGGCAAGACAAGATCCTGGCACATGCCCTTTTGACAAAAATCAGACGCTCAGCTGTCCAACAATCGTACCGTGTGTACGAGGCTTAAAGCGGGGTTCCACCCAAATTTTGAACAATATCTGTATGTATTCTCTTCCTTGCCTAGATGCTGACATGCCGTTTAAAAAAATTTAAATCGCCGTAATTACCTTTTATTTTTCTATTCTTCTTTGCACTTCCTGGTTCTCCTCCCGTGGGAGTAGGCGTGTTTCTAGCCTCTCCCAGACTCCTGGGAGCTAGTCTCAGGCTTCCCAGGATGCCACTGAGCATGTGCGGGAATGAGCGGTGAATGCTGGGAGCACAGCATTCACCACATCCAGGAAATAAATGCTTGTGGGCTTCAAATTCCCACAATGAAGATGGAAACCGCCTGCAGTGAATAATATAAGTTATTCTTTCCGACGAAATCTGACACAGGCGGACATATTACACACAATATGTGAGTATGTAATGCTGAGAAGAAAAGTTTGTGAATGAACTCAAAAAAAAAAAAAAAAAACGATAGATAGGTGGACCCCCGCTTTAAGACTTCAACTGACATCCAGACTTGATTAGAGCTCCACCCTCTGGATGCAGATCATAAAATGGAAATGTTCTCAGTGGACGTGTGTTTAGCATATATGAGCTGTTTGCATCTTTTTTAAGTAATAAATGTTTTTTCTGTAAATGTGAAATAGTCATATGCAACATTTCCTATGCCCCTGATTAAACAGAAACAAAAAAATGTGTATTTTTAGAACTGAACATAATAAATGATGACAACATAGAAAAACCTAGAGTATCCCATTAAATTAGGCAGTGCGCAATCAGTAAGCGGCAGAATGTACAGTATTTAAAGCGGAACTGTAGACATCTGGAAAATGGCATGTCACTTGTCTGGAATATTTTGTAACTGCAATTTCCATGTTAACTCTTTTCACTGGCTTCAATAAAAGATTTGGCTTCTGTCAAGCTTATTGGCTGCAGAGTGACAATACAAAGGATTTCCAGAAAACAGGGTTGAACACCAAGTAATTCTTTATTCATAGTCTGTAAAAATAACTAGTGTTAGGAGTGTACTGGTGGGTACATGGGGGTTGATTTACTAAAACTTGAGAGTACAAAACCCGGTGTAGCTCTGCATGGAAACCAATCAGCTTCCAGGTTTTTTTTTTTGTTTTTTTTTTAGTCAAAGCTTAACTGAACAAGCTGAAGTTAGAATCACATTGGCTACCATGCACAGCTGCACCAGATTTTGTACTTGCCAATTTTAGTAAGGCTCCCTTCACATGGGCGTTAAGTCTAGATCTGTCTGTCAGTTTTTCAGACAGATCCAGACTTAACCACAATGTAGGTCTATGGGTGGATGTAAAGGGATGATCATCTGCCTACATTCATGTCCGTTCAGGTTTATTTATTTTTTTTAAATGGAACAGCTAACGTCCAGATCCATTGAAACCAGTGGCATCACTATGGGGGTGCGGCCATGGGTGACACCCAACAGAAGGATGACACCCACTGGCGTAGCTACAGGAGTTGCAATTGCGACCCCGCCCCTGTTCCAGGGACACCTGTCGCATTATTTCCTGACACAGGGCCTTAGGGAAAAGTAATTCAGAGGGCCCGGGCTGGCCAGGAGTTGTAGTCTTTTCCTGCAGACAAGAAGGGGCGCTGTGGTGAGGAATGGACTACAATCCCCATGATGCTTTGTGTCGATGTGCAGTCATGGGATACAGCTCAAGGCACCCGACCGGCCCGGGCCCTCTGAGTTTACTTTTTCCCAGTGACACGGTGTGATAGAGCAGGCTAAGTGGACAGCACTATCTGGAATTCAGGAAGTGGGCAGCAGAGAGGGAGACTTTTATAGTGTTCAGTGGAGCTGAAAGTCTGCATAAGGTGAGATGCCTGAAGACTGCAGAGGAAATGCATGGTGATTATTCAGCAACAATGTTTTTTTTGTGTGTGTTGCATGGTGCTGCAAGTGCCTGTTGTATGTGCACTGCAACACTGCATCTGGCTGCCTTAGAGCTGAGGGAGGCTCATTCTGGAGATCATTACAATTCTTTTCTGGGGAAGGAGGGCTGGAAGGGAGTTGACTCTGTACTAGGGAGGTGGCTGACACCATGTTTTACCGCACCAGGTGACACCAACCCCAGTGACGCCACTGATTGAAACAGAACGGATGTAAACATCCATTCAATTTATGTCCATTTTTAGACAAGAAACATTTTTTGTTTATACTTTTCTTACCTCTGATTGGTCCCTGCAACAACTAAATAAAACAGATACAAAAATGGATGCAGACTAAACTGAACTGAAGATGCAGTGGCGGCCCATCCATAAGGGCCCACCCAGTTGTGTGACTGAACTGAAGATGCATTGACGTTCCGTCCATAAGAGCCCACCCAGTTGGTAAGGTGCAGGTGGCTGGCTGTGCACTGTTTGCCGCCTCCCCCCCCCCCAAAAAAATACCACCGGCTGCCACGGTGAGGATGGATGTGCAAACTGATGTAAACTGAATTTGTTCTTTCTTTGAAAAAATGTAACTGAATGGCTGACGTCCATATGAAAGGGGTTTAAATAAATCCCATTGTTTCAATTCTACAGGAGTTTCTGCACACAGTGGCCAGGGATATTCCACTACTACCTTGTATAGGCTGGCAGTAGGGAAAATTGCAAACCATTTTAAATGACAAAGCCTTGAAATTCACAGGTAATATATTTCACCACATAAAAGGGCATGAAAATGATATAACTAACTATACTGGGTTCAGCTACAGATCAGAGTTAAACTATACCAGCATATTCATTTTAATTTGCTCCCTCCCCAGTATCAGGGTTCATCAGCTATGAGACGGTATACTGCAAGGTTGGCAAATTTGTAGCTACGATGATAACTGAAAGAGCATGCTGGTGACTGACAAGTATATATTTATATACCATACCCTTGTGCCTCCAAGACCCCTAGTTACATTGTTTGTAACTCAATACAGGTATATTACCATGTCTAGTTCTGTAGTGATTTCTGAGGCTTGGTATGCAAAATCGTTTGCAGTTTTTTCTAGCTGGCTAATGTGTGGCACAGAAGGTATTGTTTGTGGAGTCACTAGAATGGTGTGCTGCTTTTGCATACATGAAGATGGTGTGATGTGTTCTCATGAACTATGATGGTTTGCATTCATTAGGGTGGTATGCTGTGTGTGCGCATGCTCTACGATGGTGTGTAGTATTTGCATGCTTTAAAGTGGTGTACTGGGTGCTCAAGCACTAGGATGGTGTGCAGCTTGCACTTGCACTAAGGATGAGCTCCGGTGTGTTCGCAGAGCCCGCCAGGAAGTCGGCACTGCACAGCGCTAATCACAGGCAGTGAGACATTTCCTAATCTCTGCAACCGCGCATCAGGACAATGCTCACTGCCTGTGATTAGCGCAGTGCAGACTTCCTGGCGGGCTCTGCCAGTGGGCTGTGCGAACAAGCCGGAGCTCATCCTCAACTTGCACTAGGATAATGCATAGTGTGCATACACTAATATGGTGTCCAAAGTGTGTGCATATACTAGGATGGTGTGCTGTTTTTATACATGCATTAGGATGCTGTGTTATGTTTGCATGAACTAGGATAATGTGCTCTGCGTGCTTTCACTAGGATAATGTGCTCTGCGTGCTTTCACTAGGATAATGTGCTCTGCGTGCGCATATACTAAAATGGCATTCAGTGTGTACATAGGAATCTGGCAGGAGATAGAGATAGAGACAGACAGAGAGATAGAGACAGACAGAGAGACAGAGAGAGAGAGACAGACAGAGAGACAGAGAGAGAGAGACAGAGAGAGATAAAAAATTTTACGCAATATAATTCTGTTATTAAAATAAGTACATGAAGAAAGTGCTTTATAATTTATTATATATTTTTATATATAATACAAAACTAAACATATTTACAACATTGTAACTATGGTGAAGAAATGGATTCTGGACAGCCGAACTCCGATAAAAGCCTTTATTGTAATGAATACTGAAGCTATGACTAAGCAACAATGATGTTGTGAAACGCGTCAGCCGTTTGTCCTGCTTCTGTTGTCACATGAACGTTGACTACTCATTCCAATAAAGGCTTTTATCAGAGTACGGCTGTCCAGAATCCATTTCTTTAATATTGCTTGTGCTGAGCCTGCACTTAAGCTTCCACTTTTGAGGAGGGCGTTTTCTTCAGTACACCACCTGGAGCAGTTCACCCTTTTGTTCTATTGTAACTATGGTGTTACCGTTATGTGACACATTGTTGCACAATTAAAAAATAAAAAATATCCATGCGAATATTAAATTGAGTCTTCTTAATAGTAAAAGCATCCAAATGCAGCTGCAACACAAAACAGGTACTCCTGGAAGCAAAAGACAAAAACAAAAAAAATATGTTGGTAAAACAATAACATTACTGCTTGGAATGTTTGCACACATCCGCCTAATTCATACTGTAGCTGTGTACAGCTACTGTACATACAAGAAAATACTTCAAAGTGGCTTCTTGAATCATGCTGCAGGTTTGGCACATTCCTTAGAGAGCGTAGTGAAAGATTTACAGAACAAAATATGTCTTTGATTGACCTACACAGGTCAGCTTGTATCTGTATTTCTCAGCACATTATTGTGAACAAGTCCTAACAATTTAAAAGGAATCATTCCTAATTACTATAACAATAGGAATCTTAGAGATGCCCACAGAGATGCTCTGTACTATACAAATGACAGCTTCATTGACATCAGATACTAATCACAGTGCTCTTCTTTCGGCACAGAGACTGAGAGTTCCAGCTAGTACAATGCAGGATAGTATAGTCTACATTCTCCTCCCTCTCTCCTCATTCATCCACAAAAGCCTTGGTTTTTCACTCAGTACAAGGTGTTCTGTGAATGGATAAGGTGAGATCATCAGGGAATTCGTAAAGAATATCTATGATACTCTAGAATTCTGTCCTGCCTCCACACAACAAATGTTGGTGTAAGTGGTGTACATGAATTTGGGGCAATCACTGGGCATACTGAGGCCAGAATGCCCATAAGGACACTCCATTCTCAGTGCAGCTGAGTTCCTTCAACCCAGCTGCAGCTGTCACACAGGCAGCACAGTGACCAAGAAGTTTTGAAGCTGGGTGGGCAAAGCCTCATGGAGATTCAGAAACACCAGTTTGCCATCAGGTCTGCTCTCTTAGTGATTGACTGTTGGCAGTAGATGGTATTGCTAGAGGTCCTGCCGCCATTCCATGATAGACTGGTGGTTTCCTATCTAAGTGCAACTAGAAGCATCTGTTATTTCATTTTTCTGTGGATGTTTTTTTAACTTATTTATGTATTGTGAATCACCATTAAATAGGAAATGCAGTCTGCTCACATAATTTGTAATAAAAACATCTTTGCCATTCTGAAGCTTCCCTCCAATCACTTTTCATATTATTTTATATACACCGTGATTCTGTACTTGCCAAATATGCGGCAGAAATTTCCCTCCACCGAGTCTGGCTGCAGCCATTTTAACTGTGGGCAGCTGAAGCTGCTGCCTGTTCACTTCCTGGATTTACACAGATACACAGAGGCACACCTCTAGCTCTGCAGCTTTTATTGGCCCTCTTATGACTCATCCCCCCTCCCTTCCTTGCAAACTCTCACAAGAGAGTGAGAGAGAGAGAGCTGTGCATGATGTCATAAGCCTAGGCTAATGACCAGACAAGAAGGAGGAATTGGGCTGTATAAGGTATTTACTGGCAGAAAAAAATATGTTTTACTATTCAAAGTTAAAACAACAAGGGCAGAGGATTTAGTAGATGGAAAGTTGAAAAAATGACTGAAGGTCCGCTTTAAATACTGCACTATTAGTATTTTTCTTGTATGTGGTGCTTCCTTGTAGATCTAAATACCGATACTCACCCCTGGTGGAGATGAGAAGCACAGCCCTCGCTTTTATTATAGTGGAGAGAGAAAGATTATGATGGCTACCATATAATAGGCGCGTACTGCGTATGCCAGTACCCTTAAAAAAAATTACCTCTTGACTTCTCACTTCTTATAGCTGTACATCTGTAGTATCACTACTGTGTTGCTCTCTGATCTCCTTGCTGAAGGCTCTAACAATGGGAAACAAAATCCTGCTTCTACCAAGATGGCTGCCTTCACACAGAGACACAGTGCAGACCAGTAAGTGAGTAATGCATGTAGACCACCTGCAATATTGGCGACTAGTCGTTTTTTCAAAGTCCAAGAAGTAAAAGAAGAGTATCTATACTGTGCTTACCTTTTCGACAGCCCGTTTTCAATGTCCGTTGCTTTTCTGCCTCTCTGCAGCCACTGCAGTTGTTTGCCACTTCAGGGTGTGTTGCATACTGAATGCTTGAAGAGTTCAGAAAGCAACAAAGCGGCAGACTTTGAAGACACAGGCTGCCAGAAAGGTAACTATAGACGTTCTCCTTTTACAGGCTGGATTTGTTTACAAGTAATCCTGTAGTGACAGGGATACCCTACGGCTGCCAAGGTCTACCAGATGTTTTAATATTAGTTTTTAATGAAAGTACAGCAAGCTTTGCGATTGATACTGTACTGTATATCTATTTCATTTACAATAATACCTCGGATTGCGAGTAACACAATTAACGAGCGTTTCGCAATACAAGCTATTATTTTTTAAAAATCCTGACTTGGTTTGCGAGAGTTGTTTTGCAAAACGAGCAGGATTCAAGCCTCTGCAGTGTGCAGTACCGCATTTGGCCAGAGGTGCAGGTAACATTCAGAGCTGCTCGGATGCACTCGGAAATACTCAGTTCCCAAGTGCATCTGAGCAGTTTCCGAGTGTTTCCAAGTGTCTCCGGCGCCCCCCTAACTCCCCTCTGGCCATATGTGGTACTGCATACAATAGAAGTCACTGTGGAACAAATTATCTGAGTTTCCATTGACTTCTATGGCAGTGGTTCTCAACTCTTGTCCTCAGGACCCACTAACAGGCCAGGTTTGCAAGATAACTGAAACACATCACAGGTGATATCATTTGCTGCTCAGTGATTGCAGTGTTCTAGTCTGCATCTCCCCAAGGTAATACTTAAAATCTGGCCTGTTAGTGGGTCCTGAGGACAGGAGTTGAGAACCACTGTTCTATGGGGAAACTCACTTTGATATATGAGTGCTTTGGATTACAAGCATTCTTCTGGAACGAATTATGCTCGTAATCCAAGGTACCACTGTATTTACAAAAAAACATGATTTAAATCTCTAGAGTAGAGTTTGATAAGTTAGTAGAGAATTATGATATATCTTACATTCATGAAAACCTCTTCAGCGTAACTATCGGTATCTGCATCCCAGAAGCACCTGGCAGCCATTCTGTAAGGAAAGAAAATGAACACGTTTCCATAAAGCTTCTTGTAAATGGCAGAAAAGGGCTACTGAAAGATGAATTTACAAAGATGCATCTCCCACCCTAGTCCTACTTCCATGTAACTATGTCCAGGCAGCCTGTATTTACAGTCATAGAAAACCCATAGAACAGTACTTCCCAGTAGGTACATGTCTGCCATGACTAGACGACTAAGTGTAAAAGGCCATGAAAGTATCAGTAACAACAATATGACACATAAGCATCCACCTATAAATCCACCCAACACATTGAACTTTTTATAGAAATGTAGAGTGGTGTTCTATTTTCTTTATTTTTTACATTTGGAATTAAAAACTATTTTGGCAGGCCTATGGCAGTCTGGATGGGACAGTGACTCATTCTGAATCTGGACTGCGGTCCACCATTTACTGACGCCTGGTAAAGAGTATAAATGGATTGCATGCCTATGCATGAAAGACACATAGATGTGGAGTCCATACATAGTTAGTTGCCAACTTCATAAACAGAAGAACCTATTCTAGGGGTTCTTATTATTGTTTTTTTGTATATACTTTGAATGATGTGTACTCTGTTGCTGGGATCCAATAGATGCTAAACACTAGGCAAGAACTGCGAAAGTAGGAGCAGGTACCTTTTAGAGGGTACCCACTCCCAGAAAAAAAAAAAACTGCCAATGATGTTACAGTAGATGAGAGGAGGAGGATGAGCATAACTTTAATTATAACACATATGAATATCACACTTACATTTACTGGCTGAAGGTGGAGCTCTAGACTCTTTTACTGGTTTACATGCCTATTCTTGTTCCATCTAAAAAGCCTATGTGGTTACCAAGCTCAGTTGTGCAAACTAAAATGTACCCATACAATTGAATGAGACAAAGGGCTGTTTAGATGGGGTATATGGAAATTCAATCAGAGTTGCAGACAGACAGAGAGAAAGACAGAAAGCTCCCAATGTGTTCTCTGGTTAAAGAAATCCATAATGCGGGGTGTGTCACTAGTGTCATGGGTACACCCCGTATTAAATATTTATTTTAAAAATGAAGATTTTACACAATAAATTATGAATGTCACCAAGGGTAAAGTACAAGGTGAAAGTGGGGTTCAAAAGAGATTAGTGATGAGATAAATGTCTGAACGTGTTTTTGCAATGGTAACTGAACATTAAAGTGGATGTCAACCCTCACATATACCTAGTTATACACAGAGATGAAACAAATCTTCCTACATAAGTTTTACATGTGTATCTGCTGTCTTCAGCTTGCTATATTATTTAGGAAGTGCACATTGTGTTAGAATTTTCACTTCCTCATTCAGCAGTAGGAGTGTAATCTTGGCTTACGCTGGGAGACAACTGATTGGAGGAAATGCACACACCCCCTCCATATAGGTAGAAGAATGAAGATACTTTCAGAGCTGTGACAAGACAAGCTCTCTGCTAATCTGAGTATAGCGACCTCCCCCGACACACATTTTCAGCTTCTTTTATCTCCCGTCTCGGAGAACTTGTCAAAAGTTATCATGCTGATAACAGAGCAACGAAACAGCAGAAACACACGGGACTTAGAGCTTTGAAGAGAGATAAGAAAACACCGCCGATATATGTGCAAAGGTCAAATTTCATGAATCAGGTTTACATCCACTTTAAGGCTCCATTCACACCTGAGTGTAGCACAGTGACAGCTTCTGCAGCACGTTTTTCTTTTTTTTTGCGTTTTTGTACTTTTTAGTGGAGAGTTTTTGGAGCGGCACCACACATTTGAATGGGCCTTACTCCACTCCAATGAAAGCTCATGTAGCAATTTTTGGCACAGAGCCAGTAGCGTTTGGCGTTTTGATTTTTGCCATGATTTTAGTGCGTTTTATCGCTGGGCGATCGCAGTAGAATTTACCTGTCCACGAATCCAGCTGTGTCTTCACCAGACAATTTTTCAGTTGGCCCTTGGGTGCTGCTGCCGCCATTTCGGGTAATGGAGACCAGCATTGAAGCCTTGCGGCTTCCCAGCCGGTTCCCTACTGCGCATGTGTGAAGCACGCTGCGCTTTGTACATGGCACGGCAACTGGGGAAGGAGGAGGGGGGACGAACTTCTGGATGACTTTGCTGCAGTGAAGTCACCTGGAAGTGGGAGCAGGTATCGGTCAAAACCAGGTACCTGTTCCCCCCTCCTCCCGAAAGGTGCCAAATGTGGCAGTGGAGCAGGGAGAAGGCAAATAAGTGAAGCTTCCTTTTTTGGGTGGAGCTCCGCTTTAAAGCATCAAAATAATATTATCACTACTACTAATCATATTATTAATAATAATGTTACACCAAAACTAAACTCACACAGACTAAAAGACATGGACACAAACCACGACTGTCAGGGAAATCAGACACTGACAATTATTATCTGAGATAGAGGAATACAAAAAAAAAACAAAAAAAAAAAAAACAGACATACCAGGATGAACTCTAGCTAAAATAAGGCCCCCACCCCACAAATCGACATCTGAAAATGGACAAATGCTCAAGGGGGCATTTCTGTCAGACTATTTAGGCTTCCAGTTTTTATTACAAACCTTAATTGAACAAACAGAAGTTAGAAGCTGATTGGCTACCATGCACAGCTGCACCAGTTTAGTAAATCTCCCTCATTCCAGAATGTGTATTTATAGACAGAAATGGCAGGAATTTAAAGGTGGAACAATGAGGTGTATTATTTTTAGGAAAATATACTCCTTCTGTAAATTATAAGGATTTTAGGATTCTAGGAGAAGTCCAGGGACCATCAAAATGATTCCCTGTAATACACCAAAACACTTTCACAGAAAGACTGTCATAAGGCGCAATTCATTAAACTATATTGCAAGTGTTATTTGGCTTCAATGATAGTTACTTTCAGCTAGGGATGCACCAAATTTCGGCCGCCGAAACATTTTGGCCAAAAATTGGGTTATCGGCATTCGGCCGATAAGAGATAATGGCACCGAAAACGCATCACAATTTTACTGCTAATTTGCGGTGATTTTGCTGTGAAGTCGCAGTGATTTTGCCTCGATTTTACGGCAAATTCACTGCGATTTTGGGCCGATTTTACTGCTTATAGTGTATTTTCCATAGGCCATGTGACCCAGAAACCACATCACATTACTGATGCGTTCTTGCTACGTTTTCAATGCATTTGAACTGGGATGTGCATTTTTTTGTGTGTTTTTTTAACTGACCAAAAATGCACCAAGCTGGATTTTTAACACCACAATGGAAGTCCAACAGACCAGTGTGAAGACATACATAGAATTTAAAGGGATACAATTTTCTTGAGTTTTTCTTGCGCTAAAGGTGCCAATAATGATATTAAGTAAAAAGGTGAATGTAATACAATTATATATACACACCGGTATACACCGCTCCTCCACCGCCCCAAAGACGCCGCTTGCAGGACTTTATTTTAACATCCTGCCAGCGCAGCGCCCCAGTGTGAAAATCACTCAGGGTCTCACACTGGGAAGGCTTGGGAGACCTTTTTCAGGTGCTTTACAGGTACCAGTAAAAAACACCTCCAGTGTGAAAGGGGTCTTAAACTGTCTAGACCAGTGTTTCTCAACCGGGGTTCCCTGGCCCCCCTATACTATTCTCCCCTGTACTGTTTCCTCTTTGCCCCCTGTACTATTCTCTCCTGTACTGTACTGTGCTGTGCTCTACCCCCCCTCCCCCCCCCGTACTGTTCCCTCCTAAATCCCCTGTGCTCTGCCCTGCTGACCCCCTGTACACTGCTTATCTTGGGTTTGACCCAGAATTGAGCATCTCTGCAAAAAAAGCAAGCATACGTTTCACATTAAGGAGGTACATTTTAAAATGTAATCTATTGCTTAATGCTATTTCTAAGCATACTAGTTGTTAAACAGTGAGGGAAAAAAAGGTATTTGATCCCCTGCTGATTTTTTAGGTTTGCCCACTGACAAAGAAATGATCAGTCTATAATTTTAATGGTAAGTTTATTTTACCAGTGAGACAGAATATCAACAAAAATATCCAAAAAAGTTATACATTTATTTACATTTTAATGAGTAAAATAAATATTTGATCCCCTATCAATCAGAAAGATTTCTGTCTCTCAGGTGTCTTCTATACAGGTAACGAGCTGAGATTAAGAGCACTCTCTTAAAGGGAGTGCTCCTAATCTCAGCTTGTTACCTGTAGAAAAGACACCTGTCTACAGAAGCAATCAATCAGATTCCAATCTCTCCACCATGGCCGAGACCAAAGAGCTGTCCAAGGATGTCAGGTCTACAATCTTGTCCCTACACAAGGCTGGAATGGGCTACAAGACCATCGCTAAGCAGCTTGGTGAGAGGGTGACAACAGTTGGTGCGATTATTCGCAAATGGAAGAAACACAAAATAACTGTCAATCTCCCTCGGTCTGGGGCTTCATGAAGATCTCACCTCATGGAGTTTCAATGATCATGAGAACGGTGAGGAATCAGCCCAGAACTACACAGGAGAATCTTGTCAATGATTTCAAGGCAATTAGAAGAAATGGCCGCACACCACTGTAGATCAAAATCCTCTTTATTTGGACATCCCAAAAATTACAGGCATCAGAATGCTGGGTAGACACGTTTCGCACACTTCACGTGCACTTAATCTTTACTTGTTAATGACTAAGCTCACGTGAAGTGATTTTGATTTACAGTGGTGTGCAGCCATTTCTTCTAAATTCATTGTGTGCTGAGGCGAGCACCTGCTGGATCATTAGGCTTCCTTATCTCACCTGGAGCGGTGGGTTTTATTTTTTCCAATGATTTGAAGGCAGCTGGGACCGTAGTCCCCAAGAAAACAACTGGTAACACACTACACCGTGAAGAACTAAAAACCTGCAGCGCCCGCAAGGTTTACCTGCTTAAGAAAGCACATGTACAGGCCCATCTGAAGTTTGCTAATGAACATCTGAATGACCCAGAGGAGAACTGGGTGAAAATGTTATGGTCAGATGAGACCAAAATCAAGCTCTTTGGCATCAACTCACCGCGTTTGGAGGAGGAATGCTGCCTATGACCCCAAGAACACAATCTCCACTGTCAAACATGGAGGTGGAAACATTATGCTTTGGCGGTGTTTTTCTGCTAAGGGGACAGGACAACTTTACAGCATCAAAGGGACGATGGAGAGGTCCATATACGGTCAAATCTTGGGTGAGAACCTCCTTCCTTCAGCCAGGGCATTGAAAATGGGTCGTGGATGGGTATTCCAGCATAACAATGACCCAAAACACACGGCCAAGGCAACAAAGGAGTGGCTCAAGAAGAAGAACATTAAGGTTCTGGAGGGGCCTAGCCAGTCTCCGGGCCTTAATCCCATAGAAAATATGTGGATGGAGATGAAGGTTCGAGTTACCAAATGTCAGCCTCAAAACCTTAATGACTAATGCCACGTACACACGACTGGTCTTTCCGTCAGAATAAACTCTGAAGGACTTTCCGACGGAGTTCCAACGGAGTTCTGCTGAAACTGTCTTGCCTACACATGATCACAACAAAGTTCGACTGTCTAGAACGCGGTGACATACAACATGCACGACAGGACTAGAAAAAGGAAGTTCAATAGCGAGTAGCCAATAGTTGCCATCTCGTACTTGCTTCAGAGCATGTGTCATTTTTGGTCCGTCGGAACAGCATACAGACGAGCGGTTTTCCCGACAGGAACTGATTCTGTCGGAAAGATTTAAAACATGTTCTATTTCTAGGTCCGTCAGAATTTAAAAAAAAAAACAAAAAAACGTTCGATGAGGCCCACACACGATCGGAATGTCCGTTGAAACGATTCCGTTGGACTTTTCCTGCAGGGAAGTCCAACCATGTGTACGCGGCATTAGAGGAGAGGGTCAAAATCCCTCTTGAGATGTGTGCAAACTTGGTGGCCAACTATAAGGAACGTCTTACCTCTGATTACCAACAAGGGTTTTGCCACCAAGTACTAAGTCATGTTTTGCGAAGGGGTCAGACACTTGTTTCACTCATTAAAATGCAAATCAATTTATAACTTTTTTGAAATGTGTTTTTCTGGATTTTGATTGTTGTTATTCTGTCTCTCATTGTTAAAATAAACCTACCATTAAAATTATAGACCGACCATTTCTTTGCCAGTGGGCAAACATACAAAATCAGCAGGGGATCAAATACTTTTTTCCCTCACTGTATCTACAGCTTGCTGATCACATCGATGTTCTGTGAGCTGTAGATGTGAAAATTATTTCAGGGGTTCCCCGAGCTTTCAGACTTGCCGCCAGGTGTTCTTCAAAGGTAAAAAAGTTGAGAAACACTGGTCTAGACTGTTTACACCAATCTGCATGGCACTAAGAAATGTACATTATAATGCACTTTTAAAATATTAGGCCTGTGGGTCTCAGCATGTGATACATGCACCCTAGTGGGTACTTTGACATAAAAAAGGGGGCACTCTAATTTTCAAAGCCTAACGGTTTGAATGCCTAGTAAGCGGTGAACTGTATACAACACAAACCAGATTATTTTTTTAGTCATTTTCAAACCATGTAGTACTTTGACCACATTGATTTACTGAGCAAAAAAAAAATGTACACGCTTTGCACACACCAGGGCATACGTGGCAATTTTCTTTAGTGTTAAAGTACACTTCCTGGCACTTCTAAACTTTAGTAAACCAGGCTTAGTGTCCACTGGAGAGAACGCAATACCGTAGATAGTATAGCAAAACTATCAATTATACTGAACAGAAGTAAAAAAAAAAAAAAAAAAA
This sequence comes from Lithobates septentrionalis, assembly GCA_037952835.1. Lineage (NCBI taxonomy): Eukaryota > Metazoa > Chordata > Amphibia > Anura > Ranidae > Lithobates > Lithobates septentrionalis. The sequence goes on along the minus strand of JBBDGP010000561.1, from coordinate 3,771,044 downwards.
AAAAAAAACTTACTTTACTCCTTCGCCTCTCTGTTCTCCAATCACAACCTGAACCACCATCTTATACCTATCAAAACCCATTTCTGTGGGAAAGAACAAAAGAAAATGATGATCATTAAACTATAACTCCATTTTCTTTTACATTGTCCCCCTGTATAAGACAAAAACATATTGTAAATTTCTACTTAATGTGGAACATTTTTCTTGATTGTGACTGACACATCTAAAGTGACTGTACTTATAGGCTGCTTTCACACTGAGACGCTTTACAGGTGCTATAGCGCTAAAAATAGCGCCTGCATAGCGCCTATCCTCTCACTCCAGTGTGAAAGCCCGCGTGCTTTCACACTGGAGCGGTGCGCTTGCAGGACAATAAAAAAAGTCCTGCAAGCAGCATCTTTGCAGAGCTGTAGGAGCGGTGTACACACCACTCCTAAAGCGCCCCTTCCCATTGAAATCAATGGGCAGCGTCGCCAAACCGCCGGCAAAGCGTCGCTGCAGCGGTGCTTTGTGGGCGATTTTAACCCTTTTTTCAGCCGCTAGCGGGAGTTAAAAGAGCCCCGCTAGTGGCCGAATAGCGCCGCTAAAACGACGGTAAAGCACCGCTAAAAATAGTGCCAAAATAAAAGAGGAACACCGCGCTAACTGGTATGACTAACAGTAGCTGCTGCATAGTTTGACAAAAACAGTGAACTTAACATATGAAACGAAAAGTCCATAAATAAATGTGAATGTCCCACAACCCATGAAATGGGGGTACTCCAGGGGATGGTGGTATTCGGATGGTTGTCAGAGTACCCCCATTTCCTGGGTTGTGGGACATTCACATTTATTTATGGACTTTATGTTCCATGCACTTTTGGCTTGTTATTATTTTTTCAGCACCCATTCACAACTTTAATGGTTTGCATTATTTATTTTCACTTATGCGCTGCATTTTTTTCATATGTTAAGTTCACCGCTAAAAATAGCAGCGCTTTACCCCCGACACCCCCAACGCCCCAGTGTGAAAGCAGCCATAATGTAATATGTCAGTGTATACTGCTTGAGGATACATTGAGGCAGCAATGTATGCTGCAATCTTTTTATTGTACCATTTTTATTTTTTGTTTTTGTAAAACCTACAAAATTTGTTAACAAAAACCTATTTGATCAAAAAAAAAAAAAAGTGGAACTTTAGTCAAAAAATAAGGTCCTGCTAGATCACTTCAGGCTGGCCCCTTTGCAGCTATAGCTATGTAAAACAACTTGGTATACCATGCAACAAGTGAGCCACAGGGTGCTATACAGGTTCAGATCCATGGTCCATTCCATTGGCACCCAGACCCTGAAGACTCCTTTGGGGATATGCCCACCATGATGGGCGAAGCCTGGATGGGACAAACAATGTTGGTTAATTCTTCACATCACATGCTGGCTACAGTGGACCCATCTCTGGCTATATATACTTAACCCTGCTGAGCTTCCACATACACCTATAGGTACAAAAAATAAGGCAATTCCTAGAGAGTCTTTCCCTATTTTGTTTAAGGCAATTGGGCTCTATACTGTATAATGACTGGTCTGACTCTGAGAGGTTATTTACTTTTCTGGCATTTTTTTTACCTTGTACTCTTTGGAAGAAAAATTCAAAAAGAAATAGACTGTTCCCACTGTCGACCCAACCATTTTTGAACTAAATAATTACTGTATATACTCGAGTATAGGCCGACCCAAATATAAGCCGAGGCACCTAATTTTACCACAAAATACGGGGAAAACTTACTGACTCCAGTATAAGCCTAGGGTGAGAAATGCAGCAGCTACTGTAAGTGAAAAAGAGTGTCAACAATGCCCATCTGCAGCCTCACTCTGCCCATCTGCATGCCTCATGTACCTGATCTCCATAAAACCGGCGCTGTGACATGCAGTCTAGTCGGTGGCCGTCCAGTGTAACAAAACCCCACCTCCTCCTCGTCCGTGATGGAACACTGATTCAGTTTCCCAGAAGCGAGTCAGTGTTCCGCCTATCACGGACGAGGATGAAGAGAAGGCGGGGCCTTGTTTCACTGGACGGCCACCGACTAGACTGCATGTCACAGGGCGGGGCGATCAGGCGCACGAGGCTGCAGATGGGCACAGTGACTCGAGTATAAGCCGAGGGGGCTTTTTCAGCACAAAAAAAAATGTGCTGAAAAACTCGGCTTATACTCGAGTATATACGGTAATCTACTAATTCTATTGAGAGCATTTCCTCCTTTTAAGGATTCTGTTGATAGGCATTTGTAGACTTCTAAAGTCATCCTTTGCTCTTGCAGGTGTGGTCCCTGCAGAGCCAACTATTGCTACCTCATCTGTTGTCCAGACTATGAAGAACTAGACTGAAGAACTATTTGTTTCAGGAGACAGTTTACATACCTCCCAACTTTTTGAGATGGGAACAAGGGACACCTATTAGCAAAAGTATGTAGGCATAGGAGACACCTCCCTGGCATGCCCACCTAAAAGGACAGATAAACAAAAAAAAAAAAGTGTAAGGTAAACCCACAAGTGCTTTTTTTACCACTACTATTCCTCTATACTGGCTTTTAACATTTACAAATGCAGCAATTTAGAAATTGGATAAAGGGTTTACCACTGGGAAACACTTTAGTGCATTTTATATACAACTATATAGATCAGACCAAAATGAGGGACAAATAAGGAGGAAAGAGGGACAGAGGAACTTTGTTCCAAATCAGGGACAGTCCCTCAAAATCAAGGACAGTTGGGAGCTAGGAGTTCGCTGTCTGCAAGATTACAGCTCTCACCCTTGGTCCTACTATTCTGCGTAGACTCAATGGAGAATGTGGTTTGTCAAATCTCCAGAATGTAATTTCTTTCTGTGCAGAATCTTATAGCTTACAATTTGGTTGACTGACCCTGTTTAGGAAAGGTGTGTTTTGTGCATACCCTCTGAAGGTGAGCTTCTCTTTTGAAAATCCCTTAAGGAATTAATTGAGGCAGTTACAGGGCAAGGGGCTTCCTACTCTACTATATATATATATATATATATATATATATCCCTTTGATGTATCCGCTCTGTTCGCCCCTTCCAGGCATCGTCACCTACTGCAAAGTCCATCCTTTTTTGGTAGACCTTCTATCTCTAAGCTCAGTTAAAGGTTCTCCATAACACCTGGAGATAGGGTAATACTAGTGAGATTTTCTCCCAGCTTAGAACAGAAACGATCCCATCCTTTTTATTTCACTCTTTCTTTGGGAAAGGTAGACAAAGAGTTTCTATCGCTGTCCTCTCTCTGTTGTTTCCCACTAACCATTCCTACTTGCTGAATGTTTCCCTACAGCTCCATGCAACTTTACAATCACATCACAGGGGGTGGTCATCTCCTTCCCTTTTAGCAAGAATGATTACTCCCCACTGGGCACAGTCTGGCCCCGCTACAGTCTGAAGGACAGTAAACTGGCTCTTTCTTTGGAAGGAGACCCCTGTCCTAACACCTCGAGCTTGCACTCCTTGTGCATTTTCTTTGCAAGAAGTTGCTCTTATTCATTCCTCGCTGTGACCTTGTGTCCAGCTTTTGCGGGGAGACATCCATGCCAGGAAAACACAGCGATTATTGCTAGCGGCTATATCTTAAATGGATCAACTTGGGTACAATCAGCTTGCCCATACATGGTTTGAAACTGAGTCAGTGCCTGCTGACCTGGCTGATATTTGAACCGCTTATGGCCAGCTTTAGGATATGCACATATTTTCAAAGTAAGAAAAAATATTTGAACAATACTAATACAGAGTTTTGATTCAGTGATCAATGCTCTATAAAAATATGAAATTTAACAAATGTGACTTTAGCACTCCTTTAACATATTTCCTCTTTTTAATACCTTTCAGTTTATCCTTTATTGTCTCTGACAAAAATCGAGTCAGTTGTGGAACCTCCTCTGGGATATACTGCTTGCTTTTCAGTTCCTCCTTCAAAACAGATCGAATGCAGTCCTTTACTGTTGCAGTTCTAAATCTGAAAATCAATTGTAGTCTAATTTATACCAATAAAATGCATTCATGTTAATTAAAGAAACCTTACAAGTAAAAAATAAAAACAATTGTAAATATAATGTATTGCTATTTAACCCTTTATTACCTTAATCAGCTCTTTTTTCCCCTTAGTTATTATTTTACGGCTAAATTTTTTATTTAGATACACTACCGTTCAAAAGTTTGGGGTCACATTGAAATGTCCTTATTTTTGAATACAACAGGACAATGACCCTAAACACACCTCCAAATTGTGCAAGAACTATTTACAGCAGAAGCAGGCAGCTGGTATTCTATCGGTAATGGAGTGGCCAGCACAGTCACCAGATCTGAACCCCATTGAGCTTTTGTGGGAGCAGCTTGACCGTATGGTACGCCAGAAGTGCCCTGTGGGAGCTGCTTCTAGAAGCGTGGGGTGCAATTTCTCCAGCTTACCTCAATAAATTAACAGCTAGAATGCCAAAGGTGTGCAATGCTGTAATTGCTGCAAAAGGAGGATTCTTTGATGAAAGCAAAGTTTGATGTAAAAACAATGTTATTTCAAATACAAATCATTATTTCTAACCTTGTCAATGTCTTGACTCTATTTTCTATTCATTTCACAATGTATGGTGGTGAATAAGTGTGACTTTTCATGGAAAACACAAAATTGTTTGGGTGACCCCAAACTTTTGAACGGTAGTGTATATTTTTTTTTTTCTTTGCTAAAAAACAAAATACGAAAATTTAAAAAAAGTCCTTTTCCATTTGCAAATAACTTGCATACCAGAAACAACATTTTAGTGTCGTCATAAATGGGACAAAATTATAGAATTAACTGTATACTTTTTATTTACAGTAAAAACCCATTTTTTTAACATTAACACTTTAAAAAAAATTAAAATAAAACATGGTTTTATTTGTCTATAGATTACATAGAAAAGTCTCCTACCAGGCATAACATCTCCACTTTAGGAAAGGCTTCAGTTTTTGTAGTAAGCCATAATCCAGAAGACAGGATGTATATGTCCCATGATGTACTCCAAGAAACGGATTGTACAGGTAAACCAAAAATCCTAATTTCTTTATCATACATCACGGAAAACAAAGTGTCTCAGAATCCTTATGACAGGGATGTCCCAAAGCAATGAATCTGAGGAGAGTGCAACATGGCAACAAGCCCCTTACAAATAAACCATAACAGGATAGAAACTCACTAAACAGCCTGCAACACACATTAACCAAAGGTAGCGTCCTCAGTGGCTCTAACATTCATCTGGTAAAAGTAAAACTTGGTAAAAGTATGACCTGGAAACCAGGTAGTGGCTTTAAAAACTTGGAAGTACTGAAGCTTGATGACAAATAGCCCAGGAGGCAGAGATTCCTGGTAGAATGAGCCATCACTGGAAACGGTGGAACTTTTCCTCTTTGATCTTAAGCTTAGAGAAAATATCTGATAAGTCCATAGAGAAATCACAGATTTGGAAGTTGTGTGACCATTCTTTGGACCCTTAAGAAAAACAAAAAGTGAATCAAACTGCCGAAGACTGATAACTGATGATTGCACAAACCATTTCCATATGAATCTTGTCCCCCGCGTTTATGGCTTAGGACAAAATCATGGCAACACAATGTCCTGATTTAGGTGGTAAGAAGAAACCACCTCAGGCAAAAAAATGGCTTAGGCCAAAGAACCACCTAGTCACAGTAAAACACCATGAATGGTTCTTTACAGAAAAAAGGCAGCCAATTCTGAAACTCTATAAAACCGAATTCATTAGAAGGGCTAAAGGGAGATCCCAAATGGGTTCGAAGGAGATTGTACCAAGTTGAAATTCCACTAAAGTACCAAGTTGAGTCCTGACTCTTGATCATACTTAAAGATGCAACCCATAACATACTTGCGAGGATGAAACCCCTTAGCTTCATACCAAGCAATGTAAGATTTCCATGTACAGTGGTAAAGCTTCCTTAAAGTCACCATCTTGGCTTTCAGCAAGGTAGAAATGACTGAATCAGACTCCCCACTCCAGTCTGTCAAGACTTGGGCTTCAACAGCCACGCTGTCAGAGTCAGCAACTGTAAACAAGGATGGAAGACAAACTTGTGACAGAAGGTTGTGTCAATCCAAAAGGATCCAAGGACTGTCCGCCACCATGTTCAAAACGTCAGAATATCACGTTCTCCTGGGCCAAGCCAGAGCAACTAGAATCGCTGGAGTTCCTTCCACCCAAATCCTGAGAAGCAAACAAGGTAAAAGCTGTAATGGTAGAAAGGCATAAATCAAGGAGAACTGGTTCAACAGTGTCTTCAGAGCATTCACCACAAACACTTGACGTCCTGGAGTCAAACCTGTCCAGCTTCACATTGAGCCTGGATGCCAGATGATGCACATCCAGGGTGCCCCCACCGTTGACAGAGTTCTTCGAACACCTTGGGGTGTAGAGCCCACTCCCCAGGAAACAGTTATTGACAGCTGAGGAAATCCGCCTGCAAATTTTCAACCCCTGGAATATGCAAGGCAGACAATGTAGGAACATGACGTTCCACCCAAGACAGCATGAGATCTACTTTCTCCTGGATGGTCCGACTTCTGGTGCCTCCTTAATGATTTATGTATGCTACCCTTTGACCAAATTAAGTCTGTTGTCTGTGAACACCTTAAAAGTCCATGGTTTCAATCTATTAATGATTTATGTATGCCACCGCCATGGTGTTGTCTGATTAGACCCTTACAGCAAGGCCATTTAGCTACACTGACCAATGCAGAAGAGCAAGATGAATCATCTTCAGCTCCAGGATGTTAATGGACAACAACCTCTCTTGCAGTGATCAAGTTTCCTGGACCAAGAGAATGTCCAGAACACACCAAAACCCGCCAGGCTGGTGTGTCATCAGGATCTTCCAGGAGATGGGAGTTTCCCATTTCTAGCATCTGTAAGGATTACCACCAGTCTAGAGACGGAATCATGCTGGGATGTAAGGACATTGGGAAGTTAAACGATTGCGTTCTCTTGTCCCAAGCCACCAAAATATTCCACTCTAGAGTCCCAGAATGAAATTGGGTTAAAGGTACCGCCTCGAAGGAGGCCAAAATCTTCTTTCTCATACAGATGCAAAATTAGGGATTTGTCAGAGACATGAGCAAGTCAACTAGAGACCATAAACAAGACATTTCTCCAGTGGGAGGATCACTCCAACGTTTAGTCCAGGATTAAGGCAGATTTCTGTAAATTCACCCACCCAAACCCCTCCTGAGTGTGTACTGTGTGAGATGCATTGGTCGCCAGCAGAGAAGCAGATTGCTCCGAAGCCAGTTATTTAGGTACTCTATATTAGGGATTCCTCAAGACTGCAAGAGTCCCAGAACCAAAGCCAGGACCTTGGAGAACTCTCTGGGAGCTGTGAACAGGCCAAACAAACAGCAGGGCCACAAACTGAAAATGGCTATGCTTCACTGCAAACCGCAAAAACCTTCGTTTAGTGGGGAAAAAAATATGAATGTGCAGGTAAACATCTCTGATATCCACTGATGCCAGGAAATCTCTGATGGAGAGGGGCCACCACTGACTGCAAGGACTGGAACTTCTGTACATGCAGAAACTTGTTGAGGCCCCCCGAGATCCAAAATAGGATGTATATATATATATATATATATATATATATATATATATATATATATATATATATATTATACCTTTATACCTCACGTGTGGTTTGAACGTCATTTACATATGCGAACTACGTATGCGTTCACTTCTGCGTGCGAGCATGTGGGCGCTTTAACTTTTGTTCCACATGGCAGGTAGGCCCTTAGGGAGTTGCTAAGACCTGTAGTCCCACAGTGCTGTGTGACCTGACGTCCCCCAAGACGTACGTTTTTGTATGATTTCTTTAGTTACGGTTCACACCGGAAATTGCAGTTACGCGCTGTACGTTCCTGTGCGATTCACATGCAGTTCTGTGTGATGTCATTTCAGCCCATTTATTTTGAATGGGCTGAAATCACACTGCACCACACCAAAAATAGCGCATGCGTGACTTCTGGACACCCACTGCAACCGGATCGCAGGGTACTTCTCAACCATGCGATCTGGGACTGGCTAATACACTGCTTTTGCAACCTGTGTTTGGGGTGTCATTAAACCAAAATGGGGAAGCTCTGCTTGTTTCCCTCCTCCCTCCTTCGCTGCTACATTTGGCACTTTTCAGGGGGGGGGGGGCTGGTACCTGGTTTTGCCAAGTACCCGCACCCACTTCCGGCTGATCTCGCCGCGGCAAAGTCAGTTGGAAGTATGGCCCCACCTCCTCCTTCCCCCACCACTGGGCCATTCACAAAACGCAGTGCGCTTCACACATGTGCAGGAGGAAACCAGCGGTAAAGCCGTATGGCTTCACCATCGGTCCCCCTTAGTGGAGATGGAGGCGGCAGCACCCAACAACTAAGGATGAGCTCTGGTGTGTTCGCAAACTCCACATGCAGAGCCCGCCAGGAAGTCGGCACGGCACTGCGCTGCGCTAATCACAGGCAGAGAGACATTTCCCAATCTCTGTAGCCGCGCATTGGGAAATGTCTCACTGCCTGTGATTAGCGAAGCGCAGTGCCGACTTCCTGGCAGGCTCTGCACGTGGCGTGTGCGAACACCATATATATATATTTTTTTTTTTGCAGAAACTCTAGAGAATAAAATGGAGATCATTGCAATATTTTATGTCACGCCATATTTGCGCAGCTCTTTTTAAAAAAAAAAAAAAGAACACAGTAAAGTTAGCCATATTTTTTTGTATAACATGAAAGATGATGTTACACCGAGTAAAAAGATACCTAACATGTCATGCTTTAAAATTGCGCACGCTCGCCAAATGTCGACAAACTACGGTACTCAAAAACCTGTTTAGGGTTACAGAGGTCTAGTGCTAGAATTATTGCTCTCGCTCTAACCTCACATGTGGTTTGAATACCGTTTAAATATGTGGGTGCGACTTACGTATGTATTCGCTAGTTCAAAGGGACAGAGCGCTTTCCATTTTGTTTATTTATTTTACTTTTTATTTTTACACTGTCCCTTTAAAAAAAAATAAAAAAAATTTCTGATCACTTTATTCCTATTGCAATGAATGTAAACATCCCTTGTATTAGAAATAAGCATGACAGGTCTTCTTTAATGCGAGATCTGGGGTCAAAAAGACCTCAGATCTCCAATTTAAACTTAAAAGCAAATAATCATTTTTCATTTACTAATAAAAAAATTTAAAAAATTTGCCCTTTAAGTTCGTTAGGCAGAAGTGACGGTCCTTCATAGGCATAGAGTCGAGTGATAGCCATCCCTCAACTTTCTGCCCATCGCTCCTCGGATCGTTTCCCCCTTTACAGATGGATCTGGTAAGTGGGGTACCTCTCCCTCTGCCTATAAAAGTGATCCCGTGGCGAATCCGCCACCGGGACCACTTTATCGGATGCCGAAAATGCCCACTGTGTAAAAAAATACAGGGGTTATGGCAGCATAACAACGGTATATAACATCAAAGTAATGACGTATATACACAGTGGGCTACAGTATTTGTATATGCTGTTTGTCTCTAAAGGAGCCTGGAGTTAATATTGGCACTCGCTACAGATCGCAACCGCAGTAAGTTTTGAACGCGGTGCAGGAAACGCACACAGAGCGCGCAATTCCCACACTGCATTCTGGTGTGAACTACCGATACAAGCATTTTACTGATAACTTATGCAGATATGTTTGTGCCAGGAAAAAAACAATGTCTTTAGAAATAGATACCTGTACATGAGAAATATACATCTGAAAGGACAATATATCCAAACAATGCGATAGAGGTAAGTAAGCAATCAGCCCCCCACCCATGCTCCAGTACAATCACTCCAATCCACATTACCATGCCATCCACACTTACTTGTGCTGGAAGTTCGGACGAATAACATAGGAATTTTCCCCACTTTCCCCCATTGTAGCGCTGAACAGCTTGTCCGTCACCATGACAACCAACCCCTTGGCGATCTCTTCCTGTCATGTTCGATCCCAGGCTTCCGGTTGATCACTAGGGTCTGTAGCGTGAAGACATTATGATACGGCACTACGGCAGCCATTTTGTTGAAGCCCAGCTCTTCCTTTTATTTTCAAGCAATGCTCCGTCTGTGTGAATCTGTGCAGAGCCGAACAGATGACAAGCTGTTTGTGTCACTGAATTCTTACATCATGTTAGTGGGCTGCAGACAAGTTCATTCCTGTACTAAAGGACCTCCAATGGCTTACTATGAGCTTATATGACACATTGATCTCATTTAACCCACTGACTGCCAGACAAATTTTCTTATTTATTGACACACTTTTAGTAAAATGTAAATAAACCAAAATTAGTGTATAATGCAATTATAGAATTATATGGATACATTCCATAAAATGGTGAAAGTCCAAAACACCACTGTGCAATTATTGACCGTCTGTCTTCAATCTTCTTTAACCACTTACCTACTGGGCACTTTCACCCCCTTCCAGCCCAGGCCAATTTTTATTGGCTGTTGCACTTTGAATACATAGTTACGGCCAGTTCACACCACGTGCAGTCCAGTGCATTTTTTTTCTGCATCAAAAACGCATTGATAATAGGCTCAAAGAAGAAGTAAACCCTGATGGGTCTTACTTCCTTTTTTGTTCCCTGCAAAGTAAAAGCACAATGGGCCTAGTATGCATTGCATACAAGCCCATTGTGTGACACTTACCTGCAAACGAAGCCGCTCTGTCCCTGCCGGAGGCCGCATCCATGATCACCCCTCTTCCTTCCGGCGCCGCAGAGTCCGACTCTGTGACTGGCCGAAGCTGCGTGACGTCACTTCCGCGCATGTGTGTGGGAGCCGCCAGTTCCGGCACTCGCTAGTGAAGAAATGGCACGTTTAGGAGATATTTATTGTACTCATAGGTACAACTGGAAAATGGAGGTTTACAACCTCTTTAAGGGCCAGTTCACACCATAGAAATGCAGTCTGGATGCGTTCCAGATGCTTTTCTACATGCAGATTTTTGTTGCATTTTTGATGCGTTCCAGTGCGTTTTTGGTGCAGTCCAGTGCAGTTGTTTTGTTTACACTAAAACACGTTCTTCGGGTGAGTTGCCGTGCAGAAATATTCATTTTCCTGGTTAGCACCACAGCTTCATTCTGTGTGCTGTGTAAGACAATGGCTACCATGCACAAAGTGTCAACAAGCCCTTAAAAGAGAAGTATGTTGTTTTTTTTTTCTGCAGGTTTATACTTACCTAGGTCGATGCAGCATCAGTCCGATGCTGCATCTGTCCCGCGCCGTCTCTGCACTGAGAACCAAGCCACCAAACACCACCGATGGCTCGGTTCTCACAGCTCCCCAAATGGAGAGCTGCTGCCTGTTATTCAGCAGCTCCTGACGTAAACAAAGAGCGGACTTCAGTCCACACTCTGCTGAAAATGGGTCACAGGAGTGCAAAATGAATTGCACTCCTGTGACCCATAGGAGAAGCCCATCCAAACAAGCTCAGGCTGGACTTCTTTAATGGTGAGTGTTAAGGCCACAAAAGAAAAACTAGAAAATTGGACCATGGGATTGTCACCCCCCATCACCCATTTGTTTTTAAAATGAATTATATTTTAATAAAGGGCTATTGTGACTGTTAAAGCGGAACTAAAGCCTGCAGTGCCTACCTTTCCTTCAACAGTTTGAAGTCTCTTGCCAGCATCTTCTACTTTCTTCTTCTGGGTACAGGCTGCAGCCATCTTCATTAACCACATGCCGACCAGCGCACGACGATATACGTTGGCACAATGGCACACCTGGGAAAATGGGCGTGCTCCGTGGCCGTGACCGCGGGTCCCGCAGACTCAATGTCCGCCAGGTTCCCGCGATTGTGTCATGGAGCGGAAGAACGGGGAGATGCCTTTGTAAACAAGGCATTTCCCCGTTCTGCCTAGTGACAGACATCACTGCTCCCTGCCAGTGTCAGTTACACAGTAATCAGTGCATTTTTATAGCACTGATCGCTGTATAAATGACAATGGTCCCAAAATAGTGTCAAAAGTGTCTGATGTGTCCGCTATAATGTCGCAGTCAGGATAAAAATCACAGATCACCGCCATTACTAATAAAAAAATATAATAATAATAAAAAATTCCATAAAACTATCCCCTATTTTGTAGATGCTATAACTTTTGCGCAAACCAATCAATATACTCTTATTGCAATTTTTTTTTTTACCAAAAATATGTAGAATACATATCGGCCTAAACTGTGGAAGAAATTCGTTTTTTTAGTTATTTATGGGGGATATTTATTATAGCAAAAAGTAAAAAATATTGCTTTTTTTTTTTTTAAATCGTCGCTGTTTTTTTGTTTATAGCGCAAAAAATAAAAACCGCAGAGGTGATCAAATATCACCAAAAGAAAGCTCTATTTGTGGGGAAAAAAGGACGTCAATTTTGTTTAAGTGCAAGTTCGCATGACCACGCAATTGTCAGTTAAAGCGACATAGTGCCGAATCGCAAAAAGTGCTCTGGTCAGGAAGGGGGTAAATCCTTCCGGGGTTGAAGTGGTTAAATGGCGTGGGATAATGGCACTCATGCACAGCTCAGTTTACATTCTAGAAAAGACAGTGAGCAGGCGGGTAGGCTTATTTTATTGCAAAAAGACATTGCATTTCTCTTCTGCAATAAAGAGCCTGCCTGCACTCAGCTAGGTTATCTGAGATTGAGTTCTAAATGGATAAAAGAAAAAATTACTGCGCTATCAACGAACAAAAAAACAGCTACATGCGAATGTGACAAAAATTCATAAACAGAAGTGGGTAAAAATGTAGCGCTGGCAAAACAAATAATGTTATAATGTTATAAAGCTGTGCAGATATATGAAGTACATACAGTCAGGTCCATAAATGTTGGGACATCGACACAATTCTAATCTTTTTGGCTCTATACACTACCACAATGGATTTGAAATGAAAGGAACAAGAGCTTTAACTGCAGACTTTCAGCTTTAATTTGAGGGTATTTACCAGGGCCGATCCTAGGGTCACCGGCGCCTGGGTGCAGAAATATTTCTGGCGCCCCCACATGGGCGTGGTCATCTTACCAACTCCTCCCCTTTACAAATGTTTCTATGGCAACGACCCAAACACAGAGATGCTCCCCTAAGAAGTCTTTGTTACCCTGGGATCCTCCTGTGATCTTTTAATAAAGAAAATACAGGAAGAGGGTACACTAATGAGACCTGGAGGGGAGTCTCTCTGATGCAAACAGAGAGGGCTTCTGTTAGAGAGTCTGTTAGAAAGAGCCCCCAGACATAGTACAGGAGATGGTCAGAGACTGCAGACATAGTACAGGAGATGGTCAGAGACTGCAGACATAATACAGGAGATGATCAGAGACTGCAGACATAGTACAGGAGATGATCAGAGACTGCAGACATAGTACAGGAGATGATCAGAGACTGCAGACATAGTACAGGAGATGATCAGAGACTGCAGACATAGTACAGGAGATGATCAGAGACTGCAGACATAGTACAGGAGATGATCAGAGACTGCAGACATATTACAGGAGATGGTCAGAGACTGCAGACACAGTACAGGAGATGGTCGGAGACTGCAGACACAGTACAGGAGATGGTCGGAGACTGCAGACACAGTACAGGAGATGGTCGGAGACTGCAGACACAGTACAGGAGATGATCAGAGACTGCAGACACAGTACAGGAGATGATCAGAGACTGCAGACATAATACAGGAGATGATCAGAGACTGCAGACATAGTACAGGAGATGATCAGAGACTGCAGACATGGTACAGGAGATGATCAGAGACTGCAGACATAGTACAGGAGGAGATGATCAGAGACTGCAGACATAATACAGGAGATGATCAGAGACTGCAGACATAATAGAGGAGATGATCAGAGACTGCAGACATAGTACAGGAGATGATCAGAGACTGCAGACATAATACAGGAGATGATCAGAGACTGCAGACATAGTACAGGAGATGATCAGAGACTGCAGAAATAGTACAGGAGATGATCAGAGACTGCAGACATAGTACAGGAGATGATCAGAGACTGCAGACATAATACAGGAGATGATCAGAGACTGCAGACATAGTACAGGAGATGGTCAGAGACTGCAGACATAATACAGGAGATGATCAGAGACTGCAGACATAGTACAGGAGATGGTCAGAGACTGCAGACATAATACAGGAGATGATCAGAGACGTCAGACATACTACAGGAGATGATCAGAGACTGCAGACATAATACAGGAGATGATCAGAGACTGCAGACATAATACAGGAGATGATCAGAGACTGCAGACATAGTACAGGAGATGATCAGAGACTGCAGACATAATACAGGAGATGATCAGAGACTGCAGACACAGTACAGGAGATGATCAGAGACTGCAGACACAGTACAGGAGATGGTCAGAGACTGCAGACATAGTACAGGAGATGATCAGAGACTGCAGACACAGTACAGGAGATGATCAGAGACTGCAGACACAGTACAGGAGATGATCAGAGACTGCAGACATAGTACAGGAGATGATCAGAGACTGCAGACATAGTACAGGAGATGGTCAGAGACTGCAGACATAATACAGGAGGAGATGATCAGAGACTGCAGACATAATACAGGAGATGATCAGAGACTGCAGACATAATAGAGGAGATGATCAGAGACTGCAGACATAGTACAGGAGATGATCAGAGACTGCAGACATAATACAGGAGATGATCAGAGACTGCAGACATAGTACAGGAGATGATCAGAGACTGCAGACATAGTACAGGAGATGATCAGAGACTGCAGACATAGTACAGGAGATGATCAGAGACTGCAGACATAATACAGGAGATGATCAGAGACTGCAGACATAGTACAGGAGATGGTCAGAGACTGCAGACATAATACAGGAGATGATCAGAGACTGCAGACATACTACAGGAGATGATCAGAGACTGCAGACATAATACAGGAGATGATCAGAGACTGCAGACATAATACAGGAGATGATCAGAGACTGCAGACATAGTACAGGAGATGATCAGAGACTGCAGACATAATACAGGAGATGATCAGAGACTGCAGACACAGTACAGGAGATGATCAGAGACTGCAGACACAGTACAGGAGATGGTCAGAGACTGCAGACATAGTACAGGAGATGATCAGAGACTGCAGACACAGTACAGGAGATGATCAGAGACTGCAGACATAATACAGGAGATGGTCAGAGACTGCAGACATAGTACAGGAGATGATCAGAGACTGCAGACATAATACAGGAGATGATCAGAGACTGCAGACATAATACAGGAGATGATCAGAGAATGCAGACATAATACAAGAGATGGTCAGAGACTGCAGACATAATACAGGAGATGATCAGAGACTGCAGACACAGTACAGGAGATGATCAGAGACTGCAGACACAGTACAGGAGATGATCAGAGACTGCAGACATAGTACAGGAGATGATCAGAGACTGCAGACATAGTACAGGAGATGGTCAGAGACTGCAGACATAATACAGGAGATGATCAGAGACTGCAGACATAATAGAGGAGGTGATCAGAGACTGCAGACATAGTACAGGAGATGATCAGAGACTGCAGACATAATACAGGAGATGATCAGAGACTGCAGACATAGTACAGGAGATGATCAGAGACTGCAGACATAGTACAGGAGATGATCAGAGACTGCAGACATAATACAGGAGATGATCAGAGACTGCAGACATAATAGAGGAGATGATCAGAGACTGCAGACATAGTACAGGAGATGATCAGAGACTGCAGACATAATACAGGAGATGATCAGAGACTGCAGACATAATACAGGAGATGATCAGAGACTGCAGACATAGTACAGGAGATGATCAGAGACTGCAGACATAGTACAGGAGATGATCAGAGACTGCAGACATAGTACAGGAGATGATCAGAGACTGCAGACATAATACAGGAGATGATCAGAGACTGCAGACATAGTACAGGAGATGGTCAGAGACTGCAGACATAATACAGGAGATGATCAGAGACTGCAGACATACTACAGGAGATGATCAGAGACTGCAGACATAATACAGGAGATGATCAGAGACTGCAGACATAATACAGGAGATGATCAGAGACTGCAGACATAGTACAGGAGATGATCAGAGACTGCAGACATAATACAGTAGATGATCAGAGACTGCAGACACAGTACAGGAGATGATCAGAGACTGCAGACACAGTACAGGAGATGATCAGAGACTGCAGACATAGTACAGGAGATGATCAGAGACTGCAGACATAGTACAGGAGATGGTCAGAGACTGCAGACATAATACAGGAGATGATCAGAGACTGCAGACATAGTACAGGAGATGATCAGAGACTGCAGACATAGTACAGGAGATGATCAGAGACTGCAGACATAGTACAGGAGATGATCAGAGACTGCAGACATAGTACAGGAGATGATCAGAGACTGCAGACATAGTACAGGAGATGATCAGAGACTGCAGACATATTACAGGAGATGGCCAGAGACTGCAGACACAGTACAGGAGATGGTCAGAGACTGCAGACACAGTACAGGAGATGGTCGGAGACTGCAGACACAGTACAGGAGATGATCAGAGACTGCAGACACAGTACAGGAGATGATCAGAGACTGCAGACATAATACAGGAGATGATCAGAGACTGCAGACATAGTACAGGAGATGATCAGAGACTGCAGACATAGTACAGGAGATGATCAGAGACTGCAGACATGGTACAGGAGATGATCAGAGACTGCAGACATAGTACAGGAGATGATCAGAGACTGCAGACATAGTACAGGAGGAGATGATCAGAGACTGCAGACATAATACAGGAGATGATCAGAGACTGCAGACATAATAGAGGCGATGATCAGAGACTGCAGACATAGTACAGGAGATGATCAGAGACTGCAGACATAATACAGGAGATGATCAGAGACTGCAGACATAGTACAGGAGATGATCAGAGACTGCAGACATAGTACAGGAGATGATCAGAGACTGCAGACATAGTACAGGAGATGATCAGAGACTGCAGACATAATACAGGAGATGATCAGAGACTGCAGACATAGTACAGGAGATGGTCAGAGACTGCAGACATAATACAGGAGATGATCAGAGACTGCAGACATACTACAGGAGATGATCAGAGACTGCAGACATAATACAGGAGATGATCAGAGACTGCAGACATAATACAGGAGATGATCAGAGACTGCAGACATAGTACAGGAGATGATCAGAGACTGCAGACATAATACAGGAGATGATCAGAGACTGCAGACACAGTACAGGAGATGATCAGAGACTGCAGACACAGTACAGGAGATGGTCAGAGACTGCAGACATAATACAGGAGATGATCAGAGACTGCAGACATAGTACAGGAGATGATCAGAGACTGCAGACATAATACAGGAGATGATCAGAGACTGCAGACATAGTACAGGAGATGATCAGAGACTGCAGACATAGTACAGGAGATGATCAGAGACTGCAGACATAGTACAGGAGATGATCAGAGACTGCAGACATAATACAGGAGATGATCAGAGACTGCAGACATAGTACAGGAGATGGTCAGAGACTGCAGACATAATACAGGAGATGATCAGAGACTGCAGACATACTACAGGAGATGATCAGAGACTGCAGACATAATACAGGAGATGATCAGAGACTGCAGACATAATACAGGAGATGATCAGAGACTGCAGACATAGTACAGGAGATGATCAGAGACTGCAGACATAATACAGGAGATGATCAGAGACTGCAGACACAGTACAGGAGATGATCAGAGACTGCAGACACAGTACAGGAGATGGTCAGAGACTGCAGACATAGTACAGGAGATGATCAGAGACTGCAGACATAGTACAGGAGATGATCAGAGACTGCAGACACAGTACAGGAGATGATCAGAGACTGCAGACATAATACAGGAGATGATCAGAGACTGCAGACATAGTACAGGAGATGATCAGAGACTGCAGACATAGTACAGGAGATGGTCAGAGACTGCAGACATAATACAGGAGATGATCAGAGACTGCAGACATAATAGAGGAGGTGATCAGAGACTGCAGACATAGTACAGGAGATGATCAGAGACTGCAGACATAATACAGGAGATGATCAGAGACTGCAGACATAGTACATGAGATGATCAGAGACTGCAGACATAGTACAGGAGATGATCAGAGACTGCAGACATAGTACAGGAGATGATCAGAGACTGCAGACATAATACAGGAGATGATCAGAGACTGCAGACATAATAGAGGAGGTGATCAGAGACTGCAGACATAGTACAGGAGATGATCAGAGACTGCAGACATAATACAGGAGATGATCAGAGACTGCAGACATAGTACATGAGATGATCAGAGACTGCAGACATAGTACAGGAGATGATCAGAGACTGCAGACATAGTACAGGAGATGATCAGAGACTGCAGACATAATACAGGAGATGATCAGAGACTGCAGACATAATAGAGGAGATGATCAGAGACTGCAGACATAGTACAGGAGATGATCAGAGACTGCAGACATAGTACAGGAGATGATCAGAGACTGCAGACATAGTACAGGAGATGATCAGAGACTGCAGACATAATACAGGAGATGATCAGAGACTGCAGACATAGTACAGGAGATGGTCAGAGACTGCAGACATAATACAGGAGATGATCAGAGACTGCAGACATACTACAGGAGATGATCAGAGACTGCAGACATAATACAGGAGATGATCAGAGACTGCAGACATAATACAGGAGATGATCAGAGACTGCAGACATAGTACAGGAGATGATCAGAGACTGCAGACATAATACAGGAGATGATCAGAGACTGCAGACATAGTACAGGAGATGGTCAGAGACTGCAGACATAATACAGGAGATGGTCAGAGACTGCAGACATAGTACAGGAGATGATCAGAGACTGCAGACATAATACAGGAGATGATCAGAGACTGCAGACATAATACAGGAGATGATCAGAGAATGCAGACATAATACAGGAGATGGTCAGAGACTGCAGACATAACACAGGAGATGATCAGAGACTGCAGACATAGTACAGGAGATGGTCAGAGACTGCAGACATAATACAGGAGATGGTCAGAGACTGCAGACATAGTACAGGAGATGATCAGAGACTGCAGACATAATACAGGAGATGATCAGAGACTGCATTTCCTATGAACGTTAGTAGATAATGGCCGATCGGCCCTCTCACCTGACCCAGCGATACAGCGATGGTTCCTCTGATCAGGAGTCAGCTCACTCTGAATTGCCCGTGGCGACTCCGCTTGGTAGAGCCCAGATCTATATTCCGGCAGTGACTCCATTCCTTTCTCTGCCAGGGATGGCGCTAGGCTGTGTGGCTTTCCCTCTGGTGGCGCAGGTCAGCAGGGTTCTCTCTCTGATGGTGTTCCCTCAGCACTGTCCTCTCCCTCTGGAGTCCTGGGTGTACTTCCCTAAAAGCTTTCCCGGCTCCTGGCTCTCTTTCTCTCTCTCTCTCCCCCATTTAGCTGAGCATGCTGTGTGAGCTGCAGTTTCCGTGTTACAGTGGGGCTGCCAGTCCTCGGGACTACATGTCCCACAATCCTCTTCTCTGCTCCTTTTTCTATTCTGTTTCTTCCCTGGGTATATGAAGGCAGGGGAAGATACATAGTGGGCAGCTGTGCTGGCAAGCGCTGCTCACTAGTACAGCAGCGTGCGCAAGAGGGAGAGGGAGGGGGGAGAGGGAAGGGGGAAAGAAGAGCCCGCAGCTGCATTGGCATCACTAGGGTTGGGGTCACCCCCCCTTCCACCAACTATAGTCGCCCCTCAGTACAGACCCCCCTCCACTAACTATAGACCCCCTCCATCAGTGCAGAACCCGCACTAAGTATAAACCCCTCCCTCAGTACAGACCTTACTCAGAGCAGACCCCCCAGGAAAACCCCCCTCCATTAGTACAGACCCCCCCCAGGACAGACCCCACCCTCCATTAGTACAGACCCCCCAGGACAGACCCCCCTCCATTAGTAACGACCCCCAGGACAGACCCCCCTCCATTAGTATAGACCCCCCAAGACAGACCCCCCTCCATTAGTACAGACCCCCCAGGACAGACCCCCCTCCATTAGTACAGACCCCCCAGGACAGAGCCCCCCTCCATTACTACAGACCCCCCAGGACAGACCCCCCTCCAATAGTACAGACGCCCCCAGGACAGAGCCCCCCCCTCCATTAGTACAGACCCCCAGGACAGAGCCCCCTCCATTAGTACAGACCCCCCAGGACAGACCCCCCTCCATTAGTACAGACCCCCCCAGGACAGACCCCCCCTCCAATAGTACAGACACCCCCAGGACAGAGCCCCCCCTCCATTAGTACAGACCCCCCAGGACAGAGCCCCCTCCATTAGTACAGACCCCCCAGGACAGAGCCCCCCTCCATTACTACAGACCCCCCAGGACAGAGCCCCCCTCCATTACTACAGACCCCCCAGGACAGAGCCCCCTCCATTACTACAGACCCCCCTCCATTACTACAGACCCCCCAGGACAGACCCCCCTCCATTACTACAGACCCCCCAGGACAGACCCCCCTCCATTACTACAGACCCCCCAGGACAGACCCCCCTCCATTACTACAGACCCCCCAGGACAGAGCCCCCCTCCATTACTACAGACCCCCCAGGGCAGGACCCCCCCCCTCCATTAGTACAGACCCCGCCAGGACAGAGCCCCCCTCCATTACTACAGACCCCCCAGGACAGACCCCCCTCCATTACTACAGACCCCCCAGGACAGAGCCCCCTCCATTACTACAGACCCCCCAGGACAGACCCCTCCTCCATTACTACAGACCCCCCAGGACAGACCCCCCTCCATTACTACAGAGCCCCCCTCCATTACTAGACCCCCCAGGACAGAGCCCCCCTCCATTACTACAGACCCCCCAGGACAGACCCCCCTCCATTACTACAGACCCTCCTCCATTACTACAGACCCCCCAGGACAGGACCCCCTTCCATTAGTACAGACCCCCCCAGGACAGAGCCATCTCCATTACTACAGACCCCCCAGGATAGAGCCCCCCTCCATTACTACAGACCCCCCAGGATAGAGCCCCCCTCTATTACTACAGACCCCCCAGGACAGAGCCCCCTCCATTACTACAGACCCCCCAGGGCAGGACCCCCCTCCATTAGTACAGACCCCCCCCAGGACAGAGCCCCCCCTCCATTACTACAGAGCCCCCTCCATTACTACAGACCCCCCAGGATAGAGCCCCCCTCCATTACTACAGACCCCCCAGGGCAGGACCCCCCTCCATTAGTACAGACCCCCCAGGACAGAGCCCCCCCTCCATTACTACAGAGCCCCCTCCATTACTACAGACCCCCCAGGACAGAGCCCCATCCATTACTACAGACCCCCCAGGGCAGGACCCCCCTCCATTAGTACAGACCCCCCCCAGGACAGAGCCCCCCCTCCATTACTACAGACCCCCCAGGTAGAGCCCCCCTCTATTAGTAATGACCCCCCAGGGCAGGACCCCCCCTCCATTACCACAGACCCCCCCCCTCCATTAGGGTACAGTACATAAAAACACCAGGGCGGCAGCTGGAGAGGAGAGTGTGCAGCCGCGCCGCCCGGGTGGAGAACAGAAGAGTACACAGCAGGATTGAGAGACACAGAGAGGAGGAGGAGAATGTGTCAGCACGGACAGGACCGCTCCGCTCCCCCTCCCCCCCCCCCGCGCGACATCACTCACTGCACGGCTGGTCTCTCTCCACACAGAGACCAGCCGCTCTGCCTCCCTTCTCATCTTCGGCTGGCTGAAGGAGGGAGGGGCTTGAGCACTGAATAGAGCAGCGCCTTTTTTCTTAGAACACCAGCGGAGAGGCGCCGCTGGACACAAACAAGAGGAGGAGGAGGAGGAAGGAAGGGAGCACTCTGGCGCTACAGCGCCCCCACCTCTCTGGCGCTGGGGTGCACTGCACCCCGTGCACCCCGTCTGGGACCGGCCCTGGTATTTACATCCAAATCAGCTGAACGGTGTAGGAATTACAACAGGTAGTATATGTGTCTCACACTTTTTAAGGGACCAAAAGTAAAAGTAATGGGACAATTGGCTGCTCAGCTGTTCCATGGCCAGGTGTGTGTTATTCCCTCATTATCCCATTTACAAGGAGCAGATAAAAGGTCCAGAGTTCATTTCAAGTGTGATATTTGCATTTGGAATCTGTTGCTGTCAACTTTCAATATGAGATCCAAAGAGCTGTCACTATCAGTGAAGCAAGCCATCATTAGGCTGAAATAACAAAATAAACCCATCAGAGAGATAGCAAAAACATTAGGTGTGGCCAAATCAACTGTTTGGAACATCCTTAAAAAGAAAGAATGCACCGGTGAGCTCAGCGACACCAAAAGACCCGGAAGACCACGGAAAACAACTGTGGTGGATGACCGAAGAATTCTTTCCCTGGTGAAGAAAACACCCTTCACAACAGTTGGGCAGATCAAGAACACTCTCCAGGAGGTAGGTGTATGTGTGTCAAAGTCAACAATAAAGAGAAGACTTCACTAGAGTGAATACAGAGGGTTCACCACAAGATGTAAACCATTGGTGAGCCTCAAACAGGAAGGCCAGATTAGAGATTGCCAAACATCTAAAAAACTCTTCAGAGTTCTGGAACAACATCCTATGGACAGATGAGACCAAGATCAACTTGTACCAGAGCGATGGGAAGAGAAGAGTATGGAGAAGGAAAGGAACTGCTTAAGATCCAAAGCATACCACCTCATCAGTGAAGCATGGTGGTGGTAGTGTCATGGCGTGGGCATGTATGGCTGCCAATGGAACTGGTTCTCTTGTATTTATTGATGATGTGACCGCTGATAAAAGCAGAAGGATGAATTCTGAAGTGTTTCGGGCAATATTATCTGCTCATATTCAGCAAAATGCTTCAGAACTCATTGGAGGGCGCTTCACAATGCAGTTGGACAATGACCCGAAGCATACTGCGAAAGCAACCACAGTTTTTTAAGGGAAAGAAGTGGAATGTTATGCAATGGCCAAGTCAATCACCTGACCTGAATCCGATTGAGCATGCATTTCACTTGCTGAAGACAAAACTGAAGGGAAAATGCCCCAAGAACCAGCAGGAACTGAAGACAGTTGCAGCAGAGGCCTGGCAGAGCATCACCAGGGATGAAACCCAGCATCTGGTGATGTCTATGCGTTCCAGACTTCAGGCTGTAATTGACTGCAAAGGATTTGCAACCAAGTATTGAAAAGTGAAAGTTTGATGGATGATTGTTAATCTGTCCCATTACTTTTGGCCCCTTAAAAAGTGGGAGGCACATATACAAACTGTTGTAATTCCTACACCGTTCACCTGATTTGGATGTAAATACCCTCAAATTAAAGCTGAAGATTTGCAGTTAAAGCACATCTTGTTCGTTTCATTTCAAATCCATTGTGGTGGTATATAGAGCCAAAAAGATTAGAATTGTGTCAATGTCCCAATATTTATGGACCTGACTGTATATATAATGCTATATAAGTGTAAATAAGTCCCAATAATAAACAATACAGATCAATATTGAATCAAAAATAGGTCAATCCCAAAGGGTAATGGGTACACCACAAGTGAAGGAATGTTCATGGAGGGAGTCAAGGGCACCACAAATGGGGATTTTCTTCTTTTAAGGAGTCAGGAACACCAGGTATGTCATTATCGGCAAATACCACAGAAGAAAGTAAATGGGTACTCTTACCGGAACCAGTGGACCTGGATGTCAGCGACACCAGGTCAAACAGGCATGGATAACGGACGTCTCAGTGTAACAGGAGCGATCCAAAGGAATCCTGTAGTATCCAGCAAGGGGATTGGAACAGACACCGATATCCACGATGATCCGGTATTCTCCCAATATAATTAGAACAACAGAGCTCAACCGTGGACCATGGATGGCCAAATGAGTGGATCAAGCAGACTCCTTGTACTGCAGCCTGCTCAAATCTACAGGACTGGGCGGTATAGGCCTGGTTTGAGATTGAGTTCTGCTTTAAAGCAGAACTTAATCATGCTGCTGGTCTCCTTCAGGTATTTGGGAGCTGGCTGGGACTGGCAGCACATCTGTGCACTTGCGGTGGTGTCTGCTCATGTGCACAAATTCCACCAGCTTCTACTAAATGGGCACTTTAGCGTCTGGTAGCATGTTTCCATGTATGAAAATCAGCTGTATGTGTACAGATGCACCACAATGTTGCAGCGTAGTAGCACACTGCCTCCAGGGATAGCTGTGACATAGCAATCCCAGGAGGCAGTGGGTGGGCATACCTCCTATCTCCATCCCAGATTCCGTAGTACTGTCCCAGGATTTCAACTAAATTCTGGTGTTCTGTGGCTCTAGGTGAGTTCGGGTACCCACTGTCGTAACGAATTTTGACACTTTGTTCTATTTAGTTACATTCCAGGGGTGCGCTAGCACCAGGCAGGCTTCCAGTGAACCTACCCTGAATCTCCTCTAAGTTGCCTAAGGTCCCAATATTTGCAATCGCCCACTCTTTGGTAGCTGGGATCTCTCCCCACCAGCTGCCTATCTCAATGGTACATGTCAGAGCAAAGAGAAGCTTCCCCTAGGCCCCTTCTTGGCTCTGACATGTATCATGTATAACAGGAGGAGGAGACAGGAGGAGGGTCATACCCCCCCCCCCGCAGTGAGCCGCAGTGTATCTGAGGTCTGTAAGTATATGAGGGAGTTGGCGCCCCCACTGCAAGGGTTACTCGCACATTTAGGTCTAGGGGACATAGAAAAGAAGATCTGCTCTTACCTGATCCTTTACTCCTCCGTGCTGCTAGATCAGTCCCTGCAGCATGTTCTCCCCCCGAGCTCAGGTGGTCTAAGGTCCTGATGTCATCAAGACTAATGCAGGGTTCATAGGTTCATAGCCCTGCTTTGGATATAATGACATCAAGGGACAGTCCACTGAAAAAGTGCAGGAGCATCATCTGCTCAGGGAGTAGAGAACCAGGCAAGCTAAACTGCTTTTCCTCTCCCCTAGACTAGTAAGCAGTTTACCCCTGCAAGGGATCATTTTCAAATTTCCTGGAACTGGCCTTTAAAAATGTTGTTTATAATGAAATGGTCTACTCGAATGGATTGCGGAACTCTGGAGTAACATGAATCCTTTCTAGTGGTCAAATTTTCAGCAGTTGGTTGTTGTGGACAGTTACATATAGGCATTGCACATAGTCATGACATGTTACCATTTCACAGGCGGGGTTTAGATCTCAGTATTACTTCTTATCTATCTTATGTATGAATACCGCACAATACCTCTGGTCTTGTTCACAAAGCTGTCATTCTATTTTGGACTCAAATTGAGGGGAATTTACCAAGGCTGGAGCAGCTGTGCATTGCAACCAATCAGCTTCTAGCTTTCATTTTTAACACTTAAAGTGGAATTTCTCTCTCCCACTCTGTCACTTTTCTTAGCTAACCACACCCTCCTGCCTGCATGCCTGAGCTAAGGACAGATGGATTCCAGGAAGTAAATGCTACATGAATCATATGCCTTTACTCAAGATGGCCATAGCCATAAATGCTAGAGGGGTGTTTTTCAAAGTGATTTCTCAGCAAAATAAAGCATGGGGACCTGAATGAAAGAGTGAGTTTGTTTTGATTATTAAAAAGAAATAAAGTAGAGTTTAGAGAGTTTGTGGTGCTCAGATGCCATGTAGCATACCTCCCAACTTTTTGAGATGGAAATGAGGGACACCTATCGTCAAAAGTATGCAGGCATAGGACACACCCCTTGTCACGCCTCTTTAAAGGAGAATTGTACAAAAAAACAAGATTGGGTAAACCCACAAGTGCTTTTTTTGCCACTACTATTCCTTTATGTTGGCTTATGTTGCAGCAATTTAGAAATCAGATGAAAGGTTAAGCGCTGGAAAACACTTTTTGATAGATAAAAAGTGCATTTTATATACATCTATATAGATCAGACCAAAATAAGGGATAAGAGAAAAAGTTCAGTGCTCGCAACCTTTCTTCATAACTAATGTCCTCCAGACCCTTTATTAGGTTTGTTACCGTTCTTTGTACTCGCTCCATTTATAGTACATCCTTCCTGAGGACTGGTGCCCAGAACTGGACAGCATACTCCAGGTGTGGCTGGACCAGAGTCTTGTAGAATGGGAGAATTATTGCTTTATCCCTGGAGTTAATCCTTTTTTTAATGCATTCCAATATTCTGTCTGCTTTGTTAGCAGCAGCTTGGCATTGCATGCCATTGCTGAGCCTATCACCTACTAGGACCCCAAGTCCTTTTCCATCCTAGAATCCCCCAGAGGTTCTCCCCCTAGTGTAGAGATTGCATTCATATTTTTGCCACCCAAGTGCATTATTTTACATTTTTCTACATTAAACCTCATTTGCCATGTAGTTGCCCACTCCATTTAATTTTTTAAGATCTTCTTGCAAGGTTTCCACATCCTGCGAAGAAGTTATTGCCCTGCTTAGCTTAGTATCGTCTGCAAATACAGAGATTGAACTGTTTACCCCATCCTCCAGGTCGTTTATGAACAAATTAAATAGGATCGGTCCCAGCACAGAACCCCGTGGGACCCCACTTCCCACCCCTGACCATTCAGAGTATTCCCCATTTATCACCACCCTCTGAACTCGTCCTTGTAGCCAGTTTTCAATCCATGTACTCACCCTATGATACATGCCAACGGACCTTATTTTGTACAGTAAACGTTTATGGGAACTGTGTCAAATGCTTTTTCAAAATTCAGATACACCACGTCTACGGGCCTTCCTTTATCTAGATAGCAACTCACCTTCTAATAGAAGGTTAATAGATTGGTTTGGCAAGAACGATTCTTCATGAATCCATGCTGATTTCGCTAATGATACAGTTTTCATTACTAAAATCTTGTATGTAGTCCCTTACAGAAGAAAGAAGGTTTCCCCACATTGGGGTTTTTAGGCAGCGCAATAATGGATATAGACTCAGTTGTATGAAAAAAGTATCACAATTTTTATTAAATAATAGACCATCAAAGTTAAAAACTGTGAGCTTCAGTGGGAATTGTTTAAAAAGTGAGCTGAACATACATAAGCAGACATTTGTTCATAATCATAACTTTGAAACATGAACATTAAACCTGACGCGTTTCAACCCCTACAATTGGGGTCTTCCTCAGAGGATCAATCTGCTGGGGAGAACATGAAAATGAAGTTGATATATATATACATGTTCCATTCATATGAATATAGTATGAACTACATTGGCTATGCGATACTTTAGTGCAGTATAATTACCAAATATAGGTATGTTGGAGCACACTACGTTGGAAAGACCAAACAAGAATTCCATCAGCACATATCTAAACACATCTACCATATGCAAATTGGCAACCCATACGTGCCACTTGAGCGACATGTGATGGAAACTCACAACTATAGAATGCCTAAAATATCCTTCGTCGCGCTCGACCGAATTCATATACCAGTGCGAGGCGGCGACTGGAATAAAATTCTATTGCAGCACGAGCAGAGGTGGATATTTAAACTAAATTCCACTTCGTTCCCAGGATTGAACGAGGCCATTTAGTTTGCCCCATTCCTAAAAGGCTTTGTTTCTGGCAAAACACAATAGTCTTGTCCCCTCTTCCGATGGGCTATAGTATAATTCAATATAGTCCTAAAGAATTAAAATAACTGATATCATTGACTATATCCCGGTTTTCCTTCCCCTCCCCCCTCCTTCTTTCCCCCCCCCCCCATCATGTTACCCTCTCCCCGTTTTCCCTGTGCTGATCCATTTGTATCTTTTATTTTATTATATGTTATCACTGTTGATATTGCTGTTCTTCTTCATTCTTAAATTGATGGTGTGAAGATATCTATGCATATGACTGATCTTTTCCCATTCTTTATTGAGGCTCTCTACGTGGGTAAATAATTCTAAGAGATGTATTAATAATGATAGTTTTGAACCATGGGGAACTGACATCCTCACGGTTCACATTTATTTAATTTCTTCTTTTTTTCCCCTCTCTGTAGACTTGCTTTCTCCCTCCACTGGGGGAGCTCTGGCACCCTCTCTGCTGTTATCCCGGAGGCGGGAGTGACCTATGACGTGCCTTCCCGGCAAGGTAAGGGGGAGGGGACAGGCCTGCCTTCATTTTGGCGGTGTCCCCCCCCCCCCATGTTTCCCCTTGGGCGCTCGGTTGGCCACCGAGCGCCGCATTGGGGACTTTCTTTCCTTGCCGGCGGCATTCCGGAACATCCTCGGATGCCTTTCATCACTGCGCATGCGCGGGGCCCCGCGCGAGCGACGTGACGTCACAGACATCGCGAGATTTCGGCGAGGATGACGAGACTTCGGAGCCCTGCTCTTCCGGAACGCCGGGGAGATCACACTGGGCTGCCACGTTGGCCGCCTTACCGCCCGTCTTTGGATTATCGGCGGATTGCATACACCTGTGAGGAGGGATACAGGGCATATACACCCCCTAACTATTGGTATAAAAAGGTACACCTGATATATTTTCCCTCAATCCTCCTTCATCTGGCTAACTGCAAACACACCCTGCTGCTTGCTATCACAATTGCTGCTACACCCAGCTACCACACAGTAAGTACACCCTTTAAGCCATGTGTTGTTATAGCATCGCTTTGCCCCAAAACAGTTGTGATTTACTGATTACTATGCTTGCTAAATATTTTTTGACCACTGATAATACATGTGGTCATATACTTTATAATTATATACTTTGTTTATTTTTAGACTGGTTGACTCAGGCTTGGTTGCCATTACCTGAGTCTCACATAGCTTATGACCAATCCCGGGTTGGCCAACAAAGCAACAGTCTAGATATATGGGACAATCCGATGCATCCACATGAGCTATATAGCACCCTTTGAGGCAACAATTACACTTTCATCCCCCAACGGTTCCTTCCTTTCCTCTCTTTCCTTTTTCCTCTCTTTCTTCTTTCTTCTTCTTTTCTTTTCTTCCCCTTTTTTGGCTCCTTCCTAGTTCCTTCTCTTCCCCCTTTTTTTCTTTTTTTTTTTTTCTGTTTTTTTCTTCTCTTTTTTTCTCTCTTGTCTTTTCTTCCTTTTTCCTTTTTCTTTTTTCTTTTTTTCTTTTTCTCTTTTTTCCTTTTTCTTTTTTCTTTTTTCTTTTCTCTTTCTTTCCTTTCCTCCCCCCCCCTTTCTTCTTCTTTTCCCTCCTTTTTTCCCCCCTTCCCCCCCCTTTCTTTTTCCCCTTCTCCCCCCCCCCCTCCCTCCCTTCTCCCCCCCCTCTCTCCCCCTTACTTGCACTTATTGGTTTTTTGTTGTTTATATTATCACTTACAGACTGTATGTCTCTTCCCACACCCTTAGTCTTCTTCACATCACTCTCTTCCACTCTGGTATCACTATCTCCTCTCCAGCACATACACAATATTTCTCAATCCCTTTGCAGTCTTGCCTCGTGCATGTTCTTTTCTTCCTCATTTGAACATGCACCAGAGGGCTACGGTTCAGAACATTTCTTGGTTTTGGGCCATATATATCATATTCACAATACCTCTGATCCTATAGTGGCTTTCTCAGCCCACAGATCAAATTTGACTATTCCCATATGGGTCCTTACTGATTATTCCCTGCAAACCTCCATCACAGGTGCTACGGTGTTCTCCGGCCGGTCATCCGTTCTGACGGGCGGTGTTTCAAAAGTGTGATCTCTCGTAAGCCACGCTATACCTCACAATCCTGGTCTGGGCCGTAGCGGCGATAGAGGTGGTTGGATCCCCCCACTGGAGAAGAGGACAAAGCAACTTACCTTTTAAAGGGATCTTCATGTGGGAATCTGTGTTTTTTGTTGAACATACCTATATTTGGTAATTATACTGCACTAAAGTATCGCATAGCCAATGTAGTTCATACTATATTCATATGAATGGAACATGTATATATATATCAACTTCATTTTCATGTTCTCCCCAGCAGACTGATCCTCTGAAGAAGACCCCAATTGTAGGGGTTGAAACGCGTCAGGTTTAATGTTCATGTTTCAAAGTTATGATTATGAACAAATGTCTGCTTATGTATGTTCAGCTCACTTTTTAAACAATTCCCACTGAAGCTCACAGTTTTTAACTTTGATGGTCTATTATTTAATAAAAATTGTGATACTTTTTTCATACAACTGAGTCTATATCCATTATTGCGCTGCCTAAAAACCCCAATGTGGGGAAACCTTCTTTCTTCTGTTCCAGTCTTTAAGGGGTGAGCAGCAACTTTCTTCTCCCTAGTGTCCCCTCCATTTTTTTGCAGTATGTAGTCCCTTATCATCCCCTCCAAGAGCTTGCATACTATTGATGTTAGGCTAACTGGTCTGTAATTCCCAGGAATTTATTTTATACCCTTTTTAAATATTGGTGCTACATTGGCTTTTCTCCAATCTGCTGGTACCATTCCAGTCAGTTGACTGTCAGTAAAATTTAGGAGCAATTACTTAACTGAGTTCCCTAAGTACCCTTGGGTGCAAGCCATCTGGTCCCAGTGATTTATTAATGTTAAGTTTCCCAAATCGAATTCTGTCCTCTGTTAGCCATGAGGGTGCTTCCTGTGATGTGTCACGAAGATAAACACTACAGTTTTGGCTACTGAAGCCCCCCGATTCCCTTGTGAAGACTCAGGAAAAGAATAAATTCAATACCTTCGCCATCTCCCCATCCTTTGTAACCAGATGTCCTTCCTCATTCTTTATGGGGCCAATATGGTCTGTCCTCCCTTTTTTACTGTTTACATACGTAAAGAATTTCTTGGGATTTTTGCTCTCCCCTGCTATGTGTCTATTATGTTCTATCTTCGCACCCTTACATTTTTTGTTGCATTCTTTATAAAGTTTGAATGCTGATGATGATCCCTCAACCTTGTATTTTTTGAAGGCCTTCTCTTTTGCTTTTATATGCATTTTTACATTGGTGTTAAGCCATCCAGGACTTTTGTTTGCTCTTTTAAATTTATTACCCAATGGGATGCACTTGCTAATGCCCTTATTTAAAATGCTCTTAAAGCGAACCCATCTCTCCTCTGTGTTCTCTGTTCTTAAGATTTTATCCCAATTTATATCTTTTAGCAAGGTTCGTAGTTTAGGGAAGTTGGCTCTTTTGAAATTCAGTGTCTTTGTATTTCCCTTATGTTTCCTATTTGTGTGACTTATATTGAAGCCAATTGACCTGTGATCGCTGTTTCCTAAATTGGCCCGTATTTCCACATCCGTGATCAGGTCTGTATTGTTGGTAATCAGTAGATCTAGCGCTTTATTTCAAGTTGGTGCGTCTACCATCTGACCCATGAAACTGTCCTGCAAGACATTTAGGAACTGGCGAGCCTTAGATAAATGCATGGTTCCCTCCGCCCAGTCTATGTCTGGATAATTAAAATTCCCCATTATGATAAGACTTCCCATCCTTGCTGCTAATGCAAATTGTGATAGGAGGTCCGCCTCCTCCTCCTCCCTTAGGTTAGGGGGCCTATAGCATACTCCCAGTATTATTTTACCCTTAGCCTCATCCCTTTGGAGCTCTACCCACAAGGATTCCACCTCCTCCCTAGCTCCCTTAGTGATGTCATCTCTCACATTCACTTGTACATTATTCTTGATATATAGCTATACCCCTCCCCCTTTTTTACCCTCTCTATCCCTGCGATAAAGGGTATACCCTTGAATGGTTGCCAGCCAATCATGAGAGCTGTTGAACCAAGTCTCTGAAATTCCCACAAAATTCAAATCCTCCTTGTACAACAGTATCTCTAGTTCACCCATCTTGTCTGCCAGGCTCCTGGCATTGGTGAACATGCCACATAGTTTAGATTGGTCGCATACTATTCTCTTATTGGGTGTTCCGAGATTGCAACTAGGACTTGTTACTATACTTACCTTGGGTTTATGTGCTTTAGTCAACATACCACTAATGCCCCCAATACTACCCTCTGGACTATGTTTTGCAATGACTATCTCTACATCTTGACCCCCCTGTCACCCCCCTGTCTGCCTTTCTGGTGAGGCTTAATGTACTGGTAGTATTCCTGAGAATACTACCTTGGAGGTCCTTTTCCTCAATTTAGCTCCCAAGTCCCTAAAATCTTTCTTTAAGGAACTAGGTATAGCTGTTATGACTTGCTATTGACTGTTTGCAAGTGTGCTATCATTGATCTGGATTTATTGAAGGAGTACTTCACCTAAAGTCGGTCAATCCCAATCCCACTATGGGATAGGCAAACAAATGCCCACAGGCTCTTGATGCCATAACAACCGCAAAGCTGTGACCTCCCTGCAGCTCAATAAGCCTCCCCAAGAATTCTTATATCATAAGCTGGCTTCAGATCAGGCCGACTGTTCACCTGGCAGAAAAACAATTGAGCACCAACCGCAATACCCTCCCCATCCGCACCAAAATCCAAATCCTCAGGACAGGCCCCCAGAGGAAACCCCCCTCAAGGGGCCTGCCTTTTATGCCCATGCCAAAAATGCTAGTGCAGATGGAAAAAGTACAATGGACATTATCCAAATGCTTCCAAGCAAGTGCACTAATCTGGCTACAATCACCTAAAAACCCCTGGTAGAACACAGGGGAAGTGAGGATAGGTCGCTGCCTTGCCAATCTGAGAAACAGTAGTCGGCAGCCAAAAGCTCAGCACGCACTCATAGATTTAGTAGAATGTATTTTGTCAGGATAGGATGGGACCTGAACCCTAGACCATGGAGTTGGTTGATGGTCTGCTGAATCGACTTGACATGATGAAGCTACGTATAAATCGACACATCAATGACCTTGAGGAGACAGCTAAAAACTACCCCAAGCAAGATGGAGAACTGGGTTTCTAACAACATTGCCTTAAGTAAAACTCATGAAGGGTTCCGTGCCAGACAAGGTCATCAATTCTGAACAGATACCTCATCATGTGAAGGCTATGAGTGAACTATTTTCAAAGTCTCATGGGCAGCAACGTGAAGAGCCGAATGCTGATCTAGGCCCAGTTGCAGGAGAGGACTTGTCCAGTGTAAAAACTCCGGGGGAACAAGTCCTGGGGCATACACTAAGATAAGCATGCATCCCATGTCCAGCAAAGTAGACCTCCCCGCTAGCATCAAGCAATTTCTAGATTGCACAGAGAATTTGAGCTTCAATCCTCAAACTGTCAAAGGCAGCTTGAAGTTGGGTGGCAAAACACAGAACAGATGATCCAGTAGATCTCTCGGAGCAACTGTCCGGCATCCTTTTAGGTTCTCATACCACAACTGCCTGGATCAGCCTGGAACAATGAGGACGCTGGAAAACTTTCCATGCCGAACATGTAAGACAAACAAGTGAAGGAAGTACTGAGTCATGGAGCATCCTACCAGAGGACCACTGCACCTAAACCAAAACTGCCTAGCTTTTAGTTTGACCTCAGGGGCCAGGTAGTCAATCTCTGAAGTTGCCTACCTGGGACACACATCCAGGAATAGCTTCAGGGGTAGAATTCACTCTTACAGGTGTGGGCGCCGCTGTCAGACGGGGCAGAAACAACTTGACCCAGAAACCGTCAGAGGATATGCAGAGGCCACAAGTGGAAAAAAGGCGCTTCCTAACAAGTAGAGAGAGAAAAGGACTTTGCTATCTGTACTCAAGCCTTCTACTTCCACTGGTAATGACAGGTGTTCAACTTTAGCCGCATCTTTAATGCTGTTGACCTGGGCTTTCTCAAAGAGCACCTGTGACTGGAAGGCCAAGCAGGCTACTTTTTCTGACTGAGGAAATGCTGTAGCATGTTTCTTATTTAGAGCCTGCTCTAGTTTCCTACCTGGCTCCTCTGGTTCTTCTCCACTCATGGTAAACTTACCCACCTTAAAGGAAAATGGCCAGCAAGGGCAAAGCCTCAAGCTTAACATAAAGTACCGGCTTATCCTTTCTGTTCTTCCTTTCCAGCAGACATTGGCCTGCTCTATCCTGTGGAGGCTTTATGCAGTTGGTAGCAAAAGTATTGGAATGCAACTTGAGGCAGTCGCAATAACTTGGATATGGTAATTTCACCCAGGCCCACAGCAATCAGCAATCAAAGTTGGCAGGAGAGCTTCTGTCTACCCCTTTAATGCAATCTTGACACACACTCTCTTGTAAAGGCAACTTCACCTAGGCTAACAGCAATCCTTTGCAGCTATGAATTATGGGCAGAAAAGCTTCTGTCACCCTCTTTAAGGCAATCTTTATAAATGCGGCTTCATGCAGGACTCACAGCAAGTCCTTGTGGCGAAGCATAATGGGCAGGAGAGCTTCTGTCTACCCCTTTAAGGCAGTGTTGGCACACTTATTTTGTAATATTTAGAATTTTGTTTGGCTTTAGTGAGATATCAGAGGTCCAAACAGACCCCTGATGTCTCTTTTTGAGACAGAGAAAGGGACTAAAGACTGTCCGTTTATCTGCAGCCTGAGCTACGCTGTACATCAATGAATAGGAGTCTGTATAGAGACTCATACTGTATTTTTAAAAAAATGAAGCATAGTAAACACTGTTTATTATACTTCAATGATGAATAGACACAGGCGTGATCAGTACTGATCGCTCACTGTGCACATTCAAGGAACAGAAGGTCTGTGTCCCCAAGTCGTAGCTGCAGCCAGCAGGAGTGGGAGGAGAGAATTCTAGCAGCACAGCAGTGGGGACAGATGCCAGAATATTGGTACGGAGGGGGTATTTTGTGGGGGGGTGTTTGGAGCGACAAGAAGGTGTATGTAGCTATTTTAAAAGGCCACTGTGGCTGCACTGAAGCCAGTGGGAGAAGCGGGAATCGGTGCAAGGGTGATCGGTGCTGAGAGGGGCTGAATGGCCAGAGAACATTGCCAAAGGAGTGGGGGGCATAGAATAGTGGCAGGAGGTGGATAGGCTGGAGACACAGGAAGTCGGAGGGATTGCATTTTAGTTGAACAGCTCTGATCAGAAGATCATCATGAACTGATCAACAGAGATATTGGTTTGATCAGCAGAAATATTGAAGATAATACTAAGCGTTTGTTATACATAAACCAGGAAGTCAGGGACGTGATGTGCTCCATGCGCTTGAAATCGGAAGTGATGCAGTGATGCTGTAGCTCCACCTAATGCATTTTGTCACTAAGACGTATAATAAACGCTTGATATTATCTTCCTCCATGTATGTGCATTACTTTACTTTTTCAAAAAAAAACTGTTAAACAAAGTTATTCAATGGAGGCTCTCATCTTTGCATATGCATGAGACCACTAGGACAGTGGAAACCAAGGAGAAAGGAAACAGACATCCATTCTGTTTAGGATCTGCTTACAGTCATTTGTACTGGTTACCCCCTGGTAAGGAGAGCTATTTGATGAGTGCAGCAAGACAGGGGAGAGCACAAGTGGAAGCACAGACACACTGCATGTTTTCATGACCCTTTGCAGTACTATAATTTTATTAATGGTTCTGAGATCCTTTTGTCACATTTTACCAAGGACTTTTTCAATCATCGCATTTGTCACTTTATGTTGAAATCGTTAATGGATTTATTAATTTAAGAACTTGTCACTTTTTAGTCTTTTTTTTGCACTTTTACAATATCTCACAAAAGTGAGTACACCCCTCACATTTTTGTAAATATTTTATTATATCTTTTCATGTGACAACACTGAAGAAATTACACTTTGTATACAATGTAAAGTAGTGAGTGTACAGCTTGTATAACAGTGTAAATTTGCTGTCCCCTCAAACTCAACATACAGTCACTAATGTCTAAACCGCTGGCAACAAAAGTGAGTACACCCCTAAGTGAAAATGTCCAAATTGGGCCCAAAGTGTCAATATTTGTGTGGCCACCATTATTTTCCAGCACTGCCTTAACCCTCTTGGGCATGGAGTTTACCAGAGCTTCACAGGTTGCCACTGGAGTCTTCTTTCACTCTTCCATGACGACATCACGGAGCTGGTGGATGTTAGAGACTTTGAGCTCCTCCACCTTCCATTTGAGGATGCTCAATAGGGTTTAGGTTTGGAGACATGCTTGGCCAGTCCATCACCTTTACCCTCAGCTTCTTTAGCAAGGCAGTGGTCATCTTGGAGGTGTGTTTCGGGTCGTTATCATGTTGAAATACTGCCCTGCGGCCCAGTCTCCAAAGGGAGGGGAACATGCTCTGCTTCAGTGTGTCACAGTACATGTTGACATTCATGGTTCCCTCAATGAACTCACCTGTGTTGGCAGCACTCGTGCCACCAGACACTCCGACCACCATGCTTGACTGTAGGCAAGACACATTTGTCTTTGTACTCCTCACCTGGTTGCCGCCACACACGCTTGACGCCATTTGAACCAAATAGGTTTATCTTGGTCTCATTAGACCACAGGACATGGTTCCAGTAATCCATGTCCTTAGTCTGCTTGTCTTCAGCAAACTGTTTGTGGGCTTTCTTGTGCATCATCTTTAGAAGAGGCTTCCTTCTGGGATGACAGCCATGCAGACCAATTTGATGCAGTGTGTGGCATATGGTCTGAGCACTGACAGGCTGACCCCCCACCCCTTCAACCTCTGCAGAAAAGCTGGCAGGACTCATATGTCTATTTCCCAAAGACAACCTCTGGATATGACGCTGAGCACATGTTCTCAACTTCTTTGGTCGGCCATGTTGAGACCTGTTCTGAGTGGAACCTGTTCTGTTAAACTGCTGTATGGTCTTGGCCACTGTGCTGCAGCTCAGTTTCAGGGTCTTGGCAATCTTCTTATAGCCTAGGCCATCTTTATGTAGAGCAACAATTCTTTTTTTCAGATCCTCAGAGAGCTCTTTACCATGAGGTGCCATGTTGAACTTCTAGTGACCAGTATGAGAGAGTGAGAGCGATAACACCAAATTTAACACACCTGCACCTCATTCACACCTGAGACCGTGTAACACTAATGAGTCACATGACACCGGGTAGGGAAAATGGCTAATTGGGCCCAATTTGGACATTTTCACTTAGGGGTGTACTACCTTTTGTTGCCAGCAGTTTCAACATTAATTGCTGTGGGAGTTATTTTGAGGGGACAGCAAATTTACACTGTTATACAAGCTGTACACTCAATACTTTACATTGTAGCAAAGTGTCATTTCTTCAGTGTTGTCACATGAAAAGATATAATAAAATATTTACAAAAATGTGAGGGGTGTACTCACTTTTGTGAGATACTGTATATTACTGTACTTTTTTTTTAGTACTGTATTATTGAACACAGCTGTTATAGTTATTTTTAACTACAGCACTGTTAAAAAATATTTTGAGTGAAAATATCATTGTCATTTTTTTAACGGGGTACATAAGAGGCCCGGGAGAGTGGTAGAGAACACCAGGTGAAGTGGATGCAGCCCCTCTCAGATTAGGTCTTGAGATCCTAATGCACATATTAAAAACAAACTCAAGAAGGCGCCTCCATCTAGGTGTAGCGATTTATTAAAAAGAATAAAAGACAATAAAAAGCACTCACTAGTTAAAAGTGTATCAAGGCTTGTCATAAACCCATGTAGACCTCCATAGGATCATTGTGAGGCTGCAGAACTCTGCAGGCATGTGGCTGGCTGAAGCAGGGTTCTTGATTGAAGTACAGCTATCAGACTTCAGGCTGGAACATAAGCAACAGCAGCTTCCAGAAGTAGCAGGATGGCTGCAGCTCCAAACAGCACCACTCTCGTGTAGGTGATGACAGGAAGTGAAGGAGATGTGGCTACATGTTTCAGAGCAGACAAGAGCGCCCCTTTTTCAAACCATAGGAAGGAGATTGTCCAAAGGACAAGTCTTTATATAATGTAAGGAGAGGTAGGGGGCAGGAGTAGGAGGCCAGTACTATTAACTCTTGTTTAACCAAACTATTGCTAGACAATGCATGGAAAGGAAAGTACAAGGGGATGCATAAGGCTATATAATTTTATTAAATTGCAGAACAATGGTAATCTGTATGTAAACTACAGTGGAAATAGTGGGAATGCTTATATGGTGTGCGAAACAGTCCAGTACAGAAAAAAAAAAATCATATGGGGGTATCGATTTCTTGTCAGATTGCAGCACAATGGGAATTTTCATGTAAAATAAGGTGGAGAAGCTGGAGGTGGAGATGCTAGGTGGAGATGCTATTTTACATAATGGTAATGGAGAGATTGTTTACGGTTTATTTACTTGTATGTGGTATGTAAGGCTGTCAG
Organism: Lithobates septentrionalis; assembly: GCA_037952835.1. Classification (NCBI taxonomy): domain Eukaryota; kingdom Metazoa; phylum Chordata; class Amphibia; order Anura; family Ranidae; genus Lithobates; species Lithobates septentrionalis. The sequence continues at coordinate 3,732,723 of JBBDGP010000561.1, read as the reverse complement.
AAGCAACCCATAGAGAAATGGTAAAGTTTAAATGAGATTGGGATGGAGTGAAATGCCAGTGGAGTGTTACATTGTTATATTTAGTTCTAATTTTTCATTGAGGCCATGGGAGCTCAGAGAATTCAGGGTAGAAATACAGAATGTTTCACGTGTTTTGCAGAGCCTATTGAATTGGTACAATTCGATGGAATACTTTCTTGAACCCACACTCTAAGACCTTGGGTGGATTGCTCATGGACCACCTTGAAGTGTCTGGGTACACTGTAGTTGGTGGAGCCTTGCTCTTGATTGACTCTTCCCCAACAGGTGGGTGGCCAGATGGACACATGGGGCGTAATCCTTTTGGGGGGGTTTCACCCTCCATATGGAGGCACCATACTCGCTGGGCATTGTGGGGGGTCCCTGCCCTTCCTTCTTTCCATCTGTTCCTTTGGTACCCCTTTCCAACATGGGGGGGCTTCTGCCCCCATTGAGGTTGATCATGTGGGTGGTTGCTCCCTGCTATGGTACCTACGGGTGCCATTGGCCCTCCTCAGGTATCAGGAATACCATCTCTTCTGGTGTATCCCCCAAGCAAAGAGAGATTTTCCAAGATGGTGGTTTGGGTGCCGCTGTGCATTTGTGTGGTGTCACTTTTGGGCGCAGGCCCACGCATCTTGGTGGCCTGGTGGCGTCATTAGCGTCCACGTCCCAACCGGCAGGCCGGGGGAACAGATATTGCGGTGCTGATGACAGTGACTTGCACCTGCAGAAGCTAAGGTGTCCCAACATGGCTGTTTTCCAATGGTGAGTTAGACCTGGGAGGGGAGTACTTTATTTGAACTGTTGTCCTTTGTGGGTAACTTTTGCTCGGCACTAATACCTAGCTGATTTTTGTCTGTTTAGACTATTGGTGTTCCAAGCTGTGGTCCATACCCCCTGACTCTTCATCTGTCCCACTTGCATTCCACTGGGTATTTGCAATCTGTGAAATAATTGAAAGGTATGATTAAGTCCATTTTTCTTTTGGGAAGGCTGGTCCAAGGTGACATTCCCCATTTATTGGAGACTACTTGTTTGAATTCTTCATTTTTTCTTTTATTTTCTCTTAATTTTCAGAAAGGCCCCTGCTTTATATTGTCCCCCCTATGGCTCACTAATATCCCTGGGGTTGGCCTGGTGAGTGTATGGGTTCAAGTGGCTTCCTGTGATTGCTGGCCAATTACATTCTTGGATATCTATGGAGAGATGCCCTCCAGTGGATTTATTTTACAATGTTGGTGGTACATCTATGTAGTTATTTGCATTGTACTTTATGTAATCCAAAGTAATATGCTGTTTGTTCACAATTTCAGTCATGTTGAAATTTGTAATTCATTGTAAATTGTTTGCTCTCAATTATAGTTGTGGCAATATTTAGTGCTTTGAAGCTCCTGGTCGAAACATGTCGAGCGAAGAGCAATTGTCAACTGCATATGAAATTCTACTTGGATATTCCTTGTTGGTTTTAATTATCTAACAGTACCATTAAAGTCCCATCATCCAATCCAATATTACATATTTTCTTTCATCTTCACAGAGAGAGAGTGTACAGTTACTTTTTTTTTTTCATCCAACAAAAGGTATTTATTTTGCAGAATTGGTATACAGTACATACATTGTCATCATTGCAATACAGGTTAGTATCATGCATCTCAACCACTGTAATAAACAACACCATAGCATCTTCAGCAATTTACATTTTCCCTCATTGTTCCTCATAGCCCCTTGCTCACCCAACATTGATTCCCAATTGTCTGTCCGCTACCAGATCCACCTGTGCTAGTCCCGGTACATCTAGCCACAATTCCCATATTCTCTCAAATTTGGATGTACTTCCCCTGTGCTGTTAAATAAGCTTCTCCATTCTTAACATTGCGCCAATGTTAGCAATGCATTCCTTTATGGTCGGGGGATCCTCAGATTTCCAATGTGTCATAATTAGTTTCCTAGCCTGGAATAAGACTCTGTGGATAGCCTCTCTAATGTGCACTTCCCACTCATGGTCTTCCAGTGCACCCAGGAGACATGGTCTCGGGTCCTGTGGAAGAGACACTTTAAATACGGAGTTGACCATAGTCACTACTCCTGCCCAGTATGTGTGTAGTTTGGGACAGCGCCATAGTAGGTGTATGAGGTCCCCATGGTCTTGTTTACATCTTGCACATGTTGAGTCAGATTGTAGGTTCATCAAATGGAGTCTATGGGGGTATAGTAAATTTGCAACAGGATATATAACTGGGTAAGTCTTTGGGATACATTCGCCAATAAAATCTCCTCCCATTGTTTCCCATCTAACTGTCCAACGTCTGCCTCCCATTTCTCCCTTACTTTCAGAGGGTGCTGCTTCAGAACGGATTGTAACAGTATAGCGTAGCATTGGGAAATAAATCCTTTAGATGAAACAGCATCCCTAATGAGGCTAAACACTGGGGTCAGGGATAGGTGCCACTCCAAAGACCAGCCTTGCGCCGCAACTGCGTGACTGAGTTGTAAGTAGTGGAAATGCATTGAGGACGGTAGGTTATATGTCTCCTTCTGGTCGGTAAAGGTCTGTAGCACCTAATTACAGAAAATTTGCATAAGATGGGTAACCCCATATGCTTTCCACCTAGCTCCAGATTGCAGTTTGGCCAATTCAGTGTAAGTATCGTTGTGCCAGATAGGACTGTAATCAGTATAGCCATCTGCCTGCTGGAGATATTTGGATCTATTCCATACCTTCTAAACTAGACTAAAGGCCGTGTACTTTTTATGTGGTTTAGTGAAGGCTAGAGCCTCCAAAGCCATGGGAATTGGTCCTCTGTGTACAGCGTGGAGCATCAATGTCTGCGAAGAGCTTTGAGACTCAGTCTCTGCTTCCCCCGCAGTTCCAAACATGCCAATGAGATGTTGCAGCTGTGCTGCCAGGTAATACAACTAAGGGTTTTTGCAATGCCAAGCTCCCGTCATCTTTGGGTCTTTGCAAGTGTTCCAGTTTGATCCTAGGGGGTCTATCCTTCCAAATGAGGTTGCAGAAAATGGTGTTAACTATTCTGAATATCTTTAAGGGGATAACCATGGGGGCGTTATGAAGAAAATACAGCAGTTGTGGCATGAGTATCATCTTTATTAGATTAACTCTGCCCGCAACCGACAAGAGGAGAGAGTTCCATGTTTTAATGTTTTTCCCCAAACCGTTGGAGGAGGGGGGAGATATTTAGGTGAATGTAGTCCCTCTGCCTAGATGTGACCTGAATCCCCAAGTATTTAAAGGAGGTGGTAATGGGTATAGGACATGAGGAAGTCACAGACTGTGTCATCCCCGTCCAGTGGAGTAGAGTAGAACAGATTTTGACCAGTTTATATGTAAACCGGAAAATCCATCAAATTTAGTTATGGTCGACATGGCATTACACAAGGAAAAGTCAGTGTCTCCCAGCATAAGCAGTATCGTCCGCGTACAACATTACCTTTTCCTGCATATTGCCAAAGCAGAAACCTGTAATACGCTGATTAGCCCTAATCTCCACTGCCAATGGTTTAATAGCCAGAGCAAAAAGGAGGAGGTATAGCGGGCATCTCTGCCTAGTTCCCCTCCTTAATGCAAAGTCATGAGACAAGGTACCGAATGCCCGAATAGCAGCCTGTGGTTAGCTATAGGGAAGCCGTACCCATGAAATATAATTAGGGCCAAACCCAAACCTCTTCAATACCGCCCCCAGATAGTTCCAATCTATACTATCAAACGGCCATTGTGGCATCTAATCATAGTAACGCCCTACTACCCATGTTATCCACCTGGGACTGAATATTTAGGAACAGCCATCTCAGGTTAATGGCCGTGGCTTTATTGGGCATGAAGCCAGCCTGGTCATCATGCACAATAGATGCTATTACGCCATTTAGCCGGATCAACACCTTCGCCAGGATCTTGACGTCGCTCTGCAGCAACGAGATCGGGCGGTATGCCCCTGGATCTACTGGGTCCATACCAGGTTTGAGCAATAGAATGATGTTCGCTTTTGACATTGGGGGTGGGAGAACCCCTCTTTCCCTGGACTCATTGAAAACTTTTAGCAGGCGCGGTAGTAGTTTGTCGGAGTATTATTTATATACTTCTATGGGGATCCCATCCTCCCCCAGAGCTTTGCAGTTGGGGAAGGAGCCAACTGCAACCTGTAGCTCTTCTATAGTGAGTGGGGCCTCTAACTCTTTTCGTTGGTTCTCTGACATTACGGGGAAAGCAACATTCTGAAAGTATAGATCAAGGTCTTCTTGGGTGTAGGCAGTGCCAGGACTGTAGAGAGTTTCATAGAAACTAGCGAGTTCCTGCAAGATCATCTCAGGCTGGCGTACCAGGGGTCCCGCCCGGGACTAGATGGCTTCTATGGCAGGGGACCTTTGGTGGGAGTTCCCAATCCGTGCCAAAAGGCGGCCGGTTTTCTCACCCTCCTCAAAGAACACCTGCCTGGAAAAGAATCTCTTCTTTTCAGCCAAGGAGGAGAGCAAATGCTGGCCGAATCAGAGGGGATTGTTATGTATAGTTGCTCCATTGCCTGAACCTGAGATTTTAAGAGCAGAGGAAGCATGCTTGTTCATTTCAGTTACCAATAGTCCCCTCAAGTATGCCTTGAAGGCATCCCAGTGCTGCAGATTCGAGTTATTAGGATCCTGGAATGTGAAGAACTCGTGCATGCTCCCCACTATCCCCTCATGGGAGTGAAATAGCTTCAGCCAGAAGGCATTACATTTCCATGGGGCTCTAGGTAGTGGAGCTACTAGGAGATGTACCAATAATGGAGAATGGTCCGATACACTACGAGGTCTATGTACCAAATCAGCAACAAACGGGAGCATGCTCAAGTTACCTACCCCCAGGTGAATTCTAGATAAACAGCCATACGATTTTGAGAAACAAGTAAACTGTTTGACACCCGGATTGCGGTGTCACCAGATATCCACCCAGCCCACCTCTTGCAACAACTGCGCCAGGGGAGTACCCCTGGAGAGGGTAGAGGGCCTAGGGGCTGGATGTCTATCCTCAACCGGGTTCAAACAGCAATTAAAGTCTCCAATTACGAGCAACGGTATCTGGCTTGCCATCTAAGAATGTGAGCAGGAGTCTGAGCACCATCGATGTAAAAGGCGGAGGGATATAAACACATGCTAACACACAAGACAATGTATTAAGTTGACAGTGAATAAAGACATAGCGACCATCCTTGTCTATGACACTATCATATTTCTGGTAGTCCAGGGCTCCATGGATCAAAACACTGACCCCCCTGGAGTAGAAGGTGTGTATGGAGTGGTAGGCTCTCCCCACTCACGAGTATCGTAGAGAACTCACTGTCTCTGCTGTCAAATGAGTTTCCTGGAAGCAAAGTACCCCAGGGATAAATTTTTTTCAAGCACATAGGGATCATAGTGCGCTTTAAAGAAGAATGAAGTCCTCTAATGTTCCAACAGACTATGGGAACCTTTGCCATGGAGAAAGGTAGAAGATATCAAGTGTCAGAATGAATATGGATTCTGGGGCACGGAATTTCCCTTGTAGTCGTGGGCTCTGGGCCTCCCGCCAGCATCCTGGCCCGCAGAGGGCAGCAACTAAAGTGCTACTCCTTGTCTGGTTGAGCACAACATGGGGAACAGGGCACATAGAAAATTGAGGCATGTCTCTTCTGCTGTATTCGACATTAGTGATTCTGCAACTGATAAAAGAAAGGTGAACCAAAACTGTATACCAACCGAACCTGCGTACTTCGCACACTGCCTACAGGGCAACATTAGCGCTTTCGGCGACATTCCATCACCCGATTCTGTCCAAGTTCAACATATGTAAATCCAACAATCGAGTCAAGTTGCTCTCCTTGCAATCTGTATCGATATTTTGTCCCCCAGCTAGAGAACAGCATCCTAACTTACAGAAGGCAATCCCCCTAATCAAGGATAGCAAGCAGTAAAAATGAAGTTGTACTACACGAACCAGCAAGCCCACTTACGATTCAGGTGTCAGTCTTCTTCCTCATGCGCTTGATGCTTTAAGGCCTGCTCATTTAGTTCCAGCCACACTGAGGCCTCTTTGGCAGATTCAAAAAACTGAGCTTGGCCCCTCACAGCTATCCCGAGCTTTGCAGGGTACAGCATGGCATAAAGTAATGGATCTGGGCAGACCCCCTGGCTGAGGTGGGCGAGACGGCACTCTATGAGTATGCTCCACCCCAAAGAAGGATGAAAAAACATTCTTGCCAAAAATTTCAATTAGCCAGTTCTCCACAAATGTAGTGGGGTCCCTGTCCTCCACCCACTCTGGTAGGCCCACAATGTGTACATTGTTTCATATGAGACGATTTTCCATGTCTTTTGCACGATCGTTTGCTTCTCTAGCTAACTGGAATGCAGCTCTGGTGTCCTGAGCCATGGGTGTTATCTGGTCCTCCATATCACTAACCCAGCTCTCCACAGCTGTGATGCGTTCCCGGATTTTTTGCATATCTTGTCTCAGTAATAACACATCCTCCCTCAAACCTCCAAACTGCTCCTTTAGTGTATTAACTGATGCTGTGCAGTTGTTCACTGCTGTGAGGATATCTGCATAGGTGGGTTGAGCTGTGTCCTGTGAGTCTGGTCTGTGTAATTCCCCTGCCATGGGATCAGCCTGCTCCATCTCCTCCTCCGTTTGGGGAGGAGTGATCAGGGAGTGTACAGTGATCAGGGAGAGTGGCTGCCTGCACGTCTGGCTGCTGTTGCTGTGTCCCCTCAGAGCGGGATGGCTGCTCTATCCTCAGGTTCCCTGACATCTTTTGGGCATAATATATCATGTCCACGATATCATTTTTGCCCTGGGGCTTGGTGAGCTTACTTGTTTTGGGTCCCAGGTCCTTCATCTTGTCCGTGCCACGAGGGGTGCCCTTCACTGAGAATGCCGCAGCACCATCTTGGATTTCCAGACCCGCGGTCTCTGCCTGTCCTTTTTTGGTCACCCCCCTGGTGCAGAGGGCCGGCGGAGGTTCCATTGGGGTCCCTGGGGTATTGTCTTGCTACATAGATTGGTAAGGGGTCGGTAGGAAGGCTGGGGGAGGATTGGTCACAGGATTATCACCGGGAGCTGTGGGAGATGCGTCCTCTCACATGCCGGTCTTGGCCATGCCCCCAATCCTGCCGTATACATTTACTTTTATTCTATTTTAGGGTCTCATTTTTCTATACAGCTCTCATTTAAGATAAAGCAATCCAAGTGAGCTCTGAAACCCTGAACTGCATACATGTCCTGAAATAGTGAACAAAAGTACTAAAATCATAAGATCAGCATGAGAACCAGAGAACTAGTATTTTTTGTAATGGCCCAAAAACTCCAGCTTGAAAGGCAAAAAAAATTACTAAATGCAGCCAGTGAACACTTCTAGTCTTTTTTTACAATGGAATAGCAGATAATTTGTAGAATAATACCTGACACCCTTGAAAATGATGTGTGTGCTCTCCTCTGCTATTTTATCATGCTGACTGACAGCTCAGGTTTTATAGAACATAACAAGGAAAGCTCCTGTTGCTTTATGATAGGTAAGCCATTTACCGAACCGCACATTTCCTGACAGAGGCATAGGGGTGCCGGAAATAAAATATATTTATTTCACAAAATGAGTTGCAGTTTTAAAATTCTAAAATTAAAGTGGGACTATGGGCAAAATTAAAAATGATATAGTCTGTCACTAGAATTAACACTGCAATTTTTGTTTTACCAAGTCCCCCCAGCACAGTTTTGTTACCTGTTGATCCTGACAGTAGATTATTGTTTCCGCTTCCTTTAATAAGCTGACAATGCAGTTTTTTCTACAGTATAAATGTACAGCAGCGATGTCACTCTGTCACTAGTCTTAGATAATCATGTCATTTTTAATGGGATTTAGGCAAGCAAAGAAATAAAACTCAACTAACATTTTTTTAATCAGAGCAATAGGTTTTTGTTGTTTTGGAAAAAAGTTAAAGCAGAACTCTGGGAATTTTTCTTTCCCCTTGCAGTGGGGCTGTGCCCATACTGCATGGGTTAACTGCTTGTTTTGTCCACAGCGCACAGAAAGGCTATACTTACCTGATCCTTCGATCCTCTGGAAAACAACGCTCCCCCACATCCAGCGGTGGACTGTTCCTGCCATCCTCATGTCCAGAGCCGGTCTATGGTGATGATGATGACGTCAGGAACAGTCAATGCACAAGACCGTTAGCGTGTGGGGGGACAGCAGTGTCAGGGACCAGTCTTGCTCTCGGAGGATTGGCGGATTAGGTAAGTATATCTCTGCTCTCCTCACCCCTAGACATAAACGAGCATTTAACCCATGCAGTGAGGGCACAGCTCCACTACACAGGAAGAATTTTATTCCCCCCTGTTGCTCTTCTTCATAACCCTAGAAATAAAGGATGACTTAAGCAATCCTGGACAGCTTATATAAATAAAGGCATGTGAAAAACAAAAATAACAAAAAAATCATATACTAAACATTATTATACATCTTCCACATTCTATATATATATATATATATATATATATATATATATATATATATATATATATATATACATACATAATTTATTTAACTCTAGTGTTTACATTACTAACAAGAAGCCGCCGCATAAACTGAATCTGCGTAAAGTACATTCGTGTAGATATATTTTTTCCATTTGCCATTTACATTAAAGCTAAACTTCAGGCTTACTTGCTGTGAATTTATTTTGGTTAACCGATAAATTATATCACTTTGAGAATGCTTTTGCATTTTTGTATGACTTGAATGTATTTTTAGCATTTAATGTCAAAAAGAGAATAATTTGAAGCTAAATACTGTTAATCATTCTAACATTAATGACTGGCCACTTGATTGAAACATCATTTAAAATGTCATATTTGTTTTAAGCAATAATATTGGTATCTAAAATAATAAATGTTGGATAAGTATACATATCAAATATATGGAAAGTAAGTTCTAACTTTTTCTTTTGATGAAAATATATATTTTCCATTGCCTAAGGGTTGCAGTATTTATGTAAAAGTTTTTCGTTTATGAGATAATAGCAATCCATGCTTTCTGTGTTTTTTTTTTTTTTACAAATAATTATAAAATAATTTTAAAATTATATATAATAATTAACATAATTTACAAAAAAAACATGTTTTAATATATTGTAGCTTTTATGTTGGAATGGTAGCTTATGATTATTTAATAACTTTAATAATTCTGCTGGCAGCAACCCAGATACTATTTGGTTATCATTCTGATGTGTAAAATTTAATACACACCTAATATCAGAACATCATACTAACACAATTCCTGTTAGCCACATTTTTAGGAGAATGTTGATTTATTGCTGTCTTTCAAAAAACATATTGTACATAGTGGGGTTAATGTTAAGATAGTTAATGTAAAGATAACACTACAAAACCGCATTATATACTTACTATAGCTAAGGATATTAGCTAATGTTCCGAGGCATGCTTCTGTCATATGTAAATTAGATGCCACCAATTTCTGAGAACAGAAATGCATTAACGCCAAGGCTTGCTTTCATATGCTAACATGACTAACCATATCCTGCCTCATTTACTTCACTAATAGTTTTTAGTACAGTGAACACAAGAGGATAGTTTAATAAATATAATTTGTAACCTCACACAAAGAAAATTGGTTGGAATAAATGAGATACATGGTCAAATAAAGGACAAAAGATTTTCTAAAAAAAAAAAACTAGAACGGATAAACTCACTTCTAAGTTACCGTATATAGGCTTTTGTCATCTTCTTGATTTATGCACACACTATGGAAAAGTGAGGTCGGCATACTTGGAAAGATTTGCACGGTGCATAATAGATTGTAGAGCCAAAAGCAAGCTATAGTTTGTCGCAAAATGGAAAGAAGTATGCATTAGTAACAATTATATATAAAAATTAGCACAATGGGGGTATTGAGGGAAAACTGGTTTCATGTTTTGCACTGCTGTCCATTAAAAGGGAAATTGCTGATGCTCCATAAAATATAAGGTAAACCATTTTGTATTTGATTTTAAATGTTTAAAATCTTCTGTGGAACAAACATTATTGGTTGTGTTTAGCTGTATTTCTATGGCAGATTTCCTGCCTCATTATCAGTTATCATGCCACTGTAGTTTTGAACTGTACACAAGAATAGAGCAGACTTGCCTGGACTAACACCTGGTATTTCCATGTCCAGGGCCATTAAGCATTCTATTATTGGGCCGGGAGGAAGAAGGGGTATTAGACAGGGTTTACTGAATTCAATCCCCTAGAAACAATGTGAAAATTAATTGGAAGGGTGCTTATGGCTGGTACAGCTAATTGTTGGACCTTAATGTTTCAAATGCTAACCGGTTTACAATAAATCCTACAAGGACATTTTCTATTATTTTGTCATGTGCCTCTTCCAATTGCATCAAAATAGGGCTTAAGATCCATGCCAGACCGAAGGGTCTGATATGGTCTTGGAGGGGGAACCCATGCAATTTTTTTTTTAATTTGGCATGGAGTTTTCTCTAAAGATTCATACCGGACAAAGTGCTTGGCATTGTTGGGATCAAAGTCGGATCCCCGTTCATTGAAGTTGAACTGTCGTGTCGTACCAGTGTGAACGCGGCCCCAAGGAGAACTTAATGACATGTACTGTTTACTATTTTATCTGCACATGACTAGGAATGCAAAGTGAACAAGAATTTGCTTTTATCATTATAGGAAAATTGAAGTGAATATTCGCAACATTTAGTGTGTGAAGATTCTCAACTACTTTAGTTAACCATACTATTTTCTTTTTTAGGAAGTTCATCTTTATAGTTAAAAATTGAGCTCCAGATTGTGAAGAGTGGTAAAATGTATTAAAGATTTACTCCAGGGGCGTGGCCTGGCACAGCATGGAGTAGGACGTTTTTCTTGAGAGCTCCGTCCATTACTCCTTAATCTTATTCATCCTGGACTCTATGTGCTTCGAAACCAGCTGGATCACATCCCAGTAGCTCGGGAAACACACTGGGCTCACTCCTGAAACGATTGGTCCCACGGCGGCCCGAACGGAGCGGCGATCTCCTACACGGCGGCCGCATCTAGGCAAGACCGCGGCTTCGGCCTACTTCTGGAGGCCGCGGCCATCTTGGCCCTCCGCTCCTCCGGCCCTGAGTCGAGCAATCTGCTAATAAAAAAGGTAACCTGTTTATGGACACTTCCTCCAGGGAGAGGGACAAGATAGACAAAGCTCATCTGGCCAGTGTGGACCCAGAGAAGGCCAAAAATTACACCCGGCCCGGACTCCGGCCTAGGCTTATGTGAAGTGCACAGCGGCCATCTTGGCACACCTCCACTCCCTGTCTGTGTACTCTGCATGACTACAGCCCTGGTGTATCCCTCCTGACAGCCTCCACTGGGATCCCCTATATCCTGAGGGACATAGCCCCAAAATATCATCAGCTAAAGAGGTGAGGAGAGACTGCACACATCTGCATAGTACAATAACGCCTATCCTTAACCCCTAAGGGCTTCAGGGCCTGGGACAGTGTTCGTCTTTCACTAAACAGCAAGTCGGGGTGGTACACTAAGTTTGGAGGGTCTCTGGGTTCCACCTGGGACCTACGTAAAATGTCACCAACTAAAGCACAAAAGGCAGCAGCAGCAAAACTAGATCAATACCGCAGAACAGAAAAAGAAGACATGGAGGAGTAGGGAACAACTGAGAAAACCGGAGCAGGAGAACGAACTGCGGGCGACACTGACAAACTCCTGGAAGCGATCACCCTCTGCAGAACCTCTCTCGCAGCACAAATCGAGGAGGTCAAGTTGGATATTTCCCTTATCAGACAGGACTTTCAAAAGCTCAGGGAAAGAGTGAAAGAAACTGAGACCAGACTGGGTGAAGTGGAGGATGCTATCCCGCCCTTACAAACCTCCTCAGACCGCGTGCAAAGGCAAATACAGCAACTCCTTTTAAAACAAGATGATATGGAGAATAGGCTGAGAAGATGTAATATACGCCTGATAGGCCTGCCGGAAGGGTCTGAAGGTAAGGACACTTCTACTTTTTTGGAACAACTACTGATCAATACTTATGGAAGAGAAGTTTTTTCCCCCATGTTTGCGGTGGAACGGGCACATCGCATGCCAGCAAGACCCCCTCCACAAGGAGCTCCTCCCCGCACGTTCATAGCTAAACTCCTTAACTATAAGGATCGGGACACTGCTTTGAGAATGGCAAGAGAGAAGGGCAATATCCCAGTTGGGAATGTCAAGGTGGCCATATTCCCAGACTTCTCGGCAGAGGTGCAGCGCCGCCGTCAGAGTTTTGCGGAGGCCAAACGTAAGCTAAGAAATCTGCAATATAAATACTCAATGCTTTTCCCAGCCCGACTTAGGGTGGAGCATGAAGGGCGCACGGTTTTCTTCGAGGACCCAGAGGAAGTAATCTCCTGGTTGGAACGACGAGTTAACCCTCAACAAGCTGATTGATCAAGTTCCTTTGATAACGTGTCTGAGACCGGGAAATGTCTCCTACCAGTGCAAATTTAAAGCACAAATCCTGATTACCTACAACACAAGAGTCACATTACCCTCCGGGGCTCCGGAGTGAGAAAAAGTCCTACAGCCAACATGCATCGTGCAGCGAGACTTTACCCCACACAGTTCTGGGAAGCAGCACCATGTCCATTGGAACTCTATCCGGAACTTAACAGTTGCAACCAAACGGAAACAAGAAGATCGAGAGATCGTACTACATGTTCTGCAAGTGATATGGTTGATATTCTTTACTTTATTTAGTGTCCGGAGGCTGATCCAATTGATCTACATTCCACTGTTCATGAGGAAGTTAGAATGTTTCCCAGATAACAACCAGTTTAGGGATCATGCCCGCACAAGTTGGGGTCAGTGTAGGGCAGGGAGGGGGGAGGGGGTTCAAATGTTTTTGGTTCGTTTAATTTTGAATGTGCATACCTATAATAGAAAACAGGTATCAGGCTCCTACTTACCAGACCGGCGAGTCCTGTCGGGCAGAGGGTAGGCTCCCTTACCCTCCGACTATCGGCCCCCTGGTAGAGTAAACAGAGGGCGCGAAAGTACGGAGTGGTATGAAGGCCTGTGTTGCTGTCCAGGTATTGCAGTCCGGATGTTGCAGGGTTAATGGCTGGAAAGACTGGAGTAGGCTGGAGCACCGTCACTGAGCTGAGCAGGCTAGTGTGGACAACAGGCAGGAAGGCTGCAGACAGGCAGATAGGATCCTAGGGAGCAGGCAGATGGATGGTCAGGAGGCAGGCCGGGTTTGGCAATAGGCAGTCGGCAGAGGTACAGTGGAACAGGCAAGCGGATGGTCAGACAAGCAGAGGTCGGTGCAGGCAGAGTTCAGAGAGAGGTCAGGGGACAAGGCCGGGTCAACAGGTATAGCAGGAACAGACAAGGTACACGGTCAGGCTCAGGAACGACTAGCTGTTGATTAGGCAGCACTGGTCACAAGAACTCACTGGCTTAAATGGGGCTTTTGGCGCCAAACGACGTGCACGCGCGCGCCCCGGCACACACAGGCACGCGCGCCCGCCAACGCCCGCGCGCGCGCCCCCGCACACCGGCGTGCACAGTGGAACGATCCTGGACACACACGCCGGCGCCGCGAGGAACACGCACGGCGAGGTCCGCAGGAACGCGCGCGCCGACGCACCCTGACGCACACCACCGCGGGCGCCCCGCCTGCCGAGGTAAGGCCCCTGACAACAGGTAACGTTACATATAACAGATCTATGGGAGAATATCTATGTACCATACCACAGGTATTTGAGTCAGATATCTCTGCAAGTTAATATTCTGTATGCCTTGTGCAGAAAGAGCAAATTGTTCTATATAAATGCTATATTAATGGTTAAACTGCTTGGCCTATGGCATCTTTGAAATTTTTGACATGGAATGTGAGGGGTCTGCGTGAGAAATTTAAGCGCGTAGCAGTCTTTACATTCCTGAAGAAGCAACACGCTGACATAATAGCACTAGTGGAAACCCATATAGAGGGAAGCATTCAGATGGCGCTCCGCAGGCCATGGGTTGGTTGGGCGTACCACTCTACCCACACATCACACTCTAGGGGAGTTTCTGTATTAGTTGCTAAATCAGTACATTTTGAATTATGCGAGCTAACTACTGACCCGAATGGCCGCTATGTATTCATTCATGCCAAAGTATATGGGGAGCCTTTGCTTATAATGGCTTTCTATATACCACCTCCATTTAATGTATCCATGGTCAAGGAAGGCATATCATATATGACCCGTCATCCAAATATAGCAGCGGTTTGGCTAGGGGATTTTAATGTTACCTTGAACCCGGCTCTAGACAGGCTACAGTTGGCATCAATAGCACCTGGTGCTCCCACCGAAACTAAGTTCTCCAAGCTTATCTCCACCTTCCATCTGATAGTTACATGGAGACATAAATTCCCACTAGTTAAGTCATATTCATGTTTCTCGGCATCTCGGGGCTCTATGTCCCGTATAGACTTTATACTTATTTCCCGCAGATTGACCCCAAGATTATCGGAGGTGATGTTTTGCCCTAGAGTACTGTCGGACCATAGTCTTTATTGGATTACATTAAGTATTCCAGTGGCAAAACCACCACGAGCATGGCGCCTGAATCCATTCTGGCTATCTCTTCTACCAGAAGACGATGAGCTCATAGACAAATGGAAATTGTACTTTATAGAAAATGATGAGTCAGCATCACCACCCGCAGTCTGGGACTCTTTTAAGCTCTTTGCTAGGCACACATTGATAAAGGCGATTAATAAAATCAAGATGGACTCTTCTAGTGCCCTCGGTAAGGCACTGGAGGACCTGTCCTCTGCAGAAAGAGAGTATGCCAACACCCCGACATCAATAACTGTAGACCAACTTAAATTACAGACTAGAGTGGTTAATCAGCTGCAGTACCAGAAAGCGAAACAAAAAATGTTTTTTTCTAAGCAAAAAATGTTCGAACATGGGGAAAAGGCAGGCAAGTTACTTGCATACCTGGCCCACAGCGAAGATAGACCCCCAGTGGTTATTACATTACATGGCCCCGGAGGACAAAAAATAACAGACCCACCTACAGTAACCTCAATGTTTAGAGACTTTTTCGCAGATTTATACACAACGGCAGCCCCCACTGAGACCCACCTCATGTCTCTCTTTCTTGAAAAGGTGTCCTTCCCACAGTTAACGGAAGAACAAATAGACTTATTGGAAGCCCCACTTACCTTAGACGAAATATCAAATGCCATGGCTAGCCTTGCTAGGTCCAAATCCCCTGGTTCAGATGGACTTCCAATAGAGTTCTATTCCCAATTCAGTGAAATACTAACCCCTAAACTATTAAAATTATATAATTATCTATTTGAAACTGGGACTTTACCTCCCTCTATGACAGAGGCTACAATAGTCCTCATCCCTAAACCCGGTAAGGATCTGGGGTTTCCAGAATCCTATCGACCGATATCACTCCTACAGGTTGATATCAAAATACTTGCCAAAGTTCTATCGATTAGGCTCAATCAGGTAATATTGACATTAATACACGCGGACCAAGCTGGTTTCATGCCTGGACGCAACACTTCGTTTAATCTTAGGAAACTGTACATTAACCTGCAAGCTACACATGAGGAAGTGGGTACACGAGTGGTTGTGACCTTAGACACAGCGAAAGCCTTCGACTCGGTAGAGTGGAGGTATCTCTGGAGATGCTTGGAGGGCTATGGCTTTGGCCCAAAATTTATTAAATGGGTCCAACTTCTTTACCAGGCACCCAGGGCCAAAGTGGTGGCTAATGGATGGTCGTCTCAGTCATTCGACCTCAGTAGAGGCACGAGACAGGGTTGCCCCCTATCCCCACTCCTATATGCCCTGGCGGCTGAACCACTGGCAATATCCATCCGAGCAAACCCAGAGATCAGGGGACTTAAGGTGGGCTCCCTGATTGAAAAAATTAGCATGTATGCAGATGATACGCTATTATACCTGGCAGACTCGGGCACATCCTTACGTAATGCACTCCACACGATGGAACAATTTGGAATATTTTCAGGTCTAAAAATCAATTGGGACAAATCCTAAATTTTGCCAATTGATAGTTTCCCACCCCCAGAATCCCAAACCAGGCTCCCACTTCAGAGAGTAGATGTCATTAAATATTTAGGGATTTATATAACCAGATCCCCTGCAGACTACATATCCCTAAATATAACCCCTCTCATTTCCCTAGTTAAAAATAAAATACGGGTCTGGTCCAAACTACCACTGGGAGTCTGGGGTCGCATAAACTTAATCAAAATGATTCTACTACCCAAAATACTCTATATTTTATGGCACACCCCCGTTTACTTACCCTTAAAACATTTTAAATCTCTAGAGTCCCTCTTAAAGACATTTGTGTGGGGAAATAACAGACATAAATTGACATGGCAAGCCCTCAAAAATCCGACTGATCTAGGTGGCACTGCTCTACCCGATTTTAATTTATACTACATCGCAGCACAGTTATCACAGCTTTTTCATCTAGACAAAACCGACAGTGAGAGATTTCTTACGCTCATGTGCCCTAAATGGGCACAATACACCAAAGACCCGATATATGCAATAGCGACAGACAAGGGAGGGATGGAACTAGGAGATAGAAGACATACTATACTATACCACTACAGGAAAATATGGAATTTAGCAACCTCTAGACTTGATATCTCACAGTTTAACGATTACACGCCGCTATGGCACAACAAAAATCTTCAGGAATTCAATAAAATACAGGACACATCTATATGGTCCACACAGGGAATATTTTACCTACATTATATATTAAAAGATGGACAACTCAAAACCTTTGACTTACTCAAAGAAGAATTTACAATACAGGACCAGATGTTCTATAGATTCTTACAAATCCGTCACGCAACACAATCACAATTCCCTGACTCCTGCCCTAGCCCTGCTCCTAACGTACTCATTGCCATAATAAAAAGCACAGACTCTCAAAAATTGATTTCGGCATTTTACAACTTGCTCTTAACCCCTATAGCTGCTAAAATAGCATATGGTCTTAAACCAAGATGGGAGAGGGAGGTGGGACCGGTGGAGGATGAGGAGTGGGGAGAAGCATTGGAGGCCTGTAAAACTGTATCCCCTAAACTCTCAGATCATCTGACCCAGCTCTATATTCTCCATAGGGCATACCTCACACCCCTCAGAGTTGCAAGATACAAGCGCACACAAACCACCACATGTCAGATGTGTGGGAGGGAGACAGGTACCTTTTTCCATCTCATATGGGCATGCCCTAAAATAAAAGGCTTTTGGGAACAAATCGTGGCATTTTTACACGACACGATGGGTTCACCTTTAACCCTAGACCCCAAACAGTGTCTCTGGGGTATAGTTCCAGATATGACCGACAAATATACAAAAACCTTCTTGCATGAAACACTCTTTGCAGCAAGAAAGGTTATAGCCAAAAAGTGGATGAGACAAGAGGCCCCCAACATTGTGGAATGGAAGGTGGAGATAAATAATACATTACCATACAAGAAATGTATATATATCAATAGAGGTTGTCCAGCAAAATACAGTAAGATCTGGGATAGATGGCTTCAAGAATCTTCTACCTGTGTCTAATGCAATTGCATGACCCTACAGTGATACATAGATATAAGTATAGATGGACAGTATTAAAACAAAATATGTATACCTTGAATGACAAGATATGCCAGAAATGTTTAAATGTAATGATATATAGATTTTTTTCTTTATTTCAATGACAATAATCACAATACTGTCATAGTGTCAACTTGACAACGTGATCTTTAATTTTGTCTTTTTGTATGCACTGAATATTCAATAAAACCTTGTTTAAAAAAAAAAAAAAAGATTTACTCCAGATTACTCCAGATAGGATTTATGAAATCTCCCTGGGTTTGTCCACATGTGATACAACTAGAACTATGCGGAAGAACTGCTCTATAAAGTGAATGGGGAATCTATATTTTCTTTGAATTATAAATAATGGAGTTACTCTCTGGGAGGCTGATATTAAGATAGAGGGAACCATCCTTAATACTGTATCTTTGACTATTTATACTCTTCAACATTATCTGTCTTGATACCATTGATCTCTGCATTTCAGTGGATACCTCATCAGAGGGAATAATACCTCTTGTGTGATCAGACAACAGCGTACTTTCTAATACTGGGATCTTACAATGTCTCATAGGTTTTATCTTCTCTTAGGAGCCTATTGCTTGACACAATATCAAATACTGGTAGAAACTTTGTTTAGGTATAAAGAACTGCGGCTCCGAGGCTTACCGGAGGTCACGGGTCCAGAGGATTTGGCGACGTCTGCGGTCGCAATTTTTCGGCAGTTAACGGATGGAGCTATCCCTGCAGACCTAGAGCTGGATCAGATACACAGAGCCTTGGGACCACGGCAGTCATATCCCAACCGTCCACGAGATGTCATATGCAGGGTCCACCGCTTTACCCAGAAGGAGATTATTGCTAGAAAGGCATGGGAGGTGGGCACCGTTGATTTTGATGGTGCATCGATAAAAATCATGCCTGATCTATCAAGGGCTACGCTCCACAGACGAGGACTGCTGCGGCCGGCTCTGGAC
Source organism: Lithobates septentrionalis (assembly GCA_037952835.1). Taxonomy (NCBI): domain Eukaryota; kingdom Metazoa; phylum Chordata; class Amphibia; order Anura; family Ranidae; genus Lithobates; species Lithobates septentrionalis. The sequence goes on along the minus strand of JBBDGP010000561.1, from coordinate 3,714,058 downwards.
ATAGCCCACCGACAGGGAGCCACCTACAGATGGGGTTTTCCCCTCTCAGTTACTTTTAAGAGAGGGAAAAAATCAGGGGACCTGCCGGCTTTTTTCATTTTCATGGATGCCGAGCCCACCCAGATACCAGACTGGCTGCAGTCTATCCCACAGTCGATGGGCCGGTTGAGCTGTCCAGAGCCGTCCCGTCCAGACCCGGCAGTATCCTGAGGGAGTTACCATCTTCACAGGAGACAGTACAACCGTTCCAGCATCGGTTCAGACGGCCGCCCCTAGTGAACCCATGCGGACCAAAGTGAGTCCTGCAGTGTTGGCTGTCGTTGAATATCACTGACTTTTTTTCTTTTTTTTTTGCTGTTTTACTTTTCTTTTTTTTTCTCATGGTTTTTCTGTTTGTTTCTTTTCTTTTTTTTTGGTGCCCCCCCTCCCCCCGCCCATAAGGGTTGGCAGCCACCCTTCCCCTTTCTCTTCCCCTCCCGGAGAACCCCTAGCGATGCCCCTAGTGATATTCTTTGGACATATTCTTTAGACACTCGGATACATGGACACAGGGATATTTGCTATATGCATATATATATGCTGGATATATGCTTGACACCCACAAGTACCACCCTGGGTGATGGTGGTGACTAATCCCTAATCCCTAACCCCTAACTGAAAATTTACCGCAATCCCCCTTTTTTTTTTTGCAAGATTTTGGGCCTTATTCTCACAACGTTCCTTGGATAGAGGATTTAAGGCCAAGTGTATGTTCTCTATATATAGATATAAATATACAGATATGAATGAATATCTACTTGGCCTTTCCTCTCCTTTTTTTTTTTCTTTTTTTTTTTTTGGGATGACTGGTCCATAATTTTTTCAATACTGAAAATAATTACTGTTTAATACTATTTATCTATTAAAGTGTATAAGGAATATATGTTTATCAACTTGTTATCAACTTGTTTATCAACTTGTATTAGGGGTTGTAGGAGATGTAGGGGTTGTACTATGGCCAGACCAGTCACTGGGACGTAGCACGCGACTATCTCGTATCCTCCCGTGTTCCGCCTTGCTACATCAGAGTTGACGGTGTCGGTGTGTGGTGGGTTGTGTGTGATGCTTGGAGATTAATGACCTCTTACCCCCCCTTGGTTGATTATGCTCTCTTAAGCGGTAGGGAGATTCCAGTGCTCGCGGCTATGTGGGTATAGGGGGGGGGTTATCATGTCCCACCATTGGGCCTTGAGAAATACAGGGACCACCCAATTAGGGTCTCATAAGAGAGGCACCCGATCCCCCCTGGATTGGATAGGGGCATGGCTGGAGATAAGGATATCGGTACAGGGGCACTGAAACGAGATAGTGCTCCCTTTGATTAGAGCCCCCAGACACGCAGAACCTTGGTGTCTAGCTATGGAGAAGAAGATCCGGTATTTGTTAGACTCAGGAGAGAAGTTATAAATTTACTTCAAACCTACCGGGAGATGTATGTGCCTGGGTTATGAAAGATCTCTGGGACTGGGATATTTATAAATACGGGAGGGGGGGGGAGACGTCGGCCTCTGGCCACCAGCCGGACAAGCTCCCCTTCAATCTTGAGAGGCGTGGGACTGGTGGCCAGACGCGGAGGTCTCGGGCTAAATGCTCCTTTAATAAGAAACACTGTCTGTTTGAACTGTGCAAATAACAATGATGTTTCTTCTTGAAAATTTAAATAAATCGTTTGACTATACCGTTTTATGATGATTGGGGTGGGGTGGGGGGGGACTAGGGAGGCTCTTATGGAGCTTGCTCTACCCACTTCCCCACATAGACCGTCACACAGACCCCCCAACTTACTTTGGGGGGTGGTTGTGACTATATTTTTTGGTGTTAACCAATTTTAGTTGCTTTCAAGTGGAGTGAGGGACGGATGTTCCCGTCCCTCGCCCCATATTTATTTATTTATTCATTTGGTTTTTTTTTGGTTTTTTTTGTTTTTCTTCCCCCCCTTCCTTCCTTTCTTTCCCTCCCTTTTCCTATTTTTGTAATGGATAGCCTTAAGGTGTTCTCACTTAATGCCAAGGGACTAAACACTCCTGAGAAACGGAAAATGCTGCTACACGATTTGAAGGCTGCACATACTGATATAGCATTTAAACAAGAGACCCATTTTAGGGAGGACAGGTTGCCCATACTTAAAAATAGATTTTTTCCTGTGACATATAATTAGCGACGATCAATGCGCCAAACGATCACCAGGATATCTTTATCCGTCAAATCCTGTCCAAACTGATAAACTTTAAGGAGGGCTCATTGATTTTGGGGGGGGGGACTTTAATGTCTCCCTGACTCCCCAAGTAGACACGTCCTCGGGGAAGTCATCAGTCCCTATAAGCTCCCAAAAACGGATTAATCAAGCTATACATAACCCCCAACTTATCGACGTGTGGCGCCTCCAACATTCGGGTGAAAGAGACTATTCATTTTATTCTCCTCCTCATAAGGTCTACTCGAGAATTAACTTTTTCTTAATCCCATATGCCCAGTTGCATGCGGTTTGTGAAACTTCCATTGGTTTGATCACATGGTCTGACCATGCTCTCATACTAATGACATATGCTCTGTCCCAGGTCGCCTCACAGACGACACGTATCTGGAAGTTGAATGAAAGTCTCTTACAGGTCCCGGAAGTAATATCAGAAATTATTAAAGAGCTGCCTGTATATTTTCAGACGAACCAAACTCATGACAGTAGCCCAGGCATTGTTTGGGAAGCCCACAAGACAGTTATACGAGGCATTTTTATCAAACATGGCTCCAGACTTAAAAGAGATAAGGAATGACAACTAAAACTGCTTTTGATTGAACTCCAGGCTCTGGAGTCTAAACATAAATATGCACCTTCTCCTGTGATAGAACGGGAACTAGCTGGAATCCGGGCACAAATTAATGACCTCCTACAAAATAGGGCTAAGGCGGCACTGCAGAAATGTAGGGAAATTAGCTACGCATACGGGGATAAGTGTGGGAAAACATTAGCTAGGTCGATTAAGGAACAAAAACTCCAATTATACATACCACATATTATGTCATCAAATGCCCAGAATTTAGCCCTGCCCTTGGAAATCTCTGAGGTTTTCCGAGATTACTATACGTTCTCTATAACATACCATGTGTTACAAACTCCCAATTGTTGATTGACGAGTACGTACAAGCAGCTCAGATGCCCACTATCACACCCGAAATTAAAGTAGAACTTGATAAGCCGATAAGTTTAGAGGAATTGACACAAGCGGTGAACTCTACTAAATCAGGAAAGGCCCTCGGTCCGGATGGCCTTACCCTGCAATACTATAGAACACTGCTTCATACTTTAGGACCTTACATGGTAGACCTGTTTAACGAGTTGGGCAAAGACGAGGCCCTTCCTAGAGATACGTTAAAAGCATATATATCTGTTATCCCAAAAGAAGGTAAGGACCCGACCGTATGTAGCAGTTATCGGCCAATTTCTCTTTTAAATGTTGACCTTAAACTGTTCACAAAAATTTTGGCGACCCGTTTATCAACTTATCTACCAGACCTGGTACACTTAGACCAAGTAGGCTTTGTCCCCACTAGGGAAGCGAGGGATAATACGACCAAAGTCTTAAACTTGCTACATGTAGCCAGAACTTCTCTCTCACCCTGTGTTTTTCTTAGCACGGACGCTGAGAAAGCGTTCGACCGGGTGGACTGGCAATATATGTTCATGGTCCTCCGACATCTGGGCCTGGGGGATACCATTATTCAATGGATTACTACAATCTACTCACAACCTACGGCTAAAGTTAAAGTAAATGGGGTCCTTTCCGATCCCTTCCCTATACAGAATGGCACCAGACAGGGATGTCAGCTGTCCCCCTTGTTATTTGTCCTGTCTCTAGAACCATTCTTAAATAGAATTAGTTTGAACCCGGACATCCAGGGCATAAGTGTTGGAGACGACCAGTATAAAATATCTGCCTATGCGGATGATTTGCTCTTCTCTTTGATAAAACCCGCTATCTCGCTTCCTAATTTACTACGTGAGTTTGAGATCTATGGATCCCTCTCCAACTTGAAAATTATTTACATAAATCAGAAGCTATGGGGATAGGGATACCTCTTCACGTGTTGTCCACACTTAAATCTAGTTTCAAATTTAAATGGACGACGACGGCTTTGCAGTATTTAGGCACTAGCATTCCTACGGATATGTCACACATATTTGAACTTAACTTTTCACCGCTGCTGTCTAAAATCCACAAGCTTTTAGAGATTTGGAATAGGGGCCTGCATTCATGGTGTGGTAGAATTAACCTACTGAAAATGTGTATCTTACTGAAATTTCTTTATTTACTTCAAGCCCTACCAATTAAGATCCCTATATCTTACTTCAAACAAATTAACTCGTTTTTTATCAAGTTTGTGTGGACATACAAGAAGCCACGACTTTCTTTTCATGACTTTACCTAAGGAATATGGCGGTCTAGCTCTCCCAGATATTCAAGTATACTACCAGGCAATCCACGTAGGTAGAATTATTGATTGGTGCCGTCATAGCCGATCTAAACTATGGGCCCAGATAGAACAGGCCCAAACATGCATTCCACTCTCAAGGACCTTGTGGTGCTATGATCATCTTTAATCACTATTGAAAAGCCACCCCTTAATAGGGAGACGCTTCGTATAGGCTCTATAGCTATTAAACGACATTCTCTCTCTTCCTTGGACTCCCTGCTGTTCCCCATTCTAGGAAACCCACAATTCCCTCCAGGCCTTTGACCTCACCCGTTTGGTAATCTACGATGGTCGGGCATAACCCAGGCATCCCACTTCCTAATGAACGACAGATGGCCCTCCATCGAGGGATTAATGATGGAAGAGGGCCCCTTTAAATTGACTTTTTGGCCAGCACTTCAGTTACAACATTTTCTGAATACTATACCTAACCCCCGGAACTTCGTTCGTCATCTGACGATGCTTGAAGAATATTGCTCTGACTAAGGCAATATAACACAGGTTTTATCCAGAACATATTCTATGATGAACTGCCGAACAGCCCCACCTCATCCGCCGTTCTTAGATAAATGAGAACAGGACCTACAACGAAAATTTACTCTGGTTCAGTCTCGGAATATACTTAGCCTCGCCCTGAAGTCCTCAGTTTGTACGAAAATTCAAGAATCTAATTACAAATTACTAACGAGATGGTACCTCATCCCCCATATCTTACACCAATATCATCCTGATATTACTGATGCTGGAGATGTCAGGGAGACAGAGGTACGTTACTCCATATATATTAGTCATGTCCTAAATTGACTCAATACAATACAACATTCCTGGTGATCCGGCATTTTTTTTACTGCATGTTTCTAATATCTCTGCTAAATGATATCAAAAATCAATCTTAAGACACCTTCCCAATGCTGCAAAGTCCTGCATCCCAACGGCGGTTGATTGGTTGCGAAAGGTGGCAGACATTAGTGGAATGGAGGACTTGCTAGCGGCTGAGCAACATCAACAGGATAAATATTCTGCGACTTGGAGTGTTTGGAAACAGTTCATTCTGTCCGCGGAGGGGGTGGCCCTCCTTGGACAGGAGAGCCATACATGAATATTACCTTCTATATGCCTTGGCTATACGGAACCAAAAATATCCAAGCCCCCTCCCCTCTCTTCTACACTTTCCCCTCTCTTGCCCCCCCCCTTTTTTTTTTGTTGTTGTTAATGTTGTTTGTTTTTTGTTTTGTTTGTTTTGTTTGTTCTGTCTTGTTGTTATCTTTGTTAATTGATTGGAAATAGGAAAAAGGGAACGAGTGATGTCAGATGTGCTACTTGAAATCCTTTAATATACCTCTTTTGGAAGATAATTAGAGGCGGGGCTGGCCGGGGATGGGCGCTATAAATGACTTTACTGATCTGCGCCACCACATATTAAATTAATGAGGTTATATCCTAGCTGTAATTTGTATGTTATGTTTTTATCTTTATTTTTTGTTGTATTGACATGATCTCGCCCGTTGTGGGTGTTAATAAAGATTATATTTGAAAAAAACAAAAACTTATTTTAAATTATTTTTAGGAAATCATTTTAAAATAAATTCTTAAATTTTAAAATGCCCCTTTATTTCCAAAGGATAAGTCTCTCCAGCTTTGCCACCTCTTTGTACATGTAGTTACCTCAAATAATTGTAAAAGAAGTAAACCTGTTTAACCCTATTAATAGCTAATTTTTACATTTCATCAGGTGGAGAATAGGAGCCCCACCTGGAGAATAGAATGTCATCTTCTCTAGTATATCTAACAGATCTACTTCTTTCACACTACCGCATTTATTACAGGGGTTCTTTCAAAGAAGTGGGGTTCTTTAAATAAGTGGCACTTCTGCTCTAGCACTTCAGCGATTTGCACAAATCAAACTACAACAGACTGCAGTTGACCCCATTTTCAAATTATCTCACCTTCCTCTCTGAAACATGCACTCTTTACCTATCCTCCTTTTCACAATTGCTGCCTCTCTCCTCAAACTCTCTTTTCTTCACCCCTCTGCTCCACCCCACAATCTGTACATATCACCCTCACTTCTCCCCTCCCCCTATTACTGCACTCATCACCTCTTTCTAACTCTAAGCCCACTTGCTAACAAACCCCCCAGGATACTGAAGCATGTCCCCCCATACAAATCAAATTCTCATACTACCTCCCTTACTCTTCTGCTTCTCCTAATCGCTGGAGATATTTCCCCAAACCCTGGGCCTCCCTTATTTAACTGTACCCAACACACCCATCACCATCACCCTACACCCTCTGACAGTAGTCGCAATCTACGCAATTTAGTCTCCATTCCTCCTCTTCCCAACGTTAGCCTTCCTCTCTCCTGCGCCCTCTGGAACTCCCGCTCTGTCTGCAACAAACTCAATGCTGTTCATGACCTCTTTATCACTAATTCCTTTAATCTACTTGCTCTCACCGAAACCTGAACATGACACCCCTTCTCCTGCTTCCCTCTCCCAGGGTGGCCTTCACTGGACTCACTCCCCTAGGCCTAATGAACGCAAGGGAGGTGGAGTGGGATTCCTCCTATCCCCCCAGAGCACCTTCCAGGTTATTCACTCTCCTCCCTCTCTTTCCCTCTCATCATTCGAAGCCCACTGTATACGTCTATTCTCTCCTACTTCCCTAAGAATTACTGTGATCTACCGGCCCCCTAAACCATTATCGACTTTCCTTGATGAGTTTTCTGCCTGTCTACCCTACTTTCTTTCTTCGGAAATTCCCACAATCCTTCTCGGTGATTTCAACATCCCTGCTAATACAAACACTCCTGCTACTTCTAAACTTCTTAGTCTAACCTCTTAATTTGACCTGAAGCAATGGGTACAGGCTTCTACTCACTCTGATGGGAACACCCTTGACCTTGTATTCTCCTACCTATGCACTCCATGCAACTTCTCAAACAATCCTTTTCCTCTCTCCGACCATCACCTTATTAGTTTCTCTCTCCCCCTGTCTTCCACCACCTTTCCCTCCAATCGCCTAACCATCACCCGTAGAAACTTTTGCAACTTCAACTCCTCTCTCCTCTATTCTGCTACCAACCACCTCTATGACAAAATCTCTCCCCTGTCCTGCCCCAACCAAGCCACGTCCATCTACAATAAATCCCTGTCCTCCACCCTAGACAAGCTTGCTCCCCTCACTACACGTAGAATCAGGCCTCGACCCCTACAACCCAGGCAAACAGATGACACTAAAATTCTCAAAAAACGTAGTCGCGCTCTTGAGCGTCTGTGGCACAAGACTAAGTCTCTCAAAGACTTCTACCAATACAAATCTGCCCTCCAAAAATATTATTCTTTCCTCCACACTGCCAAGCAAACCTATTTTACAACTCTTATTAACACCTTCTCATCCAGTCCCCGTAAACTCTTCTCTACCTTCAACTCTCTACTTCGTCCTCCACCGCCTCCACCCACTGACTTACTCACTGCCCAGGAGATCGCTAATCACTTCAAAAACAAGATTGATACAATCCGTGATGAAATCTCCACTCTACAGGTATCTCCGCTAGCTAAGACCCAACAGGTACAACTGACACTCCCCCTATTCAAATCTGCTACTACCTAACCATCTGTCCCCTGGACCCTATTCCCTCTCAAATGCTACGGTCGCCCTCTGACTCCATCCTACACTCTCTAACCCACATCTTCAATCTCTCCCTCACCTCTGGCATCTTCCCCAATGCTCTTAAACATGCACTGGTCACTCCCATACTTAAAAAGCCATCCTTGGACCCTACCAATCTTAACAACCTATCTCCTTGCTCCCTTTTTCCTCTAAACTACTTGAGCGCCTAGTTTACACCCAACTGAGTGACCACCTCATTAAAAACAACCATGATCTTTAAATCTTTATCATTAAAAACAACAACAATCTTGATCCCCTTCAATCTGAATTTCGCCCTTAACACTCCACAGAAACTGCTCTTTAAAACTCACAAATGACCTACTAACTGCAAAAACCAACGGACACTATTCTGTACTCCTACTTCTTGATCTTTCAGCTGCCTTTGACACGTTTGACCACCCCCTCCTCCTCAAAAAACGTTACTCCCTCGGTCTCTGTGACTGTGCTCTTCAGTGGCTCTCATCCTAGCCAATCCCAACGCACCTTCAGTGTCACTTACAATTCTACTCCCTCCACTCCTCTTCCCTTCTCTGTCGGGGTCCCCCAAGGTTCTGTTCTTGGACCTCTTTTATTTTCAATCTACATCTCTTCCCTGGGTCAGCTGATAGCCTCTCATGGCTTTCAATATCAAATCTATCTCTCCACCCCTCAACTCACTCCATCAGTCTCCTCACGCATCACTAACTTACTAACCGACATATCTGTATGGATGTCACACCACTTCCTCAAACTCAACTTGTCCAAAACCGAGGTTATAATATTTCCTCCCCCACGTGCCTCCTCCTCTGTCTTCTCTGTCAAGAGCAATGGCAAAACCATCCACCCGTCCCCACATGTCAGGGTGCTAGGTGTTATCCTGGACTCTGAACTTTCCTTTCGGCCCCACATCCAATCACTTTCCAAAGCTTGCCGCCTCAACCTCCGCAACATCTCTAAACGACGTCCCTTTCTAACCAATGAAACCACAAAGCTCCTGATTCACTCTCTGGTTATCTCTCGCCTAGACTACTGTGACTCCCTCCTCATTGGCTTACCTTTAAATAGACTAGCCCCCCTTCAGTCCATCATGAATGCTGCTGCCAGACTCATCCACCTTACAAACCACTCAGTGTCTGCTACCCCTCTCTGCCAATCCCTCCATTGGCTACCACTCACCCAACGAATTAAATTCAAAATACTAACAATAAGTTACAAAGCCATCCACAACTCTGCCCCCAGCTACATCACTAACCTAGTCTCAAAATACCAACCTAATCGCCATCTCCGTTCCTCCCAAGACCTCCTGCTCTCTAGATCCCTCATCACCTCCTCCCATATCCGCCTCCAGGACTTCTCTTGAGCCTCGCCCATCCTCTGGAATTCCCTACCCCAATCTGTCAGACTGTCTCCAAATGTATCCACTTTTAGGCGATCCCTGAAAAATTTCCTCTTCAGAGAAGCCTATCCTGCCTCCATCTAACAACTGCACTATTTTCTCCATTAGCTCATCCCCCACAGCTATTACCCTTTTCTATAACTTGACCCTCCCTCCTAGATTGTAAGCTCTAACGAGCAGGTCCCTCTGATTTCTCCTGTATTGAATTGTATTGTACTTGTACTGTCTGCCCTAATGTTGTAAAGCGCTGCGTAAACTGTTCATTTTTTTGCTCTCATGCCTCTCATGGCGTCTGGAATGCTCCTGCATTCCAGGACGCCACGGTGTTCTGGGTCGTGGCCACCGCTAGTGTCTGGATAACAACTAAATGGTGCCTGTGTGGTCACGGAGCGCATGTGCAAACCAAGCCTCAATGTTGCAGAGACTTCACGCATGCGCTCCGTGACCACACAGGCACCATTTGGTTGTCATCCACATCGCAGGCGCGAGGTGGGGAGGCGTTGACGTCATCCAGGCAGGGGTTTCAAAAAGCTGTCAGCCCAGCTACCATGTCGGGAATCCTGCAGGCAGTGTGCGGCAGCTTCCCGGAGCCTGAGGTTCGCACTACGATAGGTGAGCCTTGCTGGTGGAAGCGATCTAGGTGGTGGTGATAGCACCATACAGGCCATGGTTTCCCCTTCTGACCCAACTCAGCTTCCGGGACCTGGTGCCGCTTCCTCTCAGGCTGGACCTTCTTTCTCAGGGGGCAGTCCTGCACCCTTGTCCAGCATTACTGAGACTGATGGTCCGGTTCTTGAGTGGGAAAGGCTGGAATCCCTCGGGTGCGCTTCAAGGGTGATTTTCACCCTCATGAGCTCAAGGAAGTTGAGCACAAATAAAGTCTATGGCAGAATATGGGCCAACTTCGTTGAATACTCATCTGCTGCGGGCAGATCATTCAGAGACCCAGGAATCCAGGATATCCTCAGCTTCCTTCATTCCAGCCTAGATCTGTCCCTATCCATCAGCCCTCTTAGAGTACAAGTCTCAGCCTTGCTGGCCTTCTCTGGAACATCATGTGTTGTTTACCCTTTAATACGGCAGTTCTTCCATGGGGCGTCAAGAGTCAGGCCCCAAAGAAGCCAAGATTCCCCAAATGGGATCTTCCCCTTGTTCTCCACTCACTATCTGGTCTCAGTACCATGGGGTCCTCCCCGCTTTCTATCAAAGACCTTTCTGCAAAAGTTGCTTTCCTAGTAGCCATCACCTCGGCTAAGATGGTTTCTGAGAGGGTCCCTAGGTCATGAAGAACCCTTCTTGACTTTCTTTCCGGACCAGGTGGTCCTCATCCCTATGCTCTGCTCAAACCCGAAAGTCACTTCAGTGTTCAATGAGAACCAAGAAATCGTCCTACTTACATTCAGGACCCTGGGGTCCTCCGAAGTTCATCCTCTGGATGTAGGCAAAATACTGAAGGGATAACTGCAAGTTACTTCCTCTTTTAGATGCTCTGACTACCTGTTTATCCTGCACTCTGGCAGCAACAGAGGGAAGCAAGCTTTGACCAGAGCAATTGCGGCCCGGATAGTCCAGGCTATCCAGCAGGCTTATAAGGCTAAGGGCTTGGCTCCTCCAGAAGCGGTGACAGCTCATTCCCCCAAGGGTATGGCGGCTTCATGGGCAGCAGCCCGGCATGTGGCTCCAGACATCATCTGCAAAGAGGCCTCTTGGGCCTCCATCAATACCTTTATGTCTCATTACTGCATAGAGCCTGCTTCACTATCTTCTTTGAATTTTGGTTTAAAAATCCTGTCGGTTGACAGGCCAAATTGAAATGTTCTTCTGTCAGCATACCCACCCATGTGGTCTGGCTAGTTATTTCCCACACGTAGACTGCCATGGAGTCTGTCAGGAAAACTGATAATTTATTATCAAAAAAATTTACCGTAATTTTCCTTTCCTGATGGACTTCATGGCAGACGGAGTTCCCACCCATAGATCAAGAGTCGGCTAGTTATGGAACGCAGTCCCTACCGGTGAGCTCAAACTTGGGAAATGGGAATGGGGTCCTATAGCATTGGAGAGGAGGCGGGGTTAACCCACACGTAGACTGCCATGGAGTCCATCAGGAAAGGAAAATTATGGTAAGTATTTGATTAATAAATTTTCAGTTTTCTCTTCCATAGGGCTTCTTTAAAGCCGTTAATGTTTAAAGAATTTCTGATTGTTGCTGCTTATGGTTCAGTAGTTATCTCAAGTAGCAAGTTGGGTTAAGGGGCACCCTTGATGAGTTGTAAAACTATATACAAGACAAACTAATACTTATTCAAATTTTATACAGAAATCCTATATGAAAGTTGAACTAATTTAATAAAGTTGGTGCCAAAAAGGAATTTTTCAATCACTGCTCACAAACAGAACCATTTGTTACTATCAACACCTTAGAAAAGATGATATAATTTTAGCTCCTGTATTACCTGGAGGTATTTGTACATTTGTACGTTCAAAAAAGTGATAATAAACTATTAAGTAGATTAATTAACCCATTCCCGACGTTCACACACATATTCCATTTCATGGAAGTGTGTCTTTATCCATGGGGCCGCATTTTTGCACTGCTGTGTTTGTGCTGAGAGCACGCTGCACAGTGCACTCCCAGCACAGAGACCAAGCGCTCACCGATAACTCCGGGTCTCAAACTAACGACTGGAAACCGGAAGGACTGGTTCCCAATTACCTGATCACTGTGATAGCCATTGACTGGCTATCATAGTGATCAGTCACTCTACAGCCCACCCCTGTGTTGTTTTCTCCTCTTGAATGGAGAAAAGGTTACATTATACTTTTCTCCTCTAGCAAGGAGAAAAAGATACAAACAAAGAAACGTGTGTGTAAAAAGAAAAAAAAGAAAGAAAAAAAATAGCTAGATTGGGGTTTTATCTAGATCAGTGTCAGAGTTAGAGTTAGGGTCAAGATTGGGGTCAAAAGTTCAGAGTCAGGGTCAAAAGTCAGGGTCAGTGTATTTTAGTATCTGTGTCAGTTAGTGTCATTGTCAGTGTGATTAGGTAGGATAAAAAAAGCAAAATGCGGGGGCGTGACCTGGACATGGCTGAGTGAAGCTGCTTCTTCTGCGAGCTCCCGGTCTAAACCCCGACATTTAATCTATCAAAATTGGCATGCAATTGGCCAAAAGACACAGGATGAGAGCAGCAACAAGAGGGAACCCCTCCAGTAAGAGCCCTGGAGAAATACACCACTACTTCAAGCTGTTACAAGAGATCTCTCCCGGAGCCAGAGTAGCGGCACCACGAGGTCTCCCACGTGAGGACACACAGAAGACCCCAGCACGAGGTGACCATAATCCCCATCCGAGCCCCTCCATATTGCCCGGACCAGAGACACCAAGGGAACTGCTGCCAGATATGATGGCATCCTCTCAATCACCCGAAACAAACCCACTGGACCAGGATATACGGACACTACTGCAAGTCCTCCCAACGAAAACAGACATTGAAGCGATGATCCTCCGCTTATAGAAACTCACCGCCGGGATATACAGGAGGTGCGGGGAGAGGTGTCCAACCTGGCAGACAGAATTACCACGGGAGAGGCATCAGTATCCTCGCTAGAGGGCCGGGTGTCAGCACTGGAGCATTCCCAGGACCTACACCGAGATACGGCCATAGCGTTACAGCTCCACCTGGAGAGCCCCCTCCCCACTCTCTGTTTCGTAATTTAGGACTAGGCCACCTTTCTGCTATCTCTATTTCTGTACTGTTAGAAAATTAGAAACCGGAAGGAACAGGACATGCGGGGCTATGCTCCCCTGACTTGTCACACTCAGCACCACCGAACAATCATACTGAAATAGAGACTCATAATAACAAATGATTAAAATGGCTCTTTGGGTCTATCTCACCTAATGAGTCATTGCAAATATTATGTCTCAGATACACACCAACATCGATATGCGTGGCATTATGTACTTATCTTACAATATACACACCCATACTCCAATGTTAATGTTCATGTAATTGTATATGTTGCATTATTACTTTGTTAACCTTGTTATCTTGGTCCCTGTAGACCTGTTTCCTGAAATAAATAAAAAAAAAAAAAGTAAAAAAAAAAGCAAAATGCCCACTATTGTTTCTGGGCCCTCCTATGGGTACAAACAACAAAACAACAAATAGCATACACATATGTGGTATTGCTGTGATCGTCAGGAGCAGGACATTTTATTTTTGGTTGTTCTTTGGTGGTAGGTTATGGTAACAGTAATAAATATATAGCTACATTTTAAAAAAAATGTTTTCTTCTATTACAATTTTGTGCCAGTTATCCTTCGATTATAAGAAAAAGCAGATATATCCTTTACCATTTACCACCTAATGAATGCCAAAATTACCCCGAGAAAACAAGGTATCATTCACCTGGATACATTAAGCAGTGTGATAATATGTACAGTTTTACTAACACTTGTCTAAGTTGCAAAACTATGTTCAGGCATTAAAATTTGTTTTACCCTCCCCAGGGGCTTTATAGTTAGGAAGCGCTCTTTTTAGCTCTTAACATTTAAAAAAAATTTTTATTACCAAACATTTTTTTAATTTTGCTCAGACATGCGTTGCAGCGAAAACATAAGGAAACAAAAAGACAGACTTACAGTCTGAAACCGATTGTTAAAAGCATGTGGCTCACCAAACAGCAATTCAAATAGTGTGTGAAAAAAAAAGTATTTTCACACAAAGTCCAAAATGTCTATTCCCACCGATCAAAAACCACTCGTAAAGGTTATTTGCTTCACCCTCCACCCACTCCTGTTGTCAAGCTGAGCAAAAACGTATAATGCCGCGTACACACGAGCGGACTTTACGGCGGACTTTGCCCGGCGGACTGGATTTCGTCGGACAATTCGATGTGTGTGGGCTCCAGCGGACTTTGTTTTCTCAAAAGTTGGACGGAATTAGATTTGAAACTTGTTTAAAATGTATCCGTTGAAATCGAGTCCGGTCGAAAAGTCCGCCGTCTGTATGCTAGTTCGACGGACTAAAAAGCCACTCTAGGGCAGCTATTGGCTACTGGCTATGAACTTCCTTGTTTTAGTCCGGTCGTACGTCATCACGTACGAATTCGACGGACTTTGGTGGATTGTGTGTAGGCAAGTCCGTTCATTCAGAAAGTCCGTCGGAAAGTACGTTGAAAAATCCGCTGGGCAAAGTCCGCCGTAAAGTCCGCTCGTGTGTACGCGGCATAAGACTTTAGCGGCAGGAAATAGAGTTTGTGTTCACATGCATGCTGCATGCATGAGATGTAAACATGCCGCAGGCACTGATTGACACCTGTCACTGTAGTGCTTGGACTTGATTCTTTGAGCTGAAAAAAAGGGTCCCAGCACTTTAAACTCTTAATACAATGACCATATCCCAGTGGCCTTGCCACTGTTCATCCTAAAATTAATTTGCAATTGACCCCAAGGAAATGCTTGTATATGCAATTTAAAGTGGAACTTGCATTTGCATTGTATAACTTGTCTAGACTAGCAGAGGGTGAATTTTTTCCATCCTTCATTTTCTCTTGATGTCAGCTTTATATAATAAGCACAGTGATGCTACAAAATCCTCTCTCCAGCAATGCCTCTATATCCACTTCCAGCTGTGCA
Organism: Lithobates septentrionalis; assembly: GCA_037952835.1. Taxonomy (NCBI): domain Eukaryota; kingdom Metazoa; phylum Chordata; class Amphibia; order Anura; family Ranidae; genus Lithobates; species Lithobates septentrionalis. The sequence continues at coordinate 3,698,861 of JBBDGP010000561.1, read as the reverse complement.
AGAGCCAGTGTCGCACAGCCCTTTCCTGTCTTGCTGCGTGTCCTTTGCATGCCCCCTTGTAGTTCTCCAGACTACAGGGGTGACATTTTGTTGCTGCTGTTTTTTTATTTATACTATTTAAAAAAAATTACACTTACCCTTTACATTTTTTTGAGCAAATTTATTGCTATCACAAAGGATGAACAACATCCCTTGTGATAGCATTGGCAGTGACAGATACTCTTTACAGTGACATCTGGGGTCTATTAGACCCAATATTGCTCCTCTACACTCAGAAGCATCTGATCGAGGATGTATGGATACATCATAAGGGCAGCAAGTGGTTAAGATCATTAGATGGAGCTGAAGATCGTAGGAAATTAACGTATTAGGCAAAATACAGGGATTTTTCCTGAATGCTTGGGACATTTGCACAGCAAACTTTTGATAACGAAAACCCCATTGTGTAAAATATATATTAATTTGGTAAACTGGCTTTTCCTTGCACTGGCTGCGCTGGATAACACATAAAAAAAATGAAAATAAAAAAAAAGTAGACAGGAGTTATTTATCAAAAAAGACTGTGCATCTTACAAGTGCAGTTGCTTCAGAGCTTACTAAATGAGGGAAAACTCTACTGACTCCCATCATCCAATCAAGTGCAAGCAAAAATGCTGTTTTTTAAATTTTCCCAAAATGTGATTGGGTATTCTTTGCAAAGTCAAGCTTCACCTCTTTTTCTAAGTTCTGGAGCAACTGCACCAGCAGAGTGCACAGTCTGTTTGCCTTTAGTAAATCAACTCCACGGTGACTATTAAAAATACTTTAAAGTAGTACTTCACACTGCAAATATCTATTCTGCCAAAGGAAGGTAGGTCAATGAAACTATTGCAGCAAAGTCATCTTTTTTAACAGTTATATTTGAATAGATATATCTTTACTTTGAAACCATATCATTCAATCAGGACACTGAGTGGGTTGGTATACTTCCTGTGTTGCTTTGGTACACCTACAAGCAAAATTGTTCACTACGCTTGTTACGTTTGGTCAGCAGTTGATAACATACATTTAGCGGTTTTACCCCATTCCTACGTGTCTATTCTAACTGTCTTACAAATCAACCACACAACTATCTGGTAAACAACTTTCTGTGTGGAACTTAACTCAATTCAATTTAACTAAATTTGCATATGAAAGCCTGAAACGTGGCAGCAGTAGGATTTTTTTGAAAATCCTCAGAGTCACTCACTAATGCTGTTTTTAATTTCTTTTTTTTTGGGGGGGGGGGGGGGGGGGTTTGTTTATGAGGAGCAACAGAACTGTGTGCATCTTTCTTTTGTCGGTTTGTTATGTGATAACAAACACTTTAACAAAGTTTTACAAGTAAATGTAGCTGCATACCTGTACCATATGTCACCATTTCTTGCTGTTCTCAGTTTTGTGGAGTCTTTACAGCATTACTGACCTATGAAATTTTCGTCTGTTGAGTTTCTGTCTATAAGGGGTATTTCCCTGTTTGGGAAGCATGAATGTTAGGGGTCACTGGTGCTGTCTGGTCTGTTGGCTGTCTGAGATCTGGTGCTCTGCCTGGTGGCTTGGAGTTTTAGGCACAGTACTGTACAAGCATTTGTTGGGAACATTGCCAAAGGCCATACTGCATATGTGCCAATCGGGCACAGCACAAAATCTCAGAAAGTTAGCAGCCCCCATTGCACCAGCCAAACAGCACCATTGGCTCCTACTGCATACGCATCAGATGGGTGCAATGCCTGCAAACCTATTTTTGTGCATAGTGTGTGCTGCCAAGGGGAAACAAATGCATCCAAATGTAAGCACTGCGGAAACAACCAAAAACAAATTAGAAAATTATTTTATGCTCTTGGGGTGGTGCAGGGGCAGTTTTACATTTAGGGTTTAACCACTTCAGCCCCGTAAGATTTGGCTGATCAATGACCAGGACATTTTTTGCGATACGGCACTGCGTCGCTTTAACTGACAATTGCGCGGTCGTGCGATGTTGCACCCAAACAAAATTGATGTTCTTTTTTTTCCCATAAATAGAGCTTACTTTTGGTGGTATTTGATCGTTTTTTATTTTTTGCGCTATAAACAAAAATATTTTGTACTTTTTGCTATGCTAAATATCCCCAATTTTTTTTTAAAAAAAGGGAATTTTTTCCTCAGTTTAGGCCGATATGTATTCTTCTACATATTTTTGATAATAAAAATCTCAATAAGCGCATATTGATTAGTTTGCGCAATAATTATAGGGTCTATAAAATAGGGGACAGATTTTTGGCATTTTCATTTATTTATTTACTAGTAATGGCGGCGATCTGCGATTTTTATTGGGACTGCGACATTTCGGCGGACACATCGGACATTTTTGACACATTTTTGGGATGATTGACAATTATACAGCGATCAGTGCTATAAAAATGCACTGATTACTGTGTAAATGTCACTGGCAGGGAAGGGGTTAACACTAGGGGGCGATGAAGGCATTAACTGTGTTCCCTAGTGTGTGTTCTAATTGTGGGGGGAAGGGACTGACTATAGGAGATGACAAAAAAAATTAGGTAGTACTACGTATTACCAGGGGGGCGGACTTTTTCGGCTGAGAAACACTGGAGAGGAAGTAACAGTATAAAAATATAAATTTATTGAAGGTTACAAATACATAAAAGTAAGAATGAAGATTATAACAGAAATGCATCTATGAATATTGTGCAGTGAGCCCTTGTATGTCTACGCGTTTCGCCGCTAGGTTTCCTCAGGACACGGCCAAGGTTCACAGACGAAACAGATAAGAGAATATGTTTCTCTATCTGAAATGAGATATAATGTCATTAGACACACATAACTAACACATAAACAAACTGTTTACGATAAAAATCATGCGCTAAGCAATTGCGAGTGCAGAGACGAACATCAAGCCATTACCTTGTTTGGAATGCACAATCATGTACAGTCACGATACGGTGGGTAATTCACTCGAAAGTTTAAGAAACTGAAAATGGAACACATACAACCAATGTCAGCACAGGGAATCTATATTAGGGTAAAAGAGTATAGGCTTTTTTTTTTAAAAAAAAGGCTAGGACTTACTATATTAGGTATCGCTGAATGTATGAACAGGGGAATATGAATAGTATTCCTTATTTTGGGAACGGCCATCAGAGAGAGGAGGGCCATCAAAGAGTATCCCACAGTGAATCCTGGATTTGAATTCTAGTACTGCTGATGGCTATATATAGCCCAACAGCCAATCGCTGTATCTATAAGCATACAATAACATAACAATACATAACATTGGCTTAGATAAAAACAGTAAGGGCACCTAAATAATCTGAAGCAGCAAGGGCCTAATAATGACCTAGAGCTGAGTACTTACGGTTAAAGTTTTAATATCACAGCATGCCCCTGGGAGACAGCAATCCACTGCACACAGGGCTTGGGGCAGCTGAGAGGTATTTATACTCTAGATCAGCCACAGCTGATCGTTAGCCAGGGCATCATGTGATGTCTTCATATATTTACGGACGTGGTCTATTTTTGCACTTTCTTCTTTGTCTATAGGAGATGATAGATCGTGGTTCCTAGCTTGCAGGAACTCACGATCTGCCTCTCCTCTCCTCTTCTCACAGAACAAGGATTTGTGTGTTTACACACACAAGTCCCTGTTCTGCCTCTAGTGCCCGCAATCGCGCGTGGCCGGTGGTCATTACGACCGCCGGCCACAAGCATCGGCACCCTCGTAGTGCAGGGGGCGCGCGTGCTATTCCGCTTAAAAAAGCAGACGTATAGCTCTGACAGTTCACGGGATTGTACCGACCTGCCGCAGTATAATGACGGCGGCTGGTCGGCAAGCGGTTAATACTACTTTAAAATGTGTGTATATACCAAAAGCCAAAATATAGCCAAAATAGAACCAAAATCTTGGTTAGAATGGGAAAATATCCCAACCTGTCAGGTTTTTTTTTGGTCCCGATAAGAAAATTCTCCTTAACTTCTTGACCCACAGAATCAATGGAAAGTTATCGGAAATCTCCTTATTGAAATCCCCTTATTGAAACCACAGAAGGTCTCCCCATTGAAATATATTCACTCACTTCATGTTCTGCTGACAACTGCAAAAGTTTGTATTTTCCCTTACTTTCTGTCCTAATGATAATGGCCCCCAGGACAGTTAGAGAGGGTGAATCTCCCTATCAGGGATAGATGCGCAAATAAAAACTGTACAGAGATTTAAACTTTTTTACACTAAAAAAAACTAAACAAATTAGATTTGACTTTAGATTTTGGATTTCCCTCTGAAAATGATGGTCTCTTGTCTGCTTCTGGGTTCATTATTTTCTAAAATTGTCTGCAGTGAGAGAATTCAGAATTCCTGCATGCTTGCTCAATGACATCACAGGTTCTGAAAAATCAAAAAATAGCAGAGGTCCTATTTGTGAGTGGAGTGGTTAATTAAGTTTCTGAGCAAGTGAGTTCCATTCCGTGTTAAAAGTTAAAGTGGATGTAAACCCACTCCCATCTTTTTACTGTACTGCCATAGGGGAGATCTATAAGGATATACATGCCTCCTGCATGTATCCTTACCTTTCAAATGTCTCCCCTCTGTCTGTTTGCAGCCCCCAAAAACGATTCAGTGGGCGGGTCCGTTGTACTGCGCTCGGTGGGCGGAGTCATGACATCACCAGACTCCCCGCCCACCTCTACACTCGCGCCTGGCCGGAGTGAAAAGTGCGCGCACAGGGGAAGAGGAGCGCGCTCATGGCTCCTGTCACTGTCCAGTGACAGTCGGGGATGATCGGTGCGGCGGGGACAGCTGTGAGCATGGATCCCCCTGAGGAGGCAGAGAAGGAGAAGCAGCTGATCAAACGCCATGCAGGGAGATCGGTGCTCACGGCTGTCCCCCCGACTGTCCCTTGTGTCCTCCTCCTCCAGCGTCTGATGTGTTCTCTCCACCACCACCCCTTCTTCTCTGGCCCCCCTCCTGTCCTTATCCGCCCGCTGTGTCTTCCTCCTCCACCCCCCTCATCCCCTGCAGCCGACTCCCCTCCATTCCAGCGGGCTCTGTCAGGATGGAGAGCGCAGGAAAGGACGGAAAATGTCATTTACGAGGGGGGGGGGTTGCTGCTGGACACAGCTTTATACAATATAATATATATATAGATATATATCTATATATATATCTATATCCATATATATATATATATATGTATGTAATATAGCTGTGTCCAGCAGCAACCCCCCCCCCCCCAGTGGAATGTCTGTAGCCAGGACTGAGATTATGTGGAACAGCCAATCCTGGCAGAGCAGCAGAAGAAAGGAGTGGGAGGGAATTATAAAATACTGCCTGTGTCTTACTTAGCCTAGTGCACGAGATGTAAATCACCTGTCACTCACAGCAAGGGGGAGTATTTGACAAAGTTTTCCTCATTTTGTCAAGATTTTTCTCACTGAACAATAAAAGAGGATTGCTCAGAGATGGATTAACTCTGTGTGGCAAGACTGGGCTCAAATAATAGGAAATCTTATACTCTACATTATGACATAAAAAAAAAAATTGGGTTTACATCCACTTTAAGCTATAAAATGTAACCTTTAAAATTTGATTAAAGCCCATCTCCGGGCATAAGAATCTCCTTCCCCTTTCCTTCCAATTCTCCTTCCCTCCCTCTTTAGGTATGGTTTTATATTTAGATTATTTATATATATATATATCTATACAGGGCTGTGTTTTGGCCTAGGCCAACAAGGCCTAGGCCTAGGGCGGCACTTTGCGGGGGGCGGCAAAAAGGGCCGCCCCCCCCGCTTTAGAGGAAGCCCCCCCACCCGTCTTGCCGATTCCAGGCTCCCGCTGCCGCCTCCCGCACACATGCAGCCCACAGCGGCCGGCTTTCTGTAGCAGCGCCGCGGTGTATGGGCGTGTTCGGCAGAGTGTAGGGGCGTGTACCTCACGCCCCCCCACTCTCTGCCAAGCACGCCCATACACCGCGGCGCCGCTACAGAAAGCCGGCCGCCGTGGGCTGCATGTGTGCGGGAGGCGGCAGCCGGGAATCGGCAAGACGGGTGGGGGGGTTTTCTCATGCGGGGGGGGGCGGTGTGTGTCACTCGCGCCCCCATAAGCAGCAGGTGACAGGTGGAGCCTTAAGCTCCGCCTACCCTCCCCTGCAGTGAATCTTCTCCTCGGCCCTGGGGCAGGATCTAGCTGTGACGTCAGATGGAGGAGAGAGAGGAGCACGAGGGAAACCCCCAGGACAGAGGGTATAATGATTAAATAAATTATATCAGTGTTATGGGCACTGGCTGTGGCAGCATTTGATGGGCACAGTGTTAGCATTTGATGGGCACAGTGTTGGCATTTGATGGGCACAGTGTTAGCGTTTGATGGGCACAGTGGCAGCATTTGATGGGCACAGTGTTAGCATTCGATGGGCACAGTGTTAGTGTTTGATGGGCAGAGTGGCTACGTTTGATGGGCACAGTGGCAGCATTTGATGGGCACAGTGTTAGCATTTGGGCACAGTGTTAGCGTTTGATGGGCAGAGTGGCTACGTTTGATGGGCACAGTGGCAGCATTTGATGGGCACAGTATTAGCATTTGATGGGCACAGTGTTAGCATTTGATGGGCACAGTGTTAGCATTTGATGGACACAGTGTTAGCATTTGATGGGCACAGTGGCTGCGTTTGATGGCACAATGGCTACATTTGATGGCACAGTGGCTGCAATTGATGGGCACAGTGGCAGCAATTGATGGGCACAGTGGCTACGTTTGATGGGCACAGTGGCAGCATTTGATGGGCACAGTGTTAGCATTTGATGGGCACAGTGGCTACGTTTGATGGGCACAGTGGCTGCGTTTGATGGCACAATGGCTGCGTTTGATGGCACAATGGCTACATTTGATGGCACAGTGGATGCGTTTGATGGGCACAGTGGATGCATTTGATGGGCACAGTGGCTGCATTTGATGGGCACAGTGGCTGTGTTTGGGCATAGTGGCTGCGTTTGATGGGCCACAGTGGCTGCATTTGATGGGCACAGTCGCTGCGTTTGGGCACAGTGGCTGCGTTTGATGGGCCACAGTGGCTGCAATTGATGGGCACAGTGGCTGCAATTGATGGGCACAGTGGCAGCGATGTCAACACCTCAGCCGATTTTCGGATTGGCTCTCGGGTTTTACCACCATCATTTATGGTAAGGGAAACCGACCGGTTCCCTACTGCACATGTGCGAAGCGCGTTGCACTTTCTGAATGGCCCAGTGGAGGAAGGAGGAGGGGGGGCAAACTTCAGAGGGGACAGCGCAGTCTCCCAGAAGTGGGGAAGGGTACCTGTCAGAAACAGGTACCCGTTCCCCCCTGAAAGGTGCCAAATAAGCCTAAAGAGGTAGGGGTGTGGTTTACAGATGATAGGGTGGGTCTTAAACAGGAAGGGGTGTGGCCTCGGCAGGATGGGGTGTGTCGTATTTAAATTAGGGGGGTGCATGCGTTTAGTCAGGCCTAGGGCAGCACAAAACCTAAATACACCACTGTATCTATATATATAATTGTATATATAGATATATATATATATATATATATATAGATATATATCTATATATCTATATAGATATATATATATATATATATATATATACAGGGCTCAAAATTTCAAGTCCTGAGCTACTAGCCAGACCTTAAGGGTTACTCACCACCAGTTGCCCTACCCAACTCAATCCAACTCCTAACATGCCCCGCCCCTACAATGCCCTGCCACTAATCCTGCCCCTTTACACGCCCTCATAAACTCTCATGAAATTACATTTGTTTTATGCAGAATTAAGTTACACAAATAAATATTAACAACAACGTTATCACCCGTGCCCATCAATGCAGCCTCACCCGTGCCCATCAATGCAGCCTCACCCTTGTCCATCAATGCAGTGTGACCAGTGCCCACTAACGCAGCCTCAGCTGTGTCCATCAATGCAGCATGACCAGTTCCCACCAACACAGCCTCACCCATGTCCATCAATGCAGTGTGACCAGTGCCCACTAACGCAGCCTCACCTGTGTCCATTAATGCAGCGTGACCAGTGCCTACCAACACGGCCTCACCTGTGTCCATCATTGCAGCCTTACCAGTGCAGCCTCACCTGTGTCCATCATTGCAGCCTCACCAGTGCAGCCTCACCTGTGTCCATCATTGCAGCCTCAACATTGCAGCCTCAACAGTGCAGCCTCACCAGTGCAGCCTCACCAGTGTCCATCATTGCAGCCTCACCCGTGCAGCCTCACCTGTGTCCATCATTGCAGCCTCACTCGTGCAGCCTCACCTGTGTCCATCATTGAAGCCTCACCAGTGCAGCCTCACCTGTGTCCATCATTGCAGCCTCACCAGTGCAGCCTCACCTGTGTCCATCATTGCAGACTCACCAGTGCAGCCTCACCTGTGTCCATCATGGCAGCCTCACCTGTGCAGCTTCACCTGTGTCCATGATTGCAGCTTCACCCATGCAGCCTCACCTGTGTCCATCATTGAAGCCTCACCAGTGTCCATCATTGCAGACTCACCTGTGCAGCCTCACCTGTGTCCATCATTGCAGCCTCACTCGTGCAGCCTCACCTGTGTCCATCATTGAAGCCTCACCAGTGCAGCCTCACCTGTGTCCATCATTGCAGCCTCACGAGTGCAGCCTCACCTGTGTCCATCATTGCAGCCTCACCAGTGCAGCCTCACCTGTGTCCATCATTGCAGCCTCACCTGTGCAGCTTCACCTGTGTCTATCATTGTAGCCTCACCCATGCAGCCTCACCTGTGTCCATCATTGCAGCCTCACCCGTGCGGCCTCACCTGTGTCCATCATTGCTGCCTCACCTGTGCAGCCTCACCTGTGTCCATCATTTCAGCCTCACCAGTGCGGCCTCACCTGTGTCCATCATTGCAGCCTCACCCATGCAGCCTCACCTGTGTCCATCATTACAGCCTCACCTGTGTCCATCATTGCAGCCTCATCTGTTTAGCCTCACCTGTGTCCATCATTGCAGCCTCACCTGTGCAGCCTCACCTTAGCTCCACCCATGTTTAAATCACTCTGTGTCCTTGAGGGGCGAAGGGTGACCAAGAACCCCAGTCTGATCTGTGATAGTTGGACTCGCTGTACAGCCACACTGGAATATTGTGTATATGTATATATTGTGTGTTGTCTGATGCTGTTGGACTCTTTGCTGGGATCGTTTGGGGTGTGGCTGTGTCCCATTGTTCTGTTGTGTCTGTCTGCCTTAGAAGAAGTGTATTATGGGATGGATGTTTGTATTGGTGTTCCTGGCATGTAAACTGGGGGGGGGGGGGGGGCAGGGCAGAGAGGAAAGGGGGAATCCCTCCAACAGCCCTCCCTGCTGATAGGGGCTCTATTGTTCAAATGTTTCAATGCCTCTGTGTTCCTTATTGCTGATTGGACAGTTTACCCTGCCCTGAATCCAAGGGAGGGGGGGGGGGGACTGTCCCTGAGTTGTATATCTGTTGTTACATGTGTTTTAAATAGAGAGTCTGTTGTTTCACCCTACATTGAGTTACGGCTAATGACTGAGTGCTGTGTGGGATCTTGGATCGTGTGGTACCAGACAGAGGCATTTACGGCAGGCAGACTCATCTTGAGTATGGGGGTCCGTCACAAATGCAATGCCAATCGCAGCACCTGTCCTTTCAGCCAATCAGGTGACGGGTATCAGACCCGTGCTACCTGACTGGCTGAGAGGCGGGTCAGTGTTAGAAAAGCGAATATTCATTCGCTTTTCTAACACACCTGGGTGGGCTCTGAGCGCAATGCTTTGCCTATGGCCCTAATCAGGTGCTTCAAAAATACACCCCTGCTGCTGTAATTCAGGCACCCGGTGTCAGAAAAGGGGGCCGGACACCTGAATAGGGGATGGTGGCGGTGGCCATGGATAGATTCATGAAATGCATGAATCTATCCATTATTCATAGAGGGGGTGGCTGGAGAGAAGGGGCGGCGCCCTTCCTGGAGTGTGTGAGTCCTGTATTCCCCTGTGGTTCCATCCACCACTGCCCACGTTACTACTGTAGCAGCTTATGGACCTGCAGATGGAGCCAGAGTACAGCAGGGGATACACTCCCAGAAGTGTGTTGGATCTGAAGATCCTTTGGGCAGCTTTGCTAGTAAAAAGATAAAAGCTTCCTTCTGTTTCCCTCTTCTTTCCATTCTGTTCAATTTCTCTCTCTCTCTTTCTTTCTCTTCTGTCAGTCCCTGTTCTGGGAGGCCATCGGCTGATACGTCTCTTGACTATCCTCTGTGCAAGGCCCGACTCTCATACCTACTCCAAGAGTGCCCCCCGATTTATGCTTAATACACGTTTGCCCTCCTTTCCCTTCTTCCCCCACTTCCCCTTTCCTGCCTATCCTCATAGTTCATATATTATGTGTATTATTAATGTAAACCTAGCTTTTACTATGCCATACTTATTGATTTTTATTATCATAACCGTTATTGGTTCCTATGACTTACAGATGTACCTTTTTACAATGTTGATTACAGTACATTTGAACATTTGTAAGGGTCATACTATGTATCTTTAAAGTGGTTGTAAACTCAGGAAAAAAAACCAAAACCTTTAAGACAAAGTCATAATAAGCTAGTAAGCATCACATACTAGCACATTATAAAATACTCACCTTAGATCTAAGCTGTTGTTATTTCTGGGTTCGCGGGCTCCAGCGCTGTGATTGGCCGGAGCGGCGATGACGTCACTCCCGCGCATGCGAACGGGAGCCGGCGGTTATGGCCCACCTACTGAAGAAATGGCACGAGTGGGCCATTTCTTCAATGCGCATGTACCTATGATGTCGGCACATGCGGATACAGTGAATATCTCCTAAACTGCGCAAGTTTTGGAGATATTCACGGTACCTACAGGTAAGCCTTATAATAGGCTTACACGTAGTGAAAAGTGGTGTAACAGGGTTTACAACCACTTTAATCACTTCAATACTGGGCACTTTCACCCCCTTCCTGCCCAGGCCATTTTTCAGCTTTTAGCGCTGTCACACTTTAAATGACAATTGCGCAGTCTCCTTCACTGATGTGCGCTGATGAGGCTGCACTGAGGGGCACTGATAGGCTGCACTGATTGGCACTGATGAGGTGGCACTTATGGGCACTGATGAGGGGGCACTTATGGGCACTGATGAGGGGGCACTGATGAGGAGGCATTAATATGTTACACTTTTGGGCACTGATGAGCTCTGATAGGCGGCACTGATGGGTGACACTGGTGGGCACTGATAGGTGGCACGGATAGGCGGCACTGATGGGCATTAATGGGTGACACTAATAGGCAGCACTGATGGGCAGCACTGATGGGCATTGAGGGGCAGCACTGATATGCGGCACTGATGGGCACTGAAAGCCAGCACTGACTGGCATCACTAATGGGCACTGATTGCTGGCACTGGTGGGCACTGATTGCTGGCACTGGTGACACATTAGTAAAATCAGGGCACTGATGATCAGTGCCCTGATTACATGTCTTGTTGTCCCCTGCAAGGAGATGCCGCTGATCGGCTCTCCTCGCCCCACACTCTGTCAGTGTGAGGCGATGAGAGACGATTATCAGCACTTCTTGTATTTACATGTGATTGGACACAGCCGATCATATGGTTAAAGAGCCGCATCAGAGGCTCTTTACAGAGATCGTGGTTGAGCCGTGTCCTAGCAACACGGTGCGGCCACAATCGCCACACTGCGCTCCCCACGGGGAGCGCGCAGGAGCGGGCGTTCAGGTGCGCTGTCATATGACATCCACCCAGAACGGGAGCCGCACTGTCCCTCCATCATTTGACGGTGGGCGGGCGGCAACTGGTTAACAAAGACCTATTGAAAGTAGACATGTGCACTGCTGAAAAATATGTTCATTTTCGTTTCATTCATTTTTATTTATTTTTCGTTTTTCGGGTAATTCGTTATATTCGCAATTTGTAATTTCGTAAATTTGAAAATCAAAAAATAAGAAAGAAAATCCGAAAATTCTAAAGAATAACTAACTAACTAATAATAACTAACTATTAAATTATAGGTATTGGAATTTCCTTTTAAATTTGGCTGTTAGTGAACGTGACGAATATGAATTTATCCGAAGTTACAAATTATCTGAAATAGCGAATGCTGCATCTAAACAGATGGAACAGAGTGAATTTATAATAAATAATAATAATAAAAAGTTTTTATCATTATTGTTATTTATTATTAATTCATTATGTTCCATTTGTTTAGATACGGCATTCGTTATTTTCGATAACTCATAACTTTGGATAAATTCGTATTCATTACATTCACTAACAGCCAAATTTGAAAGGAAACTCCAATACCTATAATTTAATAGTTCGTTATTATTTCAGATTTTCGGGTCTTCGGATTTTCGAATTTCGAATTTACAAATTTTCGAATATTCGAATTTACGAAAATTTGGAAGAATACCTTAAACGGGTTTTCATTAATTCAGATGTTTCCGAATTAACAAATTTGTCTAAATTCCTTAAAAAAACAAATTCGGAACAAAACGAATTGCACATGTCTAATTGAAAGTGAAAAGATAAAAGAACCAGCAAGTTTAGTCTTCTTTGAAGAATTTTTTATGTGACCATGCCTTACCAGAAGAAGAAGTCTTATGCCGCGTACACACGGTCGGACTTTTCGTCTACAAAAGTCCGACGGACTAAAGCTGGCTGACAATCCGATCGTGTGTGAGCTTCCCCGGACTTTCAGCGGACTTTTGCAGCCTCAAATCTGACGGACTTTAGATTTGAAACATGCTTCAAATCTTTACGTCGTAACTACGACGGACCCCGAAATCCGCTCGTTTGTATGCTAGTCCGACGGACAAAAAAACAACGCATGCTCATAAGCAAAAACGAAACCGAAGCACTCGGTCTAGTAAAACTAGTGCTCGTATTGTAGGTAGCATATTCCTCACGCTGCAAAATCTGTGATCGTTGAATGCAGCGCATTAATGTCTTCTTTACGAATGCTATAAAGAACGAAGATGTTTTGCTGTTCATATTCAAACAGAGTTCTCCCAAACTGATTTCTGGATTCTTTTTCTCTTTGATCTCATGAATGATATAGTATGCTTTTTAAAAACAATGTTTCCATACTAATAATAATTTTTACACTTTTTTTTTTTGGTGGAGTCATCTTTTATTGTAAATTTTATCCAGATGTTTATTTTATGATTGTTGTCGAACTTATTTTATGTTTATCTAGGTTTTTTTTTTTTTTTTTGGTGTTTGTAAAGTTACCACAAAGAACCATTTTTTTTTGGGTGTTTGTAAAGTTACCACAAAGAACCATTTTTTTTTTGGTGTTTGTAAAGTTACCACAAAGAACCATTTTTTTATTTTTTTTTGCTGTTTGTAAAGTTACCACAAAGAACCATTTTTTTTTATTTATTTATTTATTTTTTTGGTGTTTGTCAAGTTACCACAAAGAACCATTTTTTTTATTTTTTTATTTTTTGGTGTTTGTCAAGTTACCACAAAGAACCATTTTTTTGTTTTTTATAGTGATTTTTTCTTTTTTGTATATAAAGTTAACCCAAAGAACCGTTTTTGGTTATGTATCATTTTTTTTTTAAGTTACCACTAGAACATTATTAACATTATTAATGTATTTTTTGTGTGTTTTTGCAAACTCAATGAGATTGTTGTCCCTTGTTAATTTGACATTGTGTCTAAAATCAATGATTTAAAATAAAACACATAAAGTCTTTTCATAAACTCAAAAAATATCCATTTATTCATGGTCTAAAAAAAAAGAGGAAGTCAACGTTGGAAAAAGTCTGTGGACAAGAAAATTGGGATCTTGAGGAGTCCATATAAGAGGGAGCACAATCTGGTCCAGGAATCCCAGAGATCAACAGCACCAGCAGATGATATAGATGTCCCCAGACTGTGGTACTACAACAGCCTGCGTCTTCTGTCAGACCAGACTGAACCCAGGTCATCACTTTCTTCTCTTCCCTGCAGCCTTTCCTCCATGCTGCCCTGCAGCCTTCCCTGCAGCCTTCCCTGTAGCCTTCTTTGGAGGCTGTGGCTCTGGTGTTTCAGTTGTGGCAGGAGGAGGAGGAGGAGGGGGGGCTGCCTCATGTAGTTGGGTGTTTCGTGTTAGCGTGCCCTGCAGCCCCTCCTGGATTGTTTCCCCAAATAGTCGCTCACAAATGAGGCGCTGCTTCCAATCCATTTTAAGAAGCCTGCTGGCTAAGTAGCAGCCATAGGACTCTTCCGCTTCGGGGGGGCTCCTCAAAAAATGGGTGGCCTCTTGCATGAGGCGCAGGGATGCCTCCTGTGTGACCGTCCCCTTCCTGGCCCTTTGTTTTGGAAGGCGGAGGGGAGGCACTTGGGATTCTGTAAGGCTCCTACTGGGCCCAGCCACCTCCTGCCTGACACTGGGCCCAGCCTCCTCCAGGATGATGCTGAATCCGGCCTCCTCCAGGCTGTCCATGGGCCCGGTCTCCTCCTGCCTGCCACTTTCCCCACATTCCTCCTGGATGGCCTCATCCTGTGTATAAAAAAAGGACATAGTTTTGGCATATTTTTTTGGGTTCATCAATGACAAACAATTTGCTTCTCATGACTAGCAAATTCAATGTGAATACATCTCTTAATAAAAGAGTCTAGAAATCAGACACCCTAATTTTTTGAAGCAGGTGACAAACGAATTTAGCCACTACTGTCAATTGATATGTATACATAATTTTGAGGGGAAAATTATTTGAATCAATTATAACATCCAGTTAACATCATTAATATTAGGACAGTAAATATTTGTTAAAATATTTTACCTGACTCCAGATGGTCATATCCGGTTCATCCAGGATGGAAGACCCAGCTTGCTCCTCATCAGCCTCTGCTGGGGTGGAGGGAAGGGTGCATGGAAGGGTGCATGGAAGGGTGGAGGGAAGGGTGGAGGGAAGGGTTGAAAGTGATGCCCTGGCTTCAGTCTGGTCATCAAGAAAACGGAGTTGATTGTAGTACCACAGCCTGGGTACATAAACATCATCTGCTGATGCTCCTGATCTCATTGATTCCTGGATCTTGTTATGCTCCCTCTTATACATGTTCCTCAAGACCCCAATTTTCTTTAACAATGTCTCCATTGTTGCTTCCGGGATGGTCGCCTGGACAAATGACAGAAGTCTCTCCAGCGTTGACTTCCTCACATGCTTTAAATAATATTGAGGGTGTTTCACCTCCCACAAATTCCTCATCTCTCTATATTTTGATATAAAAGCTGTCAAAAAATCAGGATCCTTAAATAGTGGATTCATAATGTCTGTAAAAGATAAAGACACAAGACAAAAAACACTTATTATGTTTCTGCTAAACCCTCATCATCTTATCCCTATGTAGGCCTCATCAATCTGTCAAGCCATATAGGCCGCTTGCTACAAAGTCTTGACCAAATGTATAAATTTAAAATTACCTTCGTTTAGTAGCGTCCCGGTCCACTATCACCTATGCACAGAACGTACGTACGACACAATACGTAACAGCGCTTTATACACTGCACATGCGTAATACTACGCCTACTTGGCCCGCCCCTGACGTTCTTTTTGTTTACGCATATAACCCGCCCTTGACTCTACGCACAGAACGTACGTACGACACGTGCGCAAGAACCCTCTTTATGCACTGCGCATGTGTGAAACTCCGCCTGCGTCGCCCGCCCCTGACGTTCAATTTTAACTCATGTTCTCCGTCCCTTAATTCTACGCACAGAACGTACGTACGACACGTGCGCAAGGCCCCTCTTTATACACTGCGCATGTGTGAAACTCCGCCTGGGTCGCCCGCCCCTGACGTTCAATTTTAACTCATGTCCTCCGCCCCTTAATTCTACGCACAGAACGTACGTACGACACGTGCGCAAGGCCCCTCTTTATACACTGCGCATGTGTGAAACTCCGCCTGCGTCGCCCACCCCTGACGTTCGATTTTAACTAATATTCTCCGCCCATTTTTTATACGGCGCGTAGTGGGGTGAATAATGGCGGAGACACTTCAGGTGTGTACTACCTCAGGTAGCGAAGAAAGCCCGGAGGCCGGAACGTCACGATCTGTGAAGCCTAGATTTAACGCCTCCAAAATGTCCTTTAAAGAGATGGTGGAAATGGTGGCCATTCTTAAAAAAAAGGACTATGATGGGAAGTATGGGCCGTACGCCCGGCCAAATTTGAGAAAAGCCAAAATAATGGCGAAGGTGGTCAAGACCTTACAGGGTTATTTTGGGGTACAGCGCTCGAAGGATCAAATTAGAAAAAGATGGTCCGACCTCAAACTCTGGGAGCCGGATCAGTACAGATGGATCCGTAAAGTGCTGAAAAAAAGTAAGTACTTGTCGTGTTTTCATCTTGTGTTTATTACCTCGTATACTGCTCCATGTGCTTTTCATTCCTATATGATTTTTGCATAGTTTGAAACGATCTTTTAATAAACCTCGTTACATATATAGAGATATATATATATATATTTTTTTTTTATATTTATATTTATTTAAATTTATATTTATTTTTATATTTATATTTAGTTAGATATTTATATTTATTTATATTTATAGATATAGAGAGAGAGATCAATATTTTAAGATATATTTAGATATTGATATCTAGATATCGAGATATCTATCTATCTCGATATTTTTTTTAGAAAATTAAATCTTTAGTAAACTAGGAACTCTACGCAAACAGACAATTTGTACACCACTTCACTACAAATGTTTGAAGATTACTATGTACTAAAATATCTGTGTGCTAAGTATATTAATTTTTTGCTTCACATAGGGGAAAAAACACTTAGCCAAGAAGAACCCAGTCCCCCCCAACCAAAAGAACATACTTGGGAAATCAGCCCAAGCCCCACTGAGGATGTGGAGGAAGGAGAGGTGGGCGACATGGGCACCCCACCAGGTGAGTGTCTGACACACCAGCTTACGGTAATCTATGCATGGCTGCCTTTTATTTTATGTAATTTTTCTACTCTATTTTAGGTGATCTGGTTGTGCTTGACTCAAGCAACAGCGCCACCCCCGAGGATGTTCATGAAGTATGCGACATGGGCACCCCACCAGGTCAGTGTCTGAGACACCAGCTTATGGTAAGGTAAACTATGTATGTCTGCATATTTCTAAACACATCTTTTTTTTATACAATTTTAGGTCCAAGTGACTATTTCACCACAGACAGTGAACAACGGCTAATTGCTCAAATAATGGCCTGGAATGGGGAGATAGATCAAATGCAGAATCGGCTGGATCGTATGCAGCAGGAAATGAAGGACATGATTGATGTTTTGGGTCGAATCTAAATGCCCTTTTTCAACCCAAAAAACATCGATCATGTCCTTCATTTCCTGGTTTTCTGACCCCATTCTGGGCCTTCTCTTTATTATTTTGTGTAAATGATATGCCTGTTTAACAACATAAACAAACCACATTTTTGAAAAAAGGAGGCCTGTTTAGAAAAAAAAATAAAAAATAATAATAATAATAGAGGCCTGTTAACCACTTGCTTACTGGGCACTTAAACCCCCCTCCTGCCCAGACCAATTTTCAGCTTTCAGCGCTGTCACACTTTGAATGACAATTACTCAGTCATGCAACACTGTACCCAAATGAATTTTTTGTCCTTTTTTTCATACAAATAGAGCTTTCTTTTGGTGATATTTGATCACCTCTGGGTTTTTTATTTTTTGCGCTATAAATGAAAAAAGACCGAAAATTTTGAAAAAAAACGCATTTTTCTTAGTTTCTGTGATAGAATTTTGCAAATTAGTAATTTTTCTTCATAAATTTTGGCCACAATTTATACTGCTACATATCTTTAGTAAAAATAACCCAAATTAGTGAATATTATTTGGTCTCTGTGAAAGTTAGAGAGTTTACAAGTTATGGTGCAAATCATAAAAAATTGATCACACCTGATGTACTGACGGCCTATCTCATTTCTTGCGACCCGAACAAGTCAGGAAAGTACAAATACCCCCCAAATGACCCCTTTTTTGAAAGTAGACATTCCAAGGTATTCAGTAAGATGCATTGTGAGGTTTTTGATGTTGTCATTTTTTTCCCACAATTCTTTGCAAAATGAAGATTTTTTTTTTTCCCCACAAAATTGTCATTGTAATAGGTTATTTCTCTCACATGGCATGTGTACACCACAAATGACTCCCCAAAATACATTCTGCTACTCCTCCTGAGTATTTCGATACCAAATGTGTGAGACTTTTACACAGCCTGGCCACATACATAGGCCCAATATTGAAATAGCACCATCAGGCGTTCTAGAAGCATAAATTACACATCTCATTTCTCAACCACCTATTACACTTTTGAAGGCCCTGGAGCACCAGGACAATGGAAACGCCCACAAAGTGACCCCATTTTGGAAAGCTAACACCCCAACGTATAATCTATGAGGCATAATGAGTCTTTTGAACGGTTAATTTTTTTCCAAAAGTTTTTGGAAAATGTGGAAAAAAAATGAAAACGCATTTTTTTTACGCAAAGTTGTGCATTTATAAGATATTTCCAACACATAGCATGTACATAGCAAAAATGACACCCCAAAATACATTCTGCTACTCCTCCTGAGTATTTTGATACCAAATGTGTGAGACTTTTACACAGCCTGGCCACATACAGAGGCCCAATATTGAAATAGCACCATCAGGCGTTCTAGGAGCATAAATTACACATCTCATTTCTCAACCACCTATTACACTTTTGAAGGCTCTGGAGCACCAGGACAATGGAAACGCCCACAAAGTGACCCCATTTTGGAAAGCTAACACCCCAACGTATAATCTATGAGGCATAATGAGTCTTTTGAACTGTTCATTTTTTTCCAAAAGTTTTTGGAAAATGTGGAAAAAAAATGAAAACACATTTTTTTTACGCAAAGTTGTGCATTTATAAGATATTTCCAACACATAGCATGTACATAGCAAAAATGACACCCCAAAATACATTCTGCTACTCCTGAGTATTTCGATACCAAATGTGTGAGACTTTTACACAGCCTGGCCACATACAGAGGCCCAATATTGAAATAGCACCATCAGGCGTTCTAGGAGCATAAATTACACATCTCATTTCTCAACCACCTATTACACTTTTGAAGGCCCTGGAGCACCAGGACAATGGAAACGCCCACAAAGTGACCCCATTTTGGAAAGCTAACACCCCAACGTATAATCTATGAGGCATAATAAGTCTTTTGAACGGTTCATTTTTTTCCAAAAGTTTTTGGAAAAATGTGGAAAAAAATGAAAACGCATTTTTTTTACGCAAAGTTGTGCATTTATAAGATATTTCCAACACATAGCATGTACATAGCAAAAATGACACCCCAAAATACATTCTGCTACTCCTCCTGAGTATTTCGATACCAAATGTGTGAGACTTTTACACAGCCTGGCCACATACAGAGGCCCAATATTGAAATAGCACCATCAGGCGTTCTAGAAGCATAAATTGCACATCTCATTTCTCAACCACCTATTACACTTTTGAAGGCCCTGGAGCACCAGGACAATGGAAATACCCACAAAGTGACCCCATTTTGGAAAGCTAACACCCCAACGTATAATCTATGAGGCATAATGAGTCTTTTGAACAGTTCATTTTTTTCCAAAAGTTTTTGGAAAATGTGGAAAAAAAATGAAAACGCATTTTTTTTATGCAAAGTTGTGCATTTATAAGATATTTCCAACACATAGCATGTACATAGCAAAAATGACACCCCAAAATACATTCTGCTACTCCTCCTGAGTATTTCGATACCAAATGTGTGAGACTTTTACACAGCCTGGCCACATACAGAGGCCCAATATTGAAATAGCACCATCAGGCGTTCTAGGAGCATAAATTACACATCTCATTTCTCAACCACCTATTACACTTTTGAAGGCCCTGGAGCACCAGGACAATGGAAACGCCCACAAAGTGACCCCATTTTGGAAAGCTAACACCCCAACGTATAATCTATGAGGCATAATGAGTCTTTTGAACGGTTCATTTTTTTCCAAAAGTTTTTGGAAAATGTGGAAAAAAAATGAAAACGCATTTTTTTTACGCAAAGTTGTGCATTTATAAGATATTTCCAACACATAGCATGTACATAGCAAAAATGACACCCCAAAATACATTCTGCTACTCCTCCTGAGTACGGCGATACCACATGTGTGAGACTTTTACACAGCCTGGCCACATACAGAGGCCCAACATGCAAGGAACACCATCAGGTGTTCTATGGACACATAGCATTCACATACCAAGAATTACACCCCAAAATACATTATGCTGAGCAAAGAGTAAACAAAAGATTACCTGTGGTTGTAGTAGCGCAGTTGTACACAGGAGGATAGCACTGGTCCAGGCAGCAGACAGGGACTTGGTCAGCAAACGCAAACGCAATCTTCCAGGCAACAGGCAGGAATACTGTCCATAGTCAGTACAGGCAGCAGGCAGGGATACTGTCCATATATAGTCCAGGGTCAGTGCAGGCAGAGATTGTCAGCAGTGCCAATATATTGGTCCTGGTAATAGGCAGGTCCATGTGGTGTGGTCAGTTCATGCGACAGGCAGAGGCATGATGGCATAGGTCCTACAGGCAGCAGGGAGACGTAGGGCCTCGTTCAGGACAGAATGGGGACAGGGGTAGAGGCTTCTCCCACCCAAATCTCTTTGAAGCCTCCGAGTCTCCAGACCCAAATCTAGGAATGAGAAAACAAATGAAATTGTTTTCTTCATCCAGAAAAACAATTCTGGAGCCCCTCACATATGTGAGACCCCTGTGT
The DNA here is from genome assembly GCA_037952835.1 of Lithobates septentrionalis. Taxonomy (NCBI): domain Eukaryota; kingdom Metazoa; phylum Chordata; class Amphibia; order Anura; family Ranidae; genus Lithobates; species Lithobates septentrionalis. Next base: position 3,678,021 of record JBBDGP010000561.1, on the reverse strand, counting down.
TCTGAATCCCACTAGTCCACTGGCAGGGTACAAGATCAGTCCAAGAGGCAGGCAAGAGGCATGGTCAAACAGTCCAGGGTCGGTTCCAGATCAGGCAGAGGTATGTACAGAATCGGTAGACAGAAGCGTGGTCGAATAACAGTCCAGGGTCAGTTCCAGATCAGGCAGAGATATAAACAGAATCGGTAGGCAGAAGCATGGTCGAAAAACAGTCCAGGGTCAGTTCCAGATCAGGCAGAGATATAAACAGAATCGGTAGGCAGAAGCATGGTCGAATAACAAGCCAGGGTCAGTTACAGAGCAAGCAGAGGCATAAGGGGTGTGAAGGCAGGAAGTGAGTGTTATGTTTACCATACTTCACTAATAATTTAGTGAAGTATGGTAACGGCGGAAACAGTCAACTATGCAGAGGCCTGGTTGGGAAGGACATTGGGCACAATGATAAGTGGTGTCTCTTCTCACCCCTCGTTTGGAGCACACCCGGCATTTTTTTTGTCGTTTTTGGCCTGTTGGTCTGGGAGGGATTTTATCGGGAAAGTGGCGTTCAGAGAGTCTACTAATTACATCGGATCTAATGTTTTCTGGTGGGCCGTTCGGGTATATAAGGGCAGTGGTGATTTCCTCCTGGTAGCCAAGGAAGGGTTTGGGTCTGTCAGTGGAGTTGCGATAAATTACATAGGTGTTGTAAATGGCCAAATTAAATAAATAAATCGAAACTTTTTTGTACCACTGGTATGTTCTTCTGGTGGAAAGGTAGGGCTCGAGCATCTGGTCGTTGAAGTCGACACCCCCCATATACATGTTGTATTCATAGATACACGTCAGCTTTTGAATTGGGCCATTCCTCCTGCTGATCTCAACAAATGTGTTGTTGTGGATTGAAGAAAGCATGTAGACGTCCCTTCTGTCCCCCCACTTCACAGCCAGAATTTCCTCATTGCGTAAGCTCGCCGCCTCCCCTCTTCTTAACTTTTTGTTGACGAGGCTTTGAGGAAAGCCCTTCCGATTCGTCCTCACGGTTCCGCATGCTGGAGTCTTCTTGCTATGAAGGTTTCGGAACAGGGGCAGACTAGAATAAAAATTGTCCACATATAGATGGTAGCCTTTCTCCAGAAGTGGGTTTATGAGTTGCCAAACAACTTTCCCACTCGATCCGATATATTCTGGGCAATTAGGGGGATGTAGCTGGGTGTCCTTCCCTTCGTATACCATGAAGGCATAGGTATACCCTGTAGCACGATCGCACAACTTGTACATCTTCACCCCATAGCGGGCCCTTTTGGTGGGAATAAATTGTTTTAAGCCCAGCCTGCCATAAAATTTGATAAGGGACTCATCCACACATATGTGTTGTCCTGGGGTAAACAACTGGGGGAAGATTTCTGAAAAATAATTTATTAGGGGCCGAATTTTAAAAAGCTTGTCAAAATTTGGGTGATTTCGGGGAGGGCACTGGGTATTGTCGTTATAGTGAAGGAATCTCATAATCATGAGATATCTGGTCCTGGGCATTATTGAGGAAAAGATGGGCATGTGGTAGATGGGGAGGGTAGACCAATACGAACGTATTTGATTTTTTTCTGTTTAGTCCCATACAGAACATGAGGCCCAAAAATTTTTTAAATCCTCCACTGTTAGGGCTCTCCATTTGTAGGGACGGGCATAAGAGGACGTTGGGTTGCTTGCAATAAATTGTTGGGCATATAGGTTGCACTGGGCAACAATAGATGCAAGCATGTCCTCAGTAAAAATAAGGTGGAAAAAGTCTATCGGGGAAAAATTCTCTGTGTCCACCTGGACTCCTGGCTGGGCAGTGAAAGGGGGAACGTTAGCTTCCCCTGAATTGGGTGGCAGCCACAAGGGGTTTTGAAGGGAATAGGGAAGGCTGGCATGGGACCTAACCCTTTGGGCCTGAGGTGACACCCCACTGGTACGTGGCCTTTGCCGAGGTACTGCGGTGCTGGTGGATGGCACCGCGGTGCTGGTGGATGGCACTGCGGTGCTGGTGGATGGCACTGCCTCCTCACCAGTACGCCTTCGTCTGGCGGGCGGATTCTCATCCTCCTCTGAGGCTGTCAGTGTACCACTGGTTAGGACAGGCTCGTAGTCCACGTCAGACTCAGAGTCGGAAAATGAGGAGGAATCAGAAGCGGAGAGCTCCCTGTTGCTCTCGTCGCCCGCAAGAATACTGTACGCCTCCTCAGCTGAATATACTCTTCTAGCCATTGTTGGTGATGACAGAAGGCACTGATGATAGCTGGCACTCTTACGTGGCACTGGTGACACTGATAACAGATGGCACGTGCACTGACGGGTGGTACTGACAGATGGTATTGACAGGTAGCACTGACAGGTAGCACTGACGGCAGGTGGAACTGACGGCAGGTGGAACTGACGGCAGGTGGAACTGACGGCAGGTGGCACTGGCAGATGGTACTGGCAGATGGCACTGGCAGATGGCACTGGCAGATCTGACTGACAGATGGGACTGACAGAGGCACTGGCAAATGGCACTGGCAGGTGGCTCAGGCAGATGGCACAGGCAGATGGCACTGGCAGATCTGACTGACAGATGGGACTGACAGAGGCACTGGCACTCACAGATGGCACTGGCAGATGGCACGGGCAGATGGCACGGGCAGATGGCACGGGCAGATCTGATTGACAGATGGGACTGACAGATGGGACTGACAGAGGCACTGGCACTGGCAGATGGCACTGGCACTGGCAGATGGCACTGGCAGATGGCACGGGCAGATGGCACTGGCAGATGGCACTGGCAGATCTGACTGACAGATGGGACTGACAGATGGGACTGACAGAGGCACTGGCACTCACAGATGGCACTGGCAGATGGCACGGGCAGATGGCAGGGGCAGATGGCACGGGCAGATCTGACTGACAGATGGGACTGACAGATGGGACTGACAGAGGCACTGGCACTGGCAGATGGCACTGGCACTGGCAGATGGCACGGGCAGATGGCACGGGCAGATGGCACGGGCAGATGGCACTGTCAGATGGCACAGGCAGATGGCACGGGCAGATCTGACTGACAGATGGGACTGACAGATGGGACTGACAGAGGTACTGGCACTGGCAGATGACACTGGCACTGGCAGATGGCACTGGCAGATGGCACGGGAAGATGGCACGGGCAGATGGCACGGGCAGATGGCACTGGCAGATGGCACTGGCAGATGGCTGATATGTTGGCACAGTGTGTGTGTTTTACTCACAGTAACTCACAGTAAGCCTCTCTCAGTAACACAGATCGCTCTCCCTCCTCACACGCTGTCTCTGTGTGAGGAGGGAGAGCCGGCAATGAGAGATGATCTCATATGTTTACATTTGAGATCATCTCTCATTGGCAGAGCGATCGCGCTGAAAACGGCCGCTATGATTGGCCGTTTTCAGCGATCTGTGACTGGCTGTGTCCAAGGGACACGGCCAGCACAAAACTTCCCCGATGCGCGCCCGCGGGAGCGCGCAACGCGGAAGTAAACAGGAGGACGTCCAGGGACGCCCTCCCGGCAGATAGCGTCCGCGCTGCAGCCGTCTTTCGGCTATAGCGCGGGCGCGAAGTGGTTAAAATAAAATAAAAAAAAACTGTTTTTCACAAACCAAAAAAAAAAAAAATGAAAAAAAATGTTTTTAAAAAGCAAAAAAAAAAAAAAAGCCTGTTTTTAAAAAACCAAAAAAAAGCCTGTTTTTAAAAAATAAAACAAAAAAAAAGGCTGTTTTTCAAACAAACACCAAAAAATTTTGCAAAAATGAGGCCTGTTTTGGCAAAAAAAAAAGGCCTGTTTGTTAAAATCAAAATGCCAAAAAATTTATATTTTAAATTATCAAAAAATATAACAAATTATATTATTCTAAATTTGTAAATATATCGAGATATTTTTGACTATGAACATTTTATACTAATGCATAAGTGAATGTATACCAAATATTAAAACATCTGTTTAGGAATTAAATAAATGTGTGGTTTGTTATTTCAATGCTCAGTATCAGTTTGTTTAAACTTAAAATAGTTGTTTACAGTGACAATGGAGCTTATTTAGAAATTTACAAGGAAAATACACTTGGCACTACAACTGCTCGACCATAACCTAGGAGAAAGCCCAAAAGAAAGGCAAGCAATAAATATAATTCAATATTTCATCAAGATTTTTTTATTTTGATTATTTAGATATCCTGGCCCATTGCAATGGCCCCCCTACCCATAAAATAATTTACATATTGCAGTCGAACTTGACGGGCACTTTGGGGGGCCAAGCCAGTACGGACAGTATCCAGGCCCGTAAGATTGTCACTGCTTATAAGTCCGGCCTCAGGCCCAACTGGCACAATATAATTAGAGGAATGTTTGTGCAAAAAGTTGTGCAGGATGCAGCACGATAAAATGATAAAATTAATTTTGTATTCCGCCAAATTAATGGAGGTTTGAAACAGGCAGAACCGGCTGGCCAGAATCCCAAACGCATTCTCAACAACTCTTCTAGCTCTGGCCAGCCGGAAATTAAAAACCCTCCTCTCCGGGGTGAGGGTTCTTTGGGGGAATGGCCTCATGAGGTGCTTGCTCAGAGCGAAGGCTTCATCGGCAATGAAGACAAAGGGGAGTCCTTCCACGTTATCCGCATCAGGTGGCAATCCCAGGCCACCACTCTGGAGACGCTGGCAGAACTCCATCTGGGCAAATACTCCTCCATCCGACATCCGGCCATTCTTCCCCACGTCCACATTCAGAAATTCATAGTGTGCCGACACCACCGCCATTAAAACAATACTATGGAACCCCTTATAATTAAAATAGTATGACCCGGAATGGGGTGGTGGCACGATGGGGACATGTTTCCCATCTATAGCCCCTCCACAATTGGGAAAGTCCCAACGGGTGGCAAAATGGGACGCCACAGTCTGACATTCCTGTGGCGTTGAAGGAAACTGGGGAATCAAAGAAGAAAACAAAACTCAGTAATTTAGAAAATAACATTGCAAGAAAAATTCTACAATTAAAAACATTATTGCCCAGCATCAGTATAACATTAAATAATTGAAATCTTCTTGAAACCACGTTATCCGCATCAGGTGGCAATCCCAGGCCACCACTCTGGAGACGCTGGCAGAACTCCGTCTGGGCAAATACTCCTCCATCCGACATCTGGCCATTCTTCCCCACGTCCACATTCAGAAATTCATAGTGTGCCGACACCACCGCCATTAAAACAATACTATGGAACCCCTTATAATTAAAATAGTATGACCCGGAATGGGGTGGTGGCACGATGGGGACATGTTTCCCATCTATAGTCCCTCCACAATTGGGAAAGTCCCAACGGGTGGCAAAATGGGACGCCACAGTCTGCCATTCCTGTGGCGTTGAAGGAAACTGGGGAATCAAAGAAGAAAACAAAACTCAGTAATTTAGAAAATAACATTGCAAGAAAAATTCTACAATTAAAAACATTATTGCCCAGCATCAGTATAACATTAAATAATTGAAATCTTCTTGAAACCACGTTATCCGCATCAGGTGGCAATCCCAGGCCACCACTCTGGAGACGCTGGCAGAACTCCGTCTGGGCAAATACTCCTCCATCCGACATCTGGCCATTCTTCCCCACGTCCACATTCAGAAATTCATAGTGTGCCGACACCACCGCCATTAAAACAATACTATGGAACCCCTTATAATTAAAATAGTATGACCCGGAATGGGGTGGTGGCACGATGGGGACATGTTTCCCATCTATAGTCCCTCCACAATTGGGAAAGTCCCAACGGGTGGCAAAATGGGACGCCACAGTCTGCCATTCCTGTGGCGTTGAAGGAAACTGGGGAATCAAAGAAGAAAACAAAACTCAGTAATTTAGAAAATAACATTGCAAGAAAAATTCTACAATTAAAAACATTATTGCCCAGCATCAGTATAACATTAAATAATTGAAATCTTCTTGAATAAATAATATGGAAAGGCACACTTATCAGATTGCTCACCCCCTCTGATGGCACATTGATTACATTTTAGGGGGTGGTGAAATTAGAAAAAAAAAAAAGTTTAAGGACACGCAGGGATTTATTGACTAAAAAGGCTACAAGACTGTGCAGTTGTCGCACTCTGCAAGTGCAGTTGCTTCACAGCTTAAGTAAATGAGGTAAGGTAAAAAGGCTTTAATGTTGCAAGGAGTACACAATCACATGCAAGGGCAATTCACCAAAACACTTTGTGGCTTGCATATGATTGGATGATGGAAATCAGCAGAGCTTCTGCTCATTTACTAAAGCACTGGAGCAAATGCACTTGCAGAGTGAAAATTCATTTTGCAAAGTGCAACATATATTTGCTTTGTAAAAATCAACACCACAGAACATTCTAGCAAATTATTAGGGGGGGTTTGGAAATCAAGTTAATTACATGCACACTATTTGGATAGAGTTTAGGTGGGGGGGGGGGGGTTGGGAAATCAAGTTAATTACATGCACACTATGTGGATGGAGTTTAGGTGGGGGGAGGGGGTTGGGAAATCAAGATAATTACATGCACACTATTTGGATAGAGTTTAGGGGGGGGGGGTGTTGGGAAATCAAGTTAATTACATGCACACTATTTGGATCGAGTTTAGGTGGGGGGGGGGGAAATCAAGCTAATTACATGCACACTATGTGGATGGAGTTTAGGTGGGGGGAGGGGGTTGGGAAATCAAGCTAATTACATGCACACTATTTGGATAGAGTTTAGGTGGGGGGGGGGTTGGGAAATCAAGTTAATTACATGCACACTATTTGGATCGAGTTTAGGTGGGGGGTTGGGAAATCAAGCTAATTACATGCACACTATGTGGATGGAGTTTAGGTGGGGGGAGGGGGTTGGGAAATCAAGCTAATTACATGCACACTATTTGGATAGAGTTTAGGTGGGGGGGTTGGGAAATCAAGTTAATTACATGCACACTATTTGGATCGAGTTTAGGTGGGGGGGGGGGTTGGGAAATCAAGCTAATTACATGCACACTATTTGGATAGAGTTTAGGGGAAACAAAATGCAATGCAGCTGACTAAATACATTTAAACTGAGTAGACTAGGTGGATATGTGCCCAGCATTGTATGCTGGGGAGGTTATTGAAGGCAAATATACATGCATGACAAAAAAGAACAGGAAAAAATTCCAGCATGCGTGAGGAGAAAAAGGGGACATTCACACTATATTGCAATGATGGTAAGTAGTGTTTGAGTTAAGAAATACATTACATTATCAAAGATTAAATAAAAGAACATGTGATGCTAATAAAAGAAAAAATTCTTACCTTAATATAGTCCTTCTGCAGGACCTGGATGATGGCAGTACATGTCTCTGGGATAATGATCCCCAGAGCCTGGGGGGAGATGCCTGTCGAGAACTTGAGGTCCTGCAGGCTTCTCCCTGTCGCCAAGTACTGCAACGTGGCAACTAGCCTCTGCTCCGGAGTGATGGCTTGCCTCATGCAGGTATCCTGCCTGCTGATATAAGGGGTCAGCAAAGCCAACAAACGGTCAAAAACAGGGTCCGTCATCCGGAGAAAGTTCCTGAAATCCTCAGGATTATTCTCACGGATCTCACGGAGCAATGGCATGTGACAGAACTGGTCACGCTGGAGCAACCAATTCTTGGTCCATGAACTCCTCCTCGCCCTGTTCATGGACTGGTCTTGGGCTGAAGAATAAACTACAGCACCAAGCACATACAATGCACAAGCTAGACGACGAGTACGTACAGGTAACATGGCTTCAAAACGGTCGGCTGGTCAGAACGCACTTAACAGAACGCACTGAAGAACAGCAAGGCCTGTGAAGAGCGACCTGAAAATCAGGAACGAGCGGACAATAAAACAAAGATTTCTCACTGCCAACTGACCAAACGCACTGAAAAGCAGATACAAACCTCACAAGCACAGACTGAACAACAGTTAAAACTAACTGAAAAATACGAGTCTCACAAGCGCGAATCGTCTCTCACCAAACTTCTACTAACACGAGATAAACACGAGATTAGCAGAAGGAGCCCAAAGGGTGTCGTACGGGCTATTGAACTTCCATTTTATAGTCTCGCCGGACTTGGTGTACGTCACCGCGTACTAGGCTGTCGAACTTTTGTGTGATCGTGTGTAGGCAAGTCCGTTCCTTAGAAAGTCTGCCGCAAGTCCGCCGCAAGTCCGCCGAAAGTCTGTCGGACAGGCTGTTGGACTTTTGGAGACGAAAAGTCCGACCGTGTGTACGCGGCATTAGCTTCAGCACAGTCATGTGGCTGCGCTGACCAATGAGTGCTTGCCATCGAGAACATTTTGATGAATATTCACTCTGGGGCTGTGTATTGCAGTGTACGGTGTATGGAAGGTTTTATCGGCAAGACAGGGCATCATGGCCGCTATGTGCAGAGGGGTCTGGAAATATGGCCAGGAAACTTGTTTATGTTTTCATGTCTTGTGAAAAGGTAAACTTACGCTTTAACCACCTCAATACAGAGCACTTACACCCCCTTCCTGCCCAAGCCAATTTTAAGCTTTCAGCGCTGTCGCTATTTAAATGAAAATTGCGCAGTCAAGCTACACTGTACCCAAACAGAATTTTTATAATTTTGTTCCCACATATAGACCTTTTTTTGGTGGTATTTGATCACCTCTGCTTTTTTTATTTTTTGCTAAACAAATAAAAAAAAATCTAAAATTTAAAAAAAAAAAAAAAAGTTTTTCTTTTGTCTCTGTTATAAAATGTTGTAAATAAGTAAGTTTTCTCCTTCACTGATGGGCACTGATAAGGTGGCACTGACGGGCACTGACAAGGCAGCACCGATGAGGTGGCACTGATAGGCACTGATGATGGGCACTGATAGGCGGCACTGATGGGCACTGATGGGTGGCACTGATATGCAGCACTGATGTGCACTGATAGGCGGCACTGCTGGGCACTAATAGGTGGCACTGCTGGGCACTGATGGGCACTGATGGGCACTGATACATGGCACTGATGGGTACTGATATGCGGCACTGATAGATGGCATTGATAGGCATCACTGATGGCACTGGCAGGCATTGGGGATGGGCACTGATTGGCAGCTGCCTGGGCACTCATTGGCATTTCCCTGGTGGTCTAGGGTGGCATACCTGGTGGTCCAGTGTGGTGGCATCCCTGATGGTCCTGGTGGCATCCTGGTGGTCCTGGGTGGGCATCCGAGGGGGGCTGCGCTGATAAATAATCAGCCCAGACCTCCCCTGTCAAGAACCGATCTGTTCTCCTCTACAGACGCGAGTGAGGAGAAGCCGATCAATAGCTCTTCCTGTTTACATTGTGAACAGCCATAATTGGACACGGCTGATCACGCGGTAAAGAGCCTCCGTCAGTGTAGCGGTGTGTCAGACTGACACACCGCACCACCGATCGCGCGATGCGCGTCCACGTGGGCACGCAAGAGCGGTCGTTCTGGGAGGCCATCATATGACGTCCACCCAGAACAAGAGCCGCGCCGCCCAGCCGTCATTTGAAGTGGTTAAAGAACCTAGCCTCAGATACATTTTTCATTTTTTTTTTTCAATTTTGGATAGTGTAAGGGAGGATTATAACCCCCTTTCAGTTTTTTTTTACCAACTGTGTCCAACTAGGGAGATTTACCTTCACTTCCTGTTCCACAGCCAAAATGGGAAGTGAGGAAATCCCTGAAAATTAAGGGAACTCCTTGGAGCTCCCCTGTGGACACCAGAACAAGTGTCCCTATTGGAAGATTTCCCTTCTATTACTTTTCTGGGGACAACTCAAAACTTTGGGGGGGGGGGGGTTTGTTTCACCTTTAATGATAATGGTAAACAGGACAAATAGAGAGGGCGAATCTCCGCAGGAACGTAGAAAGCAAAAAAACAGGTGTTCTAATCCATCTCCACTCTATCCAAAGCTATCCAAAGTTTAAGAGCTTACATGCTTACATTCTACAGTATAAGTGCAACCTTTACAGATATTTATTACCTCTCATAGAGAACACAAATATTCTCCCCTGACAATGTTTTCATCTGTTTTTCTCATCAGTAGGTTGATGCTGATCATGGATAATGCTTGAACATAGATGTCATCTACTTCCTGGATTAAGATAATATAATTGTAATCCTTGGAGCAGTTCTTAGCTGTACTCACAAATGTCTGACAAAGATCAGCCCCTGCCGCAGCCTCTCAGCTTGTGACTTGCTACACAATTACATTATTTGTCTGATCCCTGGAAGAGCAGAGGCTATCATCACTAGCATGATCTCAACCCTAGAAAAGTCAGTTTACTGAAGCTCAATTCATCTGTAATTAAAGTAGAACTAAAGGCAAAAGTTTTTTTTCTGTCATCTGTGTTCCATTGGGGATGTTTTCACCAGGGTCCCCAGGAGGGTTGCCATCTTTTCTTCAAGCCAAACCTGAACACATTAGCAGCGCACGGCAATTTTTTTTTTCAGTAGTACATTAAATTCATTACCTCTGTACAATGCAAGGCAATTTTTATGTATTTATGTAGTATACACTCTACATATATTTTGTGATTAAATAACATTTCTAATCATATGGAGTTAATCACAAGAGTCCCCTGTTACATCAGAGTCAACAAAGCTTACAATTGCAGTGAGCAACCCTGCTGGGTAGCCACAGTCTGAGCCAGGGGTGGACCGATAACTCATGGGGCCTCCGGGCAATTGAAGATCATGGGTCCCCCAGGTTTAAAGATGGCTGTCTCATGGGAGCCAACATTAATGTGGCAGGCCAAAGCTTAGAGGCACTGAGCTCTGCAACATGCAGAGTGGCAGAAGGAGTGTGGTGGGTATGATGGGGGCAGTATGTACAAGAGAGCAGTGTGGAGGTATGATGGGGGTAGTATGTATAGGAGAGGAGTGCAGAGGGGATGGTGGGGGTAGTATGTATAGGAGAGGAGTGCAGAGGGGATGGTGGGGGTAGTATGCATAGGAGAGGAGTGTGGAGGGGATGGTGGGGGTAGTATGTATAGGAGTGAGGAGGGGATGGTGGGGGTAGTATGTATAGGAGAGGAGTGCGGAGGGGATGGTGGGGGTAGTATGTACAGGAGAGGAGTGCGGAGGGGATGGTGGGGGTAGTATGTACAGGAGAGGAGTGCGGAGGGGATGGTGGGGGTAGTATGTACAGGAGAGGAGTGCGGAGGGGATGGTGGGGGTAGTATGTACAGGAGAGGAGTGCGGAGGGGATGGTGGGGGTAGTATGTACAGGAGAGGAGTGCGGAGGGGATGGTGGGGGTAGTATGTACAGGAGAGGAGCGCGGAGGGGATGGTGGGGGTAGTATGTACAGGAGAGGAGTGTGGAGGGTATGATGGGGTAGTATTTTTATAGGAGAGGAGTGCGGAGGGGATGGTGGGGGTAGTATGTATAGGAGAGGAGTGCAGAGGGGATGGTGGGGGTATTATGTATAGGAGAGGAGTGCGGAGGGGATGATGCCAGCTGGATATATGAAGTGGTCTGGGGGGTGATGCACCTGGGGGGAGTTGGGGGCTGAGAAACAGTGATGTATATAAAAACAAAAGCGTTTGTACTCATCCACTAATATTTACAACAGTACAGTAATGAAAACTGCCAGCTCCTAGCACTCTGTATGTAGAGATGATATGAAGGTAATATATGACCATTCATATATCCCTATGTTATCCAAGCTCTGTACAATCAGAAGTTTACACTCTCCACATACACACAGGGTTAATAAATGGTCATAAATGACTGCACATTATCTGGACTGAGGATGGGGGATGTTTGTATAGACAGAGGTGTGAGGCTTGAAACATATCCTAACCCTTCACACCAACTCCTGCAAAACAAATCCTGTCAGCTTTCCACCCTAGGAGACTCAGACAAAAACTCTCAGCTCACCTCTTCCCTGCATGTAGTGTGAGCAGCGCCAGCCCAACATTATCTACTCCTCAGCTCCGCCTCCCGTGTTCTCTAAGCACACCGCACTAGTGATCGGGGGGGGGGGAGAGTTAAGTCACTGTTAAGAGAGACCATGCAGGTGCCTGGAGGGGGGGGACAGGAATGGGCTTTAGGTTCTAACAAACTACACCAGCACAGTATATTTATGGAGAGGCAGTGACACTGCTGCTGTCTCCACAGTGACAAATATGCTAATGGGGCTCCCCCTGTCTGAATGGTCTGTCCGGGTTTCAGAGTGTCTGAAAACTGATGATTCAGAACCCGGACTGTCCGGGCGAATCCCGTACAGGTGGCAACCCTAGTCCCCAGAGCTAGTTTCCTAGATTTCTGCTCTGTTCCTGTTCTGGTAACAACCCAATATGTGGGATTTTCTTTCACTTTTGGTGATAATGGTAAATAGGACAAAAAGAGGCCACTCTCCCTAACGGCGGCATAGACAAACAATATAAAAAACTGTCAGGTGTTCTAATCCCTCTCCACTCAAAACTGAGAAAAAAAGGTTATGCCTTTAGTTATAATTCCATAAAAAGGTACTGCTTTTATTAAAAATTATACTGCTGTTGACATGTAAGGAATTTATTATGTTTTCATCCATCATATTAGTAGTAGATATTGTATTGATTATTATAGTATCTATCATTGCAAAGTTTATTGGAGTTTAAGTGATACCTTTTGTTGTCTAGTTTAGGTTCTTAAAGACGCAAGCTTTTTGAATGCCGTACATCCCTTGTTCAGGCTTTAGATAATTACATTAGCAAGAAAAGAGTATCACCTAAACCTCAACCTTTTTCATGCACTCTTGGGTACTTGAAAGTTCACAAGTAAAGGGTGGGTGAGACTGTGTCAAAAATAGAATTCACTCTGGTCACTAATTTTAAATTGCTTTATGTAATAGGAGACAAAACTTGTAAGAAAGCAAAAAGATACTAATAACTGAAAAGTACTGGAAGTTCACTGAAAATATACTACAATTTCCCATTAATGTCAAAGAAAGCAGAGGTAGCATTCATGACACAGCTTTACCATCTTAAAGAATAATTAGGTGACTTCAACACAAGCTGTATTTATTCAGGAAATTGTGGGGAAAAAACCTTGCTAACAAGTAATTTATAAAATGTCCCTTTCCTAATACAGCAGTGTACGGAAAAAAACCCCCACATTATAGCCACTGCAAAAGTAAATGTTTAATGCTGTGGATTGGCCACACCATCAGTATTCTATACTTATGCAAAATATGCAGTGGCCAGAATATAAATATACAGTGAGGGATATTTATCAAGGCAATTGGTAGTGCAATTAGTCACAAATCAGCCAAGTCTCTTCAACAGGTTTACAGACCTGTGTGTCTGTATTCTTGGCAGCCAAGTGCAACAGTTTGCAAAGTTCAAAGACAGGTTTATTAGTGAAGAGAAGACAGATTCTCACTGTAAACAGACGCATAATTAAGAAGTATGACTCACAATGCATCGTATTGTACCTGTTAAGCATCGCTTTGCCTCATGTCAGAATTGATAAATGTCCCCCAGTATGTGTTCCCTTTCAGTTAAAATACTGAGGCATCCATCTATCTAAATAAAGTGTGTATTTGACATAGGAGTGAAGTAATGCTTTTTAAATGTTAATACATTTTGTTCGTTTATAGTGGCAGTGATGGCAAGACAGACATACACACATGCACACACACGCATATGCACATATACACATGCACATGCACACAACAGTCCATGATCTCTTGCCATTGGCTGGCACAGCTGCTTGTCTCTTATTGGCTGACCTGGCTTATCACTCTGCTATAACTCACATGACTGCTCAGGCAGAGTTTGGGAGTCATGAGGCACTGGTATCAAATATCTGCACATTGCGGCTAAAAAAAAAGTCTGGGTGATCACTATAATTACTATATTTAAATCTTGCCACCACCCCCCGCTTGCTAGTAATTTGATTTAAAATACTAGAAATTTATGAGCAATGATTTTACATAGAGGCCACTGAGAGCATCAAAACACCTACAAAATGTAGATCCTATATACTGTATAGCAATTGTGTATTATATATTACAAATATTTCCTGTTCAACAGTTTTCAATGAAGAGCACAGTTGACATGCTAGTATGTGGAATATTACCTACACTTGAATCATCAAAATATAGCTTTATGGTGGTTTGACTGGCACTGTGATATGATCACTTAGACATTGTTAATATGTTTCCACTTCTAACTGACAGCAGCTTACAATGACTTTTTTCCACTAATGGAACTTATCATTCTATAATTTCATGTATCTCTATCACTACAGCATCCGATTCACCTGATCTTTGCACATAGTTATATGTGTATAAATAAATACAAGCATGTTTCATTTATGTACATGTTCATTTGTGTGCATTTCATTCAATTAACCATTTCAATACTGGGCATTTTCACCCCCTTGCTGCCGAGACCAATTTTCAGGTTTCAGTGCAGTTGCACTTTGAATGACAATTACACAGTCATGCAACACTGTACCCATATGAAATGTTATCATTATTTTTTCATAAACAGAACTTTTTTTTGGTGGTTTTTAATCACCACTGGGTTTTTTATTTTTTGCTAAATAAACAAAAAAAAGACCTGAAATTTTGAAAAAAGAGCATTTTTCTTTGCTTCTGTTATAAGATTTTGCAAATAAATAATCTTCCTTCATAAATGTAGGCCAAACTGTATTCACCTACATTTCTTTGGTGAAAACAACCCAAATCATTGTTTATTATTTAGTCTGTAGGAAAGTTATAGAGTCCACAAACTATGGTATATACAGTATATCTGAAAATTGATCATTCCCGATGTACTGAGACCCAAAAATGGCAAGACATTACAATTATACCCCAAATCACCACTTTTTGGAAAGTATACAGTCACCAGTGCAGTACAGCGTTATAATTTTTTTTTTCAATGTTGTTTTCTTTTCTATTACATTTCTTGCTTTAGTGTTACCATAGTAACACTGTACTACTCTGGGGAAGTGATTTTTTGTTTTTATTTACATATTATAATTGCTTATACGAGTTTCACGGGTATAAGCAACCATAGTGTATATTGTTGTGATTAGCTGTGATTGGCCACGTGGTACCAAGTGATTACTGTGCTCATTCACAACTAGCAACACAATTGTATAAAATGAAAAGCATGACTCAAAGCCATTCACAGTTACAATTTACAATTGTCATGGAATCTGCTGTGATTGGTCAAAGCAATCACATGTTACTGACAGCAGGCCAGTACACTGATTAGTCATTGGCTGTGTCCAGTGGACACACATGGAAAGATTGCGCTACAGCACAGCACTTGAAAATAGGCTGGGCGGGAAGTGGTTAACGTGACACTAACAATATCCTTATTTTCCAAAAACAATCCCTACACATCCATCCATTACTTAAGGGCCCTGTATTCTATTGTTCATTAAAACATTTTTTATGTGTTTTTCCCTTTCTTGTATTGTCCTCCTTGAGTTCCCAAACTTCTCCTTTTCTCGCTCACTTCCATTTGATTGGAATAAACAGTGCATTTTGGCATATGCACTACTCTATGCACAGTGCACATCCCATAGTCTAAAATTCATAGACCCTAGTCATCACAGGGGTAAAAAGGATAGCATGGCTACATTTGTACATACAGTAGAACCATGGAGAAGGAATGTAGCCACTACCTAACAGGAAGTCAGATCACAGCAGTTCCTTAAATACAAAGTTTTACAAATGGACCCTGCTTTTCAATAATGTAGCAAATGCTCAAGTAATCTAGTGGTCTACCCTGGATTTAGATTCAAAGTGATGTTGGGTACACTCCTTGACTCCATGTAATCTATTGCAAATTACCCTTTCTGTCAAGTGATGTGATACTAAATAGGACAAACAATTTGCCAAAATCACCTCTAAATGTTAGTGCTATAGGGTTTTGCATATAAAAATGAAAGGAATATAAAACAAGATGTTAAATCATGTGTAGCCAGGTGCTTGGCTAGAGACAAAGAGTGATTTAAGACACTGCACTGCAGTGCTCTCTGTACTCCCAGTGGGCTTCATCCATCAGGGGGAGCTGACAAGCAGAAGGAGCTTAAGAGACTTAATGATTGACAGCATTGACTCAGGGGAGATAAAGTTTGGGAAATAAACTTTACTATGGCAGGTACATTGTACAATTTCCAATGTGAGCTAGGCAAAAAGAAAGAGAGAGAGAGAGAGCTGTATTTTCCACAGGCTAAATACTGAGGGATTTCCTCTTTGCTGCAAGGAGACCAAGGTGTGCACATCAAGCTACTATAAGCCTGCGGTCACGTGCCGAGGACCAGTTTGCTCCAGGCAAATACAGAAGTGGGCTGACACCTGAACAATAGAACCCCTGTTGCTGTATCACTGGGACAGGTGAGAAAAGACTGGTGCTGCCATTAACCTGTTGCTGCTTGCAGAGACTGATCACACAGTGACTGGCCATCTAACAGCATTATTTACCACATGCAGACTTTACTGGGACTGTACTCCTGTGCACCACCATGAAGACTGGGCCCCATTGCTAACTGGCTGAAGAACTAGGGCTAAAGACTGCTCACTCAAAAAGCTTCTTCACAAGAACTTTTCCTAATGTTAATAGTAAGAGGTACCACTTTGAGGTACTATGCTTCAGTGATGAATGAACACAGAAGCAATTGGTACCCCAGGGCATGTTATAGTCCTCTTTCTGCACCCAGGCCCCCACTCAACAAAAGGTGCCTGAGGAAGTTATTTTTCACTCCAGACTCTTCCCGTAGTAGGACTTCCTCCTATGCCTCCCCAGCACTGTCTGTCAGAGCCTGAAGGGGAGTGCAGGCTGAGTATACTGATGGTTCAGCGCTGGAAATAGACCTTACAGGGGACACTAATACTTTGTATTAGTGTACACTTGTGTCGCCCTCTGAAGAGTGATTTGCTGTGGACAGGAGGTGATGAAGTGTTATATCTTGCTCCCTTATCACCTGATTTAACCACTCACTGGAGCGCTAGGCTGAGGAAGGGGCGGGAGCAGCTGTCTTTGGCTCTCAGTGGCACGCTGAGAGGCTGAGCCAGCTGGCAGTCAGGCATTTGAGTGGATCTAAGCATTATTGTTGGGATCCTTCCAGAGCCTGGAGTCGCTCTGTGACGTCAGCTGACAGTAGTCTTTATGGCCAAAAAAGCTTTACCCACACGTCACTTTTATTTTTTATGCATGTAGCGTTTTTCCACTGTTTCTTTACTGTGCAGAATAATTGTTTACGTAGTTATTGTCTGCACCTTGCAAAATCTTGGGATCAGTGTACATGCTTGCTGTTACTGTTTTTTTGTTGTTCTTTTGCCAATATAACTACAGCTCTCTCTTACTGGCCACTTTATTAGGTACACCTGTTCATTTGCTTGGTCACACAAATTGCTAATCGGCCAATCACATGACAGCAACTCAATGCATTTCGGCATCAAGACATGGTGAAGACGACTGGCTGAAGTTCAAACCAAACATCAGAATGGGGAAGAAAGGGGATTTAGGTGACTTTGAACGTGGCATGGTTGTTGGTGCCAGAGGGGCTGGTCTGAGTATTTCAAACTGCTGATCTACTGGGATTTTCATGCACAACCATCTCAAATTTTCCCCCTCCCTTGCCAATCTTTACATGGGATGGTTGGAGAGGTCCCGCATTTTTGGCGCTGGTTGCCCCCATCATTCTAGGGTCATGTTTTTTCGTCGCTACATAGACTATTTAATCTTTATATGTACCAAGGATGTGGGCAATATAGATGAATGGCTCCGGTACCTCAATGATAATAGCCTTAATCCCAAATTCACAGGTATTATGGATCATAAACAGACAGAATTTCTGGACGTTGTTCTGACAGGTGAAGGGAAGTGCATCTCCCTCAAGCTCTATAGGAAGCCATCTGCTGGCAACTCCCTATTGAGGGCACACTCGGGCCACCCTAAGCACACCATTAAAAGTATCCCAGTGGGTCAATTTTTAAGGTTGAAGCGTGTATGTAGTGATGAGTCAGCTTTTTTAAAAGAAGCCTCTGCCATGAAGATACATTTCATGGAAAGGGGATACACAGCCCCTGTTCTTGATAGACTGAAAGAAGTCAACTTCTCCGTGACAACATTAATAATAGAAATGGGAGGAAACACAGATTCGATAAATCCACAAATATTTAGTTTTTCTCCACCCCTTATAGTTTAGAGTTTAACAAAATCAGAAGTACAATAGAAAAATATTTGCCCATCCTATATCAAATCAGTGTCTCGCAGGGCTCCCGCCATTGGTGGAATGTTGTCCCCCAGCCTCTTTACAAGCTTCTCTCAACGTTCAAATTGGCTGCAGTTTAAAGGTTTGTTTTGATGTGGGGGCAATAGTTGTCCGTGTTGCCCCCATATTTTACGAGGCAAAATGATTCACTCTAGATCCTTAAATAAAGATTTTAAGACAACCTATTTTATTTATTGTAACACCAGATTTGTTATATACCCTGTTTCCCCTAAAATAAGACCTAGCGTGATTGTCGGTGATGGCTGCAATATAAGCCTTACCCCCCAAATAAGCCCTAGTTAAAGTCCTTGTAGGTCTTATTTTCAGGGTAGGGGTTAATTTCGGGGAAACAGGGTAGGGCTTATTTGGGGGGTAGGGCTTATATTGCAGCCATCACTGACAATCACGCTAGGTCTTATTTTCGGGGAAACAGGGTATGTAGTCACCTGTGAACAATGCTCCATACAATATGTGGGACGCACGACCCTCAGACTAAGGGATAGGCTATATGACCATCTTTAAGATATCTCTAGAAACCATTCCACCAATATAGCTAGGCATTGGAATTTATGCCATGATAAGGATGTCAGTGGCCTGCGTATACAGGGGGTTGAAAAAGTTATGTTGTCTAAAAGAGGAGGTGATAAGTTTAGGTTAATGTGCAAAAGGGAGGTTTATTGGATATTCCATCTCCATACGAGGCAGCCCACCAGCCTCAACTTTTAGTGGGATATCTCACACTTCTATGAGTGACCTTTACACCTTATACACTGGTTGCCTTACATTTGATACGTTAATGTTGACGGTATTTTTTGTTTGAGGCTTATCTGCAATATTCCCATCTTGGTTTACTCATCTATTTATGCCTATTTTTTATTTTCATGATGCTTCCTGATGGGAGGTTATGGCTGTCCATTGAGTGCTATTATATTCCATCTCAGTTCTGCTTGGCCTATTTTGTCTTTTTCGCTATGTCCTTCTTTTGTTGTTCTCCTTATTTACTATTCTCCTTGTATTTTCTTACTTTTCACTATGTTTGTCGCCTGATGGAGATCTTTCTTGAGCTGCACACTTGTAGCACTAGATATTTGCTATAGTAATTATCAATTAATATTTATATCCATGTTTATATATTTATATTTATGATCAGTTCCATTTGTGCACTTATCGTATTCCACAGACATTAATTATTTAATTTTTGTCTTTTTAGTTATTTTGTCTGTGGATATGTACCCATGTGGATATATGTGTGTATGCTCCATGTTTGTATGTATGTATGTCCCCCGGATGTCTTTCATTATAGTGATTATCTTGTCAGGTTTGTTATGACTCTATATCGGGTGATATCAGCATTCATTTTTTGATTTCTCATCTTTTTATCCCTTTATCGGCCATGTGTGGTCTAGCCTCAGCGATTTTTTTGGGGCGATGTTGACGCTTTACAGCGGTGAATAGTAAAAGAGGAAGATTCTAGCAACCTAAATGTTGTCACTGTACAATTATATGGATATGAATTATTATAGAGGAAGGACCTTATTATCTTTAGCAAATCAGATATCTTTGAGCTACATGCACCAACATTAAGACAAATGTTTCTGTCTCTTCTCTTGTTGTGTATGTGTTGGTGCATGGAAGTTTTTTTATTACATATGACATTTTTTTAAGTGTTGTGTCTATTTTCTTTTTAGGTCTCTTTTTTCCCGAATATAAGATTGTTCATGTTTTTTACTATATGCATTTTTAATATGTGAACCTTCAGCAGGTGGGGAGGATTCTCTCCATCTGCTTAATGGTTAAACTTTGGACTCTGGATGCTCACAGGTACTTTCCATATTGTTATTTATGACATACATGTTTTTTCTATTTGTCTAATTACTTGGATGTGTATATATCTCTGTGTGTATATTCTGCTCTTTAGCTATGACTTAGCACTGTGTCTAATGTAATGTCAGCGGCTGTGCATTTAGTCTGTACTTACTCTTGATTTAAAAAAAAAAAAATTACAATAAAGGTGAATATTTGGAGTGCGGCTATCCAGCTATACATTTGTTCTATTTCATTTTCTGTTGCAAACAGAGCCAGCACCCTGTTTAAATGTGGAGATAGCTGATTTTGGGAGGGGTAATCGTCCTGGAGTGGTGAACTTCTACGCAGCCATCTCTAGGGTTTACAGAGAATGGTCCGAAAAAGAGAAAATATCCAGTGAACGGCAGTTGTGTGAACGAAAATGCCTTGTTGATGTCAGAGGTCAGGTCAGGAGAATGGGCAGACTGGTTTGAGATGATAGAAAGGCAACAGTAACTCAAATAATCACTCATTAAAACCGAAGTATGCAGAATACCATCTCTGAACGCACAACACATCGAACCTTGAAGCATATTACCTACAGCAGCAGAAGACCACCCAGGGTGCCACTCCTGGCAGCTAAGAACAAGAAACTGAGGCTACAATTCAACGGGCTCACCAAAATTGGACAATAGAAGATTGGGAAAACGTTGCCGGGACTGATGAGTCTCGATTTCAACTGTGACATTCAGATGCTAGGGCAGAATTTGGCGTAAACAACATGAAAGCATGGATCCATCCTGCCTTGTTTCAACCTTGTCGAATCTATGCCACACAGAATTAAGGCAGTTCTGCAGGCAAAAGGGGGTCCGATCCAGTACTAGCAAAGTGTAACTAATAAAGTGGCCAGTGAGTGTATATCTTAAATTAAAGTATGGCATTGAGTTAGAGCCGGTTCACACTGGGGCGACTTGTCAGGCGACCTAGTCGCCTGACAAGTCGCCTCCCGTTCTGTACAATGGAACCGTTCTAATCGGAGCGACGCAAGTCGCTCCGACTTAGAAGAAAGGTTCCTGTACTACTTTGGGGGCGACTTGCATAGACTTCTATACAGAAGTCGTCTTGCAAGTCGCCCCGGCAGTCGTGTGCAGGTCGCCTCGGTGAGGCGACCTGCAAGTCGTGCCGCGTCTAGTGTAAACCGGCACTCAGTGATATGCCTATTGTAGAACAACACCCGTTTTAAATAAATGCCCCACCCCTAATTAAAGTAAATTTTCTCAGCACAGTAAAAAAAGGTGTCCGTGGAAATGTTTTGAAATCTTGACAACTACACAATGAATCCTCCTAATGTCTCTCCTGGAGGTAGTACTGGTAACAGACATAGACAGCAAGCTGTGGGGATTATAGAAAGCACATCTAAAGGTATATAAAAATATGTGTGTGTGGGGAGGGTTCAGAGTGAGAGAGGGATGGCGTGGGGATTATTATATTTGAAGATGGGAATTATGTGTCAATTTTTAGACCATAACAGCCAATCAGAATCCATTTTGTACTGGTCCATAATTAGCAGGGTGAATTTTTATTGGTTGCAATGGAATACTGGTATTAAAAACTAGCAATAAAGAGTGAGGACTCTATATATATATATATATATATATATATATATATATATATAGAATATATAAATATATATATATATATATATATATATATATATATATATATATATATATATATATAGAATATATAAGGCCAATAGCACTGCTCATATTTTTGAATGAGATCATTGAAATCTGTTATTTGAATAGTTTTACTGATAAAAAAAACTAAAATTACCGCAGTGGCTACATTAGGTGATATTTCCACTAATGGTCTATTTAAATAATATGAGAACCATAACAAATGGCGTACTTAGGTG
Source organism: Lithobates septentrionalis (assembly GCA_037952835.1). Taxonomy (NCBI): domain Eukaryota; kingdom Metazoa; phylum Chordata; class Amphibia; order Anura; family Ranidae; genus Lithobates; species Lithobates septentrionalis. Next base: position 3,656,086 of record JBBDGP010000561.1, on the reverse strand, counting down.
TTTATATGCTCATTCCTTCAGGAATGTTTGCCCTGACTACCATTGTACGTTATTGGTGCAGTTATTGGTTATGTACTATTACATTATCAAGTATTATTATTATACATTAATGCTAATGTTTTGTTTCCCCTCTCTAAGTTATATTCTTAAGGCTTATGCCGCGTACACACGGTCGGACTTTCTAGAAAGCTAGGTCCGACGTACTTGCCGCCAGACTTCCGGCGGACTACCGCCGGACTTTCTGAACGGCCGGACTTGCCTACACACGGCCGGACTTTCCGGAATCCGGTCTTCCCGACGGACTTCCGCCGGACTTTCAGAATGAACGGACTTTCCCACACACGGACAAGTCCGTTCATTTTGAACGTGACTCGGGTACGACGGGACTAGAAAAGGAATTCAATCTCGCCGCTTTTTTTGGCGAGATTGAAACCTTGCGAGCCCCGTCGCAGGCCCTTAGGTCTGGTATGGAACTTTAAGGGGAACCCCCTACGCCGAAAAACCGGCATGGGGTCCCCCCAAAATCCATACCAGACCCCGATCCGAGCACGCAGCCCGGCCGGTCAGGAAAGGGGGTGGGGACGAGCGAGCGCCCCCCCCTCCTGAACCGTACCAGGCCGCATGCCCTCAACATGGGGGGGTGCTTTGGGGGAGGGGGCGCCTTACGGTGCCCCCCCACCACAAAGCACCTTGTCCCCATGTTGATGAGGACAAGGGCCTCTTCCCGACAACCCTGGCCGTTGGTTGTCGGGGTCTGCGGGCGGGGGGCTTATCGGAATCCGGGAGCCCCCTATAATAAGAGGGCCCCCAGATCCCGGCCCCCCCACCCTATGTGAATGAATATGGGGTACATGGTACCCCTAACCCATTCACCTAGGTAAAAAGTGTTAATAATAAAACACAACACAGGTTTTTAAAATAATTTATTAAACTGCTCCGGGGGTCTCTTCTTCCGTCTTCGGGGGTCCCTCCGCTTCATCTTCTCCCGGCGTCCGGTTGGTTCTTCTCCGCTCTCTTCACCCGGTGTTCCAGTTCTTCGGCCGGCTCCTCTGCTGTGTTCAGGTAGCTCTCTTGCCAGCAGAGGTCCGGACTTCTGAGCTGCTGGGCTTCTTGTCTTCTCTTCTCTTCTCTTCCCCCAGATGTTGACACGACGCTCTCTCCGGCTGGACTGGTCTCTGAGGGCTGCGTTGTGACTTATATAGGCGGAGACCCCGCCCCCATATGATGTCACAGGCCCTGGGCATGCTGGGACTGTGACGTTTTAGGGGGCGTGGTCGACCACGCCCCCTAAAACGTCACAGTCCCAGCATGCCCAGGGACTGTGACATCATATGGGGGCGGGGTCTCCGCCTATATAAGTCACAACGCAGCCCTCAGAGACCAGTCCAGCCGGAGAGAGCGTCGTGTCAACATCTGGGGGAAGAGAAGAGAAGAGAAGAGAAGAGAAGACAAGAAGCCCAGCAGCTCAGAAGTCCGGACCTCTGCTGGCAAGAGAGCTACCTGAACACAGCAGAGGAGCCGGCCGAAGAACTGGAACACCGGGTGAAGAGAGCGGAGAAGAACCAACCGGACGCCGGGAGAAGATGAAGCGGAGGGACCCCCGAAGACGGAAGAAGAGACCCCCGGAGCAGTTTAATAAATTATTTTAAAAACCTGTGTTGTGTTTTATTACTGACACTTTTTACCTAGGTAAATGGGTAGGGGTACCATGTACCCCATACTCATTTACATAGGGTGGGGGGCCGGGATCTGGGGGCCCCCTTATTAAAGGGGGCTCCCAGATTCCGATAAGCCCCCGCCCGCAGACCCCGACAACCAACGGCCAGGGTTGTCGGGAAGAGGCCCTTGTCCTCATCAACATGGGGACAAGGTGCTTTGGGGGGGGGCGCAGGGCGCCCCCCTCCCCCAAAGCACCCACCCCCCATGTTGAGGGCATGCGGCCTGGTACGGTTCAGGAGGGGGGGGGCGCTCGCTCGTCCCCACCCCCTTTCCTGACCGGCCAGGCTGCGTGCTCGGATCGGGGTCTGGTATGGATTTTAGGGGGACCCCACGCCGTTTTTTCGGCGTAGGGGGTTCCCCTTTATAATCCATACCAGACCTAAGGGCCTGGTATGCCCCGCGCTCGCCGCAATAGGAAGATTTGTTTTTCCTATTGCAGCGAGCGCGAGATGCAGTAACCTGCTCCTCCGTCGCATCTGGTCCTTCGGACTAGCATACAGACGAACGGGCTTTCCGTCAGGAACTGAGTCCGGCGGAGGTACGACGTAAAGATTTGAAGCAGGCTTCAAATCTAAAGTACGTCGGATTTCCGCAAAAATCCGACCGAAACGGTCCGTCGGAAGTCCGATGGAGACTACACACGGTCGGACTTTCCGCCGGACTTTGTCCGGCGGCGTCCGTCGGACTTTTGCAGGTGAAAAGTCCGACCGTGTGTACGCGGCATTATGCCGCGTACACACGGTCGGACTTTTCGTCTACAAAAGTCAGACAGCCTGTCCGACAGACTTCCGGCAGACTTTCGGCGGACTTGCGGCGGACTTGCGGCATACTTTCTAACGAACGGACTTGCCTACACACGACCACACAAAAGTCAGACGGATTCGTACGTGATGACGTACACCGGACTAAAATAAGGAAGTTCATAGCCAGTAGCCAATAGGTGCCCTAGCTTGGCTTTTTGTCCGTCGGACTAGCACACAGACGAGCGGATTTCGGGGTCCGTCGTAGTTACGACGTAAAGATTTGAAGCATGTTTCAAATCTAAAGTACGTCGGATTTGAGGCTAAAAAAGTACGTTGAAAGTCCGGAGAAGCCCACACACGATCGGATTACCAGCCAGCTTTAGTCCGTCAGCGTCCGTTGGACTTTTGTAGACGAAAAGTCCGACCGTGTGTACGCGGCATTAGAGTTTTTTTTTAAACATATGCTTGGATGTATTTTCCACTGCTCATGTTATAGTGAGTTATCTAGGTGAATTAGGAAATTTACAACCTATTGTATATAGAGTGGAACCAAAATCAATAAAACGTCATAATGCTGTATTGGTGATTTTCATACATAATTGTACACTGTAGGAGGTTGCCTTTATTTCCTTTCTCTGGAATTATTGAGTCAGCAGTATCTGGACTTTGCTATAGGCATTTATACTAGTGATATATTCCTATGCAGCATGTTATTTGTCTTTGAGGTTTGTCTGTAGAAGGCTGGTGGTTGTGGTTTCAGTCATTTCTCAATTTTAAAAGCATAGACAAATGTAACTTGATAGAACATACGCTTGGATATCCATTTTCAGTTATATCGCATGGAACTAAAAAATAATGAAACTCCTTTTTTTTTTGTGCATACTCTCTTCACTGAGTTCAGTGTTAATTGTCTTAACTGAGTTAACTGTGCTTTTGCTAATATAAGGACACATATTCACAGTCTGTCTGGGGGTGACCCATTTTTAACTGAGACACAGAGATTCATTTTATACTGTAGATCCCATTAGCTTTCTCAGGATTGGGATGTTAGGCTGCTTTCACACTACTGTGGTGCGATTTGGCGTCATTGTTCAGTACAGTTTACCCGTGGTTTCCCATAGACTTTCTATTATGTCCCGCATTTTTGGTAAGTTTTCTGAAAGCGCACCAAAAGTCCTGCATGCTGCATCTTTGTTGCACTTTTAAAAAACGCATCAAAAACGCAGGACATAAAAGAATGTCTATGGGAAACCGTGGGTAACTCACAGGAAAACTGTGGGTACACTGTTCTGCATTTTGAAAGTGGCCTGGTGGTCAGCTAATCTGGTAACAACTATATGGTACACCCTGTATGGTAAATTCAGCTGGAATTTGGATTTCTACTGCACCCTTCTAGACAGTTCTGAAGGTGGTGTGTAAAACTGAGTAGGGCGTTTTTACATCATTTTCCCAAGCTCTTGCAGATAGAGCAATGTGAGGCCAATTTAACAGGCTGTGGGTAGGAACTGTTTTTAATTGATAGGGTTATCAAAATTGCAAACAACCAACATCTAAGCAGCTACAGCAGTAGCAAGCATGACAACACTGCAGAGATATCACTGTAGAATGAATAGCATTATCACCGGTCACCAGAGTCTGATCTTACTTATATGGGAAACCTATACCACATATGCGATATAACTGACTGAAAAACAAAATTAAATATCTGCGCTTGGATAAAAGCATATATAAAGGCGGCCAGCACCAATGGTTTAATTACACACCAAAAAAATACATAGTACAAAGGTGGCAGGGCCAATTGAAGCATTAAAAGTCTTTATAGAACATTAGGAAGAAGTCCATATATTATGTAGATAAGAGGATCCCCACATAACAGCACCAGTAAGAGAGAGTATGATCTAATCGTTACCACTGTAATGCCCCGTACACACGGTCGGACATTGATCCGACATTCCGACAACAAAATCCTAGGATTTTTTTTCGACGGATGTTGGCTCAAACTTGTCTTGCATACACACGGTCACACAAAGTTGTCGGAAAATCCGATCATTCTGAACATGGTGATGTAAAACACGTACGTCGGGACTATAAACGGGGCAGTAGCCAATAGCTTTCATCTCTTTATTTATTCTGAGCATGCGTGGCACTTTGTGCGTCGGATTTGTGTACACACGATCGGAATTTCCGACAACGGATTTTGTTGTCGGAAAATTTTATAGCCTGCTCTCAAACTTTGTGTGTCGGAAAATCCGATGGAAAATGTGTGATGGAGCCCACACACGGTCGAATTTCCGACAACAAGGTCCTATCACACACTTTCCGTCGGAAAATCCGACCGTGTGTACAGGGCATAAGAGAAAGCTTATCTGCTTACCATATTGTGCTGACCCTCAAATGGGCATGTGGAAAACAAAGGCTGGATGGATCATCAGCAGCCTTACTGTAACGTCCGTCACTGTAGTTTGCTTCAAAAGGGTGCACCTGGAAATATCCCACTTCCAGCAATAGATGCAGAGTAACCTTGTCCGCTTTCAGCTGATGCTAGGCGACAACAAGCGAGCCCTGAAAATGCCACTTCATGGTCAGGAGGCCTAGAAGGATTCAGGAAATAACGCCAATGACCTCGCACACTGACTAACACCACAACGATATAACTGACTATAATTCTTCTTGAAGGAAGACTGTCACAGTAATAGCAGGAATGCTATTACTTTGTACAGTTGCAGACCATGTAACTGTACTAGAATCTGAAAAATAATCTGGCAGGGTTACATGGTCCGTGTACAGTGCTCCTCTATGCCTAATGCCGCGTACACACGATCGCACATTCCTACAACAAAATCCATGTTTTTTTCAGATGAATGTTGGCTCAAACTTGTCTTGCACACACACGATCACACACATTTTGTCAGGAATCCCGAACGTCAAGAACGCAGTGATGTACAACATGTACGATGAGCCGAAAAAAAGGAAGTTCATAGCCAGTGCGGCTCTTCTGCTTGATTCCGAGCATTCGTGGAACTTTGAATTGTGTACACACAATCAGAATTTACGAGAACGGATTTTGTTTACGGAAAATTTGAGATCCAGATCTTAAATTTTGTTTGTCGGAAATTCCGACAGAAAATGTCCGATGGAGCCTACACACGGTCGGAATTTCCGACAACAAGCTCCCATCGAACATTTCCCGTCAGAAAATCCGACCGTGTGTACGGGGCATAAGACTAAAGCTTTAAAAATCTTGCAAACAGTTTGCAAATTATGCCCATTCAGTTAGGGTCATCTGCACCTTGTGTCCTAGGCAGGATTTTTTTTTTTCCATTAAGAATTGCAGCTAAAGCTTGACTAATCTTAAAAATTCTCCCCGTCCTCTTAACACCTAAAAAATAAATAAAAAATATGTACTTACCTACTTTCAGCCTGCTTCGGTCCAGTCATGTGATCCCCTGTGTTAGCCAGTAGTGGCTGAAAGGGAATAGAGCAAGCATCTGACAATGGCTGTGAAAGGCAGGAGCAATGATGTCACCCATAGGTTCTTTTGGTATAGCTGTTGTTGGCGGTCCCTTCTTTTTCCTTCAGCTGCCACTGGCTGACACAGGGGAGCCAGTTTACATGACCGGAAAACGGAGCAGGCTGAAAATAATTAAGCATATACTGTACATCTTTTTTACACAGGTTAGTATAGGTGTTGGGGTAGGGGGCATTTTTAAGACTAATTATTTTTTAGCTGGATTTCTGCTTTCAAGGGTAAATTCACCTTTACAGAAAAGTGAACAAACAATGGACCCCCTCCCTTTCCCCCCCCCGGTCCTGCTATACCAGTGTCCCACGATACCCCACTGTCAGACACCAAGACACTGTTTCACCGGTCTTTTCTGATTTGAAATCCCCATGACTTTCTCTCCTCTCCTCCATCACTGACAAGGCAGGCTAGATGGATTCTGATTGGTCAGCGCCATCCATGTGACAGTGCTAACCAATTAGAATGCATCCTATACGTACACGGTGAGAAGTATGGATAGGCGATTAAGCCGCGGGGGTTTCACATCCCTGGACCAGTGAAGCGGTGTCCGCATGTATGACAGAGGGGGATCACAGGATACTGGTACATCGGGATCGGTAGGGATGGGGAGGAGGTCCACTGTAAGTTCACCTTACATATTTTCTTAAAGGTGAACTTACATTTTTACTCAGGCCCATTCTAAAACAAAGCTAGATTTGTCACTTGCATACACTTTCAGAGATATATGGATGCCTCATGACACTTCTTCAAAGCATAGTCGAACTTCAATTCATATATAATGTACACAAAAATTAGGTGTGTATTTTGTCAGACTTTTTACAGCTCTTCGGTTGTACATTGTTACCAAATTTTAATATTATTAAAAAAGGGCTTATTTGTATGTTTCAAAAAGATGTATCAAAAGCTATTGAAGCTTGTTTTATACACAAACTGTAATATATATAAAAAGATGTGGATTGAGAATGCAAAGTAATCCAGTATATACGCCCTCTAATTGCTTAATCTGTTACAATGTATCTCTTGTTTCCTCCTTCAGACGTGTAACTATGACGTGTAGTATAGGGGAAAGACACTTGAAAGTCTCCTGCTTTAAAAAGAAGTTTTCACTTACGGTAGCAGCTCACATGTGCAGCTGCACAGATGTCACCTTGTTGCCTGTAGTCCATTCCGATCTTTAAATCCACAGAAGAAACACTTTGGGGTTGTTTTTTTTTTGTAGCTCAATGGAGTTGAAAATGCATACTTCATATAATCTGTAAGAGCCTGCTACAAAATAGGAGAAGCAAATGATATAACCAAAAGTCCCAGAAGACATGTGAGCTGAGATCAGTTCCGTATTAACCCAGTATCAAAGAGATTTCAACATTGGAAGACTTCTCTTTATTTCTATATTATTAATCCCAAGGACTGATGTTGACTGTCTGCTTGAATGCAATTCAACTGTACTCGAATTGAGGGGTCATTATGTGCTTTCAAAGTAAAGTGTGAAGAAAACCACATCGCACAAGTCAAAGAAGACCACAAACCACAGAGACCACCCGTTTCCACAAGCCTCAAGTCTACTTCTCTGTTTTGAGTTCTTATTTATAATCAGCAAGAAGGACTTTTTGTCAGTTATTTATTTTTTGTTACGTTATACACAGGTGTTGCTTTGGAACCAAGTTAACACCATTCACGCCGAATAAGAGAAGGGGAAACAAGACTCCCCCACCTTCTTTGATGTCAATGGAGCGTTTGTGTCTTATCTTCTGCAGTATCTGTGTCAGTGCTGTGCTTGTTAGCAATGGTAAGAAAGTGGGGTTTATACTTTACATACTGCCTACCTTTCTTATGACACATGAATATACCTATATAAATATAGAACTTACTGACTCTTGTGGAAAAACTCAAACAGAAAAATAAGATGGCATTTTAAGCATTAAAAAAATCAAATTAAATACAATAATTTAAAACAAGAAAATTGAAAAGGTTGATGTGCATATTTCAATTTAAGGGGGGTATATGTTGCTTACATTTTTTTTTTTAAATTGTTCTTAATGTATAAATTATACTCTTTTATATAATTTTGCTTGATAGTTCAGTTAAGGGCTAAATGACATTTGATACTTTTAATCGTAAATAAAGAGCTTCTTGTTAACACTTGGGAATACGTTACAGTTACAGCTGTTGTTTAGTGTTGTCTGTTACTATTTCATGTAAAACAAGTAGGGATCCTATGTGTGGGTACCACTTATAAGTCAAGCCAAGCATTACAATGGGTGTCAGCAATTATAGGTTCTTAGGTAAACATCTGCATGTCTATGGCCAACCAACTTCTTCTTGGCAAATACCCCGTATGCAACACATTAGGGTTAGTTTACTAAATTATTAGAGAATAATCACTTTGCAAAGTAAATGTCCAGCCTAATAAATAAGGTAAAACTGCGACCACAATCATGAGCATGAGCAAGCAAATATCCTGTGTTTCTTTTCCTGCACATGGTTTGCGTTTCAAAATGAATGAATGAATGAAGTGAACATTATTTACCCCTTACCCTAGTAAATAAATATGCTGCAAATTAAATAACTGTCAACAAGCAATTAAGCCATAAAAAGTCAATTTTCCTATTTCAATGAACAATGAACCAAGACTAGCATGTGATTAAAACATTGAAGTTATATTTATTATTATTATTATACATGATTTATATAGTGCCAACAGTTTACACAGCACTTTACAATGTAGAGGGGGGACAGCACAATTACAGTACAATTCAATACAGAAAGGACAGGAGGGCCTTGCTCGTAGAGCTTACATTCTAAAGGGAGGAGGTGGTGGTACAAAAGGTAATAGATGCAGGGAATAATTTGATGGGGGTGCTGTCGTGATTGCCATGTACTTAAAAGTGTAAAACAATTTAAATTAGAAAACAGCACAGAATAAGAATCTTCCAGTATTGTGTTGTATTGTATAGAGTATTGTATTGTGTACTGTGCAGCTATTTATTCAAAATGGCCACTTTCAAATGTGAATTTAGTATTACATGTGCTTTTATTTAATATAAGCTTTGCTTTAAAAACATTTTACTAGTGTTAGTATAGGATGTTATTAATAGGAAAGGTTAATTAGAATGAAAGTTTAAAGGTCCAGTTTTGTTTATTATACCTAGAATTTTTAGAACCTGAACAGTTCCACTTTGAAAAATTCCAAAATACTAAAAATTTAAGAGAATCAATGACAAAAACTTGATGTATATCTTAAAAATGGTTAATACAAAGACCTTTCCAGGCAACAAAGTATAAACAAATTATTATTATTATAACATTATGCATTTTTGACTATATGGCATAACCAGAACTAATGCATGCATCCCTGTAAAATACACACATAGTAATATTGTAGATCACAAATATAATTTACTTACTTAGAATCCTAAGGTCTCTTGGCTTGGACAGAAGAACCCCCCCCCCCCCCCCCCTTGTCTGTATCCAAGGTTCTTGTAACTTCCTAGGAAGACACAGAGTAAAAACATAGCATTTTAATGTATGGAAGAATTAATTCCCACCATATTATTTGCAAATGACTTCAGCAATAAGTATTAGATGTTATCGGTAATAAAGGTGCACCTCTGCTCAGATAGAGAGGCTAGAACTGCTGGTGGATGGCCAGTTTTACCCAGGGCAGGAATATGTTTAAAATGCTGAAAGAGTGAGCCTTGGACCACAACCCAGAAGGCTCATATCTCATCTGTAATTCTAACATACTGCCTACTGAAATCGCATACATTTATGTCTTCCAAAATGTTAATTAAAGGTAATTCCTGGAAAAATGGATTGTACAAATACAACCTCTTTATGTTTTCCAATCGTGACACTAGTCTGTGTGACTTTATAAAAGTCCTGACTGTTAACTATTTACACATTTTTAAAATAAATTAGGTTAAAACAAATAATTTGAAACTGCAGCATTTTGGAAGTAATGGCATGTGAGTGCCACTTAGTTCTGGAGTACTGTGAGCCGGAGTGCCATTCTTCCCGAAAAGAACTGGCGCTGGACTGAAAGTCGGGGACAATGCTGGAGCGTGGAGAGGGTAAGTAGAGATTGACAATCATTTGTTATTTTTTATTACAGGAAGGGGGTTTAAAAAAATAAATTATATATATATATATATATATATATATATATATATATATATATATATATATATATATATATATATATATATATATATATATATATATATATATATATATATATTTGCCTTCTACTTTAATAAAGAAAGCGACAGATTGTGAAAGTGTATCTAAAGCCATTTTTTGTTTTTCATAGAATGATTTGAATTTTTTTTTGTTAGAATGTTTTATTTTTGGATGTTTTCTATTGGAGAGAATTCCTTTCACTTCCTATTCTGGAGATGAAACAGGAAGGTAGAGGAAATCTCTCTAATGTGAAGGGAAATTCCATTCTACACAGTAATCATTGGAGCAGAAATCCCCATTAGAAGATATTCCCTCATCTTGTGTTTTGGTGACATTTGTAGAATGTACAAATGTCTGTGCCGTTATTTTCTGTCCTGCTGACAGCGGATACCAGAACTAACAGAGGGTAAAATGTCTCAGCAAGGGACAATAAATACCTTGCAGAGGTTCTAATGCTTCCCTATTCTATCCTTAACTAAACAAAGTAGATACACATTTTTCATTCAAGGAAAAATAAGAATGAACAATAACAAAGCTACTTTTCTGTGTGATTATATATAGCTTAGACCCTCTCAGGCCCCATGCACACCTAAGTGATTTTCTTCTTGAAGCTTGAAGTTCTAAAATGCTCAACAGGACAAATCCCATTCATTTGTTTACATCTCTGTTTACATCTGAGCATTTTGTTGCCTGTAGTAAAAGGCCTGTTGCTCAAAAAAGTACACAAGCTTCTTTTTTGGCACATTGGTCCCCACAGACGCCAATGGGAAAGCTTGAAAACGCACAACATGAGCATTTTATAACGGTTTTGTCGCACATTTTCTGCTTAAACAGCAGCTCTCCACCCTTAATCTCCTCTGTGTATGCTCCCCTAGTGCTCCATTAAGAATCTCCATTAAGAATTTTGGTACCTTCTGTAAAATATGTTTGACACTTTACAAAGCCCTTGCCATTCCAATCAAAGCTTTATTACTGGTATACTAGCTGGACTTTAATACATGACACCTGCCATGAAAATATCACAAGTTTGTGGAAAGTCTTATGTTTAAAATAGAATTATTCATTTGTATTTTTTTTTCAGAAGTTATAAAGCTCTCTCATACTCCAGTCCAGCTTCGTGTAAGGCTGGGAGAAATGGCTGTATTCACCTGCAACTTAACAGCTCTGAACTTTACTCCTAAAGATATTAACTGGTATAGAGAAACAAACAGCACACCATTCACAAAAATCGCAGACTCAAAGGGTACAGAGAATAAAAGACTCAACATCACGGCAGACTGGGGACAGAAAAAGGCTGTGCTCTACATAAAAAATGTAACACTGAATGACAGTGGACAATATAAGTGTCAGCATTTATACGTGGACCAAAATGGGGAAATCTTTAGCAGCAACACATCTGTACTGATTGTAGAAAGTAAGTATATACTGTAGCAAGAGTTGTTAACCTGTTTTTTTTTTTTATGCCTATATGTTATATTTGCATAACTATTTAGATTTGGTAAATTGCTTTTCAGCTCTGTCAGATATTGTTTTCAATATAACTTGGTTAATTGGAAAGTTCCACTATGTGATATTTCCCCTTAACATGATCTGTTCTCCACAAGAGGGATTATTGGCTTGGGTCACAATTTTTCAGAATAATGCACTCATGTTTCCTGGAAATATACAGAACAGCTTTAAAGGGGCCTGATTCATAACAGCCAGGCAAACTGCTGCCTTATTGCATTTTTGAACATACCGTTTGGTAATAAAACATGCCACCTAAATGGTTGCCATGAAGCACAATTACACTTTGTTAATCTCAAACTTCAATGAATCATTGCTTATATCACCATATAAAAAATATAGAGCTGCATTTTTAAAACCCGCTATGACTAAAACTTTCTTATTTTTTTATTGTAATGGAAGTTTTAGACCTTCCCCTAACTTATAATGCAAGAACATAGGCAAGAACACAAGAATAATGCAAGAAGACATCAGGATAGAAACTTCCTTTTCTACCTGACTATGTAATACACACCAACAGCAACAAAAGCTTGACATGAGTTTTAAACCTTCTGTGCATTACTACACTATTACAGTTCTCATTGCTTTCTCAGAACCCTCAGAGAGATTTTATGTTATTTCTTGTCCCTGGAACACTCTGGGGGGGATTTACTAAAACTGGAGTACTCAGAATCTGGTGCAGCTGTGCATGGTAGACAATCAGCCTCTAACTTCACCTTTTTTAATTAACCGTTTTCCGCCCGCCGGCTGTCAAATGACAGCCAGGCGGCGCGGCTCTCATTCTGAGAGGGCGTCATATGCCGCCCTCGCCTTCCCTGCCCACCAGGGGGCGCGCGCGCGCCACCAGCGGCAATCGCGCGCACCCGCCGTGTCACTGGGCACCCGATGCGCGTGCCCGGCGGCCGCAATGTCCACCGGGCACCCGCGATTGCCCGGTAACACGGCAGGACCGTGGATCTGTGTGTGTAGACACACAGATCCACGTCCTGTCAGAGAGGAGAGGAGACCGATGTGTGTTCTCAGTATAAAGCAACACCGATCAGTCTCCTCCCCATGTAAGTCCCCTCCCCCTTCAGTTAGAAACACTGCCTAGGAACACAGTTAACCCCTCGATCGCCCCCTAGTTTTAACCCCTTCCCTGCCAGTCACATTTATACAGTAATCAGTGCATTTTTATAGCACAGATCGCTGTATAAATGTGAATGGTCCCAAAAAGTGTCCGATATGTCCGCCAGTCACGATAAAAATCGCAGATCGCCGCCATTACTAGTAAAAAAATAATTAAATAAATAAAAATGCTATAAATCTATCCCCTATTTTGTAGACGCTATAACTGTTGCGCAAACCAATCAATATACGCTTATTGCGTTTTTTTTAACCAAAAATATGTAGAAGAATTCATATCGGCCTAAACTGAGGAAAAAATTTGTTTAAAAAAAAAAATTGGATATTTATTATAGCAAAAAATAAAAAATATTGTGTTTTTTTCAAACTTGTCACTCTTCTTTTGTTTATAGCGCAAAAAATAAAAAACGCAGAGGTGATCAAATACCACTAAAAGAAAGCTCTATTTGTGGGGAAAAAACTAATAAAAATCTCATTTGGGTACAGTGTTGCATGACCGCGCAATTGTTATTCAAAATGGGACAGCGCTGAAAGCTGAAAAATGGCTTGGGCAGGAAGGGGGTGAAAGTGAACTGTATCGAGATGGTTAAAGTGGTTGTAAACCCAATTTTTGGAGCCGGAGTCCGCGGCCCGAAAGGAAGAGGGACCAGAAGATGGACTCTGCCTACACAGGGGACATCGCTGGATTCTTTTGCAGGTAAGTGGCACATAATGGGCTAGTATGCGATGTATACTAGCCCATTATGCTTTTCATTTGCAGCGAGCAAAAGAGGAAGTAAAACCCATCAGGGTTTACTTCCTCTTTAAGCCTTGACAATAAAACATGGAAACTGATTTCTATGCAGAGCTGCACCAGGTTTTACATGCTCCATTTTTAGTAAATCTCCCCCTTTGTCCCAACTACAGGGAAGAAAGAGAAATATTTCCAATGGCAGCACACAACAATAATTGCTAAGTGTTAAGTTGTTAATACTAGTAAAGGTGATTGTGGTGGCTAAATAACTCTTTATAATCTTGAAAGTTTTGTTTTAGAAAAAACAACTTTGCATGTAAGAGCTTAGTGAAAATGTTCTGCATAAAACATAGAATTTTCCCCTGAAACAGTCTCATAATCGGTCATCTTTGGGAATCCAGAATTCTGACTGCATCTTTGTATTTTTAGCCCTTTCTTTGTTTAAGATTGATGTCCTTATTGGGTGCATCACATGCGTTTGTTGCTTTGTTTATTTAAAATATACACTTTTACGTAATTATTCTTTTGCGTAGAGATCATTAAAATATCACAGTGTAAAGCAATTGCTTATGTAAAGGACTGGGCCAAGTACTAGGAAACCATGAATAAACCTAAAAAGCGGAAACTTTTGTGATAGCTATTTGTGCTCTTCCTTCTTTAGGCTATTAGTAATACAGAGTCATAGCTAAAAGTCACATATCCCAGGCCAAAACTGAAACTTAAGCCTTCAATTATCTAATATTGCAGTTTCACCCTGCTCTTCCTATAGGCAATTTTTTCCAAGCCTGTCCTAATGTTCCACAAACAATTAACGGATATCCTTAGAAGTTAGTTGTACAGTAAATTGAAGTAATTAGTAGTTAAAGTGTAAGTAACCCCCCCTATCATTTTCCGCCAAGGAAGCTGCCATCTTTGCCTCTGTTTAATCTACAACTGCCATGATGCTGCACATGTGATCAGTTTAGACACCATTCATTGGATGGCTTGACAGTTTGGTTGAGAGCACAACCAATGGGAGTGTTACATTTCCGGCACGTGCCAGAAATGAAACTGTTTTATGGATGGGTTTACTTCTGTTTTAAGTCCACTGTGGTGTTCTACTATCTTCTTACATCCTGCTGTATCAAACATTCCTTATGTAAATACTAAAACATTCGTTTTTACTGAAAGTAGCTGGGCTGTCAGCTGCTAGATAAAATACCCTATAGGTTTAACTTCGATTTTATGATTTTCTGCAAACTGAAAACGTATCATACAGAACTGCAGCAGACCGATGCTGCATCCACCTATATAAGTTTAATTCTAAAAAAAAGAAAAAAACCCATACATCTCTTTCAAGATTAGTTATATGTTTAAAAGAGCAGACTAAAGCCTGATACACACCATGAACTAGAAAAAAGCTGTCAGCTCCAGTCGCAGCTGCTGTACTGACGATCCGACCTTAGTACAGCGATCTCCCCCGCTGAGCTGTTGTGTTCTGGGGGGTGGGGGCGTGGGTGGGGGCACGATCCCCATGTCAGAACACAACAGCTCAGCAGGGGGAGATTGTTGTACTAACGTCAGATTGTTAGTACATTGGCTCCGACCGCTGGGTTGAAAGGAAAAAAAAATCAGTCGTAGTGTGTACCAGGCTGAGAGTGCTGATCGGGAGCCAGCCGGCTATTGGTTTTCCAGCATGCTCATCAGACCGGCTACCATACACACAGCTCCAATGTCAGCTGGTTTTTATTGAACCGGTCGATGTCGCCCGGCATTCCGCCCGTGTGTACTGGGCTTAATTTCATTTAAGATTTAATGTTTACAAGTAGAATTTGCCAATTTGTGAATTGTAAAGAACTATTTCTGTGATTATGTTGAAATAAATATATATTATTTGTATTTTTAGATCTCCATTATTTGACTACAACAGCGACTGACCAAACTAAGCAGCAAGTATCAGCAGAGCATCAATTGATCAACAAAAATGCTGTCATTGTTACGTCCATTCTTCTGGTTCTTCTTCTACTACTCCTCCTTGGAATTGTCACTTTTCTAGTGTGGTATAAACAACGTACGTACTGAAAATTTAAACGTTTTACATATTTCATACTGTACATGAACTATTTATGTGGCATAGCATAATGTGGGCAGAGGCTTTTGTGTATGCAAACTTAGATGTAGCATATGTAGAAATAACTTTGTGTAGAAGAGAATACAGTGGAACCTTGGATTACGAGCATAGTCCGTTCCAGGAGTATGCTCGTAATCCAAAGTACTCGCATATCAAAGCGAGTTTTCCCATTGAAGTCAATGGAAATGAAAATAATTTGTTCCCGCATTGACTTCAGTGGGATGCAATACTGCATGCAGCCAGAGGCGGGGGGGGGGGGGGGGGGCGCCGGAAAGCCTCGGAAACGGCCAAAAAGGCCCGACGACACTTCGGCAGACCTCGGCAAACCTAGGAAAGACTTCCTACCTGAGATTTGCCGAGGCCAGACGTGCTGTACTCGGGCCTTTCCGTGCATTTCTGAACGTGACGTCTGGCTCTGCTCGGCTCCGGCGCCCCCCCCCTTCTCAGGCCAAAAGCGGTACTGCACACCGCTTTGGCCTAAATCGTGCTTGTTTTGCGAGACAACACTCGCAAATTGAGTTATGATTTTTAAAAATACAGTGCTCGTATTGCGAAATGCTTGTTAACTGCCTTACTCGTAATCTGAGGTTCCACTGTAGTATAATTCGAATATCATTTTTTTTTAATAATATAGCAGTTTACTAGCAACATGGCTAGCAGATACAGCAACTGCTATCATACACAGTTTAAGGCTGGCCATACATTATACAATATTCTTGTACAATTTTCCTTTAGATTTCCCTAAACCATACAATATACGGTTAAATCTAAACACTTTCAATTTGTATGCAATTAGGTAGGCCCTTGCACTACATGAAGGTAAATCTAAAGGAAATTGAATAAAATTGTATAATGTATTGCCCACAAGTTTGCATTTCAGGCATTGGTCCTTGGGAACATACTGCCCTAAACCTCCATGCACCGTGCTGCCCCATCCAGCAGCTTTTTAGGCTCTCATAGAGTTCTACAATCTACCTAGAGCAGGGCTGGACAGTGCACCTATGCCTTCCGCCCACATCAAAATGCTGGGATTTCATACACAGGGCTAAATGAAAAGTGTGCATTAGGCCTTACTGGAGCCCAGAATGAACTCTAATAATTTATGAATATGTATGTTTTTCACTTCTCTGCACAAATGGTATAGAAAAGAATCGCCCCCTTTAAAATAAGCCTGAAATGAAGACAGACACAATTTTTTTTCTTATCCAGCTGTATTTATTATAACATCCAAGTGAAACAACAACATGTCAGATAAAGATCAAAAACAGAATCATTGAGTTGGAAAAAGGATCACCCCCTTGTGTCAGTATTTTGTTGAACAACCTTTTGCTTTAAACACTTCCGGACCGCCACACGCCGATGTACGTCCCTACTTTGGGACGGATATCGTTGTTATGGCACCAGCTAGCTGCCATAACCCTGGTATCCCCGTGTTCGGCCGGAGGTCTACTACAAGATAAAAGTGGTCTCTGTGGTGGATTCGCCGCAAGATCACTTTTATCCATGGCGGGAGAGGGCCCCCCTCCTGCCGCGATCCGGTGCCCTCCGCCGCCTGGGCTGACATGGAGACGAGTGAGGGGAAGATGGCTCCCACCCATCTCCATGACACTTCAGGGTGGAAGCAACGTCATAACGTCACTTCCGCCCATAGCTCTTAAAGGGGCATTTATTTTTTTGATTTTTTTAAATGACAACATTTTTTTTAATTGCAATTTTGTGTAAATATGAGATCTGAGGTATTTTTGACCCCAGATCTCATATTTAAGAGGTCCTGTCATGCTTCTTTTCTATTACAAGGGATGTTTACATTCCTTTTAATAGGAATAAAAGTGACAGATTTTTTTTTAAAACAGTGTAAAAATAAAAAGGAAAAGGTAAAATAAATAAGAAAAAAAAAAGTGTTTAAACGTGCCCCGTCCCGCTGAGATCGCGTGCAGAAGCGAACGCATACGTGAGTAGCGCCCGCATATGAAAACGGTGTTCAAAGCACATATGTGAGGTATCACAGCGATCGGTAGAGCGAGAGCAATAATTCTAGCCCTAGACCTCCTCTGTGGAACAAAAAATGCAACCGGTAGAATTTTTTATATGTCGCCTATGGAGATTTTCAAGCTTAAAAGTTTGTCGCCATTCCACGAGTGGACGAAATTTTGAAACGTGACATGTTGGGTATCAATTTACTCGGCGTAACATTATCTTTCACGGTGTAAAAAAAATCGGGCTAACTTTACTTTTGTCTTATTTTTTAATCAAAAAAAGTGTATTTTTTTTTTAAAAGTGCGCTTGTAAGACCGCTGTGCAAAAACAGTATGACGGAAAGTTTTGCAACGACCGCCATTTTATTCTCTAGGATGTTAGAAAAAAAATGTATAATGTTTGGGGGTTCTAAGTAATTTTCTAGCAAAAAAAACTGTTTTTAACTTGTAAATACCACATCTAAAAAAGAGGCCGGGTCTTAAAGTGGTTAAAGGAACTGCAGTCTGCTCACATAATTTATAATAAAAACATATTTGCCATTCTGAAGCTTCCCTCCAACCACTTTGCATATTATTTTATATATAATATGATTCCTTGCCAAATGTGCTGCAGAACTCTTCCTCCACTAAGTCTGGCTGCAACCATTTTAACTGTGGGCAGCTGGAGCTGCTGCCTGTTCACTTTCTGGATTAACAAAGACACACAGAGGCACACCTCCAGCTCTGCAGCCCTGCAGCTCTCATTGACCCTCTTATGACTAATTTCCCCTCCCTTCCTGGCAAACTCTCATGAGAGAGAGAGAGCTGTGCATTATGTCATAAACCTAGGCTTTTTACCAGACAAGTACAGGAAGTGGGCTGTATAAGGTATTTACTGGCAGAAAAATGTTTTACTATCCAAAGTTAAAACAACAAGGGCAGAAGATTTAATAGATGGAAAGTTGAAAAAATGACTGAAGGTCTGCTTTAATTACAGCCTTTAGTATGTTGGGATATGTCTCTACTAACTATGCACATTTAGATTTTGCAATATTTGCCCACTCTTCTTTGCAGGACTGCTCAAGTTTAGTTAAATAATAATAGTGACCGTTTGTGGGCTGCAGTCTTCAAGTCATTTCACAGATTTTTTATGGGGTTTAAGTCTGGGCTCTGACTAGGCCATGCAAGGACATTCACCTTTTCCTCCTTCAACCACTGTGGGGGTCAATTTTGCTGTTATTGCTTATTTAAAATTGCTACGTAGCAAGGTTTTGTAAGTAGATAAGAACTGCTATTTTTTTTCCCTTTTCTACAAGTTTCTGTAGTTACTTCCACATTCCCAGGCCTAGGCCAGAATGACATTGCAAGTACTGCCCACAGACTTCTGGGATATTATTATGAAGTTAATTGGCGCAGTGGTGAATTGGCTCATGAGCAATAGCAACAGGGAATACAGCATTTACTGAGCCACCAGAAATGCACTGTCACTAATGCTAGGCTGTTTATTGACATGTTGCCATAGAGGCAAAGTAAGCTATCTTCTACCATTACTATGGCACATGTAAACAAAGAGGAGGTCCGAATGGATTAAATTGCACATGCGCAAGATGTTACAGCGCATCATCACAATAATAGCTGATAGATTCAAGGAAGTGAATGATAGCTGAACCATCGTATTGAAGATGGCTGCGGGGAGGAACGCTGGGGGGAAGGGTATTTAGAAATGTAGTTTCTTTATAATATAACATATCGACACATGGACATATTGATGAGTTTACTTTGAACAGCAAAAGATAATTAAAATATTGATTGGCGGTGCTAAGATCAAGTTTAGTTCTTCTTTAACCACTTGACAACTGGGCACTTAAACCCCCCTCGTGACCAGACCAATTTTCAGCTTTCAGCGCTCTCACACTTTGAATGACAATTACTCAGTCATGCAACACTGTACCCAAATGAATTTTTTGTCCTTTTTTCATACAAATAGAGCTTTCTTTTGGTGGTATTTGATCACCTCTGGGTTTTTTATTTTTTGCGCTATAAATGAAAAAAGACTGCAAATTTTGAAAAAAAACGCATTTTTCTTAGTTTCTGTGATAAAATTTTGCAAATTAGTAATTTTTCTTCATAAATTTTGGCCACAATTTATAATGCTACATATCTTTGGTAAAAATAACCCAAATTAGTGGATATTATTTGGTCTTTGTGAAAGTTATAGAGTCTACAAGTTATGGTGCAAATCATAAAAAATTTATCACATCTGATGCACTGACGGCCTATCTCATTTCTTGTGACCCGAACAAGTCAGGAAAGTACAAATACCCCCCAAATGACCCCTTTTTTGAAAGTAGACATTCCAAGGTATTTAGTAAGATGCATGGTGAGGTTTTTGATGTTGTCATTTTTTCCCACAATTCTTTGCAAAATGAAGATTTTTTTTTGATTTCCCCCCCCCCCCACAAAATTGTCATTGTAATAGGTTATTTCTCTCACATGGCATGTGTATACCACAAATGACACCCCAAAATACATTCTGCTCCTGAGTATTACGATACCACATGTGTGGGACTTTTTCACAGCCTGGCCACATAGAGAGGCCCAACATGCAGGGAGCGCCATCACGTGTTCTAGGAGCATAAATTACACATCTAATTTGTTGACTACCTATTACACTTTTGAAGGCCCTGGAGCACCAGGACAATGACACGTGACACTGACGTGGCACTGATGACAAATGGCACTGATACGTGGCACTGATGACAGATGGCACTGATACGTGGCACTGACGTGGCACTGATGACAGATGGCACTAATACATGGCACTGATGACAGATGGCACTAATACGTGGCACTGACAGATGGCACTAATACGTGGCACTGACAGATGGCACTAATATGTGGCACTGATGACACATGGCACTAATATGTGGCACTGATGACATGTGGTGCTGATGACAAATGGCACTGATATGTGGCACTGATGACACGTGGCACTGATGAAAGATGGCACTAATACATGGCACTGATGACAGATGGCACTAATACGTGGCACTGATGACAGATGGCACTAATACGTGGCACTGATGACAGATGGCACTAATATGTGGCACTGATGACACTGATGACAGGTGGCACTGATACGTGGCACTGATGACACTGATGACAGGTGGCACTAATACGTGGCACTGATGACACGTGACACTGATGACAGATGGCACGTGACACTGACAGGTGGCACTGATGACAGATGGCACTGATGACAGATGGCACTATGTGGCACTGATGACAGATGGCACTATGTGGCACTGATGACAGATGGCACTTATACGTGGCAGTGGGGACAGATGGCACTGGGGACAGATGGCAGGGGCAGATGGCAGGGCAGATGGCAGGGGCAGATGGCAGGGGCAGATAGCAGGGCAGATGGCAGGGGCAGATGACAGGGCAGATGACAGGGCAGATGGCAGATGACAGGGCAGATGGCAGGAGCAGATGACAGGGCAGATGACAGGGCAGATGACAGGGCAGATGGCAGGGACTGTTAACAGCGGGACACCTTTTTTTTTTTCTTTTACACTCACCGCCGCAGCGGTTCCGCTCTCCCTCCTCACACGCTGTCTCTGTGTGAGGAGGGAGAGCCGGCGATGAGAGATGATCTCATATGTTTACATATGAGATCCTCTCTCATTGGCACCGCCGATCGCACCGTAAACGGTCGCTGTCATTGGCCGTTTACGGTGATCTGTGACTGGCTGTGTCCGAGGGACACGGCCAGCACAAAACTTCCGCGATGCGCGCTCGCGGGAGCGCGCAATGCGGAAGTAAACAGGAGGCCGTCCAGGGACGCCCTCCCGGCAATTGGAGTCCGCGCTGTAGCCGTCTTTCGGCTATAGCGCGGACGCCTAGTGGTTAATAAATGATGTGGAAAGTGCTCCTTTATAGAGTGTTCAGCCATGTTTTTTTTGTGCAAGGATTGTGATGTCCACAATTACAGGAGTGAGCTCTCAAATGCTGAGCTTAGAGCTAATGCACAGGGGAGATGTGAGGGGATTTGAATCAGAGAAAGAGTTCACTCTTGTGATGGTGAAGGTGAACAGTAATAGCTAGACCTTGCTTAGCAACATCCTAGCAGCGTCCTAATGCCCCGTACACACGGTCAGACATTCCAACAACAAAATCCATGGATTTTTTCCGATGGATGTTGGCTCAAACTTGTCTTGCATACACACGGTCACACAAAGTTGCTGGAAAATCCGATCGTTCTGAACGCGGTGACGTGAAACACGTACGTCAGGACTATAAACGGGGCAGTAGCCAATAGCTTTCATCTCTTAATTTATTCTGAGCATGCGTGGCACTTTGTGCGTCGGATTTGTGTACACACGATCGGAATTTAACCAATCAGATTTTGTTGTCGGAAAATGTTATAGCAAGCTCTCAAAATTTGTGTGTTGGAAATTCCTATGGAAAATGTATGATGGAGCCTACACACGGTCGGAATTTCCGACAACAAGGTCCTATCACACATTTTACATCGGAAAATCCTATCGTGTGTACGGGGCATAAGAGTTTTCAGGTTAGGCTTCACGTACGTAAATAGCCTACACCTATAGCAGGGACATTATTCAATTTTGGTCATCTACAGACACCCCTTATCTGCATAGGTGGTAAAGGTACACTACTCCTTTAATACTGTAGTAGGGTCTATCAAGATGTATGGTTCCCCATCAGATGCACTATTAAATTCTTTAGTAGATGGATACCATGCTCCATCCAACTGTGATTGCGTAGTTTGCTAATGTCTGTTTAAGAGCAAATGGGGATATTTTGATAAAGAACCTGTTTGGATGTGAAGCTTAGCATTTTATTGATGAAGGAGATAAAAAAAAAAGGTTTAATCTCCATGTCAACCATTTTCATTTCATATGGCTTTTTTATTTAACCTTTAGGAAACAAGACGCCACAGCCTCAACTAAGACATCTGGTAAGATATGTATATGTATTTTTAGTTACCCTACTGCTTTATTGGAAACTAGGATAAACTGTATACAAAGCTGTGTAACTTTTGCAGAATGTTAGACTAAAGATTATTTTCAGAAGATAACCATTGTTTAGCAGTAACCCTCAATAAATACTGCTTGCATGGTATAGATCAGTGTTTCTCAAGTCCAGTCCCCAAGGCGCCATTTTCTTTTCAGATGAAATGGCTGTGATAATTACTAAAGCAGTGAAACTGATCAAATCACCTGTGCAAAATAATGGAAAGCCTTGAGGACTGGAGTTGAGAAACACTGGTATAGATTATTGGTACTCATTAGTGGCTAAAGAGTCACATGTGGTTTTCAGCTCCTTGTATTGTTACTAGAAGTGACCCCACTAAACGAAGTTCATTTTTTTTATTTGTCCTGGTAACCACTGTAACTAAGACTAAAAGTGGAGGTGGAAAAATTTGAGTTGTCACCAGAACAGGAAAAGAAAAGAAATCTTCCAGCGGGGAACACATGTTCTGGTAACAACTGTTTAGAAGGTGATTTCTTTATTTTAGTGAGATTTCCTCTCACTTACTGTTGTGTCTACAGCACAGGAAGTGGAAGCTCCTCCAATAAATACAGGTGCCAAAATGAAAAAAATAACGTATAGGTTTTGTAACCATTTCTTACAGATTGTGCTAACAGTAGGTGAGACTAAGTGACAGTTAACACTGCAGTTGCCACCTGTTCCCGTGCAATGCATTTTGACAGCCCATTCATTTGTATACACTGTATACACAGCACACGTGTATACTATACAGCGTACAGTACACAAAATACGCTTTCATTATTGTGCGACAAGCAAGAGTCTCACAGACACATAAAAACCTATATTTTTTTTCACAGAGAATATATACAGAGAACCAATTTTTTTATTGAGCCTACTCTTACACAGGAAAACCATTAAAATATTTGGGGACTACTTAGCAACAAAAACTGTTGAGACAATAAAAATTTTGGTCAGGAGAATGCATAATGAGTGTGGAGGTCGAAGTTTATAATGTATAGAGTGCAAGGGTCAGGAATATGTTATGTTCAACATAGTATATATAGTGCCGGGGTCATGAGTGTGTAAACCACAGAGTGCATAGGTCAGGAATATGTAATGCGCAAAGTACAGTGATAAGGAGTATGTAATGCAGAGTGTAGGGATTAGGAATACGTAATTCATGGAATACGAGGTTCAGGAGTATGTAACACACAAGGTACAGGGGTCAAGACTAATGCACAGAACACAGGGTCAGATGTACTTAAGGCACAGATTGCAGGGGTCAGGAGTATGTAGCACACAGAGCAGAGAGATCAGGAGTACACAAGGCACAGAATGCAAAATTCAGGAGTAAGGTGGCACAGAGTGCAGGGGTCAGGGGCACAAAACATATAGATCACAAGTGTTTACTACATTTAAGTCAAAGAAGGTAAGGGTTAAGAGTATGTAACACACAGAGCACAACAGTCAGGAGTGCAGGACTAGGTAAAGTACAGGCAGCAGGGGAAGCAATATATAAGCCACAAACTGC
Organism: Lithobates septentrionalis; assembly: GCA_037952835.1. Taxonomy (NCBI): domain Eukaryota; kingdom Metazoa; phylum Chordata; class Amphibia; order Anura; family Ranidae; genus Lithobates; species Lithobates septentrionalis. Next base: position 3,631,943 of record JBBDGP010000561.1, on the reverse strand, counting down.
AGGGGTCAGTAGAATGTAAGACACAGGGTGTTGGGGTTCAGGAGTATGAAATGCACAGAGCAAAAGAGTCAGAACATAATGCATATAATGCAGGGGCCAGCATGCAGTAGTATGTAATGTACAACCCAGTGCATGTAACATATAGCACAGTGCACAGAGTACAGTAGTCAGCACAATATATGAAGTATGGTGGCGTACTCTGTATATTGCGCCCTACATAGAGTGCAACATTCAGGCATATATAAAGTATAGCTCTGCTTACTTGGTGCAGCGTTCAAAAGTACTCCACCCCACACCTAGTCAGCCACAAATTTTTTGCCTTTCAATATACCTTAAATGTATACAGTATGTATTTATTACAAAGGCAAAGTTAAGGAACCTTTAAATTAGTTGTTTTAAAATGAGGAGGTATCTTATATTGTGAAATATTATGTAGATCATACAGTGATGCTCACAAGATCTTTCTTAAATTTCATCTTGCGTAACATATATATTTTTAAATAATTTTTCTCATCTTCTGTTGGGTTTGCAAATGCCATGGTGTTCAAAACTTCTTGGTTATGCATTTTTTGTGACTGTTCCCAGATACATGAAAAGCATCTAAAAGCTCATAAACACACACATAAAACAATGAACTTGCTTTCAAAATAAAAAAAAGCAGTTTGGAAAAATTGGCAAAGAAAAACAAATGAAACAAATATAGAGAGGAAGAGTCATATATTACAAGTCATTTCTCTATGCCTCTGCTATGGAGCTATACTAATCTTCAGAGTGTTTTTGTCAAATTCCAAACTGAAATGTCTAAAATTGGCGAATTTAAATAATATAAGGCATACAATAACTAAAAGCTGTGGCACTAAAAGCACCAAATAAAAAAGAAACTAGTGACTTTTTCTGATTAACAATATATTATAATTAAATAGAATTATAAAATTAAACAGAAAATAGAGTAACCATTCTGTCCTTTATAAAAAGACATAATTAGATAAGGATTAGCTTAGACTATAATTTGGATATTTAATATTTATTCCACTTTTAACATAAATACAATAAATTCAAAGAGAACATTTTATTTAAAATGATTTATTTTGAGATTAGCCGCTTTGCTTTAGTTTTTAACATGGGGCCAAATTGTTATTTATATTATTATAACTATTTTGTTAATGATGTTTTTTTTTGTTTTTTTTTACATCTTTTTCTGTGTGAAATATCACAGACAAAACAAATATACAATATTGGTGAACCTCCCAGTTACATAGTGTTATTTTGGGTTTATTATTTGTGTGCAAGCACTAATAAGTTAGCACACATTAGGTGCAGTACTTACTGTAGAGTATTTTAATTGCATATTAGCTTATATATTTCCATTCTGTGGTATATGCTATGATGTTAAATTAAGTAATTCTTTTCCCTATATCTTTGCAGGAAAAACCACCCCAGAATTCTGATGTTTACACTGTGGACTATGGAGTGTTAGATTTTGGGAATAATCAACCCTACAGAAAATCAGCAGAAATATCCATACAGGAGCAAGTGGAATATGCTACAATTATGTTCCCATAGGGCATGCTGTATATGGGGACAGATAAATCTGCTGTGAATCCCAATGTCAATATGTGATTTCAGCTAATCTGGAAACAGACTTACACTGTGTAGAATTATAAAACCAGCCAATTATTTTAATGGACTACAAAATCTAATGGTATGACTGGAATAGAAACCATAGATTGTAGCTTAACTGTGTCAGCGACTGATGAGCATTTGTGGTACAACCCATGTTTCAACTTTTTATGTAATGGGGAGTTGCTTAAAGTGGTAGTAAAGTCCCCGTTGTTTACTTGTTCCCACAGGTAAGCCTAAAATAAGGCTTACCTGTAGGTACAGTAAATATCTCTGTAGGTGCAGGGATATCTACTAAAGTAGCAGCCAGTAATGTCACCAGCGCATGCGGGCTGTGCTCTCAATGAACGGAGTGCCATCCATTAAGTGAACCGCGCCGCGGCAGTGACTCCCACGTATGCGTGGAAGTGATGTCATCACGGCTTGACCAGTCAAAAGGCCAAAGCCCAGGAACCTGGAAGGAAGACCAGGTGAAGATGGAAGCCCTGTCAGCAGTGACAGCACGTTCTTGTTTTGTGGTTTAATACCGCTTTAATAAAAATGTATGTGCTTTTCCAAAATATTGATATTCAGGGATAACCATTGAGGATCAGGCCACCCAAATTATGTTTTAGTTTTGGATATTTAGATAGATGCTGAGAAATGAAAACATTTTTTGTCTTCTTATGTTAGTAGTGTAGATCTCTGCACTTGAGTTTCCAACTCCAAGCAAGTGCCTCCACTTTTTGTTGGGGAATCACACTTTCAGTTTTTTTTTTCTATTTATTTTAATATTATGCAACAACCTGTATGTGGCCTCTTGTTACAGAAAAGTAGAATGAATGACTAGGGAACTCCAGGGGGAAGGAGTTGATCTAGAATAAACTTTATAAGAAAAGCCAAAGACCATTGGGCAACACCCAACCATATACTCCAATATTGGCTTTGGGTTGTCTTACCCTTTCATTATGTCCTGATTTTATATGTGAATTCTGTATATTGGGAGGTATTTCAATAATAACAATTAAATTGTAATTCACTGTAGCACAGTGACAGGTATTAAATTTCACACGAAGGTTACTTGTTCCAGTATGAAACCCCATCAGATTTCTGGTAGGAGAGAACTATATAGATGTTATTTGTTTACTTGATAAGGTGCGTAAGTACATTTTGGGAAAACAAGGAGCTCTGTGATTTTTCTTTACATGAAGTCAAGCCAAACAGCTAAATATATAGCAGGAGAGGTATACAGACAATAATTCTTGCTTGGTTGGGAGATGAACTAGTTTACATGCAAGCAGTCCTTGCAGCCTAAAAACTGAGATGCAGATCTTATATTTTAAACATAAATAATAGAAATATTTTTAGTTTTTGAGTTCTTTTTAAGCTTTCCCACACATTAAATAAAAGTAAACTGTCTTTTAAATAATGATGGAGAAACAACTAACTGGTTCTATGCAAGTACGTTGTAGTTGTGGTGTAGTTTATGTTTAGTCCCATATTTGTAAAAATGTTGCTATATTTATTAAATATTATTCCTAATGAATTATGGGATCATTAATATGTGTATCTGTTCCTTGTATATGTATGTGTGTAATCAATGTTGGCAAAGTTCAAAACAAAGTGATGGTTAAAAAAAAAAAAAACTTTAGTAGAGGGGCTGACCGTGTGGGCAGCTTGCGTCTTTTTGGGACTGGAAAGAAAAGGCTACACCAGGCTACATTCTGGTTGCAGTTTACAAGCTGGATCACATTTTGGTGATTTTTAACTTCCAAAATTTCCCAGTCATAGTTCCTCTTTCTGTTTATCCTTCAATCACTTAAACACTTCTCACTTCTGCATTCTTCAGAATATAAAATAAGTGTAAGCAGAAAAACATCAACCTATATGGTTTGAAGGTCTTGTAATAGCCATGACAGGTTGACAGAACTGGAAATTGAGGTCACCTGGACAGGAAATAAAGATACATTTTTCAAATCAGGGACTTAGACAGGACTAAGCACATGATGGAGATTCTACTTCACACATGCTGTCTATCCGGAACTAACACCCCGGCCATTCAGACCGATTGCAACATTAAAATCATGCTACTTCACTTGAAGTAGCATGATTTCAAAGTAGTACTACTTCAGGTGCTACTTGGAAGACATCTGTGAGACTTCATGCTCAGATGTCTAAGCAAGTCGTACCTAAACTTGCAAAAAAGTAGTGCAAGAACTACTTTCAAAATCGGTGCGACTCTGATGGAGTCAGAGTTGCACCGCTTTGACAACTTCCATTGTGGACCATAGGGTGCGACTTAACAAGTCACACCGGTGTGACCGGGGGCTAAAAGAAAGTTTTGCCTGGAGTTTCACTTGGCAACCTCAATCACAGTACAAGTGGCAGTGGGGGCTTGGTGATGCCATCACCACATGCAACAATAAATAAAACAAATCCTTCGGTGCTCTTTCAAGGAATAAAAACGAACAATATATTATTGCAGCAGCCAAACATTGGGGGAATTAATAAAAAGTGTCATAGACAAGTTCAGTCTTAGCTGGTGTTGTTCCCATAGCAATCAGTTTCTATCTTTCATTTTTTTTCCCCACACGGCTTAAAAGATGAAAATTTAAAAGCTGATTGGCTCAGAGACTTTTTAATAATTACTCCCCCGGTGTGTCAGTCAGCGCCCAATCTGAGAATGAATGGCTCTAAAATTTTTATCCAAATTTTAGTATCTACTTATGCTCATATCACTTTTTCCATAATCCAGCACATAGCCGTCTGCTCTTCAAACATGAATAAAGTTACAATGTTATCCCCCTAAGGAAGTCATGTGACTGGTGACGTAACATGTTGGATGGAGCCTGGGTGACATCATCAAGAAGAGATGAACTGGGAAGTGGACTTTTTTTAAAGGCGTATACATACCGAATGCTGGTATCCCTGCCCTGCACATACTGTTTAATGGGGTGACATCTTTGGTCCACAGAGCTAAAGTACACTTATTCATGTCGGTGGGTATATTGGCGAAATTGGTTTTAATAAATATTTTAACCACTTGCTAACCCCCTGAAGTACATATACTGTGACGGCGTAGCTCCTACAGGCACCGCAAAGTACCTGTTTCTGTGTTTCGGCCACATGATTTGACACAGCCAGAGTTTATGAGCAGATACCGGCCAATGAATCATGGCTGAGACTTGCTGATCGGCTATATCGAATCAGAGCGCAGAGCCCTGTGTTGACAATGTGGCTCTGAACAGAGGGAACGATCACTTTGTGTCTTTTCCCTGCTTTGCAAACAAATCAGAACGTAGTAAAAATCAAAACATATTACAGAAATTACACATTATTAGGCACACAATAAACCCCTTAATTGCCTCTAGATGTTAACCCCTTCCTAGCCAGTGCCAGTAGTACAGCGACAATGTATATTATTAGCAATGATGACTGTAATATTGTCACTGGAGATGTCAGTGGCAGTTAGTCAGTTCCCACAAAGTGTCAGATTACCTCCTGTACTATCACAGTCCCACTATAAGTCGCTGATCGCCGCCATTAGTAGTATAAAAATAAATAAATACAAATTCCAGTATATATTATATACCATAATTTGTAGACGGTATAACTTTCACGCAAACCAATTCATTTTCACTTTTTTTGTAGCAGAATTCATTTTGGCCTAAATTTATAAAGAAATTGGATTTACATTTTTTTTTTATTGAATATGTTTAATAGCAGAACATAAAAAATATTCGCTTATATAATACAAAATCCAGCGGTGATCAAATACAACCAAAAGAAAGCTCTATTTGTTTGAAAAAAAATCATAAAAACTTCATTTGTGTACAGTGTTGCATGACCACGCAATTGCCAGTTAAAGTAGTGCAGTGCTGAATAGCAAAAAATGACCTGGTCATGAAGGGGGTAAAATCTTTCGGAGCTCAAGTGGTTAAAATGATAAAGCATTATGGAGTTTTTTATGTTTCTCTTTTCTATGATAAAAATGAGAGAGCAGGCACTTTCTGGAGTTAGAGGCTTACAGATCCCTTAAACCTCAGACATGAAATATGAAAAAAGAACATTTCTTTTTATTATCCTGTGTACTTGTCTTTCTCCAAAGTTCTGAGTGCCATATGTCTATGTTGCCTAGTTCTTCTGTTATCAGCATAAGTCACTTCTGGCAGCTTTTTCTGACACCAAGAGTTAAAAAGGGGACGGAGGAGGGAGCTGCAGCACTCAGTTTGTGACTCATGTTCACAGCTGTGCTTGTTCTCTGTACTATGTGAAGGGGGTGTGTCCCTTCCCTCTAATCAGGGTACAGATCTGTCAGCTCTGTGAACACTTCAGATCCCCATTCCCTGCTCCTGGATCATAGAAGAAATCTTTTCCTCTTTGTGTTTTCAGAAGGATGTACAGAAGAAATGGCTGCAGAAAAACAGGTACAACTTACAGTATATACGAGGATTTGTTTTATCTCTGTGTACCACCAAATGCTAGTCACTTCACTGGGTATATGTAAAGGTTTACAACCACTTTTAAAGAGAAACAAGCATGTTTTAACCTTTTAGAACATACAGTATAGGTCAAAAGAGGAGATGAGAACACATCTGGTGTTTGAGCACAAGGGGTGGTGGAGAGTGAATAAGACCCCTTTCACACTGAGGCAGTTTTCAGGTGTTTTAGCGCTAAAAATAGCGCAAGTTTAGTGCCTGAAAACTGCCTCCCATGCCTCCCCCGAGTGCTTTTACACTGGGGGATAGGAAAAAAAAGTCCTGCAAGCAGGATTTTTGGGGCGGTGTAGGAACGTTGTATACAGCGCTCCTACACCGCCCCTGCCCATTGGAGTGAATGGGAATCATCGCAACACGGGTGCTTTTAACCCCTTCTTAACCCATTCTTGGGGGTTAAAAGTGCCCCGCTAGCAGCTGAAAAGCGCCACTTAACCACTTCAGCCCCCGAAGATTTTACCCCCTTCCTGACCAGAGCATTTTTTGCGATTCAGCACTGCGTCGCTTTAGCTGCGCAGTCGTTCGACGTTGTACCCAAAAAAAATTGACGTCCTTTTTTTCCCACAAATAGAGCTTTCTTTTGGTGGTATTTGATCACCTCTGCAGTTTTTATTTTTTGCGCTATAAAGAAAAAAAGAGCGACAATTTTGAAAAAAAAAAGCAATATTTTTTACTTTTTGCTATAATAAATATCCCCAAAAAATATAAAAAAACGAATTTCTTACTCAGTTTAGGCCGATACGTATTCTTCTACATATTTTTGGCAAAAAAAAAATTGCAATAAGCGTATATTGATTGGTTTGCGCAAAAGTTATAGCATCTATAAAATAGGGGACAGATTTATGGCATTTGTATTATTAATCTTTTTTATTAGTAATGGCGGCGATCTGCAAGTTTTATCGTGACTGTGACATTATGGCGGACACATCGGACATTTTTGACACTATTTTGGGACCATTGTCATTTATACAGCGATCAGTGCTGTAAAAATGCACTGATTACTGTGTAAATGACACTGGCAGGGAAGTGGTTCAATACTAGGGGGCGATCAAGGGGTTACCTGTGTGTCCTAGGGAGGTGTTCTAACTGTAGGGGGGATGGGCTACCAATGACATGACAGCGATCACTGCTCCTGATGACAGGGAGCAGTGGATCTCTGTCATGTCACAAGGCAGAACAGGGAAATGCCTTGTTTGCATCTCCCTGTTCTGCCTCTCCACAATCGCGAGCCGTTGGCGAACATCGAGTTCCCGTGGGCACGCTCCAGCGGGCGCCCACCCGATAGTCAACAAATTTAAAGGAACGTACAGGTACGCCCATTTGCCTGCCTGTGCCATTCTGCCGATGTACATCTGTGTGCGGCAGTCGGCAAGCAGTTAAACAGCGGTAAAGCACCACTAAAACTAGCAGAGCTTTACCGCTAATGGACGCGCCGCCCCAGTGTGAAAGTAGCCTAAAAGAAAACCTACAGTGTTTTTTAGTCCGCACAGTAGAGTGGACTAACAAAGATGCACTGGGAGGCTGTTAAACACACAGTATAAGGTGGAGTTATTAATAAAGACACACTGGGGGTTATTGACGAATGGCAAATCTACTTGGCACTACAAGTGCACTTAAAAGTGCAGTCGCTGTAAATCTGAAGAGTAGTTCTGAAATGAGCGGAAGCTCTGCTGATTTTATCATCCAATCATGTGCAAGCTAAAATGCTGTTTTTTATTTTCCTTGCATATCCCCCTTGTATCTACAGTGACTGAACTTCCAAGTGCACTTGCAGTGCACTTGTAATGCAAAGTGGATTTGCCTTTAGTAAATAACTCCCACAGAGATTTTTTTTTTTAATTTTTATTTAGATTTTTTATTATATTTGTTTTTAATTATATTGGAATATTGTACTGTGATATTACTCAAAGGTGTATATGTATAAGTATTATTGGAAAGGAGCACTGTTTTTCACATATACAAAAATGATTTGTGTAGCAATTATACAGTATATTTGTATCAAATAATTAATAAAAGAGGAGCTACCTTTTACATATCCTCATGCCCAACATTATACAATGCAGAGGGGTTGATTTACTAAAGGCCAATAGACTGCACACTTTGCAAAGTACAGTTGCTCCAGAGCTTAGTAAATGAGCAGAAGCTCTGCTGACTTCTATCATCCAATCATGTGCACACAAAAATGACGTTGAACTGGATGGACTTGTGCCTTTTTTCAACCAGATTAACTATGTAGCTATGTTTTTTTTTTTTTTTTTTCCCTTGCACGTGATTGGGTACTCTTTGCAAAGGGAAGCTTTACTCCATTGACTAATCTTTGGAGCAACTGCACTTACAGAGTGCAATTGCAATTTGAAAAATGCACAATCTATTTGCCTTTAGTAAATCAACCCCATTAACTCACATATTAACCACAGGTAGTACAAAGAGTTTTTACAAAGCTTATATAAGCACATTCTCATACAAATTCTGCGTCCCATACATAATGGAAAAAATTAGGTGGTGAAAAATCAGCCTCTCATTTCTATCGTATTTTACGGGAAAGTGAAATCTAGTAAATTGCTGACACAGTTCAAATCATTTTCACTGCACATTCATATTCATATCTCTAACAGTAAGACTTGTGGTGTGTGTGTGGGTTACACCTACTACAATAATATTTCAGACATGGAATTTATTTTTCACAAGTGGTTGGTAATGTTAATAGTTTAAACAAACAATTGCATGTTTCTATCAAGACTGATATTAGATAATAAAAGTATTGGTGAAATAGCAGTTTCATTTTATTGTTATATCTTTAACCACTTCAGCCCCGGAAGGCAAGTAAAGGTTTTTTTTCCCCCCTAATCATACTTACCTAGGTGGGTGCAGCATCGGTCCGAAGCTGCATCTGTCCCCCTGGCGTCTCTGCACTTAGAACTGAGCGATCGAACATCACCAATGGCTCGGTTCTCTCACCTTCCCCAAGCAGAGAGCTGCTGACTGTCAATCAGCAGCTCTCCTGCTCTGCTCCTCCATGCTCACTGGAGCGCTGAACTGTGGAGGGGAGCGGCCGTCTCAGCCTATCAGCGGCTCACTGAGAGGCTGAGATGGGTATCAGTATAGGCACCTGGCGGATCCAGACTTCCATTGTCGGGATGATGCGGTGTCTGGACTGATTCCTGTGATGTCAGCAGACTACTCTCTGCTTAAAACTGGTCACAGGAATGCAAAACTAATTGTACTCCTGTGACCCATAGGAGAAGCCCAGACAAAACTAGCTCAGGCTGGACTTCTCCTTTAACCACCTCAATACAGGGCACTAACACCCCCTTCCTGCCCAGGCCATTTTTCAGCTTTCAGCTCTGTCACACTTTGAATGACAATTGCTCGGTCATGCTACACTGTAACCATGTGAAATGTTTATCATTTTCTTCACACAAATAGAGCTTTCTTTTGGTGGTATTTAATCACTCCTGGGTTTTTTATTTTTTCTTAAAAAAAAAGACCAAAAGTTTTGAAAAAAAAAAATAGTTTTTCTTATGCCGCGTACACACGACCAGTTTAGCCGTCGCAATAAACTCCAAAGGTTTCTCAGATCTAGTTTACTATTGATGAGATATGCCAGTACTGTACTAACAGGATTAATTAGGGCAAACAAAGCTCCCCAGCCCAGTCTTACATTTAGAAAACTAAGTAGAATTTTTTTTCTTGCTGGAGTATCCATTAAATAGTATATAAAAAAAGTAAGCTGCGATTTTTTAAATATGTTGTTAAAATTATGCTATATGAATGGGGACATGTAACAAATATAAAGTAGGTATTATCCCAATTTTCTCTGCAAATTGGAATTACAGTTTAAATTTATGGGATTATGCCAGCAGATTGGGTGAAATGTCAGAGCAAAAGAAGACTAGTGGTTGCACTGCTCAGGCACGGGGCAAAGCAGCGCCGCCTATAATGCTGACGCACCAGGCAAGCACAATGCAAGAGTGCACACAGAAAAGCTGCCCCCACACAGAAGAGTTTCCCCCACTGCGCACACTTCGCCAGGACAGCGTCAGCGACATTTACTGCGCACATGCTGGCCCCTGCTGCTGTGTACAAGACACACACCTGACTGGAAGTGTGTGGAGAAATATGGAGGGACACAGGAAGGGGAAGAAAGAGAGACACCAAAAATGTAAGTATTTGGGGCACGACTGTTCATGACTGTTGAGATGAGATCTGCCAGCACAGTACAGACAAAGTTCATTACGGCAAACACAGGGGAGATTATACAGCCAACTGTGACTGTGCCACTTGCAAGGCCCACTGTGGCAATGATTACCCCAGGTGGAGAAGTTGAGGATAATAGAGGTGTGACCTATGCTTTTTTGGATGATTCTGTGATTCAATCTGCTGGCATAATCCCATAAATTTAAAGTGTATTTCCCTTTTTGCAGACAAAATTGGGATAGTACCTACTTTATATTTGTTACATGTTCCCATTCATATAGCATAATTTTAACAACATATTTAAAAAATAGCAGCTTACTTTTTTAATATACTATTTAATGGAAACTCCAGCAAGAAAAAAAATCCTACTTAGTTTTCTAAATGTAAGACTGGGCTGGGGAGCTTTGCTTGCCCTAATTAATCCTGTTAGTACAGTACTGGCTTATCTCATCAATAGTAAACTAGATCTGAGCAAGGTGGGAGTAATGCTGCAACTCTCTTTATGTGTTGCACATGCCCTGCATTTTTTCCTGCACTATTGGCTTGTGTGGTATGCCCCCTAGTGTCTACGTGCTGTATGCCATGCAGCATGTTTCATTTTCATAATTCACACTCCAATGCAATGGACTCTTATTAACCCATCAGTCACTGGTATATAGGTGTGGGAATCATTTTACGTTAATGGCACTCAAGTGCTGCAGCAGTGATGCATTAGTAGTATAGTTATTTCCAATTACAACCAAAATAGAAAAAATCATCAGTACACATGGGCCAGCTTGGGACTTTGGTTATAGCTCCCAGCTGTCACTCATTTGGTGGGACTGTCCTTTTTTTTTAACCAAATCTTTTTGTGTCTCTTTCCTTTTTGGTTGTCCCTCTTTCTAATGTGATATATAGACTGCTATGATAATATACTATCTATTTTATATAATTATTATTATACAGGATTTTTATAGCGCCAACAGTTTACACAGAGCTTTACAATGTAGAGGGGGAGCAGTACAATTACAATACAGTTTAATACAGAAGGAACAAATAGGATCAGTAGTTAGTGGATCCCACTACCCTCTTCGCCTATTGCGTAGACTTATCCCCTTCATCCCGGGAGGAGATACAGCAGCAGTAGTTGGAACAATCATCAATTCCCGACTCGACTACGCAAATTCTCTCTATCTAGGACTTCCCAAATATCAAATTTTCCGTCTACAAGTTGTCCAGAACACAGCGGCCAGATTGGCAACTGGAAAAAAACCCTGGGAATCAATCACCCTGTCCCTTAGGACCCTCCATTGGCTAGCTGCGAAGGACCGGGTCACATTCAAAACACTCTGCCTCACTCACAAATGTACACAAGGAAAAGCCCTGCAATACGTCTGCAACAAAATAAAGCACTATACCCCAGGTCGCCCACTCCGGTCAACTAATCAGAACCTCCTCCATATCCCTAAGATCTGTTATAAATCAAAAGGCGAACGAAGGGTCGCAGTCCAAGGACCTCGACTATGGAACGCTCTTCCCGCAGACATGCACTTGGAAAAAAAACATCTGGCCTTCAGGAAGAAGCTTAAGACCCATCTATTCTGAAGACCCAGATGGACACTGGTGGCAAAGTGCCTTGAGGCGATTTAGTTCGCATATGTAGCGCTATACAATTATTCATTCTTTTATTCATTCAGAAGGAATAGGAGTGAATAAGTTGTTTTGTGGTTTTGTTAATCAGGAAGGGACAAATTCTGGAAATGTTGCAGAGGTTAAGGCGGCAAGATGTACCCAGTAATTAGATGTGGGGGCTGAAGGAGAGGTCAGAGTCTAGAATTACACCCAGCACCTTGGCGTGTGTGGGGAAACCGTTGGTTGTGCCATTGATCTCAAAGGTAAAGTCATGGGGAGGGGAAGTGCTGTGATATTCACACTGATATGTCGCTCAGTAAGTTTGTGATACGTGAGGAGATTGAAGGGGTGAGTTGAGGAGTCGAGAGATAGATCTGGGTGTTGTCAGCATAGAGGTGGTACTGGAAGCCATGGGAGGTTATCAACTGGCCCAGAGACGAGCTATAGAGAGAGAATAGGAGGGGACCAAGAATGGAGCCTTGGGGTACCCCAACAGAAAGAAGAAGAGGAGAGGAGGGGATGGTGTTGTATGTGACACTGAAAGTGCACTGAGATAGGTAGGAGGAGAACCAGGAAAGAGCACAATCACGGAGACCAAGGGAGTGGAGTTTGCTGAGGAGGAGTGTGTGGTCAACTGTGTCGAAGGCAGCAGAAAGATCCAAGAGTGTGTGCATGGAGTACCGGCCATTGGTTTTAGCAGTTAGTAGGTCATTGGTGAGCTTCAGTATGGCAGTTTCAGTGGAATGTTGTGGGTAGAAGCCAGACTGTAGGGGATTGAGAAGGTAGTTGTCAGTGGGGTAGGCATTCAGGAAGTTAGGAGGCAAACAGGAGCAGGGAGATAGGTCTTAAGCTATTCAAACAGGTGGGATCCAGTGAGGGTTTTTTAGATATGGGGGTAATCAGTGCATGTTTGAGCAGGGAGGTAAAGGTGCTGGAGCAAAGGGAGAGGTTAAAGTTGTGGGTTAGAGAGTTTAGGATAGAGCAGGAAGGTGGTCGCAGTAATTGTGAGGGGACAGGAATTGTGTCGATGTTGTTGTTGAAATGATTGGCAATATCCAGGGCATTAAGCAAGTTGATGGGTGGAAGCAGTGGGGGGGTGAAGTAAGGAATTAAGGGTAGAAAAGCGTTGACGAGGTTTGGATGAGAGGGTTTTGATGAGAGTGGTGTAGTAGGTGTATATAATATAATATTACACACTATTTTCACATTATGAAAACTGTTATACAAAACTAAGCCTTTATTCAACTTTTATATTTTTGGATTTGTTTTTAAAAAGCAAGTATAAAGGAAACCTAATGGTAAAATCATTAACCAATATTTTTATTGTTATGCATAAATGGGGCATCATGGGGTGCGTCTTTTGCTTACATACTTTCTGCTAAAAGTTGTCCCTCTTTCTCATGCCAGTTTTAAGATATGCTTCAGCTTGCAGGCACTGCCTGGCATGTGTTAATGGACTGGTGGTACTGGAAGCTCTAAACCAGGGGTACTGAATTAAAATTCACGAAGGTCCAGTCAGGACATTTTCTTTTTTTCAAATATAAAATGTTATTGTTTTTAGAAAAAAAAGTCAGGGAAGGTGCAGCTCAATTATAACCATAACAGAAAACGTACAAGGGTAATTACTTTTATAACAGCAGGCTATATGTCCAGCATTTAAAACACATATCTGTAATAGCAATCGGACCTGTTATGGCACTGTCCACAACATTGTTTGACACACAACACTGATATCATGAATTATCGAATGAGAAATGTCACAATATCCCCACAATTAGAAACCCAATTGAACTGCCTGAACAGTGTTAAATAGGAAAAATACAGAAAAGATAAAAGGGGGGAACACAATGGTTTCAGAGAGAATGAAAAGAAGAGAGAAGAGAAAAACAGTAGCCAAATAAATGAAGGATAAAAGACATGAGTAGTTAGGGGGGGAGGGGAAGGTAAAGAAAAGTGGGTGCAAACCTTGAGGCGGTAAACGTGTCGCCGCTTCAAATAGCTATCGGCCCTGTATTGATTCGCTCTTCATAACCTGAGCAGGTATTCTACCTTCATCGAATAGAATAAACATATTCCAGAGCCTCCATGCCTTAGAATGTTTTTCCTGTTTATTTTGGGCCGTAAGGACTAAGTCTCCTAATTTTTTAATTTCCTCCACTCTGCGCAACCATGTCCCAATAGATGGAGGTGTGTTTTTTTTCCACATAAGGGGAATGCAGGATTTAGCGGCATTCAACAAATGTCGCACTATTGATATTTGGTAGCTTTTTGCCAGGCTTGTGGTAGTGTGGAGTAGAAGGAAAGCTGGATTGTTAGGAATCGTATAATCCATAAATTTCTGAGTAACTGTCCGAACTATTGTCCAGAAATGTTGCAGCAGAGGGCAGGACCAAAAGATATGGAGAAGCAGTCCCCTGTCTGTCTGGCATCTCCAGCAGTTGTCAGTGGTGGTTGGGAAGTACTTGTGTAATAACTGAGGTGTATAATACCACCTGGTCAAAATCTTATAATTAGATTCTTGTATTTTCGTACAAATAGGTGTTTTTAAGGAGAACCTGATTATAGTTTGTTTTTGGGCGTTTGTAAAAGAGGATTTTATGTCAAGCTCCCATTTCTGTAAGGAAGACAAGTAAGGTTGTTCCGATGGGGAGTTAAAGCATAGGTTTTAGATAGCACTTGGGGTAAAGCCCCCTCGTCCCTACAGTAATCCTCAAAGGTCGTCAGGGTACGGTTAAATTGAGCCGGATTGGCGATCAAATGTAGGAAATAATGTAGTTGTGTTGCTTTCAAAAACAGAAGCTGAAAGTGACCAGTGTCACATATCAGCGATTGAATGGAAGGCCACTAATTGCCATCTAAAAAATGTGAGGCACGGTCCTGATCCGCCGATAGAAGCGCCTCATACTCTGACTGTTGAAGTCCTGGGGGTGAATGCCGGGTTACCCAGCATTGGCAAAAGAGGAGAGTCTCTAGTGGAAAAGGAAGTTGTCAATATAATCGTTGAGCCTACGCGGAGAGTAGTGCCCATTACGGGATGGCATTTCAGAGCAGAAGGTAACTGGTCAAAACACCACACGCTGCCACCGAGGACTCACCCGACCCCATCTGATCCGAAAATCAGTTTCACATCTTTCTGGACCGACGTTAATTCTTGGCATTGAGATGCCTCAAGCCTGCCAACAAGGGCCTCGATGTCTTACCTCGTGGGCAAGGCCTGCAGCAGCGCTCTCAATTCAGCATCAGCTCTCAGGGTGAGCAGCGTGTGTTGTGGACCCTGGGGATCCAATCGGAACACTGCCAGGGTGTCAAAGCTCGCCTCCGAGGCATTTGAGGCCGTTGGGGAAGTAGAGGGGTCCTGAGATGGCCGGCCTTCGTGGTGGGTGAGCAGCATGGGATCCACCATCTTGGTAGCCACGGAGGCCCCCTGTGTGTTCGAGAAATATCGCTGGTTTTCTCCGCTCATTTGCGGTTTGGGGGATGTCTTCTTTTTATTCTTTCCCTTCCGCTTCGCAGCAGAGTACATGCCGGAGAATTCTGGAGGATATAGGCTGAATTTTAAGCTGCTTTAGCCTGAGAAGGGCCGGGAGCTCCACTGACACACTACTTTACTCGGCCATGTCCAGACCACGCCCCTCAGTAACATTTTCTTCCTGCAGAGGTTTGAATCTCATTTCTGTTCTATGACTCAAATCCTTCACATTACAGCTCCGCCCCCCACTTTACATCACAGCCCCATTTACACCTGTGCCTTTAGTGCTATCCTTTACATCACAACCCCCTTTCACATTGCAGCCCCCTTTTACATCAGTGTCTACAGTCCCCCTCTCCTTACATCACAGCCCCCTCCTTATATCACAGCCTCCCTTTTAGATCACAGTCTCCTTTGCAATGACAGCCCCCTCACTTCATAGCCTCCACCTTACATGAAAGCTGCCCCTAACATCCCAGTCTCTATTGCAATCACAGCGACTCTCCCTCACATCAGTCTCCCTTGGTCCCCTTTATATCACAGCCCCCCCCCATACATCGCAGTCTCCCTTGCAATCATGGCCCCCCTCCTCACATCATATCCTCTCTCCTCACATCACTGTCCCCCCTTACATCATAGCCCCCCTTGCAATCACAGACCCCCCTCTCATCTCCCACTCCTTATCTCCCATGCAATTACAAGGCCTCCCCTCCCTTCACAGTCCTACCTTAACACAGCAGGGCAGAGGGCGGAAGATATGCAGGTCTGCATGGGAAATACACAGCTCTTTATGTTAACAAGCAAGTGAATGGTTGTTATGACCTCCTAGCATCCTAGCAACCCATCACCCATTTGTTAAGTTGAAAAGTTGGGCAGCTCCTGCTCCCACTGAAGACCTGCGTATCTCCTGCCCTCTGCCCTGCTGTGAGTTTGCCGGTGGCAGGCAGGCATGGCTACACAGGAAAGGAGTCCACTCAGGCTGCTAACTTTGCCATGGTTCGGACAGGGCTGTCACTTGGCCTGTGCCCAAACCGCGGTCCGCCATTTATTCACACCTGCACTAAACAATGCATAATGGCCGAATAGTGCAACTAGGGATTTCTTGTATTTAGGAAATAATTATGTACTGTATTCTTGGCAGCCAAAGGCCTGCCTGATGCTTTAAAGGCAATATATGGTTACAGCATGCATTCTCTTTTTACAACACCAACATTGTAATAACAGAGTTATTTTTGACAATCCAGTATAAGTTTACTTGAAAAATCTCTTTTCATGGTGTAAGTGCTGCCTGTCTGCTGGCCATCTCTTTCCATAACGTCCTGCCCTCTGTTTGGGCACCCAGGAAGAGTTCCAAGTCCTATTCCCAACCTGCAAGAGGTGCCAGGTCATATTCTCCCCTTGGCCCACTGCCATGCCTGTGGTGTACCGTTTCTTCATTGCATACTAGAAGAAGAACCCAGCTGTGAGATTGGCTCAGATGACCTGTCCAGGAGTACTCCTGCAGCCAGAGATGCGTCTACATCCGAGCCTCTGGCTAAGATCCCTAAAGCCCAGTTATTACCAGTTATTGGGAGTGAGGTAGCATTAATATGCTGGATACCCCCCCCATGGTGAGGCAGTTACCCTGCACAAAGCCTAGCACAGCCCAGAGGAACCCACCCACCCCATAGGTCTCTCATGTGATCCCTGCATTTGCATCCAACGAGGAGGGGAACGTAGAGGACATGACAACCAACCAGCCACCTACCCTTACATGCCTCCCGAAACTCCTCCTCTCAGCACCTCTGTAGCTCAGAAGACAGGCTCTGTGAAATCTGTGCCACAGCAGTGCCTATCAACAGGGCATAGTGAATGTGTGTCACAGAATCCAAAGAAGTAAATGTGCAGGGAAGTAAGTCTACAAACTACATGATTGATCAGATTAATAGAACTACAAATAATTGAAAAACATTGTGGAAGTGAATATATGTTTTACAGATAGATAGGTAGATATACTTTAATTAAATATTTTTTCCTCATAGTAAAATTGTATTATTGATATTAGTCCTCATGAAATGTTTTAAGGAAATAACTCTTAAATACGCTCATACTTACAAGAAGTATAAAAACAGCATGTGTTTTACTGAGAGCACATGAGAAGACCTCATTATTCTCGCTAAGCAGTATCTGAGATTTTCTGATATAAAATCATATTTGTTCTACTCTGAATATTCCAATAGGGGGAGCTGAATTTCACTTTCCTTTCCTGAACAAATGATAACACATCACTGCTATGGAAACAGCAGTATACTTCGTTCTGTATTTAAGACCACATTACAAAAACAGAGGGATCTCTGATGAGTGGAACTTCGGCTGGCTGCAGCTTAAAGGGGTCGTAAAGGCAGAAGGTTTTTTATCTTAATGCATTCCATGCATTAAGATAAAAAAACCTTTTGTGTGTAGCAGCCTCCCCAGCACCCCCTAATTACTTACCTGAGCCCCATCTCTCTCCAGTGATGTCCACGAGTGTCACTCTAAGCTGTCTGGGACACTCCTCCTGATTGGCTGAGACACAGCAGCGGCGCCATTGGCTCCCGTGGCTGTCAATCAAAGTCAGTCAGCCAATCATGGGAAAGAGGGGGCAGGGCCAGGTTGGGGCTTCGTGTCTGAACAGACACACGGAGCTGTGACTCGGCTCCAGTGCTCCAATAGGAAGCTGCTGACTGTGGGGGCACTCAATAGGAGGGAGGGCCAGAAGCAACAAAGAGGGACCCGAGAAGAGGAGGATTTTGTCTGCTCTGTGCAAGACCAACTGCAAAGAGGAGGTAAGAATAACATGTTTGTTATTTATTTTTTATTTTTTTTAAAGAGACTTTAGTATCACTTTAAAGAGGAACTGCAGTCTGCTCACATAATTTGTAATAAAAACCTTTGCCATTCTGAAGCTTCCCTCCAACCACTTTGCATATTTTATATATACTGTGATTCTGTACTTGCCAAATATGTTGCAGAAATCTCCCTCCACTGAGTCTGGCTGCAGCCATTTTAACTGCAGGCAGCTGAAGCTGCAATCTGTCCACTTCCTGGATTTACAAAGACACACAGAGGCACACCTCCAGCTCTGCAGCCCTGCAGCTTTCATTGGCCCTCTTATGACTCACCCCCTCCCTTCCTGGCAAACTCTCAGGAGAGAGAGAGAGAGCTGTGCATGATGTCATACGTCTAGGCTAATCACCAGACAGGAAGTGGGCCGTATAAGGTATTTACTGGCAGAAAAAAAATGTTTTACTATCCAAAGTTAAAATAACAAGGGCAGAGGATTTAATAGATGGAAAGTTGAAAACATTACCAAAGGTCCACTATAAGTTTATTTGTTTTGTTTACCATTTTCTAATTAAATTCAACAAATCCTTATGCCTGGATGTTTTAATGTAAAACCTCGCATTAAAGTGACATTTAAACAATATCCCTATTCTTCAAAAATAATATATACACATATACTACATAATATCTAGGGATGCACTGATACCATTTTTTTTACAATGAGTACAAGTACCGATACTTTTTTTTTTTTACCCGCTGATACCAATTACCGATACCTACTGCAACTGTTTTGTTTTAACTTCAGCTGTCAGAAATGGTACAAAGCATTGAAAAGTTATTTGAAAATGAAATACATTTTTTTTTAACCACTTGCCGCCGCCATTTAGCAAAATGACGGCGGCAAAGTGGTTTCAATATCCTGACCGAACGTCATATGACGTGATCAGGATATTGAGCCGCTGCGCGCCCCGGGGCGATCGTTGTTGTGGTGTGTCAGTCTGACACACCGCAACTCCGATCTAGGTAAAGAGCCTCTGAGGGAGACTCTTTACCACGTGATCAGCCGTGTCCAATCACGGCTGATCATGATGTAAATAGGAAGAGCCGATGATCGGCTTTTCCTCACTCGCGATCGGCTGCTCTTCTGACAGGGGGGGTCTGTGCTGATTGTTTATCAGCACAGCCCCCCCTCGGATCCCGCCCAGGACCACCAGGATGGCCACCACACTGGACCACCAGGTATGCCCCCTAGACCCCCAGGGAAATACCAATCTGTGCCCAGGCAGATGCCAATCAGTGCCCACTCCAATGCCTACCACTGCCAGTGCCACCAGGGATGCCTATCAGTGCCCATCAGTGCCCAGCAGTGCCGCCTATCAGTGCCCATCAGTCCCGCCTATCAGTGCCACCCTATCAGTGCTCATCAGTGCCGCCTTTCAGCGCCCATCAGTGCCACCCAGTGCCACCCATGAGTGCCCATCAGTGCCGCCTATCAATGCCCATCAGTGCTGCATATCAGTGCCACCCATCAGTGCCGCCTACCAGTGCCCATCGTCAGTGCCCGTCAGTGCCCGCTCATTGGTGCCACCTCATCGGTGCCACCTTATCAGTGTCTGTCAGTGCCGCCTTATCAGTGCCCATCAGTGAAAGAGAAAACTTACTTATTTACAAATTTTTTTAACAGAAACAAAAGCAAAACTTAAATTTTTTTCAAAATTTTCGGTCTTTTTTTATTTGTTTAGCAAAAAATAAAAACCACAGAGGTGATCAAATACCACCAAAAGAAAGCTCTATTTGTGGGAACAAAATCATAAAAATTTAGTTTGGGTACAGTGATGGATGACCGCGCAATTGTCATTCAAACTGCGACAGCACTGAAAGCTGAAAATTGGTCTGGGCAGGAAGGTGTATAAGTGCCCTGTATTGAAGTGGTTAATTTAGTGCTTTATCAATGTGAGATGTGTAAATATATGTTAATGTATATGTGTAAAAATATTCACTAACAAAGCAAACAAAAAAAAAGTTTTAATTGTTTATCATTTATAAAATAGACGTGAACAAAAGAAAAAAGCAGGAAAATAATAATTAAATGGAGAAGAATAGGGAGTTAATTAAGGCTGATTAGAGGGTTATTAAGGGGTTAAACAGAGGAACATTTGTTCATCCCTTTGATCTGCAGATGAAGAAACAGAAATATACAAAAAGAAACAATGTTTCTTTTTATTTCAGTGTTTCAGGGCTGAGCAATGTTGTTAATAAGAAATGAAAAAGCCGCGCATTAAATTCATACATAAATTAATACAAAATGATTGATTGGGGGGAAAAAACTTGGTGAAAATGAATATGTTCCTTAATGAAATAAAAGTCCAACAACCAAGAAGAAAAGGAAATTCAAAAATCCTCAATAGTCCAACTGTTGATAGTAGAGGTTCAGGTAAAACAAACTGAAAAACCCAACTGATAAATTAAATGCTTACCAGATAGTAAGCCAAATAGAGCAGGTGGCTTAAACCCAGCCTGGACCTTTAAGGTGAATACTTGACAAAATTCGCTCGTGAGACGCAATTGGATCCACAAAGATTCGACCCAAAACATTTTTTAAAGTTTTTTGGGTCGAATCTTTGTGGATCCAATTGCGTCTCATGAGCGGAAATTGTCCAGTATTCACAGGGATTGGTTCCATAAAGGCCCAGGCTGGATTTAAGCCACCTGCTTGATTTGGCTTACTATCTGGTAAGCATTTCATTTATCAGTTGGGTTTTTCAATTTGTTTTACCTGAACCTCTACTATCAACAATTGGACTATTGAGGATTTTTGAATTTTCTTTTCTTCTTGGTTGTTGGACTTTTATTTCATTAAGGAACATATTCATTTTCACCAAGTTTTTTTTCCCCAATCAATCATTTTGTATTAATTTATGTATGAATTTAATGCGCGGCTTTTTCATTTCTTATTTTGCTTTTGGTGTGCCCCACTTATAGCCGCAACTTCACTTTATTGATCTCTAGCGCAGTTTTTTCTTTCTTTTTTGCAATGTTGTTAATAAACATTGCCGGCTGCTTTTTTTTTTTTGACAGCTCCTTTTTTTTTTTGACAGCTCCAATTACCGAACTTCTTTAACACTGGGGAGACCCACTGACAGCTCAAAGAGCCGAGCCTGAAAGTATCAGTTTCAGGTATCGGTGCATTAGCACGAGTACCGATACTTGTGCAAATGCTCGGTATCGGCACCGATACCGATACTAGTATCGTACAACCCTAACAATATCCATTGTAACATATTTTTCATAACATTATTTCTTATTGTGTTTTTCTGCCTCCCTGTTTCCTGAGCTCCCAAACCTCTCCTTTTCCCACCTCTCTTCTGGTTATTAGTTGTAGTTATGTGTACTGCTGTTTGCACACTTTAAATCCTATCGTCCATAGTCCATCTCAGGAGTTAGCAAAAAAGGGTTGCTACATTCCTACATGCAATGGGACCATGGAGAACAAATGTACCACCCTCTAACAGGAACTCAGTTTACAGCAGCATAAAAAAAAAAGATTTGGAGGAGCCTGAGAGCAATACAGTGCTTTTGAGTTCAGAATACATACTTGAATAAAACACGTTTTTAACCAGAGTTTAATGTCACTTTAAAGAGGAACTGCAGTCTGCTCACATAATTTGTAATAAAAACATCTTTGCCATTCTGAAGCTTCCCTCCAACCACTTTGTATATTATTTTATATATACTGTGATTCTGTATTTGCCAAATATGTTGCAGAAATCTCCCTCCACTAAGTCTGGCTGCATCCATTTTAACTGTGGGCAGCTGAAGCTGCTGCCTGTTCACTTCCTGGATTTACACAGACACACAGAGGCACACCTCCAGCTCTGCAGCCCCGCAGCTCTCATTTGCCCTCTTATGACTCACCCCCCTCCCTTCCTGGCAAACTCTCATGCGAGTGAGATAAAGAGCTGTGCATGATGTTATAAGCCTAGGCTTTTTACCAGACAAGAAACAGGAAGTGGGCTTTATAAGGTATTTACTGGCAGAAAAAAATTATTTACTATCCAAAGTTAAAACAACAAGGGCAGAGGATTTAATAGATGAAAAGTTGAAAAACTTTCTGAACTTGACTGAAGTTCCACTTTAAGTTATCTACACCTTGAAGTATTACTTATCCCACCACAGTAAAATCAGTCTGTATATGCAGTAAAACATTCTTGTTATACTCATTGTAGAACCTAAGGGGTTAATCCTTTGCATTGTGTATGTAGCACCCTCTAGTTAGGTTGGTGCTGGAGTAAAGATTTTTTTCGTAAAGTAGGAAAATTTAGGCAGGCCTAGCTGCTGACTTGGCCTGTTTGTTTTCATTCTGGGCAGGGAGTGGCTCAGGGCAGGGCTGGGTGACTCACAGGTAGGGTTGCCACCTTTTCTTCAAGCCAAACCCGAACACTTTAGCGGCGCATGGCAAATTTTTTTTGTGGTATACACTATAGGATTTTAAAGACCCAAAGGAGAGCAATAATGCGTCACGCTTAGCGCGCCGTGGCAAACAGTGGGTGTGGCCAATTTGCGTTAACAGGTGGCAACAGATTGGTGCGTGACTATCTTGGTTACTTGGGGAGCCACAGTCCGATCTGAATAATGTGTCTGGGTTTTAGGCAGACTGAAACCCAGACACATGATTCAAAACCTGAGCTGTTCAGGTGAATCTGGGACAGGTGGCAATCCTAGGTGTCATAATACAGGGGTCAGTGTCACCCCCTTTGTAATACAGGGGTCAGTGTTACCCCCCCCATAACACATGGGTCAGTTTCTCTCCTTTATAATATAGGGGTCAGTGTTACACCCTCCATAATACAGGGGCCCCCTATAGAGGACCCCCATTAGATCAGAATCCCCATATATAAGTGCTCTCCTTAGAGAGCCCAAAAACAAATAAAAAAATCCAGCACGACCTCGCCCTATAATTATATTAATTCATATGTGAAAAAATAATTGTGAATGATGGTGGAAACCCCCAAGGATAATCCAAGTATTAATACACTCCAATTTTATTTAAACATATATACTGTTCAATCTCCACACACATATATAATACTGTATGAATAGTGGTGTAAATCCATTCCAAAATGTGTTGTGCTAATATCCAATTTATAAACTCTTTTTGAGTTAGATACGTTGGATATTAGCACAGCACATTTTGGAATGGATTTAAACCACTATTCATACAGTATTATATGTGTATGGAGATTTCACAATATACACTGTATGTTTAAATAAGAATGGAGTGTATTCATACTTGGATTATCCCTTGGGGGTTTCCACCATCATTCACAGTTATTTTTTCACATTTGAATTAATATAATTATAGGGGGAGGTTGCACAGCATTTAACAAAAAAACATTTTTTTTTTAGTTTTTTTTTTTTAGATCAGAGTCCCCTATATCCGATTCTCTTTAGAGACCAGTCGTTAGTCTCTAAGGGGGGTGCTGATATAAGGGGGATGTGATATAATGGGTGTCTCTAAGGAGGGAATGATGTAAGGACACACTGATCTAATGTGGGTCTCTAAAGGGGGTGCTTATATAGGGAGAGTTTCCCTTATCAAATAGAGGTCTCTAAGTGGGTGGGGGGCTGATATAATGGGGGGTCTCTAAGGGGGGGTGCTGACTGCGGATCTAATTGGTCACCATCAGTCACCACCCCCCTCCCCACAGACTCCCCTTCCCTTATATCGGTTCCCCCCTCGATTAGATCAGCGAACCCACCCATCAGTGTCCCCTGCCCCGAAAGACCCCCATTAGGCTGCCTTACCGAGAGCATTATTACATATCACAGCTTTTTTGTTGTTATAAGTGACACACATGAGGGGAATGGAACTCCGGAGACAGAGAAAAGAAACTTATTGTACGCCTCCAGTGCTGGAAGCCATATGCTAAAAAGACACGGCATTAAGGTCCCAGCATGATACATCACTGTTTGTGATGGGCAAATTTGTCCAGGGTCAATTCGACCAAAAATTTAGCAGATCTTGTTAATATGGCAAATACTTATGAATTCTAAGTGGGGTGAGTCTTGTTGTTTAATTCTGGCCATTTTTAGGTCTAGTAAGCATGCGGAGCTGCGCACTGCGATGAAGATTATGCACCAATGCAAAAAATGAAACAAAAACAAAAAACAAACAGTGGAGAGACGGTCTTTTCATGTGGCTTCAATGGCAACATTAAAAATACACAAATCTTTTAAATAGTATTCTTGAGGAATGCCCTTGAAGCGGTTGTATACTCAAATTTGTAACTTTCCATTTAATTATGTCTCCTAATATCCCCAATCTATCGCCATTATTTATTTTTTGCTTACCTGCTTCCTTTCTGTATTATCGCTATATTCCCGAGTAATGACGTGATGCGCGCATGCGCCATATCATCGATAAAATCCGGCAAGCCGAGACCTTGCCGGAAACATTCTTTGTGTATGTCGGGCTGCGTCATTTCCTGCTGTAGACGTCAGCCCCGACATCCCGCGATGGTTACTCAGATTTTTCGTCCCCAAGAGGATCATGGTTACCTTGTGACTCCTATGTCACAGGGTAAAGGAGACAGACGGCGTAAGTTTCAAAGAAGTAGAATTACAGAGAGCAGCCTGCCAAACGACTGATACACCCGAGCTGCATACATATTCCAAAGTAATGAATAGTTTATTAATTTATGTACAATGTAAATGTTTTTGGGGTTTTTTTGACATGTAATTTTTAAATAAATCTTTATTTTTTAAATTTTGTATTCCTTATGTCAATTATTTAGATATAATAAAGTTAATATATTAAATGCAAAATTATCAATGGACCTATATATCGTCTTTGCGGACGAAACGCGTAGGGTTAATACGCTGACTCTAGCCACCTCAAACTGTGCTTTTTATTATTCAATTGAACTGTTTTTACCTAATATTCATTTGTTTGGATATTTTTACTTTAATAAATTCCATCATTCGGATTTTACACTGTGGAGGCTTTTTTTTGAACCTTATATAAAATTTCCATCTGAAGGGGATATATCTTGGAGTACCGTGCCCGGAACCATTTATGGTTTGGAATCATATCCATTTCCACTGGTCTCTTGGAGTTCTTACCGGCTTATAGAGGAGGGGATTGAATAGTCTACCCTGGGAACCTGACCCTACATCGCAGGCTTTATGCTTGATAGATCCACTGCCATATGGTGAGTTGGGTCCACTACTTCGGGTACCCTTTTCTCTCCCCCATTCCTGGAAGGTGAAGGCACTCCTGGGTGTATCTATCCACCGGTCATTATATTTATATCAGAGACTGTTAGATATCTGTAGCAGCAGTGTGTTTTCCTCACATGCCATGGCCCACTTTGGATATCTCAACCGTATGGGCTATCACATTTGCAGTCTCAACTACAATTGGAATTAGCATTACACTTGTTGTTCCATATGATTTTTGGTTACACATGGGTCTGTCTTTCCTAAACATTTACACAGGATTGTGTGATCATTCAGGGCATTACATTCACGTTGGATGTCTGATTTTTGTTTTATTTGTTTGAACATTTACACATGATACTGTTGATGTTTGATTTTTCGTTTTATTTGTTTGAATATTTGCACGATACTATGATTCTAACCAGTCACTTATGTCACCTCACTATTGTTAACAATTTTTTGTGCTTGCGACTTCTTGCGACTCATCATCGCAGGAGGTCTGCCATATATAAATACCGTGTGACACTCATATGTTGTGCTGTCTATTATGAGATAGTATTTTTTCACATTACTAGTCTCCGTAGAATTTAAAATATACATTTCCTTGCTAGGTTTATTTACCTGGCACACCCCCAGCGCTACACTTTTTACTCATATTTATTTACAGTTAGACCCCTTTCACACTGGGGCAGTTTGCAGGCGTTATTGCGCTAAAAATACCGCCTGCAAACCGACCCAAAACAGCCGCTGCTGATTGTTCAGTGTGAAAGCCCGAGGGCTTTCGCACTGAAGCGGTGCGCGGGCAGGAGAAGAAAAAATCTCCTGCAAGCCGCATCTTTGGAGCGGTGAAGGAGCGGTGTATTCACCGCTCCTAAGCCGCTCCTGCCCATTGAAATCATTGGGACAGCGCGGCTATACCGCGGCAATTCCGCGGCTATAGCCACGCTATACGAGTGGTTTTAACCCTTTTTCGGCCGCCAGCGGGGGGTTAAAACCGCACCGCTAGCGGCCGAATACCAAAAATAGCGCTGTTTTACCGCCGACGCCCCCTACCGCCCCAGTGTGAAAGCAGCCTTAGTCTCATTGTTGTGTTGGCTGCTTATACACTTTGGGTTGGTGCAGTATTTTATCATATCTTTTCTTGGCTTTTACTATAATGGTTAAGATACTGGGGAGGATACAATAGAAGCAGAATTGGCCATTATACTAGAAAAAAAAATGAACACAGACAGGGGGATACAACAACTTCCTGCCCAGGCCAATTTTCAGCTTTCAGCGCTGTCACATTTTAAATGACAATTTCGCGGTCATGCTACACTGTAACCATGTGAAATTTTATATCATTCTATTCACACAAATAGAGCTTTCTTTTGGTGGTATTTAATCACTGCTATTTTTTTTTTCTATTTTTTACAAAAAAAAAAAAAAAAAAAAAAGACCGAAAATTTTGAAAAAAATAAAGTTTTTTCTTAGTTTCTGTCAGTATATTTTGTAAATAAGTAATTTTTCTCCTTCACTGATGTACGCTGATGAGGGGGCACTGATAGGCTGCATTGATTGGCACTGAGCTGGCACTTATGGGCACTGATGAAGCGACACTTATGGGCACTGATTAGGTGGCACTGATGAGGAGGCACTAATATGCCGCACTTATTGGCACTGATAGGTGGCACTGATAAGTGGCACTGAGCACTAATAGGCGGCACTGATGGGTCGCACTGGTGGGCACTGATGGGTGGCACTGGGCACTGATAGACAGCACGGATAGATGACACTGATGGGCAGCATGGATAGGTGGCACTGATGGGCGGCACTGATGGGCGGCACTGATAGCCAGCACTGACTGGCATCACTGATGGGCACTGATTGCTGGCACTATTGTAATCAGGGCACTGATGATCAGTGCCCTGATTACATGTCTGGATGTCCTCTGCGAGAAGATGCCGCTGATCGGCTCTTCTCGCCACACACTCTGTCAGCTTGAGGCAATGAGAGAAAATTACCAGCATTTCCATGTTTACATGTGACCAGCTGTGATTCGACACAGCCGATCACATGGTTAAAGAGCCGCTAATGATAGCTGTCTGACTGTTATACAGATCAGGAGTTCATATTTTGCTGTGATTTTCTAATCTGCATGCTTTTTTTCCAGGTCAATGACATGAAATCAGAAAGTACAGAATCAAAAAGCTGGGCAACTAGTATTGCTGGATGGATATTACATACCTGAAGTAATATTAGTGCAAAAAATGACAGGTGGGGAAGTGCTATTTCCATTCACAGACACAGAAGAAAACATAATCAGAATACATGGCCCAACTTGAGACTTTAGCATAACTCTCAACTGCCCCTTATGTAGAGGGACTGTCCCTCTTTTGAAACAAAATCCTTCTGTCCCTCTTTCCACTGCGATTGTCCCTCTTTCAGTTCTGATGTATGGACCTCTATAATAATGTACTATAATATACCCTGTATGAGCAATTGGGAAATGGAACTTAACCACACATTTACACCAGACCAACAACAAAACATTATTCGATTTTCCCTAAAATCGTCTATCTGTACGAAAATTCAGGAAACCAATTTTAAAATTCTGACGAGGTGGTACCATACTCCTCATATGCTACAAAAATGTTATCCTAATACTTCTGATCGCTGTTGGAGATGCCAGGAGGGGAGAGGAACGCTGCTCCACATCTTCTGGTCCTGCCCAGCTGGAGCACTTCTGGAAAGCAAAATTATCTAACAATTCACTGATTATGAGATTCCTTACGATCCAGCTTTTTTCTTATTGCATGTTTCGACCAACCCTGCAAAAAAGTATAAAAAAAATCAGTCATACGTCACCCTGAATGCTGCCAAGTCCTGTACTCCTCTTAACTGGAAATATCAACAGCCACCAACCATGGGTTGTTGGCTTCACAAAGTGGAAGAAATAAATAAGATGAAAGATCTATTGCTTACAGCGCAGTACAAATGTGATAAGTACTCCAAGATCTGGAATATGTTTGTTCTTTCTGAAGAGGAGACAGCTCTTTTTGGTTCATAATTTATATGACAGGCAACGTTGGTGGACTACCTTTATTGTAATAAACCATCATCACCTCAAACTTCCCTTGCCCCCCCCCCTTTCCCCCCCCTCTTTCTCCTCTATTCTTCTTTGCTTTTTCTTTAATTCCTTGTTCTTATGTAAATGGAAAAAGGAATGGGCGGCTCTATACCTTTCTTTAAATAGTTTACCGTCCAGGCTCTGTGAAGGAATGCTGAACTTATGTCTGAAAAAACAGAGAAGTTCCACACATCGGAGACTCCCTCTGTTTTCTAAATCTCAAATATTTCTCTCCATATGTCCCTGTCTATTCTGACTCCGATTGTTGTAAAGCGATTTATCCCTTGTGAGACCTCTATGCCTGGGCTGTATAAGATATAATCACTGAGGACAATCCTCATCAGATAGCTTGAAGTCACCAAATACCGCTGATCGGCTCTCCTCGCCACACACTCTGTCAGCGTGAGGCAATGAGAGACAATTACCAGCATTTCCATGTTTATATGTGACCAGCTGTGATTCGACACAGCCGATCACATGGTTAAAGAGCCACTAATGATAGTTGTCTGACTGTTATACAGATCAGGAGTTCATATTTTGCTGTGATTTTCTAATCTGCATGCTTTTTTTCCAGGTCAATGACATGAAATCAGAAAGTACAGAATCAAAGTGTCATCAGTGCCACCTGTCAGTGCCCATCTGTGTCCATCAATGCCCACCTATCAGTGCCCATCAGTGCCCATCCGTGCCACCTATCAGTGCCACCCATAAGTACCATCAGTGCCACCCATAAGTACCAATCAATGCCACCTACGAGTGCCCATCGGTGCCACCTATGAGTGCCCATCGGTGCCACCTATGAGTGCCCATCAGTGCCACCTATCAGTGCCACCTATCAGTGCCCATCAGTGCCGCCTATCAGTGTCCATCATCAGTGCCCGTCAGTGCCACCTCATCAGTGCCACCTCACTGGTGCTACCTCATCGGTGCCCATCAGTGCCGCCGTATCAGTGCTTGTCAGTGCAGCCATATCAGTGCCCGTCATTGAAGAAGAAAACGTACTTATTTACAAAAAATTTTAACAGAAACAAAGAAAAACTTGTTTTTTTTTCAAAATTTTCGGTCTTTTTTTACTTGTTGCGCAAAAAATAAAAACCGCAGAGGTGATCAAATACCACCAAAAGAAAGCTTTATTTGTCGGAACAAAATGATAAAAAAAATTTTGGGTACAGTGTAGCATGACCGCGCAATTGTCATTCAAATTGCGACAGCACTGAAAGCTGAAAATTGGCCTGGGCGGGAAGGTGTCTAAGTGCCTGGTATTGAAGTGGTTAATATTCTGTAATTGGATATATTGATGTATTTACATTATTGATGTAATATTTTGGATCTGCCTTTTCCTGGTGTATATAAAATAATTGAAAAAATAATAATAATGTACTAATTAACTATCAAAACTGGTATTCGAAAACGAAACCTTTTATTCAACCTTTAAAATATTAGATTTGCTATTCTGAAAAGCCAGTGTAAAGGAAACATGGTAAAATGATTAATGGACATGCATTTTTGGGGTCCATGTAATTTGGGGCATGACAGGAGTGTTCATTTTGCCTGCATACTTTGTGCTAAAAGGGTGGTTTGTGCTACGAGGGAGGCCAATTCCAGTTTCGTTTCCTCTCATGTCATAATATTGTGAGCTATGCTTCAGCACTCATTATAGAGGGAGGCCAATTCCAGTTTCGTTTCCTGAACAAATGACACATCACTTCTCTGGAAACAGCAATATACCTTGTAAGTGCTCACTCCGCGAGAAGAGCAATAATGGACAGGGACACATGGAGATCAATATTTGAGACCGATTTAGAAAACAGAGGAGTCTACGATGTGTGGAACTTCTCTGTGGATGAACGTTACCAGCAACGGATGGGCTGGCTGCAGTATGTACAATGTTCTTATGCCAGGTATAGTCATTTCATTGGAATTTTTACATGACACAGAATTCCCAGCGCTGCAACATGATGTATCCCTCTTACTGGTGGGCAACTCTGTCTTAGGCTATGTTTCCACTAGTGCGACTTTTCATGCGACTTGGGACTGAAAAGTCGCATGACAAATTGTATCCCATGATTTCCAATGAGTACCGTTCATATCTGTGCGACTTCAAGTCGCAGCGACTTCAAAGTAGTCCCTGCACTACTTTGGTCCCACTTTGATGCGACTTGAGGTCCATAGATACAGGCATTGCTTCAAATCGCGGTAAAAAGTCGCGGTAAAATCGCGGTAAAAAATCGCGGCAAAATCGCGCGACTTTGGGGACGCACTAGTGGAAACATAGCCTAAGGCTCCTTTCACACTTATACGACTTCAAAGTCGCACGATTTTACCGCGATTTCGCGGCCGCGATTTTGCCGCGATTTGCCGCGATTTTACCGCGATTTGGGAGCAGTACTACTTTGCCACGTTTTTGGCATTAACAAATGAAAACACAGTAGTTGGTATGAATCATAAGGGGGAACTCCACGCCAAGTTTTAAATAAAAAAACTGGCGTGGGTTCCCCCCCAGGGGCATACCAGGCCCTTAGGTCTGGTATGGATTGTAAGGGGAACCCCCTACGCCGAAAAATCGGCGTGGGGGTCCCCCCAAAATCCATACCAGACCCTTATCCGAGCACGCAGCCCGGCCGGTCAGGAATGGGGCTGGGGACGAGCTAGCGCCCCCCCCCTCCTGGACCGTACCAGGCCGCATACCCTCAACATGGGGGGTGGGTGCTTTGGGGGGCGCCCTGCGGCCCCCCCACCCCAAAGCACCTTGTCCCCATGTTGATGAGGACAAGGGCCTCTTCCCGACAACCCTGGCCGTTGGTTGTCGGGGTCTGCGGGCGGGGGGCTTATCGGAATCTGGGAGCCCCCTTTAATAAGGGGGCCCCCAGATCCCGGCCCCCCACCCTATGTGAATAAGTATGGGGTACATGGTACCCCTACCCATCCACCTAGGGAAAAAAGCGTCAATAAAAAACACAGTACACAGGTATTTAAAATAATTTATTAGGCAGCTCCGGGATCTTCTTCCGACTTCGGGGGTCCTCTTCCGACTTCGGGGGTCTCTCCGGCGTCTTCTCCCGGTGTACGCATCTTCTGCCGGCTCCACCGCTATCTTCTGGCGCTCTTTTGCCAGCAGTGGTCCGGACCTCTGGATCGTCTTCTTCCCTCTTCTCTTCCAGAGATGTTGACACGACGCTCTCTCCAGCCAGAATGGTCTCTGTGCGCTCCGCAACAGACTTATATAGGCGGTGACCCCGCCTCCTTATGCCGTCACAGTCCCTGGGCATGCTGGGACTGTGACGTTTTAGGAGGCGTGGTCACCGGGTGATGACCACGCCCCCTTATGACGGCACAGTCCCAGCATGCCCCGGGACAGTGACCTCATAAGGGGGCGGGGTCACCGCCTATATAAGTCTGTTGCGGAGCGCACAGAGACCATTCTGGCTGGAGAGAGCGTCGTGTCAACATCTCTGGAAGAGAAGAGGGAAGAAGACGATCCAGAGGTCCGGACCACCGCTGGCAAAAGAGCGCCAGAAGATAGCGGTGGAGCCGGCAGAAGATGCGGACACCGGGAGAAGACGCCGGAGAGACCCCCGAAGTCGGAAGAGGATCCCCGAAGTCGGAAGAAGATCCCGGAGCTGCCTAATAAATTATTTTAAATACCTGTGTACTGTGTTTTTTATTGACGCTTTTTTCCCTAGGTGAATGGGTAGGGGTACCATGTACCCCATACTCATTCACATAGGGTGGGGGGCCGGGATCTGGGGGCTCCCTTATTAAAGGGGGCTCCCAGATTCCGATAAGCCCGTAGACCCCGACAACCAACGGCCAGGGTTGTCGGGAAGAGGCCCTTGTCCTCATCAACATGGGGACAAGGTGCTTTGGGGTAGGGGGGGCCGGCAGGGTGCCCCCCCATGCCCTAAAGCACCCACCCCCCATGTTGAGGGCATGCGGCCTGGTACGGTCCAGGAGGGGGGGGCGCTCGCTCGTCCCCACCCCCATTCCTGACCGGCCGGGCTGCATGCTCGGATAAGGGTCTGGTATGGATTTTGGGGGGGACCCCACGCCGATTTTTCGGTGTAGGGGGTTCCCCTTAGATCCATACCAGACCTAAGGGCCTGGTATGCCCCTGGGGGGGAACCCACGCTGTTTTTTTCATTTAAAACTTGGCGTGGAGTTCCCCCTCTGGATTCATACCAGACAGCTGTCAGCACTGCCTGTCGCTCATCGGGAAAGGAAAAAAAAGTTTTCCTTTCCCGATCAGCGAGCCAGGCTTGTGCTTACAAAGTCGTACTGAAGTCGTGTCTATATTATTCAGGCACGACTTGCATGCTACTTCAGGGTTTAACATTGAGGTCTATGGAGTACAACTCGCATAGAAGTTGGACCAAAGTAGTGCAGGGACTACTTTCAAGTCGGCACGACTTAAAGTCGTGCCAATATGAATGGTAGTCATTGAAAATCATGGAGAATGACTTGTCATACGATTTTGCAGTACAAAATCGTGGGACAAGTCGTGTAAGTGTGAAAGGGGCCTTAGTCCATTTGCCAAGGGTATGGAAAAAACACTTGAAGTCAAAATACTGCAGAGGATACAACAGTGTAAATTGGCCAGCAGCAGGACAGTTTTAATTGGGGTAAATAGACCCATCTGGTACTAATGTCTAACATATGCACATTCAGATTGTGGGAGAATTTGACATTAGAGTATACGATTTTGTAAACTTTAACAATTAACTTTTCTGATTGTTTCTAATTGTTTCTAATTGGACTGTTAAATATACGGTTGAAAGTGTTTTGTTATTTCTGTTTCATAAATGCATAAAAAGCATTTTTCTATCAGCATGCCAATGCTGTATCATCTGCACTCGGTAGTCTTTTCTCAAGAAGTCTTATCAAACCTGCACAAGTTACCTCTGTGAACCATAGAACAACCCCTTTGATGAAGAAGATTAGAAGATGAGGCAGTGTTCTGTAGTCCTTAAAGGAGAAGTATGGGATTGTTTTTTTTTTTCCCCCTAATCACACTTGTCTAGGTGGATGCAACATCGATCTGATGCTGCATCTGTCCCCTGCCGCCTCTGCACTGAGAACTGAGCCACCAAACACCGCCGATGGCTCGGGTCTCTCGGCTCCCCGAGCGGAGAGCTGCTGACTGTCAATCAGCAGCTCTCCTGCTCTGCTCCTCCACGCTCACTGGAGCGCTGAGCTGTGGAGGGGCGGGGAGTGGCTGTCTCAGCCTATCAGCGGCTCACTGAGAGGCTGAGACTGCCATCAGTCCAGGCACCTGGCGGATCCAGACTTTTGAAGTTGGGATGATGCGGTGCCTGGACTGAACTTGGTGATGTCAGCAGAGAGCGGACTTCAGACCGTTCTCTGCTGACAATGTGTCACAGGAGTGCAAAACCAATTGCATTCCTGTGACCCTTAGGAGAAACCCAGCCAAATGAGTTCAGGCTGGACTTCTCCTTTTAACACAATGCTACTCCCTAAAGAAACACCACAGGGAGAGAGTGTTGTCACACTAGGACACTCTGTTATTGATAGGAGCACCAGGTTAAAAAAAAAATAAAAAATTAATGTAGCCACCTTATGAGGACTGGTAAGCAGTGTTAATTTTAGTCTTAGGACTAAAATGGCATTTTAGTTTTAGTCCCATTTTAGTCTTCTGCAATTGTTTTAGTTTTAGTCGTATTTAGTCGACTAAAATCTCCAGTACATTTCAGTAATTGCAATTTAGTTTTAGTCATATGCCCTGTACTCACGGTAGGATTTTCCGACGGAAAATGTGTGTAGGACCTTGGCGTCGGAAATTCCGACCGTGTGTGGGCTCCATCACACATTTTTCATCGGAATTTCCGACACACAAAGTTTGAGAGCAGGCTATAAAATTTTCTGACAATAAAATCCGTTGTCGGAAATTCCGATCGTGTGTACACAAATCCGACGCGCAAAGTGCCACGCATGCTCAGAATAAATTAAGAGACGGAAGCTATTGGCTACTGCCCCGTTTATAGTCCCGACGTACGTGTTTTACGTCACCGCGTTCAGAACGATCGGATTTTCCGACAACTTTGTGTGACCGTGTGTATGCAAGACAAGTTTGAGCCAACATCCGTCGGAAAAAATCCATGGATTTTGTTGTCGGAATGTCCGATCAATGTCCGACCGTGTGTACAGGGCAATAGTCTTTTGACTAAAATGGCATTTTACTTTTAGTCTCATTTTAGTCTTTTGACTAAAATGGCTTTTAGTTTTAGTCGTATTTTAGTCATCTCAATTGTTTTAGTTTTAGTCGTATTTTAGTCGACTAAAATAGTATTCATTTAGTCGACTAAAATGTTTTAGTCATTTTAGTCGACGAAAATGTTTTAGCTGTTTTAGTCGACTAAATTAACACTGCTGGTAAGCTGCAATAAAATAACATTTCTACTCTTCGGTTTAAATATACTTTATGTCATGCTCTTAAAGCGGTAGTAAACTGCATAAAAAAGTTTAAAGCGGTAGCAAAAAAAATTTCTCCCTGGAAATGAATCTCATAATGTGCTAGTATGCATCGTATACTAGCACATTATGTGAAACTTATCTCAGAACAAAGCCCTCCAGCGTCATGCTGTCTCTGCTGAAGGCATTTCCATCTTCACCTGGTCTTCCTTCCGGGTCTGCGGACTTCGGCTGTGTGAGTGGCCGGAGCTGCGAAGATTTCACTCCCACGCATGGAAGTGGGAGCCACTGTTTACAGCGCAGGACTCTAAAAGAATGGCACGGTATGCGGTTCTTTCAGAGAGCATGCGCCAGTGAGGTCACTAGCTGCATGTACAGTAAATATCTCCTAAACAGCGCACATTTAGGAGAAATTTACTGTACCTATAAGTAAGTCTTATTATAGGCTTACCTATAGGTAAAAGTCATACATGGTAGTTTATTCCCACTTTAACTCTTTTGCCGCCAAGGACCTAATGGCGGGGGGCATGTATCACAATGGTGCAGCCACCGGCATTGTATGTGAAACTGACAGGAAGTGAAACTGACAGGCAGTCTCTGACGTCACTTCCGGGTCAAGCTCTTGGTGTCCCCGGCTCGATTGGTGCTGAGAAAGGATGTGATCTGCATTGCAAAACATTCAGTGGAGTACAGGGGAGACATGAGGAGTCTTTTAGACCCTGCGTATCTCAATAAAGCGTACTTAAAAAGTACTTATAGAGAGTACCTGTCACTAAAAAATCATTACATAGGGGACTGTTTTACTGTTAAGTAAAATAAAAAGTGTTTTTTTTTTTTTTTGCAAAAAAATAAAGTTACACCCAAGCACATAAAATCCCCCCCCCCCCCCAAAAAAAATTTTTGAGTCCCCCCCACATATACACACGCAAAAACGTAAACGCATGCATCGGGGCGCCTACACGTCAAAACATTGATTGTGTACACATGTTACATATCGCCACGTACGCCAGAGTGAGAGCAATAATTCTAACACCAGACCTCCTCCGTAACACTAAACTGATACTTATAGGGGGCTTTTGAAGTGTTGCCTATAGAAAATATAGGGTACTGAAGTTTGTTGCCATTTCACGGGCGCATGTAAATTTAAGGTTTGGCATGTTGGGTATGTATTTACTCAGTGCAACCTCACGTTAGTGTGTTTTTTACTGAAATTTTGCGTTTCCTAGACCTTTGCGGTAATATCTTGTGACATTAAAATTGCAACTACCACTATTTTACTCTCTAGGGTGTCTGCTTTCAGAAATTATATAATATTTGTGGGTTTTGTGTAATCTTCAGGCCTAAAATGATTTTTTAAACACGCGTGAAAAAAAACGCAAAAACGGTTCTGGCAGCGAAAGGGTTAAGGCATAATTTGCTGGTATGCATCGCATACTAGCACATTTTGACAGAGTTACCTGAATGCAAAGCCCTCCAGCTGCGCTGTCACTGCTGTCTTCTTTCCGGGTTTGTGGGTTCTGGCGATATGAATGTCCAAGCTGGTGATGACATCACTACCGTAGCTGTTTACGGCATAACTCTGAAGGAACGGCATGGGTATGCAGTTGCTTCAGAGCGCATGTCACCGGCTGCTTCTAAAGTACATATCTCCTAAACGGCACA
Organism: Lithobates septentrionalis; assembly: GCA_037952835.1. Taxonomy (NCBI): domain Eukaryota; kingdom Metazoa; phylum Chordata; class Amphibia; order Anura; family Ranidae; genus Lithobates; species Lithobates septentrionalis. The sequence goes on along the minus strand of JBBDGP010000561.1, from coordinate 3,595,354 downwards.
CGTGTAGGAGAAATTTACAGTACCTATAGGAAAGCCATATTATAGGCTTACCTATATGTAAAAATCAAACATGGAAGTATAGCATGTGATAACTGGGTGTTTCTAACTTCCAGTGGTTTGAGACAGGTATTATCATACAGTTAAAGGTAGAACCTTAAGGGGAGTGGGTAGATGAAGGAAGGTTCAGAGTAGCTAATTTTTAAGTGGAATTCAGACAGGGCAGGCCAGCCCTTGGCCAATACTGAGAATGTTGGCATTTGCATATCAGAGCTCCTGAGGTAAAGGGGTCCTGGTAAGTTAAGAAAAGGTATGTGCAGAAATCTGAGGGTGTTTGCACTTCAGTAGGACTGTCCATTCACTTTATTTATTGACTGGAAGGGTCACTTTGGTTTCATTGTTTATTTAATATCAGTGTTCTTACAGCTCTGTTTACTCTGATATGTGCTATGTTATTGAATTGTTTTCTGCCAAATTTTGTATTGGTTAAAGTGGAATTCCAGGCTTTTTTCAGGCCCAAAGCCTCGCTCCTCTCCCCCTCTCCGCCAAGCCGCCATAGAAATTTTGGGCACCCGGCCGTGACAGCTTGTGGCTTCACGGCCTGTGCGCACTGCGCATGCACGAGTCGTGCTGCGCTCTCTGAGTGGACAGGCAATCTTCTGGGACCTGTGATGTGTCCCAGAAGATTGCAGAGAGAGAGGAGCCGCCTAGGGGGAGAGGAGGAGTTGCCTAGCCGGCCTGAAGTCGGAAGCAGGAAGTGGGACAGGAAGTCCCTCTTAAAACTAAGCACCCACTCCACCCCACAAAAAATTACATGCCAAATGTGGCATGCAAGGGGGCGAGAAGTTCCACTTTTGGGTGGAACTCCGCTTTAATAGCACCCCTGACTACCAATATGAAATAAGGAAACCTGTATTGAGAAAATACAAAATTGCCCTCCTCTAAGTCAGACATATAGCTCTGGAATCAGCAATGTTCATGTAGCCCACTGATTGGAGAGATCTGGCTCATATCTCAAAGGTGTTGATCCTCCTGCATTGCTTTTTGGAACCTCCTTCAAGAAAAAGGCAGAACCATTCAGCCTCTCCAGGCTTAGGGAAGACATACAGAGCCCAGAAAAGGTAAATAACAACTGTGGATTGCTACAGCCTAACAATATCACACACTAAATTTAGCTAGAGACACAATAGCATAGGGTAGGGTCCCTAAACTTGCATTTGGTAGAGGCTTCAAGGACAAGTACAAAAGTGTAATTTTAAATAAAAAATAATTTTGCGTCTTGTATAGCTTTGGGGATAAGCCTGCTCTCACATGTATGTTTATAGTAAACTGCTCCTGTAAAGGTACAGGAGGAACAAACAAAATGTGGTGTTAATAAATACAGAAGTACCTTTTAGACTATTCCACACAATGTAGCCTGACTTTTTTAGTTATAGCTCTCTATGTGTCTATTCCAAAATCAAAATGTAATCTGAAAGTCTTTTTTATTTCAGGTTTTATTGCTCAATCTGTGGTCGCTCCTGGGGTTCTTCAAAGGTTCACATTTTATTCCACATGAAACTGAAAAGACGAACCGGGCAGGCGAGGATGCATGTTTTCAAGCAAAAGTGCAAAATGTGCACATCTGCCCTGTATGAAGAGCCTACTTTCCTAGAGGAGAACATTGAGATAGCTATAAGCAATTTGGTTAATAAAATAACCCAGAAATTTTACAATTTGCCTATAGACAATTTGCCACGGAGCTTTGTGACAGATGGCAGGCACGATGGTCCTCATGATTACAGCAACTGCGAGGGCTGTGCATTGGGGATTTGTCAATGCGACACAGACGGACAATATTCTGACAAACACCACATTTTACCAAAGAGAACCAATCAAGGAAGTAAACAGAAGAAGAAGAAGAAAAGATTTCCTCTCCCTCACACGTACTCTAATCATCAAAGTTTATCGCAACCTCAGAGATCAGCCTATTGGGATAGGGAAGAAACGGGAGTGGGAGAGAGCTCACATTTCATTGTTGAGATACCACCAGATGAGCCAAGTGACTCATCATGTCCCTGTTGTATAATACTGTAAATGTGTAAAGAAATCACTACATGATGTTGCACAATAGTAACACAAAAAAATGATAAAATTCAGCAAAACAGAACAGCTTTTCAGCAAAACAGAATAGCAATAAATCATTGTTGATTTAGGAAAATAATACATTAACATAGTCTCGTAATTGACCTTACTTTCATTTCATGATGCTTTATCTGTAGCGTATAATAATAGGTTAGTCTGGGCAAAGCAAATATTTTAGTTTTTTTATAAATGATGAGTGCAGTCACCTGCTTTTCTATCATCTCTGGGATTTTGGTAGCAAGTGCATCTTACTATTGTTTTCAGTTCTGCTCAGTCTCCCTTCTCTTGCTGAAACAGACAGTCATGCTCATCTTGCTACATTTTCTGCAATATAAAAATGATTCAATAGTCAAGAAGTGTCTGCAGGAATTATGCAGGTCTTGCAGTTCATGGTTAGTTACTAAAGTCTTTGAAATATGAATATACTAAGGGTTTATTTACTAAAGGCAAATCCACTTTGCACTACAAGTGCACTTGGAAGTGCAGTCGCTGTAGATCTGAGAGGGACATGCAAGGAAAATAAAAAACAGCATTTTAATTGGATGATAAAATCAGCAGAGCTTCCCCGTCTTGAAGGGGTTTCTTCAAAAAATCTTAAAGTCATCACAATGCTGAAGAGCACATGGGCTGGTATCAGCATAGCTGACAGCTACACCTATATTAAAACACAGGTTCAGCACTCTCCATAGACAATAATTGAATTTTCAGCAAAAAATTTAATAACCTGACACCTAAAACAAAGCACTTTTTTTTTTGTTGGTGTTGGCAGCAGTCTTCGGTGTCTGAGGCACACAAAAACATTCCAAGCAGGTCTGTCCCACACTTTTATTCTGCAGCAAAGAAACACAGTTTAAATGCAGGTGGGCTTTGCACAATAAGTCCATGGCATAAAACGAGCAAAACATCTGTTCATCCGAGCAACTAACTAAACTCAGGTCAGTTCCTGACTAACAGGGTACCAATGGGTTCTTCAAAGCAAACAGGCAGCACAATTTTAGTGTTCTGTCAGTTGTCAGTCTCTTCACCCAGCAGCAGGCTCCAACAGCAGAGAGAGTGGGAGAAAGAGCCATGAGCGTTTGTCAGCTCACATATACAGTATAAAGGCCTGAAGACTGCTGAGAATAATAATGAGGTCTGACAACCTGGTAAGATGTGAACCTAGCAATGAAAGTAATATGCCGCTCAAAGTTCTACAAAGCCGCCGGGCTCCAGAACTCAGACCAGAACTTAAAATTCTGAAAAGAAAAGTTTGTCAGCCATAAACCATGCAGCCAGTTGCCATGTGTAGGTGAGGCTAGGTGATACATACACTACATCCACAATTCTGCCAGCCAGTGTATCACAAGTAGGGATGAGCTTCGTGTTCGAGTCGAACCCATGTTCGACTCGAACATCGGCTGTTCGACCGTCCGTCGAATTGCGAACGTTATGGGCCGTTCGCGCCAAATTCGTGTGGCGCGTCACGGCCCATAATTCACTGCGGCATCGCAGTGCATTGCTGGCTGATGATTGGCCAAGCATGCACTATGACCCGCATGCTTGGCCAATCACAGCGCCGTCAGTAGAGAGAGCTGTAATTGGCCAAAGCCAGGGTGGCTTTGGCCAATTATGGCTCAGGGGATTTAGTACACGCCCCACACTATATAAGGCCGCCTGCACGGCGGCCCTGTGTAGTGTGTTCCGGTGTGCTGATAGAGAGAGAGACAGACAGTGTCATTTGATTTGAGAGCTAGATTAGGCTAGATCTGTTCCTGCTCTTTACATTTAGTGCAGTGCGTCCTGCTCACAGTGTTCAGCTAGATCTGTTCCTGCTCTTTACATTTAGTGCAGTGCATCCTGCTCACAGTGTTCAGCTAGATCCGTTCCTGCTCTTTACATTTAGTGCAGTGCGTCCTGCTCACAGTGTTCAGCTAGATCTGTTCCTGCTATTTACATTTAGTGCAGTCAGTGCGTCCTGCTCACAGTGTTCAGCTAGATCCGTTCCTGCTATTTACATTTAGTGCAGTCAGTGCGTCCTGCTCACAGTGTTCAGCTAGATCCGTTCCTGGTATTTACATTTAGTGCAGTGCGTCCTGCTCACAGTGTTCAGCTAGATCCGTTCCTGCTATTTACATTTAGTGCAGTGCGTCCTGCTCACAGTGTTCAGCTAGATCCGTTCCTGCTATTTACATTTAGTGCAGTGCGTCCTGCTCACAGTGTTCAGCTAGATCCGTTCCTGCTATTTACATTTAGTGCAGTCAGTGCGTCCTGCTCACAGTGTTCAGCTAGATCCGTTCCTGCTATTTACATTTAGTGCAGTCAGTGTGTCCTGCTCACAGTGTTCAGCTAGATCCGTTCCTGCTATTTACATTTAGTGCAGTCAGTGCGTCCTGCTCACAGTGTTCAGCTAGATCCGTTCCTGCTATTTACATTTAGTGCAGTGTGTCCTGCTCACAGTGTTCAGCTAGATCCGTTCCTGCTATTTACATTTAGTGCAGTGCGTCCTGCTCACAGTGTTCAGCTAGATCTGTTCCTGCTATTTACATTTAGTGCAGTGCGTCCTGCTCACAGTGTTCAGCTAGATCCGTTCCTGCTATTTACATTTAGTGCAGTGCGTCCTGCTCACAGTGTTCAGCTAGATCCGTTCCTGCTATTTACATTTAGTGCAGTGCGTCCTGCTCACAGTGTTCAGCTAGATCCGTTCCTGCTATTTACATTTAGTGCAGTGCGTCCTGCTCACAGTGTTCAGCTAGATCCGTTCCTGCTATTTACATTTAGTGCAGTCAGTGCGTCCTGCTCACAGTGTTCAGCTAGATCCGTTCCTGCTATTTACATTTAGTGCAGTGCGTCCTGCTCACAGTGTTCAGCTAGATCCGTTCCTGCTATTTACATTTAGTGCAGTGCGTCCTGCTCACAGTGTTCAGCTAGATCTGTTCCTGCTATTTACATTTAGTGCAGTCAGTGCGTCCTGCTCACAGTGTTCAGCTAGATCTGTTCCTGCTATTTACATTTAGTGCAGTCAGTGCGTCCTGCTCACAGTGTTCAGCTAGATCCGTTCCTGCTATTTACATTTAGTGCAGTGCGTCCTGCTCACAGTGTTCAGCTAGATCTGTTCCTGCTATTTACATTTAGTGCAGTGCGTCCTGCTCACAGTGTTCAGCTAGATCTGTTCCTGCTATTTACATTTAGTGCAGTCAGTGCGTCCTGCTCACAGTGTTCAGCTAGATCCGTTCCTGCTATTTACATTTAGTGCAGTGCGTCCTGCTCACAGTGTTCAGCTAGATCTGTTCCTGCTATTTACATTTAGTGTAGTCAGTGCGTCCTGCTCACAGTGTTCACCTCGATCTGTTCCTGCTATTTACATTTAGTGCAGTGCGTCCTGCTCACAGTGTTCAGCTAGATCCGTTCCTGCTATTTACATTTAGTGCAGTCAGTGCGTCCTGCTCACAGTGTTCAGCTAGATCCGTTCCTGCTATTTACATTTAGTGCAGTGCGTCCTGCTCACAGTGTTCAGCTAGATCCGTTCCTGTTATCTTCCTACTGACAGGCAGGCTTGTCTGGTTACAGTATATAAAGCTACCTGAAGAAAATTACAGGTGTTCTATCCCAGCTTAGTGCAGCTACAGGCCATTAGTATGTCTGGAAGGCCAAGAAGGAGAGGCAGACAGTCACAAGCCAATAAGAGAGGGCAAGCAGGCTCTGTGTCTAGTGCTGGTCGTGGAGACGGTGCATCCTCATCAGCACGTGGCCATGGGACACGCTTGGCCTTTTTTTCGGCAGCTGGCCGTGTTGAGCCGCAACATGCGGAAAACTTGGTCGAGTGGATGACCAAGCCGTCCTCATCCTCCTCATCCTCTCTCACCCATGCCCAGGGTGCTTTGTCTGGCAAAGCAGCGGCCTCTTCCCTCAGCTCAATGTCATCAGTGACTCCTTCCCTAGCTCCACCATGTCCTCATGAGGATTCCCTCGAACTGTTTGACCACAGTGTTGGGTACATGCTCCAGGAGGATGCCCAGCGTTTGGAAGGCTCTGATGATGATACTGAGCTCGATGAAGGCAGTAACATGAGCACGGACAGAGGGGGTGCCCAAGAAGGACAGCAATCTGGCAGTCATGCTCCCCCTGCTGCAGCATACTGCCAGGTTTGCTCCAGTGATGAGGAGGGAGGGGATGATGAGGTCACTGACTCAACGTGGGTGCCTGATAGGAGAGAGGAGGAGGAGGAGGAGGAGGAGGCGGCACATCACCAACGAGGCAGGATGCCCTCCAGGGGCCAGCCTAAGGGCAGCACATTGACTGCATCACACCCCAAAGCTCCACATGTGCAGGGCGCTGCAGTCTCTGCGCGTTATTCAAAAAGTTCTTTGGTGTGGGCCTTTTTTGAGACGAGTGCATCAGATCGCACCGCTGCTATTTGCAACATATGTCTCAAGCGTATCTCGCGTGGCCAAAACATCTCCCGCTTGGGTACCACATGCTTGACCAGACATATGTTGACCTGCCATGCAGTTCGTTGGCAAGCATATCTAAAAGACCCACACCAAAGAACAAAGAGGATCTCTCCTTGCTCCTCATCAGCTGAGATTTCCAACCCCACTAGACCTTCAGTCCTCTCTGAGACCTGCAGTGAGAGGAATGAAGGTGTAGAATTAGGTGTGTCACAGCCAAGTACTTGTGGGCAATCTGCTTTTGGTACACCGACGCCAGATTGTACCAGGCAAATTTCCCTGCCCCAGCTGCTGCACCGCCGAAAGAAGTTTGCTCCCAGCCATCCACATGCCCAGCGGTTGAATGCTAGCTTGGCAAAATTGCTAGCACTTCAACTGCTGCCTTTTCAGTTGGTAGACTCTGCCCCCTTCCGTGAGTTTGTGGAATGTGCGGTTCCTCAGTGGCAGGTACCCAAACGCCACTTTTTCTCACGGAAGGCGATTCCAGCTCTCTACCGGCATGTGGAAGGCAATGTCCATGCCTCGCTGGACAGGGCGGTCAGCGGTAAGGTGCATATTACCGCTGACTCATGGTCCAGCAGGCATGGACAGGGACGTTACTTAAGTTTCACGGCGCATTGGGTGACTCTGCTGGCAGCTGGGAAGGATGCAGGACAAGGTGCAGTAGTGTTGGAGGTTGTTCCGCCACCACGCCTCCAAAATGCTGATTGTGACACACCTCTCTCCTCCACCCCCTCCTCTTCTTCTTCCTCCATGGCCTCTTCCTCGGAACCAGCGGTGCTCCGTAGGCGTTCAAGGGGCTACGCAAGTACGCAGGCCAAAAGATGCCATGCGGTGCTTGAGCTGGTGTGCTTGGGGGACAGGAGCCACACTGGGGCAGAGGTTCTGTCAGCTCTGCAGGGGCAGGTTCAGAGGTGGTTGACGCCACGCCAACTTAAGGCAGGAATGGTGGTTTGCGACAATGGCACCAACCTCCTCTCTGCCCTCCGACAGGGACAACTGACCCATGTGCCCTGTTTGGCTCACGTCCTTAACTTGGTGGTGCAGCGGTTCTTGGGCAGGTACCCGGGCTTACAGGATGTCCTGAGGCAGGCCAGGAAAGTCTGTGTGCATTTCCGCCGGTCATATAATGCCAGTGCTCGGCTGACAGACCTCCAAAAGGAGTTTAACCTGCCCAAGAACCGCCTAATCTGTGACATGCCCACCAGGTGGAACTCGACATTGGCCATGCTGCAGCGGCTGCACACGCAGCAGAGGGCCATAAATGAGTACCTGTGCGACTATGGCACCAGGACAGGGTCAGGGGAGCTTGGTTTTTTTTCCCCACGCCAGTGGGCCATGATCAGGGATGCATGCACTGTCCTGTCACCATTTGAGGAGGCCACGAGGATGGTGAGCACTGACAGTGCATGCATCAGTGACACTGTCCCCCTTGTCCACCTGTTGGAGCACACGCTGCGTGGAATAATGGACAGGGCACTTGAGGCAGAACAGAGGCAGGAAGAGGAGGACTTCCTTAGCTCTCAAGGCCCCCTTTATCCAGACAGTGTTCCTGCGTGCCCGCCGATCACACAGGAAGAGGAGGAGGAGGAGGAGGAGGAGGAGGAGGAAGATTGTGTCAGTATGGAGGTGGAGCCTGGCACTCAGCATCAGCAGTCTTTAAGGGATCAGTCCCAAGGAACACATGGACTTGTACGTGGCTGGGAGGAGGTGGCTGCGGACGTTGTTGTCCTTAGTGACCCAGAGGACTCCGGACCGAATGCCTCAGCAAACCTACGCTGCATGGCCTCCCTGATCCTGCAAAGCCTGCGTAAGGATCCTCGTATTCGTGGTATCAAGGAGAAGGACCAATACTGGCTGGCAACCCTCCTTGATCCACGTTACAAGGGTAAGGTTGCGGACCTTATCTTGCCATCGCAGAGGGAGCAGAGGATGAAACATCTTCGGGAGGCCTTGCAGAAAGGTCTGTGCAACGCGTTCCCAGAGACTGGGAGGTTACAAACTCCTGTTTCTGGACAACGTGTTGCTGAGGCTTCGGTCAGTCAAAGAAGGAGCGGTGGAGAAGGTGGCCGTCTGACCGATGCGTTCAGACAATTTTTTGGTCCGCAGCCCCAAGGTATGATCGGTTCCAGCAACCATCGCCAGCGTCTGTTTTACATGGTGCAGGAATACCTAGGGGCAAGATCAGACTTGGACACCTTTCCCACCGAAAATCCTCTGGGTTACTGGGTCTTGAGGATGGATCACTGGCCAGAGCTTGCACAGTATGCAATTGAGCTACTGGCCTGTCCTGCATCCAGCGTTCTTTCGGAACGTACATTCAGTGCTGCTGGAGGCGTGGTAACCGATCACAGGGTGCGTCTGTCCACTGACTCGGTCGATCGGCTGACCTTCATAAAAATGAATCAGTCTTGGATCACCACCAGCTACCAAGCACCTGATGCTGATGTAACTGAATAATTTTTTTCAGATCCCTTCAAAGACTGCCTATGCTGATGCTGAGTGACTATCCCTGAGTAATTATCCTCTTCCTCCTCAATCATCACGCTGATAGCTTGTAAGAACATTTTTGGTTCTGGGCGCCACCACCAGTGCCTAAGGCACAATTTTTCAGCCCCTGTATAACAGGGGCGTGTAATTACAATTTTTGATGTAATACTTTGCAGCACGGCTCGTTCCTGCATTCCAACTAGAGTGTCTGTGAGGGGTTGCAGTGTTGTGGCACCAGCACCAGTGCCTAAGGCCCAATTTTTCTGCCCCTGTCTAACAGGGGCGTGTAATTACAATTTTTGATGCAATACTTTGCAGCAGGGCTCGTTCCTGCGTTCCAACTAGAGTGTCTGTGAGGGGTTGCAGTGTTGTGGCACCAGCACCAGTGCCTAAGGCCCAATTTTTCTGCCCCTGTCTAACAGGGGCGTGTAATTACAATTTTTGATGCAATACTTTGCAGCAGGGCTCGTTCCTGCGTTCCAACTAGAGTGTCTGTGAGGGGTTGCAGTGTTGTGGCACCAGCACCAGTGCCTAAGGCCCAATTTTTCTGCCCCTGTCTAACAGGGGCGTGTAATTACAATTTTTGATGCAATACTTTGCAGCAGTGCTCGTTCCTGCGTTCCAACTAGAGTGTCTGTGAGGGGTTGCAGTGTTGTGGCACCAGCACCAGTGCCTAAGGCCCAATTTTTCTGCCCCTGTCTAACAGGGGCGTGTAATTACAATTTTTGATGCAATACTTTGCAGCAGGGCTCGTTCCTGCGTTCCAACTAGAGTGTCTGTGAGGGGTTGCAGTGTTGTGGCACCAGCACCAGTGCCTAAGGCCTAATTTTTCAGCTCCTGTTCAACAGGGGCATGTAATTACAATTCTTGATCTAATATTTCACAGCAGGGCCCTGTGAGGGCTTACAGTGTTTTGGCCACAGCAACACCTAAGGCCCAAATTTCTGCTGAGTATATAGGGCAGGACCCTACTTTCAAACATCTAACTTACAAACGACTCCTACTTGCAAACGGAAGGAGACAACAGGAAGTGAGATGAAATCTACCCATAGGAAGGGAAATTCTCTCATGTAAGAGTTAATATGGGAAAACAATTTCTCCTTTCCACTGATGCTTTCCAATCCTTGTTCCACAAAAAAACCCAAATTTTCAAAAAACATTTTTCATTGGGACAAAAAAGTGAGGTGAAATCTTCTGAAGAGGAGGAAAGACGCAAAACAAATGTCACAGGGGTGATAACCCTTCCCTATGTTTTCCAAAAAGCTTAGAAAAGATTTTTTGGCTGGAGCTAAACACGTTAAAAATGTTCAAAATTACAAACAGATTCTACTTAACAACAAACCTACAGTCCCTGTCTTGTTTGCACCGCCTGTATACTGCTGTTCAGAGTATATAGGGACCTTTCCTTATTTTAATTTGGGTGCGGGGTTCCCCTTAATATCCATACAAGACCCAAAGGGCCTGGTAATGGACTGGGGGGTACCCATGCCGTTTGTCTCACTGATTTTCATCCATATTGGCAGGACCCGACATGACATTAAACCCGCAAGCAGTTTTAAATGAGATTTTTTCCTTTAAAAATGACATTTGGTGCAGGGACTGTTCTAAACATGGGAAACACGCGTCACTTTACAGGCATACTATAGACACCCCCCAGGTACGATATTTAAAGGAATATTTCACTTTTTTTTTTTTACTTTAAGCATCATTAAAATCACTGCTCCCGAAAAAACGGCCGTTTTTAAAAGTTTTTTTTGCATTGATACATGTCCCCTGGGGTAGGACCCGGGTCCCCACACCCTTTTTAGGACAATACCATGCAAATTAGCCTTTAAAATGAGCACTTTTGATTTCGAACGTTCGAGTCCCATAGACGTCAATGGGGTTCTAACGTTCGTGCGAACTTGCGGTCCGTTCGCGGGTTCTGGTGCGCACCGAACCGGGGGGTGTTCGGCTCATCCCTAATCACAAGATATATATATATATATATATATATATATATATATATATATATATATATATATATATATATATATATATATATATATATATATATAAAAATAAAAAAAAATATATAAAAAATTATATTCTGTAAATATGCTTAAGATTTATATTATTAAACTGAATACTGTATAACTGAGATGAGAGAATTCCTTTTAACACAGCAAATAGTATATTTGTAATTTTAACAGATAGTGCACAAAACACATACATTTTATACATCATATAGTTTGTTCAAAATTGTACAATTTTATATAACTTCACTACTTTGTATATTTGATTGTGCACACTATAGACAGAAGAATTTTACTATATTCATACTTGTTATTTAACTCCACAACAAATATATAGAACATATATACAAAATAGTGTTCAACACAAGAAATATTTCATGGTATATAGTACAGTGTATGTACAAATATTTTATTTGTAGAGAGTTCACTTTTCAAAGTGCACATATTTGGATATTCCAGTTAAACATAAATTTATTCAGAAAGCTAAACAAACATTTACTTTGCTAAGTGAACATCCTTTTCTTCTTTTAGTTTATAAACCCATAGTATACACAGCATATAATGAATGTTCAGTAACAGCTGCAGAGGACCTATATCTTTCTAGTCTTTTTTAGATATGCAGAACAGCTAATGTACATAGTTTTGTTTGTTAATATATTACATATTATGATGTATTTATGCTGATGTGTTTTACTGATTTATGTGAAGTGTAATTCATTATGATAAGTCTACTTAAATGACATGGTAATAAATTGTGTGCGATCTCATGAGTTGACTTGTGAACAAAAATCTATCCACTTACAGTATAGAAATGGAAAAATAACCATTGCTTACACATAATTTTTTCTACTTTTTGCTGTTTTGGTTATGATTTCTTGTAAAATATTTGAAAGGTGTATGGTCAGCCAGTAGTCAAAGAAATCATGAGGATGATCCATTAAAGCTTGAGGAAAATAAAATAGCATAAACAGGAGGGAGGGGGGCATATGTCAACCAATTAGAAAGCGTGTGTTATTTTTTTCAAAAGATGGAAATTGAAACTTGACTGATTGCTATTTTCAACAACTGCTCATTTTCCATTTTCTAGTTTTAATGAATCAGCCTCTTTGTACCTGCTGGGCCAATACAATATGATATCAGTGCTGCATTCTGCAAATTATCCTTTCAGGCATTTTCTTCATATTTACATACCTTCCATCTCTCTAAATGTGAAAGAGGGACACCTTTAGTACCAAGTATGCAGGTACAGCACATGACACCCCTGCCCTACCTTCTAGCTAGATGGAACATGAAGGATTTATATGCAAAAAATACTGGTTAAACCCACAAGTACATTCTTTACGGCTACTGTTCCTTTTTTCTGGCTTTTCAAGATAAAAAGAGACAACTGTGGAAGAAAAAGGTCTCATTCACATGAGTGTACATAAGCGTACACGTGTGTGGGAGCTGTATTTGCCTGCATTGTGATGCATAGGTGTTCCATACATCCCTGTGCAGGTAGTCCCGTTCATGTAAATCGGGACACATGGCTGCATGCACATAGCTGCTGCTCCCAATTTGATATCTCCGTAGGTGCATGTGAGTGCTTGTCCCCAAACAACACGCACCCACATGGATGTCAAATTGGGATCAGCAGCTGTGTCCATGCAGCCGCTGTGTCCCAATTGACATGAATGGGAATGCCAGCATAGGGATCCACAAACCACCTCTGCATCCCCATACGGGCAAACGTTTTTCCTCACATGGGTGTACAATTAAGTACACCCATGTGAACAAAGCCAAAGGGACAAAAAGATTTGGTTTTTGCCCATCATTTATTCCATGAAATGGAAAGCTGTGCATTATATCACTAAGCCTAGAATGACTTACTATTATTTTTTGCCCAATTTCTCAAAAACGTAGTATGTTCAGCAAATGTTAAAACTAGGATTTGCTGGTGGACATGCTACAACTGCATATTAAAGACGTAACAGAATACACTTTGGCCCAGAAAGTATTAAATATTTTATTTTCAAAATTGTCAGCCTTCTGTCACTACTGTCACCCAGTAGTGATCAAATAGACCAAAAGAAAGCTCTATTTGGGTGAAAAAAGTGATAAAAATTACACGTTACATGATTGCGCAATTGCCAGTTAAAGTAGCACAGTGCCAAACAGCAAAAAATGCTCTTATCCTGAAGGGGGTAAAACCTTTTGGAGCTTAAGTGGTTAACAGGAAATAAGTGAAAAATATTGTGAAAGTGAATATATGTTTTTATATTTTGACCATAGATACGCTTTAATAAAATCTTTTTTTCCCATAATAAAATTGTATTATTGTTATTACTCCTCAGTAAATGTTTTAAATAAATAACTTTTATTAAGCTCATACTTACAAAGTAAGGTATAAAAACATCACGTGTTTTCCTGAGAGCACATGAGAGGACCTCAATAATCTCGCTAAGCAGTATGTGAGGGAGCTGAATTTCACTTTCCTTTCCTGAACAAATGACAACACATCACTGCTCTGGAAACAGCAGTATACCTTGTAACTATTCACTCAATGAGAAGAGCAATAATAAACAGGATGCATGGAGAGACATACTTGAGACCAATTTAGAAAACAGAGGAATCCCCTATTTACTTGCCAGGTGATGTAATAGAAATCTCTTTAAAGTGATTGTAAAGGTTAATTTAAAAAACAAAACAAAAAACATGTTATACTAACCTGCTCTGTGCAAGGGTTTTGCACAGAGCAGCCCCGATCCTTCTTTTCTGGGGGGCCCCCGGCAGTGCTCCCGGCCCCTCCTCTTTATCGAGTGCCCCCATGGAGAGCCACTTTCCATGGGGGCACTCGTGCGGGTGCGCTCCTGAGTTGCATCCATGGACACAGACAGCCGGGGCCCACCCCCAGCTAACACTCTTTGTAAAATAACTGAAACGTTACCCATCCTTGCCCACAGGATACGAAATCACGCTTATGTTAAACATTCATATTTCACTTCCTTATTGAGAAAACATCCAAGAGTTCTTTCAACAATAAATTATGTACTCTTCATGAATAGGTCATATTTCCACCTGTTACTTCAATAGACATCTCAAGTCTCCCGCGAGGTGCGGGAGACTCCCGCATTTCAGGAGCGGCTCCTAGACACCTGCGAGTGCCCTGCTATCTTCTGGCAAGGCCGATCCTCAGTGAGAGTACAGGGTTAGGACGTTGTCAGGCTGTCTGCTGTAGTATAATCTTCCAATCCTGGTTGGTTCCTTTGCCTTCATTTCACATCCCCTCCTCTCTCATTGGCTCTGGAGAAGTTCTGAATTTTCGGCGCAGAGAGAGGAGAGGAGCTGGAGCTGAGGATGTGAAATGTCAGCACAGCACTGACAACTAGTGCCGACTGGGAGACATTACAGGGGGGGAGATGTGGACATTACAGTGGGGAGATGTGGACATTACAGTGGGGGAGATGTGGATATTACAGTGGGGGAGATGTGGACATTACAGTGGGGAGATGTGGACATTACAGTGGCGAGATGTGGACATTACAGGGGGGGAGATGTGGACATTACAGTGGGGAGATGTGGACATTACAGTGGAGGAGATGTGGACATTACAGTGGGGAGATGTTGATATTACAGTGGTGAGATGTGGGTATTACAGTGGGGGAGATGTGGATATTACAGTGGGGAGATGTGGATATTACAGTGGGGAGATGTTGATATTACCCCGGGGGAGGAGATGTGGACATTACAGTGGGGGAGATGTGAATATTACTTTTTCAGGTAGTTTTTGCAGCGACACATGTTTTTTTTTATCAAACTGTAATAGGTAAGCTTTGACTGGCAAATAAAAAGTGGCTAGCAGTCTACTGTCGCTGTCCTTGCTTGTTCAATGAGGCAGACTTGTCAAATGTATTAGAGAAAAAGAGCATAGACAAGGGTTTAGTACAAGAATTAAGATACTGCAGAGGATACAACAGTGAGAAATTGGCCAGCAGCAGGGCAGTTCAATCAGGGATAATAGGCCTAAGTGATGTACAGTATGGGGTTTATTTACTAAAGGCAAATCCACTGTGCATTACCTGCAGGGGTGGATCCAGGGGGGGGGGGGCAACGGGACAATTGCCCCCCCCCCCCCGAAAATATTAATAACTCCCGTCCCGGGCCGAGTCTCTCTCACATCAGCAGCGGCGGCAAGAGAGAGAGAGACCCGGTTCTCTTCATGCCGCGCTGGAGCCTGGAGAAGATGGAGGGAGGACTCGGAGGTAGGTAGGTGGAGCCGTGCCGTTGGCCTTGCCTCTCTAATGCTGACGTCAGATCACCGTCAGTCACGTCCCAGGCGCTGCTGAGGGGGAGGAGAACGAGGCGCCGCATTCAGAGCCTTCTAACTCCTCCGCGCCTAGTGTGAGAGGGTTGGCTCCACCCACCTCCTCCCTCCATGATCTTCTCCAAGTCTCCAGCGCAGCATGAACATGAGGACACTGACAGAATGAAGAAGACATGAAGGCTGCAATGGCTGTGTGTCTTGTGAAGTGATGGTGATGCTGCCTTTAATCCTATTTATCTCTCTTGGTCATTGGAAGCCCCTCCCCCCACCAGAGCATCAAAGTATAGGAAAAGTGAGTACAAAAAGTAATGGATTGTGTAAAAACGCAGAATACATGCATGCCAATTATTTATGAAGAAAAAAAAACTGCTCTTTTAGTATTGTCATTTTCATCTTGTTCAATTTTAACCACTTCAGCCCCGGAAGGATTGACCAGGCCATTTTTTGCGTGACGGCACTACGTTGCTTTAACTGACAATTGCACGGTCGTGCAATGCTTTACCCAAACAAAATTGATGTCTTTTTTTTCCCCACAAAAAGAGCTTTCTTTTGGTGGTATTTAATCACCTGTGTTTTTATTTTTTTTTTGTTATAAACAAAAGAAAACCGACAATTTTGAAAAAAAAAACTATATTTTGTACTTTTTGCTATAATAAATATCCCAAAGTTTTTTTTAATAAACCAGTTTCTTCATCAGTTTAGGCTGATATATATTCTACCACATATTTTGTAAAAAAAATTGCAATAAACGTATATTGATGTATAGTTGGATAGTTTGCACAAAAGTTATAGCATCTACAAATTTTTTTTATTTTACTAGTAATGGCGGCAATCAGCGTTTCTTAGCGGGACAGGGACATTGCGGCGGACATTCGGACACCTGACATTTTTAACACTTTTTGGGGACCAATGACACTAATACAGGGAAGCGGTTAACATCAGGGACGATCAAAGGGTTAAGACCCCTTTCACACTGAGGTGATTTACAGGCGCGATAGCGCTAAAAATAGCGCCTGCAAAGCTCCTGTAAAGAGCCTCTCCTCTCACTCCAATGTGAAAGCCCGAGTGCTTCCACACTAGAGCGGCGCGCTTGCGGGACGTTAAAAAAGTCCTGCAAGCCGCATCTTTGAGGCGCTTTAGGAGCGGTGTATACACCGCTCTTAAAGCGCCCATTGAAATCAAGCGCCGCTTTGCGGGCGCTTTGAGGGCGCTTTTAAAACTTTTTTGGGCGCTAGCGGGGGTGACCCGCTAGTGACCTAAAAGTGCCTCTAAAACGACAGTAAACGCCGCTAAAAATAGCGGCACTTAACCGCCAACGCCCCCAACACCCCAGTATGAAAGTACCCTTAGTGTATCCCTAGGAGGTTCTTGCTACTGTGTGGGGATAGATTCACTAGATGAACAGAGTGCTCCATGTTCCTGGTTAGCAGGAACACAAGATCACTCTGTTCATCTCTGACAGAATGGCAGTCTGCCTCGTTTACTCCCCGTTCTATCTCTGTGGGGAGCGATCGAGGGTGGCCGGCGGACATTGCTGATTTTCTGGCAGTGCCCCTCCTGAGACTAGACTCTGGATCCGCCCCTGATTACCTGTGCACTGCAAATGCACTTGGAAGTGCAGTCGCTGTAGATCTGAGGGGGACATGCAAGGAAAATAAAAAACAACATTTTAGCTTGCACATGATTGGATGATGGAGATTAGCAGAGCTTCCCCTCATTTCAGATCTTTCCCTCAGATCTACAGCGACTGCACTTCCAAGTGCATTTGCAGTGCACATGTAGTGCACAGTGAATTTGCCTTTAGTAAATCAACCCCTATATGTAACTTTTATTTGATCTTATTTTGTAAAAATAATTATGAGACTGCTGCTGTCACAAATGTGTAAAACTGGCCAGCAGCAGGACAATTTTAATGAGCTAGCCTAGTCCCAACTTTACTATAAACAAAGAGGACAAGATGGGCTTTTAATCAAAGACTTAATATACACTATTGTAAAATTGGCCAGAGCAGGACAGTTTTAATCAGGGATGATAGGCCATTTTTTTTGTTTACAAACCTTTTTATTAGGTACAAAAGGTGGTACAGAGCGATTTGACAAATGTCAAGAGAAACACATAGAAAAATAGATAGTCGTACAAAAAATTATGTTTGTGTTTACAGTGGTTGTACATTTTGGTATATACAATTCAAGTGTTTTTTTTTTGAATAGTAGATACAGAAAATTATTTAAACCAAAATAATAAACTGATTTGGATGAGCGAACCAAGGGTTCCATTTTTTATCAAATATATGTTTTGAATTATTTAGGGTGTGAAATATTTTTTCCATAAGAAGAATATTGTTGATTCTTGTTTTAAGTTGAGATAAGGGTAGCGAGGATGATTTCCAGTGGTATGCAATGAGCCAGTGTATGGCAACGCATATTGTGTGGACCAGTCTCTTATGAAAAGAATTTAGACCTATAATAGGTGTGAATAAAAGACAGTTGGAAAGAGTGAGATTAACATTGTTGGTTGAAATAATGGATGCGAAACCTTCAAGCTGTTTCCATATTTGAGAGACTTTTTCACAATCACAAAAAATATGGGTGAATGAACCCGTGGAGATACGGATGATAGGCCATTTTAATGAGCAAGGCTAAGCCTAAATTTAAGAAAGACAAAGAACACAGGCTGGGCTTTTATTATAATGGCAAATGGGGATGTACAAAACACTGCGCTCTATAGTGTGAAACAAAAAATATGTAACAGCAGCCGCATACGTTGTGACAAACAATGAAAGTGAAAAAGAGAAAAATGCAGCGCTATAAAAGTGAAGTGAATATATAACGATGTATCCAGTCCATGAGTATTAACCCTGGTTGTGAATCATATAATAAGTAAATCATAAATTCTTATATACAAAAAGTGAAAATAAAATAGGTCCACTTGTGTCAACACACAAAGCAAAAACACTTCCGAAGTGGATGATAGAGGTCCTAGGAGGACTGGCAGGGATGGTGTGAGTCCATAGATGGAAAGCAACATCAGTGGTGTTTAACATCAATGAGTAGAAAAGGATGGGTACTCTTACCGGATGAGGTGGACTCCCCTGTCCATGACATGGAGTCAGTAAAGCAGTAAGCCCAACCCGGGCTATAGAGAGGTGTCCGAAAAACTGGAACTCGCACTTCAACAAACGAAACTCCAACAATCGTCAGGATGGATCATCAAGGCAGGAATTCCAAGACTGTGCACCACAGATGGCCAAAAATATGCAATCGACATTGGATTGTAAAGGATTTCCATACAAGTACTTTAACATCAAAATTTCATAGGAAGGTAAGTTTGCCGCTGTCTGTCCATCAAAAGGCGATGAACCTTGTCTAGGCTCGGAACAGCCCTCACAAAGGTCCCCACGAAACAGCCCTCATGGCACAGCCACAGAAAAACCCAGATCTGTTGGATCTCAAATGATAGAGATCAGAAGCGCTTGTGCATTAGCCTGGCGGCAGGTGAACTCGCAATGATTGAAAGCAGGGCGGAATCAACCTGTTTATCCAGGAATCAGCAAGGAAAAAAATGTTCTTTTTCTCTTTTTCACTTTTATTATAATGGTTAAAATACTGCAGAGGATACAATAGTATAACAGAGATGATACAAAAGTGTACAATTGGCCAGCAGCAGTACATTTTTAATGAGGCAGAATTGTACTAGAAAAAAAAGAGTACAAACAGGGGTCTACTGCAAGTATTACGATACTGCAGAGGATAGAGCAATGTAAAATTGGCCAGCAGCAGGACAGTTTTAATGAGGGACAATAGGCTTAACTGGTATATGCCTTATGCCGCGTACACACGGTCGGACTTTTCAGCTACAAAAGTCCGACAGCCTGTCCGACAGACTTTCGACGGACTTTTGGCAGACTTTCAACGGACTTGCGGCGGACTTTCTAACGAACAGACTTGCCTACACACGATCACACAAAAGTCAGTCGAATTCTTACGTGATGACGTACACCGGACTAAAATAAGGAAGTTCATAGCCAGTAGCCAATAGCTGCCCTAGTGTGGGTTTTTGTCCGTCGGACTAGCATACAGACGAGCGGATTTTTCGACCGGACTCGAGTCCGTCGGAAAGATTTGAAGCATGTTTCAAATCTAAAGTACGTCGGATTTGAGGCTAAAAAAGTCAGTTGAAAGTCCGGAGAAGCCCACACACGATCGGATTACCAGCCAGCTTTAGTCCGTCAGCGTCCGTTGGACTTTTGTAGACGAAAAGTCCGACCGTGTGTACGTGGCATAACTTGTATCACATATGAATTGCAAGGGAATATGACATTAAAGTATATCTGAAGCTTAAAAGTTACTCTCTCTTACTTTCTCCTGTTTGGTCTTTTAAATATATAATTGAAAGTGCTTTGTTACAGGCGGTCCCCGGGTTACAAACAAGATAGGTTTGTTGTTAAGTTGAATCTGTTTGTAAGTCAGAACAGGTACATTTTTTAAGTGTATCTTCAGCCAAAAAAAATATTTTAAAGCTTTTTGGATAGCATAGGGAAGGGTTAACACCCCTGTAATGTTTGTTTTGCTGTCTGTGCCCTTATTCAGAAGATTTCACCTCACTTTCTGTCCCAATGACAATTGGATTTTGAAATTTTTGGGTTGTTGTGGAAACAAGCCTTGGTGATAAAGCATCAGTGGAGACACCTTTTTTCCAAAATAACTCTTACAGGAGTGAATTTCCCTTCCTAGGGGTAGATTTCCTTTCATTTCCTGTTGTCACCCTCCGATTGTAAGTAGGAGTCGTTTGTAAGTTGTATGCTTGTAACTAGGGGACCGCCTGTATATCCGTTTAATAAAAAATACCGGTTGATCCTACCAAGAATCCAGTACTGTTTTGTATCGTGCGCACTCTGGAGTGCTGTCTCAAGAAGTCTTATCAAACTTGCACATTACATCTGTGAACTATAGGACACCCCTCTTTGTTGAGTAGGTGAAAAGATGGGGCAGTGTTCTGTAGTTTAACAGACTTCCTGTCCTAGGCTGACAGCACATGGCAAATGAGGTTTAATGTAGAAAATTGTAAAATAATGCATTTGGGGGGCAAAAATTAAAATATAAATGCAATAAAATAAATAAAATAAATAAATAAAATATGAATGTAATCTATACACTAGGGTGAGAACTTCTCTGGGAATCTTGGATAGAAAAGGACCTGGGGGTCCTAGTAGATAACAGGCTCAGCAATGGCATGCAATGCCAAGCTGCTGCTAACAAACCAGAATCAGAATCCTACTATGTAACTATGTAACACTGCTTCTTATACAAACAGTACAGGGATCAAGTGTTGTCGCACTATGACAGAAAGTGTATTATTGATAGGTATTGATAGGATCAGCAGATGAAAATTAAGGAACATAACCAAAGGAACTGAAAGTAAAATGTTTGTCCTTGGGTTTTAATATACTTAAACTCATGTTCCTAAACTTAACTTGTGATATTTGGGTGTTTCTGACTTCCAGTGGTTAGACAGTCCACGTTAAGTGGACTCAGTAGAGGAGTGAAGGTTCAGAATAGCATATTTATAAGGAGCTGTGGAATTGGGACAGGACAGTCCAGTCCTTGACTTATACCGAGAATGTTGAAATTTGCATATCAGAGCTCCCCAGATAATGGGGGTCCTAGGAGGTTAAGGAAAGGTATGTGCAGAAACCTGAGGCTGCTTGCACTTCATCAGCACTGTCAATTCACTTTGTTTATTGACTGCAAGAGTTGCTTTAACAGTATTTTTTTGGTTTCAGTGTTTATTTAATATCAGTGTTCTTTGTTCAGTGTTTCCTGACAAATTCTGTATTAGTTACCAGCACCCCTTGTTACCATCATGAAATAAGGAATCCTTTTTTGAGATAATACAGAGATAGCTATTGTATTATATAAATGATAGCTGTCGGAGGGCCTGTTCACACTTGACTAAATTTCTAATGCTTAACAAATGCTCCTATAGCATTAGTAAGGTCGTTAGACTTGTGTTAATGAGCTTTAGTATGGGTGTTTTACAAGCGTTAATGACGCATTGAAAATGCTCCCCAAACGCCCTATGGGCTTGCTTGAAGTGTATGATGAGTGTTAAGGTGTGTTAAAACTGCTCCACAAACACCTATTCCTTTACAGGATATAAACTAATCTTAACACCACAACTGCCTGCCACAGCGTTTGTGAAGCATTACCATAGACTTGAATTGGAGACATTAAAAGGCTTCAAATGCCTCCCGACTTGACATGAGGCTTTAATTTTGAAGCAACGCGACACTAACGCTTCACTGTTTGCTGTCCATTGTATCATTTGTATAGGTGATTGCGGAGCGTTTTTAACACCTTTCAAATGCCTTGCTTTTATTGCCTGTGTGAACTTAGCTTGACTGTTATGCTGATCTAGTGGTTCCAATACAGCCTGTGCCACTGAAACAGAGCAAGTATGCAGAGCAAATATGCAGATCAAGGGTTCATACTTCGCTGTGACTTTCTAATCTGCATGTTTTTTTCTCCAGGTCAATGACATGAAATCAGAAAACACTGAATCAAAGACAACAGGGCAACTAGTATTCCTAGATGGATATTACACACCTGATGTAATATTACTGCAATAAATGACAGGTGGGGAAGTGCTATTTCCATTCACAGACACAGAAGAAAACATCATCAGAACACATGGCCCAACTTGTGACTTTTTCTTCGGCTGTCCCTCTTTCAGTTCTGATGTATACACCTCTATAATAATGTACCAATTACCTAGCACAACTGGTATTCAAAAATTGAGCCTTTTATTCAACTTTTAAATGATTCGATTTGCTATTTTGAAAACCAGTGTAAAGGAAACATAGTGGTAAAATCGTTAATCGGTATTCATTTTTGGGGTCCATTGAACTGCGGGCCTGACAGGAGTGTTTATTTTGCCTGCATACTTTGTGCTAAAAGGTGTGCCTCTCGCTCATGTCATAAAAATGTGACTTATGCTTCAGGTTGTAGACACTGCCCAGCACTCATTTTAGCGGGAGGTGTATTCTACTTTCGTTTCTTGAACAAATGACACATCACTTCTCTGGAAACAGCAATATACCCTGTAACTATTCACTCCACGAGAAGAGCAATAATGGACAGGGACACATGGAGAGAAATATTTGAGACTGATTTAGAAAACAGAGGGGTCTCCGATGTGTGGAACTTCTCTGTGGATGAACATTACCAGCAACGGATGGGCTGGCTGCAGTATGTACAATGTTGTTATGCCAGGTATAGTCATTTCATTGGAATCTCTTTAAATGTAGTCTAATTTTTTTTTTTTTCACTATTTCTTTCATTTATCTTTTTTTTTCTTCTCTAAGTGGCACACGTGAGGGCCCTGTAACTCTGGAATAGAGACATGGCAATGAATTCCCAGTGCTGCAACATGATGTATCACTCTTACTGGTGGGCAAATCTGTCTAAGGCCCGGTTCACACTGATGTGAGTTCATGACGAATGTGATGCGTCAAAAACACTTTAAATTCGCGTGTCATCCCTAAAGTCATTGTTTTCAATGACGGTCGTTCACATACATGCGTTACGATTCCTCTACGAATGCAATGCGATTAAAAAAAGGGTCTTGTGCGAGTTTACTGCGTTGCGAATTTAGTCTCCGTAGACATCAATGTAAATCGTTCTTGAATCACATTGATGGCTCACATGTGTGCGAATTCCACCACACTACTCCCCACAAAAACCAGGAAGTACACAGGAAGTTAACACCTTTTTTTTTTTTACACTATGATTCCATTGGCTAGAATATCAATCGCAGCTATGTCCAACTCCTAAAATTCATGGTAAAACCGCGGCAAATTTGCGGTAAAATCGCGGTACATTCGCACCTCACAAAGGACAAAAAAACGGAACAAAATCACAGCGCATCAGTCTTAACCGGGCCTAAGTCAATTTGCCAAGGGTTCAGAAAAAACAGTTCAAGTCAAAACACTGCAGAGGATACAACAGTGTAAATTGTCCAGCAGCAGGACAGTTTTAATTGGGGATAATAACCTATCTTGTGTACAGTATGCCTAACTATTACAGGGGCGGCTCGTCCATTAAGGGCCCCCTCTATCCATGCCGCCGCCCCTATCCATGCATCCGGCCCCTTTCAGGATGCCGGATGCATGAATTACAGTGGTGGGGGTGTTTTTTTAAGCACCCGATTAGAGCCAGAGGCTCTAATAGGCTTCAAAATATGGTGGGCTCTGGACGCAGAGCAGCGCGTCTGGAGCCCACCCAGGTGTGTTGCAATAGTGAATGAATATTCGCTGTTGTAACACTGATCCTCCTCCCGGCCAATCAGAAAGCGGGTCTGAAACCCGTCACCCTATTGGCTGAAAAGACAGGCGATCCTATTGGATGCCTAGGAGGAGGGGAGAAGACACATGGCGGAAGCGAGGAGGAGAAGACACAGGACCCCGATACCCACCACTGCATGATGCCTGATGCCCGCCACGGTCTGATGCCCACTGATGCCAGTCACCTAGATGGGGTAATTGCTGGAGGACCAACCGGCAGACAGGGAGGGGGGGGTGGTGGTTGTTGTTTGCTGCCCCCCCCCCCAAAAAAAAAACACCAGCCGCCACTGTTACTATATAACATATGCACGATCAGATTGTGGGAGACTTTAGAGTACATAGTTTGTAAACTTTAACAATTAACTTTTCTAATTGTTTCCATTTTGGACTCTTAAATATACAATTGAAAGTGTTTTGTTATATCTGTTCCATAAATGTTCCATAAATGCATAAAAATCATGTTATTTCTGTCAGCATGACAATGCTGTTCTGTATCATCTTCACACTGTAGTGTTGTCTCAAGAAGTCTTATCAAACCTGCACAAGTTACCTCTGTGGACCATAGAGCAACCCCTTTGTTAAGAGATGAGAAGATGAGGCAGTGTTCTGTAGTCCTTAACACACTTCCTGTCCTAGGCTGACCATGCTACACCTTATAGAAACACCACAGTGAGAGAGTGTTGTCACACTAGGACAGAAAGTGTGTTATTGATAGGAGCACCAGGCGAAAAAATAAGGAGAAAATAAAATAAATGCAGCCACTTTATGAGGACTGGTAAGCTGCAATAAAATAAGATTTCTACTCTTGGGTTTAATCATACTTTATTTCATGCTCTTAAATTGAGCATAGCTTATGATAACTGGCTGTTTCTAACTTCCAGTGGTTCGGGAACAGTTATTATTAGTAAAAGGTGGAACCCTTATGCCCTGTACACACGGTCAGATTTTCAGATGGAATAAGTGCGATCGGATTGTGTTATCGGAAATTCCAATCGTGTGTGGGCTCCATCGCACTTTTTCTGTCGGAATTTCCGATACACAAAGTTTGAGAGCAAGATATAAAATTTTCCGACAACAAAATCCGATCGTTTAAATTCCCATCGTGTGTACACAAATCCGACGCACAAAGTTCCACGCATGCTCAGAATAAATTAAGAGATGAAAGCTACTGGCTAGGGATGAGCTTCGTGTTCGAGTCGAACCCATGTTCGACTCGAACATCGGCTGTTCGGTCGTTCGCCGAATTGCGAACGACATGGGCCGTTCGCGCCAAATTCGTGTGGCGCGTCACGGCCCATAATTCACTGCGGCATCGCAGTGCATTGCTTGCTGATGATTGGCCAAGCATGCACTATGACCCGCATGCTTGGCCAATCACAGCGCCGCCTGAACAGAGAGCCGTAATTGGCCAAAGCCAAGGAGGCTTTGGCCAATTATGGCTCAGGGGATTTAGTACACGCCCCACACTATATAAGGCCGCCTGCACGGCGGCCCTGTGCAGTGTGTTCCGGTGTGCTGAGAGATAGAGAGAGAGAGAGACAGTGTCATTTCATTTGAGTTAGCTAGATTAGGCAGGACAGTCAGTCAGTTAGCTGCACTTAAAGTGTATTGTGTATATATATGCATCCCAGGTGTTGCATATATATATATAGACTGTATTCAGTTTAGCTAGATCCGTTCCTGTTATCTTCTAGACTATTTACATTTAGTGCAGTGCGTCCTGCTCACAGTGTTCAGCTAGATCCGTTCCTGTTATCTTCCTACTGACAGGCAGGCTTGTCTTGTTACAGTATTTACAGCTACCTGAAGAAAATTACTGGTGTTCTTTTGATCCTATTAGTACCACAGTCAGGCAGCTAGACTATTTACATTTAGTGCAGTGCGTCCTGCTCACAGTGTTCAGCTAGATCCGTTCCTGTTATCTTCCTACTGACAGGCAGGCTTGTCTTGTTACAGTATTTACAGCTACCTGAAGAAAATTACTGGTGTTCTTTTGATCCTATTAGTACCACAGTCAGGCAGCTAGACTATTTACATTTAGTGCAGTGCGTCCTGCTCACAGTGTTCAGCTAGATCCGTTCCTGTTATCTTCCTACTGACAGGCAGGCTTGTCTTGTTACAGTATATAAAGCTACCTGAAGAAAATTACTGGTGTTCTTTTGATCCTATTAGTACCACAGTCAGGCAGCTAGACTATGTACAGTTAGTGCAGTGCGTCCTGCTCACAGTGTTCTGCTAAACCTACAAGTTAGTGGGGTGCGTCCTGCTCACAGTGTTCAGCTAAACCTACAAGTTAGTGGGGTGCGTCCACCTCACAGTGTTCAGCTAAAGCTACCTGTAGAAGGTTGGTGGTGTTCTCATACTACAGGCAGGCAGTTGATTTTGCTAGCTGCAGTATCAGTACATATATATATACAGGTAAAAGCCAGTAAATTAGAATATTTTGAAAAACTTGATTTATTTCAGTAATTGCATTCAAAAGGTGTAACTTGTACATTATATTTATTCATTGCACACAGACTGATGCATTCAAATGTTTATTTCATTTAATTTTGATGATTTGAAGTGGCAACAAATGAAAATCCAAAATTCCGTGTGTCACAAAATTAGAATATTACTTAAGGCTAATACAAAAAAGGGATTTTTTAGAAATGTTGGCCAACTGAAAAGTATGAAAATGAAAAATATGAGCATGTACAATACTCAATACTTGGTTGGAGCTCCTTTTGCCTCAATTACTGCATTAATGCGGCGTGGCATGGAGTCGATGAGTTTCTGGCACTGCTCAGGTGTTATGAGAGCCCAGGTTGCTCTGATAGTGGCCTTCAACTCTTCTGCGTTGTTGGGTCTGGCATTCTGCATCTTCCTTTTCACAATACCCCACAGATTTTCTATGGGGCTAAGGTCAGGGGAGTTGGCTGGCCAATTTAGAACAGAAATACCATGGTCCGTAAACCAGGCACGGGTAGATTTTGCGCTGTGTGCAGGCGCCAAGTCCTGTTGGAACCTGAAATCTCCATCTCCATAGAGCAGGTCAGCAGCAGGAAGCATGAAGTGCTCTAAAACTTGCTGGTAGACGGCTGCGTTGACCCTGGATCTCAGGAAACAGAGTGGACCGACACCAGCAGATGACATGGCACCCCAAACCATCACTGATGGTGGAAACTTTACACTAGACTTCAGGCAACGTGGATCCTGTGCCTCTCCTGTCTTCCTCCAGACTCTGGGACCTCGATTTCCAAAGGAAATGCAAAATTTGCTTTCGTCAGAAAACATGACTTTGGACCACTCAGCACCAGTCCAGCTCTTTTTTTCCTTAGCCCTTAGGTGAGACGCTTTTCGCGCTGTTTCTTGGTCAACAGTGGCTTGACACGAGGTATGCGGCAGTTGAAACCCATGTCTTTCAAGCGTCTCTTGGTGGTGGATCTTGAAGCACTGACTCCAGCAGCTGTCCACTCCTTGTGAATCTCCCCCACATTTTTGAAGGGTTTTTTTTTCACAATCTTGACTAGTGCGCGGTGATCCCTATCGCTTGTACACTTTTTCTGACCACAGTTTTTCCTTCCCTTTGCCTCTCTATTAATGTGTTTGGACACAGAGCTCTGAGAACAGCCAGCCTCTTCAGCAATAACCTTTTGTGTCTTTCCCTCCTTGTGCAATGTGTCGATGGTCGCCTTTTGGACAGCTGTCAAATCTGAAGTCTTCCCCATGTTTGTGTAGGCTTCAGAACTGGACTGAGAGACCATTTAAAGCCCTTTGCAGGTGTTTTGAGTTAATCAGCTGATTAGTTTGTGGCACCAGGTGTCTTCAAAATTTAACCCTTACACAATATTCTAATTTTGTGACACACGGAATTTTGGATTTTCATTTGTTGCCACTTCAAATCATCAAAATTAAATGAAATAAACATTTGAATGCATCAGTCTGTGTGCAATGAATAAATATAATGTACAAGTTACACCTTTTGAATGCAATTACTGAAATAAATCAAGTTTTTCAAAATATTCTAATTTACTGGCTTTTACCTGTATATCCCAGCTTAGTGCAGCTACAGGCCATTAGTATGTCTGGAAGGCCAAGAAGGAGAGGCAGACAGTCACAAGCCAATAAGAGAGGGCAAGCAGGCTCTGTGTCTAGTGCTGGTCGTGGAGACGGTGCATCCTCATCAGCACATGGCCATGGGACACGCTTGGCCTTTTTTTCGGCAGCTGGCCGTGTTGAGCCGCAACATGCGGAAGACTTGGTCGAGTGGATGACCAAGCCGTCCTCATCCTCCTCATCCTCTCTCACCCATGCCCAGGGTACTTTGTCTGGCAAAGCAGCGGCCTCTTCCCTCGGCTCAATGTCATCAGTGACTCCTTCCCTAGCCCCACCATGTCCTCCTGAGGAGTCCCTCGAACTGTTTGACCACAGTGTTGGGTACATGCTCCAGGAGGATGCCCAGCGTTTGGAAGGCTCTGATGATGATACTGAGCTCGATGAAGGCAGTAACATGAGCATGGACAGAGGGGGTGCCCAAGAAGGACAGCAATCTGGCAGTCATGCTCCCCCTGCTGCAGCATACTGCCAGGTTTGCTCCAGTGATGAGGAGGGAGGGGATGATGAGGTCACTGACTCAACGTGGGTGCCTGATAGGAGAGAGGAGGAGGAGGAGGCGGCACATCACCAACGAGGCAGGATGCCCTCCAGGGGCCAGCCTAAGGGCAGCACATTGACTGCATCACACCCCAAAGCTCCACATGTGCAGGGCGCTGCAGTCTCTGTGCATTATTCAAAAAGTTCTTTGGTGTGGGCCTTTTTTGAGACGAGTGCATCAGATCGCACCGCTGCTATTTGCAACATATGTCTCAAGCGTATCTCACGTGGCCAAAACATCTCCCGCTTGGGTACCACATGCTTGACCAGACATATGTTGACCTGCCATGCAGTTCGTTGGCAAGCGTATCTAAAAGACCCACACCAAAGAACAAAGAGGACCTCTCCTTGCTCCTCATCAGCTGAGATTTCCAACCCCACTAGACCTTCAGTCCTCTCTGAGACCTGCACTGAGATGAATGAAGGTGTAGAATTAGATGTGTCACAGCCAAGTACTTGTGGGCAATCTGCTTTTGGTACACCGACGTCAGATTGTACCAGGCAAATTTCCCTGCCCCAGCTGCTGCACCGCCGAAAGAAGTTTGCTCCCAGCCATCCACATGCCCAGCGGTTGAATGCTAGCTTGGCAAAATTGCTAGCACTTCAACTGCTGCCTTTTCAGTTGGTAGACTCTGCCCCCTTCCGTGAGTTTGTGGAATGTGCGGTTCCTCAGTGGCAGGTGCCCAAACGCCACTTTTTCTCACGGAAGGCGATTCCGGCTCTCTACCGGCATGTGGAAGGCAATGTCCATGCCTCGCTGGACAGGGCGGTCAGCGGTAAGGTGCATATTACCGCTGACTCATGGTCCAGCAGGCATGGACAGGGACGTTACCTAAGTTTCACGGCGCATTGGGTGACTCTGCTGGCAGCTGGGAAGGATGCAGGACAAGGTGCAGTAGTGTTGGAGGTTGTTCCACCACCACGCCTCCAAAATGCTAGTGATTGTGACACACCTCTCTCCTCCACCCCCTCCTCTTCTTCTTCCTCCATGGCCTCTTCCTCGGAACCAGCGGTGCTCCATAGTCGTTCAAGGGGCTACGCAAGTAGCAGGCCAAAAGATGCCATGCGGTGCTTGAGCTGGTGTGCTTGGGGGACAGGAGCCACACTGGGGCAGAGGTTCTGTCAGCTCTGCAGGGGCAGGTTCAGAGGTGGTTGACGCCACGCCAACTTAAGGCAGGAATGGTGGTTTGCGACAATGGCACCAACCTCCTCTCTGCCCTCCGACAGGGACAAATGACCCATGTGCCCTGTTTGGCTCACGTCCTTAACTTGGTGGTGCAGCGGTTCTTGGGCAGGTACCCAGGCTTACAGGATGTCCTGAGGCAGGCCAGGAAAGTCTGTGTGCATTTCCGCCGGTCATATAATGCCAGTGCTCGGCTGACGGACCTCCAAAAGAAGTTTAACCTGCCCAAGAACCGCCTAATCTGTGACATGCCCACCAGGTGGAACTCAACGTTGGCCATGCTGCAGCGGCTGCACACGCAGCAGAGGGCCATCAATGAGTACCTGTGCGACTATGGCACCAGGACAGGGTCAGGGGAGCTTGGTTTTTTTTCCCCACGCCAGTGGGCCATGATCAGGGATGCATGCACTGTCCTGTCACCATTTGAGGAGGCCACGAGGATGGTGAGCAGTGACAGTGCATGCATCAGTGACACTGTCCCCCTTGTCCACCTGTTGGAGCACACGCTGCGTGGAATAATGGACAGGGCACTTGAGGCAGAACAGAGGCAGGAAGAGGAGGACTTCCTTAGCTCTCAAGGCCCCCTTTATCCAGACAGTGTTCCTGCGTGCCCGCCAATCACACAGTAAGAGGACGAGGAGGAGGAGGAGGAGGAAGATTGTGTCAGTATGGAGGTGGAGCCTGGCACTCAGCATCAGCAGCAGTCTTTAAGGGATCAGTCCCAAGAAACACATGGACTTGTACGTGGCTGGGAGGAGGTGGCTGCGGACCATGTCGTCCTTAGTGACCCAGAGGACTCCGGGCCGTATGCCTCAGCAAACCTACGCTGCATGGCCTCCCTGATACTGCAAAGCCTGCGTAAGGATCCTCGTATTTGTGGTATCAAGGAGAAGGACCAATACTGGCTGGCAACCCTCCTTGATCCACGTTACAAGGGTAAGGTTGCGGACCTTATCTTGCCATCGCAGAGGGAGCAGAGGATGAAACATCTTCGGGAGGCCTTGCAGAAAGGTCTGTGCAATGCGTTCCCAGAGACTGGGAGGTTACAAACTCCTGTTTCTGGACAACGTGTTGCTGAGGCTTCGGTCAGTCAAAGAAGGAGCGGTGGAGAAGGTGGCCGTCTGACCGATGCGTTCAGACAATTTTTTGGTCCGCAGCCCCAAGGTACGATCGGTTCCAGCAACCATCGCCAGCGTCTGTTTTACATGGTGCAGGAATACCTAGGGGCAAGATCAGACTTGGACACCTTTCCCACCGAAAATCCTCTGGGTTACTGGGTCTTGAGGATGGATCACTGGCCAGAGCTTGCACAGTATGCAATTGAGCTACTGGCCTGTCCAGCATCCAGCGTTCTTTCGGAACGCACATTCAGTGCTGCTGGAGGCGTGGTAACCGATCACAGGGTGCGTCTGTCCACCGACTCGGTCGATCGACTGACCTTCATAAAAATGAATCAGTCTTGGATCACCACCAGCTACCAAGCACCTGATGCTGATGTAACCGAATAATTTTTTTTGAAATCTCAGATCCCTTCAAAGACTGCCTATGCTGATGCTGAGTGACTATCCCTCAGTAATTATCCTCTTCCTCCTCAATCATCACGCTGATAGCTTGTAAGAACATTTTTGGTTCTGGGCGCCACCACCAGTGCCTAAGGCACAATTTTTCAGCCCCTGTTTAACAGGGGCGTGTAATTACAATTTTTGATGTAATACTTTGCAGCAGGGCTCGTTCCTGCATTCCAACTAGAGTGTCTGTGAGGGGTTGCAGTGTTGTGGCACCAGCACCAGTGCCTAAGGCCCAATTTTTCTGCCCCTGTCTAACAGGGGCGTGTAATTACAATTTTTGATGCAATACTTTGCAGCAGGGCTCATTCCTGCGTTCCAACTAGAGTGTCTGTGAGGGGTTGCAGTGTTGTGGCACCAGCACCAGTGCCTAAGGCCCAATTTTTCTGCCCCTGTCTAACAGGGGCATGTAATTACAATTTTTGATGCAATACTTTGCAATACTTTGCAGCAGGGCTCGTTCCTGCGTTCCAACTAGAGTGTCTGTGAGGGGTTGCAGTGTTGTGGCACCAGCACCAGTGCCTAAGGCCTAATTTTTCAGCTCCTGTTCAACAGGGGCATGTAATTACAATTCTATATCTAATATTTCACAGCAGGGCCCTGTGAGGGCTTACATTGTTGTGGCCACAGCAACACCTAAGGCCCAAATTTCTGCTGAGTATATAGGGCAGGACCCTACTTTCAAACATCTAACTTACAAACAACTCCTACTTGCAAACGGAAGGAGACAACAGGAAGTGAGATGAAATCTACCCCTAGGAAGGGAAATTCTCTCCTGTAAGAGTTAATATGGGAAAAACATTTCTCCTTTCCACTGATGCTTTCCAATCCTTGTTCCACAAAAAAACCCAAATTTTCAAAAAACATTTTTCATTGGGGCAAAAAGTGAGGTGAAATCTTCTGAAGAGGAGGAAAGACAGCAAAACAAATGTCACAGGGGTGATAACCCTTCCCTATGTTTTCCAAAAAGCTTAAAAAAGATTTTTTGGCTGGAGCTAAACACGTTAAAAATGTTCAAACTTACAAACAGATTCTACTTAACAACAAACCTACAGTCCCTGTCTTGTTTGAACCGCCTGTATACTGCTGTTCAGAGTATATAGGGCCTGGTGGCCCCACACCTTTCCTTATTTTAATTTGGGTGCGGGGTTCCCCTTAATATCCATACAAGACCCAAAGGGCCTGGTAATGGACTGGGGGGTACCCATGCCGTTTGTCTCACTGATTTTCATCCATATTGCCATTAAACCCGCAAGCAGTTTTAAATGAAATTTTTTCCTTTAAAAATGACATTTGGTGCAGGGACTGTTCTAAACACGGGAAACACGCGTCACTTTACAGGCATACTATAGACACCCCCCAGGTACGATATTTAAAGGAATATTTCACTTTTTTTTTTTTTACTTTAAGTATCATTAAAATCACTGCTCCCGAAAAAACGGCCGTTTTTAAAAGTTTTTTTTGCATTGATACATGTCCCCTGGGGTAGGACCCGGGTCCCCAAACCCTTTTTAGGACAATACCATGCAAATTAGCCTTTAAAATGAGCACTTTTGATTTCGAACGTTCGAGTCCCATAGACGTCAATGGGGTTCTAACGTTCGTGCGAACTTTCGGTCCGTTCGCAGGTTCTGGTGCGAACCGAACCGGGGGGTTTTCAGCTCATCCCTACTACTGGCTACTGCCCCGTTTATAGTCCCGACGTACGTGTTTTACGTCACCGTGTTCAGAACGATCGGATTTTCCGACAACTTTGTGTGACCGTGTTTATGCAAGACAAGTTTGGCCCAAAATCCTTCTGAAAAAATCCGATGGATTTTGTTGTCGGAATGTCCAATCGTGTGTACAGGGCATAAGTGGACTAGATAGAAGAAGGAAGGTTCAGAGTAGCATATTTTTAATTAGTTGTGAAATTTAAACAGGGCAGTCCAGCCCTTGGCCAATACTGAGAATGTTGGCATATACATATTAGAGGTAAAGGGGTCCTGGGAAGTTAAGAAAAGGTATGTGCAGAAATCTGAGGGTGTTTGGACTGCAGTAGGACTGTCCATTCACTTTATTTATTGAAGGGTGAAGTTAAAGGGTTACTTTAACTTTTTTACTTTGGTTTAATTGTTAATTCAATATCAGTGTTCTTACAGCTCTGTTTACTCCAGTATGTGCTATGATAATGTATATGTTCATTGTTTTCTGCCAAATGTTGTATTAGTTAATAGCACCATTGGCTACCAATATGAAATAACGAAACCTGTACTGAGAAATTACGGAATGCCTCCCACTGAGTCAGACATATAGCTCTGCAATCAGCAGCGTTCATGCAGCCCACTGATTGGAGAGATCTGGCTCTGACTCAGCAGATAAAGAGGTCTATGTTTCTACACAGAACAGAACAAGGGTCCTGCTCTGGGGCATGCTGGAAGAGTTGAGGCTTTTCTAATTACACTGAGGGCTGTTTTTTTTAAAGAAAGACTTTGCACAAATTTTTTTACCTGAAATGTATTTAGCTAATTTAAATTGAAAATTCAGAAAATTCAGGCAAGTATAAGTGGTCTTTAACTATGAAATAAACATTTAAAACTTCCCTGCCTGTAACCTTTCAAATTATGCCAACATAATGGCTTACATTTAATTTTCTAAACTCATCCTATCCTATCTATCATAATCCTAGAATTAATTAGTATAAGATTTTTTTTTACTTTTGGGGCATGGTTGCATTTTGAATAATTTTATTGGGTCCTGGTCTCACAAAGTTTAAAAACCACTGTTCTAGAGTATCAAATGTAGGAAGCCCAAGTATAGGGTGAAACGTATTAGTGGGAGGATCCTGGGCAGGGTTGGGGGGGGGCATGTCTCTGTTTGTGCATGTGTTGAACAATAAAGTTTATTTTACCCTTTGGAAGTCCCTCCAGGACTTTGCTAATTGGGTTACATTTGCTGAAAATAATTACTGTTTCTGGTTTCATGGCATGACAAGTGTTTCTATCTTCCTGTGGAGGGCACTGTTTGGAGAGCCAACAGACTGCAATCTGTGCTGCCGGGCACAAGACATTTTTTCAGGAAAGATAATCCTTCACAAATAATGTAACACCCCTTGATCAATGATAGGTGAACCCCAGGCTAGCATTTCAGATCTCACAGTCTACCCCTTGGTGTATGGTGGGGAAAAATATAAGATATAAGAAAATATAAGATATATAAGAAAAATATAAGTCACTTTAGTCTTTTTACCTTTAATTGCTGAACTCCTTAAAAACAGAGGGGTTTGTGGTTGCAGAATGTCCGAAGATAGCACATAAATTGGGGACAGATATTCCAAAGTAGTAGTACTAGGCCCTTTAAAGAGGAAGTAAACTTCCATGGATTATTTGTACCTATAGGTAAGCCTATAATAGTGTTTACCTATAGGTACTGTAAATATATCCTCAACATGCACCGTTTAGTACATATTTACTATATATGCTGCCAATGACGTAATCGGCGCATGTGCTCTGATGGAACGGCCACCCATGCTCCCGTCACGCAGCTTTGGCCAGTCACACAGCTGGAGTCCACGGACCCGGAAGGAAGACGGGTGAAGATGGATGCGCCCTCCAGCAGTGACAACGAGGGCTTTGTTTGCAGGTAAGTTTCACATAAAGTGCTAGTATACAATGCATACTAGCACATTCTGCCTTTACTTCGCAGGGCAGGAAACAGAAAAAAAAAGAGGTAGCGTTTACTTCCTCTTTAAGAGCAGCCTTTTGATAACAGGCAGATCTACAGTATGATACTTTAGGAGTAGGGATGATCCGAACACCCCCCCGGTTCGGTTCGCATCAGAACCTGCAAACGGACCGAAAATTTGCGCGATCTTTAGAACCCCATTGAAGTCTATGGGACTCGAACGTTCAAAATCAAAAGTGCTAATTTTAAAGGCTAATTTGCATGGTATTGTCCTAAAAAGGGTTTGGGGACCTGGGTCCTGCCCCAGGGGACATGTATAAATGCAAAAAAAAGTTTTAAAAACGTCTGTTTTTTCGGGAGCAGTGATTTTAATGATGCTTAAAGTGAAAAAAAAAGTGAAATATTCCTTTAAATATCGTACCTGGGGGGTGTCTATAGTATGCCTGTAAAGTGGCACGTGTTTCCCGTGTTTAGAACAGTCCCTGCACAAAATGACATTTTTAAAGGAAAAAAAGTAATTTAAACTGCTTGCGGCTTTAATGTAATGTCGGGTCCCGGCAATATGGATGAAAATCAGTGAGACAAACGGCATGGGTACCCCCCCCCCCAGTCCATTACCAGGCCCTTTGGGTCTTGTATGGATATTAAGGGGAACCCCACACCCAAATTTAAAAAAGGAAAGGCGTGGGCCCCCCAGGCCCTATATACTCTGAACAGCAGTATACAGGCGGTGCAAACAAGACAGGGATTGTAGGTTTGTTAAGTAGAATTTGTTTGTAATTTTGAACTGGTATATTTTTAAAGTGTAGCTTCAGCCAAAAAATCTATTTTTAAGCTTTTTGGAAAACATAGGGAAGGGTTATCACTGCTGTAACATTTGTTTTGCTGTCTGTGCACCTCTTCAGAAGATTTCACCTCACTTTCTGTCCCAATGACAAATGCTTTTTGAAAATTTGGGTTTTTTAGTGAAACAAGGATTGGTGATAAAGCATCAGTGGAGAGGAGACACGTTTTTCCCATATTAACTCTTACAGGAGAGAATTTCCCTTCCTAGGGATAGATTTCATCTCACTTCCTCTTGCCTCCATCCGTTTGCAAGTAGGAGTCGTTTGTAAGTTGGATGTTTGAAAGTAGGGTCCTGCCCTATATACTCTGCAGAAATTTGGGCCTTAGCTGTTGGTGTTGCCACAACACTGTAAGTCCTCACAGTTACTCTTGGTGGGTGCAGGAATGGGCCCTGCTGTGAATTATTAGATTAAGAATTGTAATTACATGCACCTGTTAAACAGGGGCAGAAAAATTGGGCCTTTGGTGATGGTGGTGGTGCTGGTGCCACAACACTGTAATGCCCCGTACACACGGTCGGACTTTGTTCGGACATTCCGACGGATGTTGGCTCAAACTTGTCTTGCACACACACGGTCACACAAAGTTGTCGGAAAATCCGATCATTTTGAACGCGGTGACGTAAAACGCATGCGTCGGGACTATAAACGGGGCAGTGGCCAATACCTTTCATCTCTTTATTTATTCTGAGCATGCGTGGCACTTTGTCCGTCGGATTTGTGTACACACGATCGGAATTTCCGACAACGGAATTTGTTGTCGGAAAATTTTATATCCTGCTCTCAAACTTTGTGTGTCGGAAAATCCGATGGAAAATGTGTGATGGAGCCTACACACGGTCGGAATTTCCGACAACAAGGTCCTATCACACATTTTCCGTCGGAAAATCCGACCGTGTGTACGGGGCATAAGTCCTCACAGTTCAGTGTTGCCAACCTACCAGATTGAAATTTACTGGCACAACGCCCAAAATTTACTGGCAAAGCCAAATTTTTACTGGCATTTTACAATAGTTACAAAATTACAGTTTTAAGTGCAAATGTCAGTATTTAGGCTACAAACAAGTACACTATCTGAATAGCAATGCACCATCACCTCCTGCCACCACCAGCCACTACCAGCTCCTCCTGTCACCTCCTGCCCCAACCAGCTCCTGCCACCACTGTCGCCTCCTGCCACCACCAGCTCCTCCTGCCACCGTCACCTCCTGCCACCACCAGCTCCTGCCCCAACCACCAGCCCCCTCCAGCTCCTACCACCATCACCAGCTCCTGCCACAAGCTCCTCCTGCCCCAACCAGCTCCTGCCACCACCGTCACCTCCTGCCACCACCAGCTCCTCCTGCCACCGTCACCTCCTCCTGCCACCGTCACCTCCTGCCACCACCAGGTCCTGCCCCATCACCTCCTGTCCCAACCACCAGCCCCCTCCAGCTCCTACCACCATCATCAGCTCCTGCCACAAGCTCCTCCTGCCCCAACCAGCTCCTGCCACCACCAGCTCCTGCCACCGTCACCTCCTCCTGCCACCGTCACCTCCTGCCACCACCAGCTCCTGCCCCCATCACCTCCTGCCCCAACCACCACCCCCTTTAGCTCCTACCACCATCATCAGCTCCTGCCACAAGCTCCTCCTGCCCCAACCAGCTCCTGCCACCACCATCACCTCCTGCCACCACCAGCTCCTCCTGCCACCGTCACCTCCTGCCACCACCAGCTCCTGCCCCATCACCTCCTGCCCCAACCACCAGCCCCCTCCAGCTCCTACCACCATCATCAGCTCCTGCCACAAGCTCCTCCTGCTCCAACCAGCTCCTGCCACCACCGTCACCTCCTGCCACCACCAGCTCCTCCTGCCACCGTCACCTCCTTCCACCACCAGCTCCTGCCCCCATCACCTCCTGTCCCAACCACCAGCCCCCTCCAGCTCCTACCACGATCACCAGCTCCTGCCACAAGCTCCCCCTGCCCCCATCAGCTCCTGCCACCATCACCAGCTCCTCCTGCCCCCACCAGCTCCTGCCACCATCACCAGCTCCTCCTGCCCCCATCAGCTCCTGCCACTATCACCAGCTCCTCCTGCCACTGCCAGCTCCTCCTGCCCCCACCAACTCCTGCCGCCAGCTTCTCCTGTCACCACCAGCTTCTCCTGTCACCGCCAGCTCCTCCTGTCACTGCCTGCCCCCACTACCATCACAAGCTCCTGTCACCGCCAGCTTCTCCTGTCACCGCCAGCTCCTGCCCCCACCACCATCACTTGCTGTAATAGTATCCAGTCCAGTATCCAGTCCATCCACTCTAGAGACCAGAGTCCCCTTCACTGCGTGACGCGTCTCCTCTCCCTGACCCGCCGCTCAGATGTCTGCTCTCCAGTTCACAAGGCTCCTCTCGGTCTGCTCGCTCAGCTCCGCCTCCTGCCTGTTGATACAGGTTCAAGGTTGGCGGGGAAAAATGCACTAATATTATTGACTGCGCGGGCCACGGCGGTGGTGGGCTGGGCAGAGGCTCTGCAGGAAACTCGCTTGGCGGTTCAAGATCGGATCTTCTCGGGGATTTTCGGAATTGCGCATGCGCAGTACTGACCCGAGCCGATCGTCGCCATTTTTACTGTCACTTTTCCCTTACTGCGGGCTTTCACGGACACCGGAAAAACGCCTTGCTTTTACAGGCTGCCCGTAAATCTACGGGCGGTTGGCAACACTGTCACAGTTACTCTTGGTGGGCGCTGGAACGGGCCCTGCTGTGAAATATTAGATCAAGAATTGTAATTACCGTATTTATCGGCGTATAACACGCACTTTTCCCCCTTAAAATCAGGGGGAAATCGTGGGTGCGTGTTATACTCCGATCCCGATCGATTGGAGCGATCGCCACGATCGCGGCCGACATCAATATAGCCAAGTGTAGATTTAAATATGGCGTCGGCGGACTCGGCGGCGCGGAACGAGCGCCGCCGAGATCACAGTGACTGGGCGGAGCCGAGATACACATAGCCGAGTGTACTCGGCTCTTTTCGGCGCCGCTCACAGTCACGCCCAGTCCCGCCCTATGATGGACATAACACAGGTTCAAAGGCGGGACTGGGCGTGACTGTGAGCGGCACCGAAAAGAGCCGAGTACACTCGGCTATGTGTACCTCGGCTCTGCCCAGTCACTGTGATCTCGGCGGCGCTCGTTCTTCTCCGCCGAGTCCCTGTAATCTCGGCGGCATATTTAAATCCATCCACGGCTGCAATGGACACTGGGGCAAAGCTGCACTGACAAGGCTGCACTGGGGCAAAGCTGCAATGACCGATGGGACAAGGCTGCACTGGGGCAAAGCTGCAATGACCACTGGGACAAGGCTGCACTTGGGCAAAGCTGCAATGACCACTGTGACAAGGCTGCACTGGGGCAAAGCTGCAATGACCACTGGGACAAGGCTGCACTGGGGCAAAGGTGCACTGACAAGGCTGCACTGGACACTGGGGCAAGGATGCACTGACACTGAAAAGGCTGCAATGACACTGACAAGGCTGCAGATGGACACCGATAATGCTGCATTGTAATGTAAGTTTTTTTTCCTTAAACTTCCCTCCTAAAAGTTTTTTTCCTTAAAATTCCCTCCTAAACTTGGGGTGCGTGTTATACGCCGGCGCGTGTTGTACGCTGATAAATACGGTACATGCACCTGTTGAACAGGGGCAGAAAAATTGGGCCTTTGGTGGTGGTGGTGGTGGTGTTGCCACAACACTGTAAGTCCTCACAGTTACTCTAGTTGGAGCGCAGGAATGAGCCCTCCTGCAAAATATTGCATCAAAAATTGTAATTACACGCCCCTGTTAAACAGGGGCTGAAAAATTGGGCCTTGGGCACTGGTGCTGGTGCCACAACACTGCAACCCCTCACAGATACTCTAGCTGGAGCGCAGGAACGAACCCTCCTGCAAAATATTGCATCAAAATTTGTTATTACACGCCCCTGTTAAACAGGGGCTGAAAAATTGGGCCTTAGGCACTGGTGCTGGTCCCACAACACTGCAACCCCTCACAGATACTCTAGTTGAGCGCAGCAACGAACCCTCCTGCAAAATATTGCATCAAAATATGTAATTACTCGCCCCTGTTAAACAGGGGTTGAAAAATTGGGCCTTAGCCTCTGGTGGCGGCACCCAGAACCAAAAATATTCTTCCAAGCTATCAGCATGATCATTGAGGGGGAAGAGGATAGTCACTCAGCATAACAGGATAGTCACTCAGCATCAGCATAGGCAGTCTTGAAGAGATTTGACATTTCAAAAAAAATTATTTGGTTACATCAGCATCAGGTGCTTGGTATCTGGTGGTGATCCAAGACTGATTAATTTTAATGAAGGTCAGTCGATCGACCGAGTCGGTGGACAGGCACACCCTGTGATCGGTTACATAGCCTCCAGCAGCTCTGAATGTGCGTTCCGAAAGAACGCTGGATGCAGGACAGGCCAGTAGCTTAATTGCATACTGTGCAAGCTCTGACCAGTGATCCACCCTCAAGACCCAGTAACCCAGAGGATTTTCGGTGGGAAAGGTGTCCAAGTCAGATCTTGCCCCTAGATATTTCCTGCACCATGTAAAACAGACGCTGGCGATGGTTGCTGGAACCGATCATACCCTGGGGCTGCAGACCAAAAAATTGTCTGAACGCATCGGTCAGATGGCCACCTTCTCCACCGCTCCTTCTTTGACTGACCGAAGCCTCAGCAACACGTTGTCCAGGAACAGGAGTTTGTAACCTCCCAGTCTCTGAACGCGTTGCACAGACCTTTCTGCAAGGCCTCCCAAAGATGTTTCATCTTCTGCTCCCTCTGCGATGGCAAGATAAGGTCCACAACCTTACCCTTGTAACGTGGATCAAGGAGGGTTGCCAGCCAGTAACGATCCCCCTCCTTAATACCACGAATAAGAGGATCCTTCCGCAGGCTTTGCAGGATCAGGGAGGCCATGCAGCGTAGGTTTGCTGAGGCATTTGGTCCGGAGTCCTCTGGATCACTAGCAGAATGCCCACAAGTACTTGGCTGTGACACACCTAATTCTACACCTTCATTCCTCTCAGTGCAGGTCTCAGAGAGGACTGAAGGTATAGTGGGGTTAGAGATCCCAGCTGATGAGGAGCAAGGAGAGGTCCTCTTTGTTCTTTGGTGTGGGTCTTTTAGGTACGCTTGCCAATGAACTGCATGGCAGGTCAACATATGTCTGGTCAAGCATGTGGTGCCCAAGCGGGTGATGTTTTGGCCACGCGAGATACGCTTGAGACATATGTTGCAAACAGCAGCGGTGCGATCTGATGCACTCGTCTCAAAAAAGGCCCACACCAAAGAACTTTTGGAATAACACACAGAGACAGCAGCGCTCTGCACATGCGGAGCTCTGCGGTGTGATGCAGTCGGTGTGCTGCCCTTAAGCTGGCCCCTGGAGGGCATCCTGCCTCGTTGGTGATGTGCCTCCTCCTCCTCCTCTCTCCAATCAGGCACCCACGTGGAGTCAGTGACCTCATCATCCCCTCCCTCCTCATCACTGGAGCAAACCTGGCAGTATGCTGCAGCTGGGGGAACATGACTGCCAGATTGCTGTCCTTCTTGGGCACCCCCTCTGTCTGGGCTCACGTTACTGCCTTCCCCTAGCTGAGTACCATCATCGGAGCCCCAGGAGGGCATCCTCCTGGAGCATGTACCCAACACTGTGGTCAAACAGTTCGGGGGACTCCTCAAGAGGACATGGTGGGGCTAGGGAAGGAGTGACTGATGCCATTGAGCCGAGGGAAGAGGCCACGTTGGCAGCTGCTTTGCCAAAGTACCCTGAGCCTGGGTGAGAGAGGATAAGGAGAATGAGGACGGCCTGGTCATCCACTCTACCAAGTCTTCCGCATGTTGCGGCTCAACACGGCCAGCTGCCGAAAAAAAAGGACAAGCGTGTCCCACGGCCATGGGCTGATGAGGATGCACCGTGTCCACGACCAGCACTGTTACCTCTAGACACAGAGCCTGCTTGCCCTCTTTTTTGGCTTGTGACTGTCTGCCTCTCCTTGTTGGCCTTCCAGACATACTAATGGCCTGCAGTGAGATGTAGCTGCACAAAACTGGGATGTATATATATACTGATTATACTGCAGCTAGCAGAATGCCTGCCTGTGGTATTAATAGGATCAGAAGAAGCACACCGGCACTTGTCTTCAGTTAGCTATAGGTGCAACTGTGCAGGGTACCCAGTACACTAGCTGTAAATACTTCAAGCTGCCTGGCTGTGGTATTAATAGGATCAGAAGAAGAACAACAGCACTCGTCTTCAGGTAGCTATAGGTGCAACTGTACACAATACACTAACTGTAAATATTTCAAGCTGCCTGCCTGTGGTATTAATAGGATCGGAAGAAGAACAGCACTTGCCTTCAGGTAGCTATAGGTGCAACTGTGCAGGTGTACACAGTACACTAACTGTAAATACTTCAAGATAGAAAAAATGGGGAGAATAACTGCGCTACCGTGAAATACATAAACAATAATAATTATAGCTGCGATTCATCTATGTAACACAAACACAGTGAAATTAAATAGGAAAAAAGGGGGTTGAATCGCGCTAGAACAAATTGGTGATCATACATATCATCACCAAACCAAATATTTAGAACTAAGTGAAGAGTTCCCCTTTAGTATATACATAATATACAAAACACATGTCAAATAAATAATCGATCCAACAATTAAATGTTCAAAGTGATAATTAAAAGTCCATGTATAAAAAATAAATCACCCAAGTGATATAAAAGTATCTTAAAAAGGTTCCAAAAAACATAAATTCTTGCTGTGAGAAGAAAGACGCGTGCTTGTTCCACCACCGTGAAATCAGACTGGCCGCTTACCAGAAATTCATGATCCCCCATAATTGGCCATAGCCACCCTGGCTTTGACCAATTATGGCTCTCTGTACAGACGGCGCTGTGATTGGCCAAGCATGCGGGTCATAGTGCATGCTTGGCAGGGGTGGACTGATAACTCATGGGGCCCCTGGGCAATAGGAGATTATGGGGCCCCCAGGCAATCAGAGATTATGGGGCCACACAGTATACACACACACAGTATACAATCACACAGTATACACATACATGTACACACAGTATACACAGACAGATTAAAAAAAACACAGATTTATACATACTTTCCCTTGTTTTACTGAGGCTGGCAACCCTAATGGGGCCCCCTAGTGGCCCAGGGCCCTCGGGCAGTGCCCAAGTGACTCAATGGTCAGTCCGCCCCTGATGCTTGGCCAATCATCAGCCAGCAATGCTCTGCGATGCCACAGTGAATTATGGGCCGTGACGCGCCACTCGAATTTGGCACGAACGGCCCATAACGTTCGCAATTTGGCGAACAACCGAACAGACAATGTTCGAGGCGAACATGGGTTCCACTTAAACTCAAAGCTCATCCCTAGTTATAACATATAGCATAATAATGATTTAGCTTGATTAAAAAAGTACCTTTTCAGCAGCAGCAGATTCTCATTCTCCCTCTTAACTGTGTAAGAAAAACATAGGATTATGGGTAAACCTTATACTCATAAACCCATGTTTTTCCTTCTAGTTAAGAAGGCTGGACTGGAAGAGAGCATGTGTCTTTTAGACACATGCCCCCTTCTATGACACTGCAGTGAGAAGGGAGCCTCCACTGCAGCATTTTTATTCGACAGCTTGGACCAATGGTACTTTACCATTGGTCCAAGGCTCCAAGCTGTCCATTGAGCTCAGTGCCTCAGAGGCACTGTGAGCTCATCCTTTTTGTCTGCTGCAAACAGAGTGTGCCAGATTGTATTTAAACTGGCCACGCTGTATGTAGCTTCTGACAGGCTGCCCGTATCTCCGAAACCATAGGTCCTAAGAGCCCCAGTGGTGGGGTAGGACTTTGGCTACCCCCCCCCTCCAAATTTGGGGTCTCTGTGAACTCAGGCCGCCGAGCTATGACCCTCGAAGCTTGATAGTTTTTTTTTATGTTCATGGCAGGTGAGGCTTTGCCTCACCTCCTGCCTCCCCTGACTGCACATCCCTGCTCTGTTATCAGTATGAGTCACTTCTGAGAAGCTCTCTGACACATGAAATAACAGCAGCTGAAAATTTGTGTCAGGGAGGGAGCTTAGAGGGAGATGAGCAGGGAGCTTGTCTATTCAGACTACAGCTCTGCATGTTCCTTCGTTCCTCTGCCTATGTGGGGGGAGTTCCTTTCCTACAATCAGCTCTCACAAAGTGTAAGCCCATACTCCCCACCCACCTGCTGAAAGAGGAAGACAGATTTCTAACACGATCTGCATTTTACAAAGAATGTAGAAAGGTGAAGACAGCAGATATACAAGTAAAACTTATGTAGGGAGATTTGTTTCATCCCTGTGTATCACCTGAGGCTGTTCACTTCTCTGGGTATATGTGAGGGTTTACATCCACTTTAAGCTTACCTGTTGGGAGAAATGTCCAGGGGGACTTTCCGACCACTTTAAACTCTACTTTTTAAATTTCAGGTAGATACTAAAGAAACTTTTTAACATC
This sequence comes from Lithobates septentrionalis, assembly GCA_037952835.1. Taxonomy (NCBI): domain Eukaryota; kingdom Metazoa; phylum Chordata; class Amphibia; order Anura; family Ranidae; genus Lithobates; species Lithobates septentrionalis. The sequence goes on along the minus strand of JBBDGP010000561.1, from coordinate 3,551,219 downwards.
TCTAGCACAAAATAGAATTTCCAGTTGTGCCCTAAGAATTCAGGGTCAGGTGTCCCCAACAGATTATGGAAGCCAAGTGATTCAGCCTGCTCTCATATGTATGTTTGATTGATTTGTGTAATGTTGTATGCAACTCTTGTTTTCTATATACTGGCAGCATGGTTTTTATTCACCCTGCTGATTTATATTTATATTTATATCTCTGTTATCCACAGTTGAGACCTATATACATACCATAACTCCTGATGAAGCTCAGGAATGTGAGCGAAACATGTCGAGTAACAGAATGGTATTCGTAGCTTGATGGGTCTTCATTGCCTTTCCAATTACAGTGGCTTGCGAAAGTATTCGGCCCCCTTGAACTTTTCAACCTTTTGCCACATTTCAGGCTTCAAACATAAAGATATAAAATTTTTATTTTTTGTGAAGAATCACCAACAAGTGGGACACAATTGTGAAGTGGAACGAAATCTTTTGGATTTTTGAAACTTTTTTAACTAATAAAAAAATTAAAAGTGGGGCGTGCAAAATTATTCGGCCCCCTTGCGTTAATACTTTGTAGAGCCACCTTTTGCTGCGATTACAGCTGCAAGTCCCTTGGGGTATGTCTCTATCAGTTTTGCACATCGAGAGACTGAAATTCTTGCCCATTCTTCCTTGCAAAACAGCTCGAGCTCAGTGAGGTTGGATGGAGAGCGTTGGTGAACAGCAGTTTTCAGCTCTTTCCACAGATTCTCGATTGGATTCAGGTCTGGACTTTGACTTGGCCATTCTAACACCTGGATACGTTTATTTGTGAACCATTCCTTTGTAGATTTTGCTGTATGTTTGGGATCATTGTCTTGTTGGAAGATAAATCTCCGTCCCAGTTTCAGGTCTTTTGCAGACTCCAACAGGTTTTCATCCAGAATGGTCCTGTATTTGGCTGCATCCATCTTCCCCTCAATTTAAACCATCTTCCCTGTCCCTGCTGAAGAAAAGCAGGCCCAAACCAAGATGCTGCCACCACCATGTTTCACGGTGGGGATGGTGTGTTGAGTGTGATGAGCTGTGTTGCTTTTACGCCAAACATATCGTTTTGCATTGTGGCCAAAAAGTTGGATTTTGGTTTCATCGGACCAGAGCACCTTCTTCCACATGTTTTGGTGTGTCTCCCAGGTGGCTTGTGGCAAACTTTAGACGAGACTTTTTATGGATATCTTTGAGAAATGGCTTTTTTTTTGCCACTCTTCCATAAAGGGCAGATTTGTGCAGTGTATGACTGATTGTTGTCCTATGGACAGACTCTCCCACCTCAGCTGTAGTTCTCTGCAGTTCATCCAGAGTGATCATGGGCCTCTTGGCTGCATCTCTGATCAGTCTTCTCCTTGTCTGAGCTGAAAGTTTAGAGGGACAGCCAGGTCTTGGTAGATTTGCAGTGGTCTGATACTCCTTCCATTTCAAAATGATCGCTTGCACAGTGCTCCTTGGGATGTTTAAAGCTTGGGAAATCTTTTTGTATCCAAATCCGGCTTTAAACTTCTCCACAACAGTATTACGGACCTGCCTGGTGTGTTCCTTGGTCTTCATGATGCTCTCTGCGCTTTCAACAGAACCCTGAGACTATCACAGAGCAGGTGCATTTATACAGAGACTTGATTACACACAGGTGGATTCTATTTATCACCATCAGTCATTTAGGACAACATTGGATCATTCAGAGATCCTCGCTGAACTTCTGGAGTGAGTTTTCTGCACTGAAAGTAAAGGGGCCGAATAATTTTGCACGCACCACTTTTCAGTTTTTTAATTGCTAAAAAAGTTTAAAATATCCAATAGATTTCGTTCCACTTCACAATTGTGTCCCACTTGTTGGTGATTCTTCACAAAAAATTCAAATTTTATATCTTTATGTTTGAAGCCTGAAATGTGGCAAAAGGTTGAAAAGTTCAAGGGGGCCGAATACTTTCGCAAGCCACTGTAAGTGGATCCTTTTTAAAAAAAATAATTTGGATGTGTTATTATGTGTTATTATGTATTGTTAAATAAAAATTGTGTATTTTTTATGTATTAGTTGCATATGGTTTTTTTAGTTTTATGCACTTAGCAGGGGCGGACTGACCATTGAGCCACTCGGGCACTGCCCGAGGGCCCTGGGCCACTAGGGGGCCCCATCAGGGTTGCCAGCCTCAGTAAAACCAGGGACAGTATGGACCAGGGACAGCCAATAGACAGTATGGACCAGGGACAGCCAATAGAAACATGTCTGTGTATACTGTGTGTACATGTATGTGTATACTATGTGTGTGTATACTATGTGGCCCCATAATCTCTGATTGCCTGGGGGCCCCATAATCTCCTATTGCCCGGGGGCCCCATGAGTTGTCAGTCCGCCCCTGGCACTTAGTATTTAAAGCACCTTTAAAGTCCTGGGGACGTATTGCCCCTTCTCCCTAACTTTGTTTAATGTATGTTTATAGTAAACTGCTCCTGTAAAAGGTACAAGAGGAGCAAACAAAATGTGGTGTTAATAAATATAGAAGTACCTTTTAGACTATTCCACACAACATAGCCTGACTTGTAATTATAACTTTCTCTATGTGTCCTTTCCAAAATCAAAATGTAATCTGAAAGTCTTATTTATTTCAGGTTTTGTTGCTCAATCTGTGGTCGCTCCTGGGGTTCTTCAAAGGTTCAAATTTTATTCCACATGAAACTGAAAAGACGAACCGGGCAGGCGAGGATGCATGTTTTCAAGCAAAAGTGCAAAATGTGCACATCTGCCATGTATGAAGAGCCTACTTTCCCAGTAGAGAATATTGAGATAGCTATAGGCAATATGGTTAATAAAATGACCCAGAAATTTTACAAATTGCCTATAGACAATTTGCCACGGAGCTTTGTCACAAATGGTCGGCTGGATGGTCCTCATGATTACAACAACTGCGAGGCCTGTGAATTGGGGATTTGTAAATACTACACAGACAGACAATATTCTGACAATAGGCACATGCTACCAACGAGAACCAATCAAGGAAGTAAACAGGAGACAAGATTTCCTCCCCCATACACATACACATACTCTTATCAAGGTTCTTTGCAATCTCAGAGATCAGCCTATTTGGGTAGGGAAGAAACTAGAGTGGAGCAAACCCCATGCTGGATTCTAGCATTAATTGTTATAGTGTTTGTTGTATACTTGGCTTCACTTTGTTTCCATGCCAAAAAATGAGCAAAGTGACTCATCAGAACCCTGTTGTATAATAAATCAATACACAATGTTGCACAATAGTAACAAAATCAGAACAGCTTTTCAGCAAAACAGAATAGCAATAAATGTTTGATTTAGGCAAATAATATGTTAACATAGTCTGCTAAATTACCATACTTATATCTCACACCATTTCATGATGCTTTATCTGTAGCCTATAATGGGTTAGTATGGTCAAAGCAAATATTTTAGTTTTGTAAATGACGAGTGTAGTCACCTGCTTTTCTATCACCTCTGGGACTTCGGTAGCAAGTGCTTCTTACCATTGTTTTCAGCTCTGTTCACCTTTTCTTGGAGTCTCACTTCTCTTGCTGCAACAGACAGTCATACTCATCTTGCTACATTTGCTGCAATATAAAAATGATTCAACACTCAAGAAGACGTGTCTGCAGCAATTGTGTAGGTCTTGCAGTTTATGCTTAGTGATGTTACTAAAGTCTTTGAAATATTAATATGTTATATATTGAAATGTTAATATAATATGTATTAATATGTTCTTGTGCTCACTGCTACATGCAAGCAGGTTTTAATTAAAGGATGAACAGAAGCTGTATGAGCACTACTTGCCTTTCTTAAAAAAGTTTGAGTGTACTTTTATTTTTAGGTGGAGGGATCACATGTGCAAAACGTCAAATTCTTATTTGCTTATAGCATAAGGATAGCATAGGACAGAAACTCCCAATACGGGGCAGATAGATACAACTGGGGGGGAGCTACAGAGTCAGATGGATCACTAAAAAGGATGGCCAGCTTAAACATTCCAGAGCTTACCAGCCCAGCATGCCAGGCTATTGGCTGACATCCCCATAGCAAGGGGACTGCAGACCGCAGCCAACATACCTTTCAGTACTGAGGGTATGCTTAAATTGGGGTTGTCCTAAAACAGCATCCCCCCCCCCCAAAAAAAAAATAAGAAGCAGCAGTGCCTGATGCTGACAGGTACTGGGGTCAGGAAGGAGGGGTGCAGCAAGGAGGGGGGGGGGGGGGTCTTACGTACCAACTAACTTCCCACTCATGGTTGCAAGTAGATGGTTTCCCCCTCCATAGTGAATTGGTTTAAGGGCTTCCTTCAGACTCCTAACCAGTTCACCATAAATTAATAAAATTATTTTACTTAAAGTGGATGTAAACCCGATTCATGAAATTTGACCTCTATCTGTAGTGTTTACTTATCTCTCTCCAAAGCCTTGAGTCCCGTGTGTTTCTGCTGTTTCATTCCTCTGTTATCAGCATGAAAACTTCTGAAAAGTTCTCAGAGATGGGAGATAAAACCAGCCTGAAATGTGCGTTGGGATGGGTGCTATAAATAGATTAGCAGAGAGCTTCTCTTGTCACAGCACAGCTCTGAAAGTATCTTCATTCCTCTGCCTATGTGTGTGTGTGTGTGGGGGGGGGGGGGGGGCTATTCTAAAGATTATATAAAGCTGAAGCCAGCAGATATGCATGTAAAACTTATGTAGGGAGATTTGTTTCTTGTTCAGTTTATTGATTTGCAGAAATAGGCAAAATACAGAAAAACATGTCACAGGTAGACAACAAAACATAATGTGAAAGTTACAGTCAAATCATTATGGGTAGGAAAGGGTATGACCCAGAGTTCAGTACTTCGTATAGGAAAGAATCCAACGGAAACTTTATTATTAGAAAATATTGGACACTTGGTGTCCAAAACACAATATCAGCCTAATGCTTAGCTGAGGGAGATTTGTTTCATCCCTGTGTATCATCTGATGCTGTTCACTTCCCTTGGTATAGGAGAGGGTTTACATCCACTTTAAGTCAACTAATATTTCCTTTAAAGTTTCAGTGACGCTCAAAGGTGTCCTATGATGCATTGGCAGGACAGAGGATGGAAGAGCTAGAAAAACAGTCAGTGCCCATCAGCATAGCACCAGCGCTATGGGAGGAGCAGTTTTTCAGGAACCCCTTTTAAAGTCCCCACAATGCTGAAGAGCTTGTAGGCTGATATCAGATTAATTGGGGCTGCACCTGTATTAAAACACAGGCTCAGCACACTCTGTATACAATAATTGCATTTTCAGCAGAACATAACTTGACACCTGAAACAAGGCCCTTTTTGTAAGAAGGATGGGTTCAGCTAATGTTGGCAGCAGCTCTGGGTGTCTGATGCTACAGACACCCAGAAACAGTAAAAGCAGGTTTGTCCTAAACTTGTATTCCGCAAGACAGCAAAGAAACACCGCTTCAATGCAGGTAGGCTTTGCGCAGCAAGTCCATGCCATAAATCAAACAAAACATTTGCACATCTGAGCAACTAACTAAACTCAGGTCAGTTCATGACTATCAGGGTGCAAATGGGTTCCCCAAAACAAACAGGCAGCACTTGTACATTTTTAGTCTTCTGTCTGCTGTCAGAGTCTTCACCCAGCAGCAGGCTCCAACAGCAGAGAGAGTGGGAGAAAGAGCCATGAGCGTTGGTCAGCTCGTATATATAAAGGGCTGAAGACAGCTGAGACCTATAATGATGTCTGGAACCCATGTAAGACGTGAGCCTAGGAATGGAGGCTATATCCCACTCAAAGTTCTACAAAGCCTCTAGGCTCCAGGACACAGCCCAGAACTTAATAAAAAATTGAGAAAACAAAAAGTTTGTTGTTTTCTCCACATCAGGAGCCAGTTGCAATGTGTAGGTGAGAAACCTAGGTGACACATCCACTCCATCCACAATTCTGCCAGCCAGTGCCTCACATATATAAATATACTGTAAATATACAAACGATTTATATAATTTCTGATAAAAACTGACTGAGATAAATCATTTTATACATCATATAGTTTGTTCAAACTTGTATCATTTTATATGATTTCACTTCTTTGTATATTTGATTGTGTGTACTATAGACAGAATTATTTTACTATATTCATACTTGCTTTTTAATTTCATTACAAATATATAGAACATATACACAACATAGACTACAACACTACTTATACTATATTATATACCATAAAATATATGCACAAATACTTTAATTTGAAGTGAGAAATCACTCTTTTTAGTAAATAGGAACAGTAAATAGAGTGAAGCTGCGCTCACTTCAGTCATCCAATCATGTGCAGAAGAAAATACTGTTTTTCTACATCTTTTGCACATAATTGGATATTCCAGTTGAACGCAACTTTATTTTTGAAGTTAAACAAACACTTACTTTGTTAAGTGAGCATCCTTTTCGTCTTTTAGTTTATAAACCCAGAGTATACAGCATATAATGTATGTTCAGTAAAACTTTTATTCAGTAAAAACAATTGCAGAGGACCTATAGCTTTTTGAATCTTATTTAGATATGCAGAATAGCTAATACTCATTGGAAATCATCGGGTACGACTTGTCATGCGACCTTGCAGTCCCAAGTCGCAGGACAAGTTGCACAAGTGTGAAAGGGGCCTCAATATATGAAATATTGTTATATAATAATGTGGATGTGCTTTACTGATTTATGTGAACTGTTATTCATTATGATAAGCCTATTTAAATAACATGGTAATAGATTGTGTGCGATCTCATGAGTTGACTTGTGAATAAAAATCTATCCACTTACAGTATAGAAATGGAAAAATAACCATTGATTACACATTATTTGTTGTACTTTTTACTGTTTGGGTTATGATTTCTTGGAAATTATTAGAACTATGTCTGGTCAGCCATTTGTCAAAGAAATCACGAAGATGAACCATTAATGCTTGAGGGGAAAAAAAATTGCATAAACAGGAGGGAAGGGGCACATATCTAGGATTGCCACCTTTTCTTCAAGTTAAACCCGAACACTTTAGCATGCACAGCAATTTTTTATAGTATAAACTATACATATGTTTTGCGATTAATTGATTTACAGCAGAATCCATAGAGTTTCCCTTTTATATCTGAAACCACAGAGTTTCCCTTTTACCTCTGAATCCACAGAGTTCCCCTTTAACATGTGAATTTGCAGTTCCCCCTTTACATCTGAATTTGCAGAGTTCCCCTATTTAGATCTGAATCCACAGAGTTCCCCTTTTACATCTGAATCCGCAGAGTTCCCCTATTTACATCTGAATCCACAGAGTTCCCCTTTTACATCTGAATCCGCAGAGTTCCCCTATTTTCATCTGAATCCGCAGAGTTCCCCTATTTTCATCTGAATCCGCAGAGTTCCCCTTTTACATCTGAATCCGCAGAGTTCCCCTATTTACATCTGAATCCGCAGAGTCCCCCCTTTACATCTGAATCCGCAGAGTTCCCCTTTTACCTCTGAATCCGCAGAGTTCCCCTTTTACATCTGAATCCGCAGAGTTCCCCTTTTACATCTGAATCCGCAGAGTTCCCCTTTTACATCTGAATCTGCAGAGTCCCCCCTTTACATCTGAATTCACAAAGTTCCCCTTTACATCTGAATCCAGAGAGTTCCACTTTTTACATCTAAATCCACAGAGTTTCCCATTTACATCTGAATCCACAGAGTTTCCCTTTTATATCTGAATCCACAGAGTTTCCCTTTTACCTCTGAATCCGCAGAGTTCCCCTTTTACATCTGAATCCGCAGAGTTCCCTCTTTATATCTGAACTTGCAGAGTTCCCTTACACTGTAAGGGGGGACTCTGTGGACTCTGATGTAAGGGAGCACTCTGGGGACTCTGACATAAGGGATGCTCTGTGAACCCAGATTTAAGGGGGAACACTGAGAACTCTGATGTGCGGAGAGGACTCTGATGTAATGGGAACACTGCGGCCTCTTGTGTAAAGGGGAACACTGATGTAAGGGGTGCTGAGAACCCTGATTTACCTTAGTGTACTCACTCAGAGGCAGGAGAGAGAAGGGGGAGACTTCAGTCACAGATAGGAATGGATGGTGAGCTCACTCACCCCTTGGCAGTCAGCACCTCTCATCCAGATGTATCTGCGGCTTCTGGACTTCAAATTTCTGGCCCCCACTTTCCTTTTCTGAGGCACAGCGCCAGGGATTGGAGTGTGGGCAGACACAGAGGGGCAGGGGGAAGAGGAGCAGATCGAGCCCTCTCTCCTCTCCCGTCAGTGTGGGGTGCGGGGAATTGTTAGTATTGTTAGTGCTGGTATTGGGCAGTGTGTAAGAGAATGTAACAGACACTCTTAGCTTAGACAACTGCAGATAGTAACCCTGCTGGGAAGCCATAGTCCGGTCTGAATAATGTGTCTGGTTTTCAGGCGGTCTGAAACCTGGAGACAGGATTCAAAACCTGAACTGTCCGGGTGAATCCTCGAACACGTGGAAACCCTACACATATCAACCAATTAGAAAGTGTGTGCTATTTTTTTCAATCAATGGAAATTGAAGCTTCACTGGTTTCTATTTGTAACAACTGTTAATTTTTTTCTAGTTTTAGTGAATCAGCCTCTCTGTACCTGCTGGGTCAATACGATGTGACATCAGCGCTGCATTCTACAAATTATCCTTTCAGGCATTTTCTTCATATTTACATACCTTCCTTCTTTCTAAATGGGAAAGAGGAACACCTTTAGCACCAAGTATGCAGGTACAGCACATGACACCCCTGCCCTACCTCCTAGCTACATGAAGCATGAAGGCTTTACAGTATCTCACAAAAATGAGTACACCCCTCACATTTTTGTAAATACTTTATTCTATCTTTTCATGTGACAACACTGAAGAAATGACACTTTGCTACAATGTAAAGTAGTGTACAGCTTGTATAACAGTGTCAATTTGCTGTCCCCTCAAAATAACTCAACACAGCCATTAATGTCTAATCCGCTGGCAACAAAAGTGAGTACACCCCTAAGTGAAAATGTCCAAATTAGCCATTTTCCCTCCCCGGTGTCATGTGACTCATTAGTGTTACAAGGTCTCAGGTGTGAATGGGGAGCAGGAGTGTTAAATTTGGTGTTATTGCTCTCACTCTCTCATACTGGTCACTGGAAGTTCAACATGGTACCTCATGGCAAAGAAATCTCTGAGGATCTGAAAAAAAGAATTGTTGCTCTAAATAAAGATGGCCTAGCCATCATATCCAGAGGTTTGTCTTTGGGAAATAGACGTATGAGTGCTGCCAGCATTTCTGCAGAGGTTGAAGGGGTGTGGGGGTCAGCCTGTCAGTGCTCAGACCATACACCGCACACTGCATCAAATTGCTCTACATGGCTGTCATCCCAGAAAGATGCCTCTTCTAAAGATGATGCACAAGAAAGCCCACAAACAGTTTGCTGAAGACAAGCAGACTAAGGACATGGATTACTGGAACCATGTCCTGTGGTCTGATGAGACCAAGATAAACTTATTTGGTTCAGATGGTGTCAAGCGTGTGTGGCACAATCAGGTGAGGAGTACAAAAACAAGTGTGTCTTGCTTACAGTCAAGCATGGTGGTGGGAGTATCATGGTCTGGGGCTTCATGAGTGCTGCTGGCACTGGTGAGCTACAGTTCATTGAGGAAACCATGAATGCCAACATGTACTGTGACATACTGAAGCAGAGCATGATCCCCTCCCTTTGGAGACTGGGCTGCAGGACAGTATTCCAACATGATAATGACCCCAAACACACCTCCAAGATGACCACTGCCTTGCTAAAGAAGCTGAGGGTAAAGGTGATGGACTGGCCAAGCATGTCTCCAGACCTAAACCCTATTGAGCATCTGTGGGGCATCCTCAAACGGAATGTGGAGGAGCGCAGGGTCTCTAACATCCACCAGCTTTGTGATGTCATCATGAAGAAGTGGAAGAGGACTCCAGGGGCAACCTGGGAAGCTCAGGTGAACTCCGTGCCCAACGGGTTAAGGCAGTGCTGGAAAATAATGTTGGCCACACAAAATATTGACACTTTTGGACATTTTCACTTAGGGGTGTACTCACTTTTGTTGCCAGTGGTTTAGACATTAATGGCTGTGTGTTGGACTATTTTGAGGGGACAGCAAATTTACACTGTTATACAAGCTGTGCACTCACTACTTTACATTGTAGCAAAGTGTCATTTCTTCAATGTTGTCACATGAAAAGATATAATAAAATATTTACAAAAATGTGAGGGGTGTACTCAATTTTGTGAGATACTGTATATGCAAAAAATGATTGGTTAAACACACAAGCACATTCTTTACAGCTACTGTTACTTTTTCCTGGCTTTTCAAGATAAAAAACTGGTAGTTAATAACTACATTTTCATAAAGTTCTATATACATCAGACCACAAGGAGAGACAACTGAGGAAGAAAAAGGCCTCATTCACATGAGTGTACCCAAGCGTACACATGTGTGAGAGCCGTATTTGCCTGCATGGGGATGCACAGGTGTTCCATGCATCCCTGTGTAGGTAGTCCCGTTCATGTAAATCAGGACACAATTGCGGCATGGTCATAGCTGTTGCTTCCAATTTCACATCTGTGTGGGTATGGGTGCATTCGGGGTACTTGCCTCCAAACTCACGCTGTCTGTGTTCTGGGCCAAGCACACGCACCCACATGAATGCCAAATTGGGAGAAGCAGCTGTGTCCCAATTGACACGAATGGGACTGCCTGCATAGGGATCCACAGACCACCTCTGCATCCCCATACAGGCAAACGTGGCCCTCACATGGGTGTACACTTAAAGTATAACTAATGGCAAAACATTTTTTTAGTTGGGATAGAGTGGAGAGGGATTAAGAAGGTTGTCAATTTTTACTGTTGTCTGTGCCCCAATTAGTGAGATTCACCCTCTTTATTTGTCCTGTTTACCATTATCATTGAAAGTGATAATAAAAGAAAATCCCAAATTTTGAGTTGTCCCTGCAAAAATAATAGAGGTGAAAATCTTCCAATGGGGACACTAGTTCTGGTGACCTGGTCCCCAAAGAATTCTCTTCATTTACAGGGATTTCCTCTCACTGTTTTGGCTAGGCGACAGGAAGTGAAGGGAAATCTCCGCAATGGGACACAGATGACGAAAAAAAATCTCATAGGGGTTATAACCCTCCCTTACTCTATCCAAAATGAAAAAAAAGTTTGGGCTATAGTTCTAATTTAAGTATACCCATGTGAACAAACCCAAAGGGACAGAAATATTTGGTTTCCGTTCATTATTTACTCCACAATGTTTCCTAGATTCAGTTATGAAATGGAAAGCTGTGCATTAAATCATTAAGCCTGGAATGACTTCATACTATTTTTGCCCAATTTCTCAAAAAACGCAGCAAGTGTTAAAACTAGGATTTACTGATGGACGTGCTACAACACGCTACACATCCACCAGTTAGTAATCACTATATCGTTGCAACACGGATGTTTTTAATACTAACATTGTCTCAAAATTTCATATTACTTGTTTTTATTCTGGACCTATAAATGATAGCCATTATGATGTTACATTTACTAATTGCATATTAGATGAAAAATATAATAAATACATATTTAGATTTGGAATATCTCAACAGTTCAAACATACAGTAGATAGAGTCCATGCTTAATGTGTAGGATGTACAGAGTCCCTTCTGCAATAATACTTTATATTACTTTATTAATAAATTACAGGCATTCTAGGATATTTTGTGTATTTTTGTTTTATTCAGCTTGTATTAACCCCAGATACTTCTAAAAGCCACTAAGATTGGTGCCAACACATCAAAGTTATATATGGTATGGCCCTTTTTAAAGTGGGGTGATCACCAGTATTTGATGGCTTGAGTAGTGACTTTGCCACATTCCAGAAGAGCACCTTCATACAAAATGTGGTCATTAAAGCGGAAGTACACTGCCTCTGAGTTCCACAAACAAAAAACGCTATATATATTTTTTTAAATCAGGAATGTTTTATTGAGAAAATATTCATTACATATTCTAAAGTATACAGCCAGTAAATAGATAAACTGGTACAAATAAGATGCATCCAACGATAAACAAAAATCTCCCATCCATCCATGTCTCCATTTTTTGTTTTGCTGAGAAATCACTTTGAAAAACACCCCTAGCATTTCTGGTTGTGGCAATCTTGAGTAAGGGCATGTGATTCATGTAGCATTTACTTCCTGCAATCCATCTGCTCTTAGCTCAGGCATGCATGCAGAAGGGTGTGCTTAGCTGAGAAAACCCCTCCTTCCCTCCCGAAGACTCCTGACATGAATGCATGACATCATTTGCCTAGGCCTGGAAAACAAGTAAATATGGACAGTACAGTTGCTAAGTGGTTAGCATTTTCACCTAGCAGCACTAGAGTTGATGGTTCAAATCTCAACCACAGTACTACCTCCAGGAAGTTTGCTTGTTCTCCCTGTGCCTGCATGGATTTCCTCCCACACTCCAAATACATGCTTTTGGGTTATTTGGCTGTCTAATACCGCTTCCCCCCAGTCTGAATATAGATATCAGTTTTTCCAACCGCTGACAACAAACAAAACAAGACAATACTCATTTGGTTGCTGAACATGGACTGTTTATTAGAACAAAAATGCAGTCTTATATACAGTTGAAGAGGAGGTTCCCCCTCCTGCTCATATTACTCTAACAATACACCTGTAACCAGAAACCTAATTAACATGAGCTAGTTATCTAATCATTTACCCAGACTTAGTGACTCAGAGATATGACCTTTCAGGGTAGACTTGCCGTCTCCTCACTCAACTTACATTACACATAAGTATAAACACATCCCCCAATAGTTTGCTAGAAGACAAAGGTGTGTTAATGAGCAAAATAAACTATTGGGTGAAAGACCCGGGATTTCCAGATCTCATTAATCAGTATTCCTTTCACATACATCTGTCCACTGAGTCCCAAGCTGGCAGAGACTATCATGGCCTCCTTAATAATGTCCTTTTGCATTACATAACAGAATATCTTCCTAATGCTTGTAGCTCCCTCAAATGCCAGGGTCCATGGTCAGTAAGCAAGAGGCTAGCATTCAGTCCCCTCCAAAAGCCTCTGTCCCGGATGAGTCTGTCACATGTATGAATGTAAGTTAGGGACCTTAGAGTGTAAGCTTCTTGAGGACGGGGACTGATGTGAATGTGTAAATTGACAGAGCTATATAAGTGCCTATAATAAATAAATATACTTTCCTTACTATTTACTAATGTTAGTAGCTTAAACACTTATCAACCGCAATATGTACACTACCGTTCAAAAGTTTGGGGTCACCCAAACAATTTTGTGTTTTCCATGAAAAGTCACACTTATTCACCACCATACGTTGTGAAATGAATAGAAAATAGAGTCAAGACATTGACAAGGTTAGAAATAATGATTTGTATTTGAAATAACATTGTTTTTACATCAAACTTTGCTTTCATCAAAGAATCCTCCTTTTGCAGCAATTACAGCATTGCACACCTTTGGCATTCTAGCTGTTAATTTATTGAGGTAAGCTGGAGAAATTGCACCCCACGCTTCTAGAAGCAGCTCCCACAAGTTGGAATGGTTGGATGGGCACTTCTGGCGTACCATACGGTCAAGCTGCTCCCACAACAGCTCAATGGGGTTCAGATCTGGTGACTGTGCTGGCCACTCCATTACCGATAGAATACCAGCTGCCTGCTTCTGCTGTAAATAGTTCTTGCACAATTTGGAGGTGTGTTTAGGGTCATTGTCCGGTTGTAGGATGAAATTGGCTCCAATCAAGCGCTGTCCACTGGGTATGGCATGGCGTTGCAAAATGGAGTGATAGCCTTCCTTAGCTTTTACCCTGTACAAAGCTCCCACCTTACCAGCACCAAAGCAACCCCAGACCATCACATTACCTCCACCATGCTTAACAGATGGCGTCAGGCATTCTTCCAGCATCTTTTCATTTGTTCTGCGTCTCACAAACGTTCTTCTTTGTGATCCAAACACCTCAAACTTGGATTCATCCGTCCACAACACTTTTTTCCAGTCTTCCTCTGTCCAATGTCTGTGTTCTTTTGCCCATCTTAATCTTTTTCTTTTATTGGCCAGTCTCAGATATGGCTTTTTCTTTGCCACTCTGCCCTGAAGCCCAAAATCCCGCAGCCGCCTCTTCACTGTAGATGTTGACACTGGTGTTTTGCGGGTACTATTTAATGAAGATGCCAGTTGGGGACCTGTGAGGCGTCTGTTTCTCAAACTAGAGACTCTAATGTGCTTATCTTCTTGCTTAGTTGTGCAACGCGGCCTCCCACTTCTTTTTCTACTCTGGTTAGAGCCTGTTTGTGCTGTCCTCTGAAGGGAGTAGTACACACCGTTGTAGGAAATCTTCAATTTCTTTGCAATTTCTCGCATGGAATAGCCTTCATTTCTAAGAACAAGAATAGACTGTCGAGTTTCAGATGAAAGTTCTCTTTTTCTGGCCATTTTGAGCGTTTAATTGACCCCACAAATGTGATGCTCCAGAAACTCAATCTGCTCACAGGAAGGTCAGTTTTGTAGCTTCTGGAAGGAGCTAGACTGTTTTTAGATGTGTGAACATGATTGCACAAGGGTTTGCTAATCATCAATTAGCCTTCTGAGCCAATGAGCAAACACATTGTACCATTAGAACACTGGAGTGATAGTTGCTGGAAATGGGCCTCTATACACCTATGTAGATATTGCACCAAAAACTAGACATTTGCAGTTAGAATAGTCATTTACCACATTAGCAATGTATAGAGTATATTTGTTTAAAGTTAGGACTAGTTTAAAGTTAGCTTCATTTAAAAGTACAGTGCTTTTCCTTCAAAAATAAGGACATTTCAATGTGACCCCAAACTTTTGAACGGTAGTGTATATATACGTTGCAGTTTGCAAGTGGTTTACCAGGGTTATGGCTAAAGCTATAAGCCATAAATCCGGTATTTTTTTGTCTTTCTCATGAAAGCAGTCTGAGTGGCTCATTAGCAGCTAAGCCGCTTTCAGAAGTGGTGGGAGGGGACGTTTCTTGGGCTTACCGTTTCTACCGCCGCGCCCCAAGAAACGATCTCGCGGTGCGGCCCGCTGGTCACAGAGGCAGACAGAGACCAGATTGTCTCTGATCACCTCTATGGCCTTGGAGGACTGGAGCAATATCATGACATCACTTCTGGTCCAGAGCGGAAGTAAACAATTATTTTTTATTTATTTATTTTTTAGCAAAAGATCACTTTTTTTTATCTGTTGCTTTTAACCTCCCTGGAGGTAATCCCGAGTGTGGAAAGTTCCTTACCTTGTCCCCAGGATCCTGCGATGTCCTCCCGCTGTGTCCGCGGACTGTGTACTCCTCCCAATTCATCACTGTGCCGGGCTCCTTTCCCAGTGAGCGTCGCAACGCATGGAGATGGAGCCCGGCGGCTAATTCAAAAAGTGCAAAAAACAAAACACATAAAGTACACTGTAATCTTACAGATTACATTACTGTATCAAATTATTTCACCTCCCTTTTGTCCCCAATGCTTTGTCCAGTGCCCTGCATGCACTTTTATATTATACATACTGTTCTTTCTGCCTGGAAACTTGAGAATGTCCATAGCAACCAAAAAGTGTCCCTTTACGTCAAAAGTGGTTTTAGACCAGCTAGAAAACAGCTATAACAAATTAGAATCACTTGCAGAATTGAGCGATAGTGATTCGTAGGCAAATAGTAGAGGGGAGGAGCCGATCCCATGACGTCACACAGCCACCGTGAGTGTATGCCAGTGGTGAGCGAGCGGACGCATATACACATGCTGTTTTAAATATTTGATCTTGTAAGTGTGCCTATTTTGGGGCTGTTTTAAGTAACAAACAGAGAGCACTATGGAGTCTATGATTGTGATTACATGTGAATAAACGATTTGAGAAAAGCGGAGCTGAGCTGTAGGCGGAGAGGGAAGGAGAGAGTTTCCTGAATTAAATCTATCTAAGTTATCAGCGCAAGCACTCAGCTGGGAGAATGTAGGAGGATCAGCTGTTTTGGCACGGATGAGAGAGATCGTGAAGGAGCAAAAGAGTGACCATTATTTGAGTTTTTTAAACTCATCTGTGAGGTGAGCAGGCAATTTGGCTGGTGGTGGTGTGCACATGATACTGATTCCAGTGAGGATGGATGAGCACAGCGGTGGATGGTTTCACACACTGTTTGATATTAACTGGTTCTCTATCAACACTGATGTTATTCAATATATGAAATCCTATATATATGGACTGGTTGCACTGTGGTTTTAATCACTTATATAAGAGTATACTGTAGGGAATATTGCATTTAGTTTATTTCAATTTTATTCTTTGGTGTTTCATAGAATGATTTATACAGTGATGGCTGGTGCTCAAAATTTTTTTTTGGAGGGGGGGGCGCAAAAAATTTTTGGAAAAAAAATCATCAATTGCATCCACTGTGTCATCAAACACTGCCACTGTGCCCTCAAATGCAGCCACTGTGTCCATCAAACGCTGCCACTGTGCCATCAAACGCTGCCACTGTGCCCATCAAACGCTGCCACTGTGCCCATCAAACGCTGCCACTGTGCCCTCAAATGCAGCCACTGTGCCATCAAACGCTGCCACTGTGCCATCAAACGCTGCCACTGTGCCATCAAACGCTGCCACTGTGCCCTCAAATGCTGCCACTGTGCCCATCAAACGCTGCCACTGTGCCATCAAAGGCTGCCACTGTCCACATTAAACGCTGCCACTGTGCCATCAAACGCTGCCACTTTGCCCATCAAACTCTGCCACTGTGCCATCAAATGCTGCCACTGTGCCCTCAAATACTGTCACTGTGCCATCAATTGCAGCCACTGTGCCCATCAAACGCTGCCACTGTGCCATCAAACGCTGCCACTGTGCCCAAACGCTGCCACTGTGCCATCAAATGCTGCCATTGTGCCCATTAAATTATTAAAGTGTATTGTTTCCAAAAAAAAAAAAAAGCATCTGAAAAACCGCTGCGCAAATCCTGTGTGACATAAAAAAATACCATTTTATTCCCTAGGGTCTCTCCTAAAAAAAAAAATAAATAAAAAAAAAAAAAAAAAATATATATATATATATATATATATATATATATATATATATATATATATATATATATATATATATATATATATATATATATATATATATATATATATATATATATATATATATATATATATATATATATAAAATGTTAAACTTGTAAACAAAAAGTTCCAGAAAAGACTTGGTCTTCAAGTGGATAACGATTAAAAAGAGTCAATGTTGATTGAGAGAGTGAAATTCCGCTTTAAGTGATAGTCATAATATTCCACTGATATCAAATATATTTTCCATTTTGGATTGAGTTGGAGGGTTATAAAACCTGTAATTTTTTCCCATCTCTGTTCTACTAGGGAGAGTTCCCATCACTTCCTATCCCACAGGAAGTGAGAAGAAATCCCTCCAAAGTGAGAAAAATCTCTGATAAATATCAGGGCCGCTAGAACTAGTGCCCTGGTTGAAAGAATTTCCCTCTTTTCCTGTTCTGGTGATCACTGAAAATTTGAGATTTTCTTTCATTTCCCATAATGGTCACCATGACAATTAGAGAGGGTGAATTTTTCTAATGGGAACAGACAGCAATAAAAAGCTGACAGGTGTTTCAGTTCTATTCTATCCAAAACAGAAGAAGTAATTGCCTGGGGATACCGGAACCATGCAATATAGCTGTAGCACCCTCTAGATAGGTAGGTGCTAGAGGTCGGATTCTTTGTTAGATAACAAAACAGTGTTGCGCTTCCTAAATAACTACCAATAAATCCTTAAATAAGAATATGTGATTAACTTGCAATATAGCAAGATACTGAGTGCACAATCAAATATTCATGTTCCCTGATTGGGAATAGTGAAATATACACAATAATGAAATATACGTGTTCCCTAAGTGGGAATACTGAACAATAAAGATACAGTCCACACACTCAAAAAATGAGTTGAATAAGAGTCCGAATGCACAAATATAATCCTCAGAGTCTTCTGCACAAAAACGCACAACACACCACCAGTGCTTAAACGTTGAAAATGCAAGTGCTCTCCTCCACCTCAATATCCTAGGTGCTCACCTCACGTTCTGACACCTGTTTCACCAGAAGGTCAGAAAAAGCAGGTTCCCTCTCAGGGATACAAAAGGATCAGCTGGTCATGGAACTCCTATCCCTTCCGTGCTGCCTACGGCTGATTAGATGGATACCAGCCAGTACAGATTCCCTCAATGGGGTCCGGTGCACATAGGAATAGAAAAGGCAAAATCTAGTGCTCTCTGTATATCAAAACGGTTTATTTCTTTATTAATACATTAAAACGTTACTCACAAACGCAGAACTTAAGCAGTGTGGGCTCAGGATGCATAGAAACGACAAGATGCTCGCGGGATGACGTTGCCACTGCGACTCCTTACCCCTATACGCATTACATCAAATGGGCTGCTACACCACCGTGACTTCTTCAGTAAGGGCTGGACTCTCCAGCCCTTAGCACCTTGTACCAATGTTGATGAGGACAAGGGCCTCCTCCCCACAACCCTATGTGAATGAGTAAGGAATACATAGCACACCTACTTATTCACAGAAAAAAAAAGAAAACAGTAAATATAGACATTTAGTTTTTGATGAATCCTTTATTAATAAAAAATAAAGTCCCATGCTGTACATCTATCATCAATCATGATGTGCAGAGATCCATGTTAATCATGATGAATGACGCCTGCTGAAAGAAAAAGATCCCACCGAACAACTAATGCTTCTGATCCCATCACTGATTGACCTGATCTCCTGGGCCTCCCAGTAGGTCATATAACCATGGCAACATTTGGTCAATGTCATTTCTCAAATATAACTATATTTAATCAGTGATGTCCAGATATTCTTTCTCGTTTGTTTACATGGCTGGGCATTCCTGGACAGTAATTCTAAGATGGAAGAGGACCTGGGTGTCCTAGTAGATGATAGGCTCAGCAATGGCATGCAATGCCAAGCTACTGCTAACAAAGCAAACAGAATATTGGCATACATTAAAAATGGGATCAATTCCAGTGATAAAACAATAATTCTCCCGCTCTACAAGTCTCTGGTCCGGCATCACCTGGAGTATGCTGTCCAGTTCTGGGCACCAGTCCACAGGAAGGATGTACTGGAAATGGAGAGAGTACAAAGAAGGGCAACAAAGCTAATAAAGCGTCTGGAGGATATTAGTTACGAGAAAAGGTTGCGAGCACTGAACTTATTCTCTCTGGAGAAGAGACGCTTGAGAGGGGATATGATTTCAATTCACAAATACCATACTGGTGACCCCACAATAGGGCTAAAACTTTTTCGCAGAAGGGAGTTTAACAAGACTCGTGGCCACTCATTAAAATTAGAAGAAGAGAGGTTTAACCTTAAACTACGTAGAGGGTTCTTTACTGTAAGAGCTGCAAGGATGTGGAATTCCCAGCGGGGGGCATCGATAGTTTCAAGAAACTATTAGATAGGCACCTGAACGACCGCAACATACAGGGATATACAATGTAATACTGACATATAATCACACACATAGGTTGGACTTGATGGACTTTTTTCAACCTCACATACTATGTAACTATGTAACTAATAGGGCCAAGTGACATTATTGGTTGCTAAGGACCAGTGGCGTAGCATGGATTGTCAGCACCCGGGGCAAGGCAAGTAATTTGCGCCCCCCTAACCTGCGGACTTTTAGCACTCCCCGAGTCCCTTCAAATACAATAGTACTGACCTACCTGATTCCTATACTGACCACTACACTACATTGTCCACTACACTGACCACTATACTATACTGTCCACTATACTACACTGACCACTATACTGACCACTATACTATACTGTTCACTATACTACACTGACCACTATACTGACCACCATACTACACTGTCTACTATACTACACTATACTGACCACTATACTACACTATACTGACCACTATACTACACTACACTGACCACTATACTACACTGTCCACTATACTACATTACACTGACCACTATACTACACTACACTGACCACCATACTACACTGTCCACTATACTACATTACACTGACCACTATACTTGTCAGTAGGGATGAGCCGAACACCCCCCGGTTCGGTTCGCACCAGAACCCGCGAACGGACCGAAAGTTCGCACGAACGTTAGAACCCCATTGACGTCTATGGGACTCGAACCTTCGAAATCAAAAGTGCTCATTTTAAAGGCTAAATTGCATGGTATTGTCCTAAAAAGGGTTTGGGGACCCGGGTCCTACCCCAGGGGACATGTATCAATGCAAAAAAAACTTTTAAAAACGGCCGTTTTTTCGGGAGCAGTGATTTTAATGATGCTTAAAGTAAAAAAAAAAAAGTGAAATATTCCTTTAAATATCGTACCTGGGGGGTGTCTATAGTATGCCTGTAAAGTGACGCGTGTTTCCCGTGTTTAGAACAGTCCCTGCACCAAGTGTCATTTTTAAAGGAAAAAATCTCATTTAAAACTGCTTGCGGGTTTAATGTCATGTCGGGTCATGGCAATATGGATGAAAATCAGTGAGACAAACGGCATGGGTACCCCCCAGTCCATTACCAGGCCCTTTGGGTCTCGTATGGATATTAAGGGGAACCCCGCACCCAAATTAAAATAAGGAAAGGCCCTATATACTCTGAACAGCAGTATACAGGCGGTGCAAACAAGACAGGGACTGTAGGTTTGTTGTTAAGTAGAATCTCTTTGTAATTTTGAACATTTTTAACGTGTTTAGCTCCAGCCAAAAAATCTTTTTTAAGCTTTTTGGAAAACATAGGGAAGGGTTATCACCCCTGTGACATTTGTTTTGCTGTCTTTCCTCCTCTTCAGAAGATTTCACCTCACTTTTTTGTCCCAATGAAAAATGTTTTTTGAAAATTTGGGTTTTTTTGTGGAACAAGGATTGGAAAGCATCAGTGGAAAGGAGAAATTGTTTTCCCATATTAACTCTTACAGGAGAGAATTTCCCTTCCTAGGGGTAGATTTCATCTCACTTCCTGTTGTCTCCTTCCGTTTGCAAGTAGGAGTCGTTTGTAAGTTAGATGTTTGAAAGTAGGGTCCTGCCCTATATACTCAGCAGAAATTTGGGCCTTAGGTGTTGCTGTGGCCACAACACTGTAAGCCCTCACAGGGCCCTGCTGTGAAATATTAGATCAAGAATTGTAATTACATGCCCCTGTTGAACAGGAGCTGAAAAATTAGGCCTTAGGCACTGGTGCTGGTGCCACAACACTGCAACCCCTCACAGACACTCTAGTTGGAACGCAGGAACGAGCCCTGCTGCAAAGTATTGCATCAAAAATTGTAATTACACGCCCCTGTTAAACAGGGGCAGAAAAATTGGGCCTTAGGCACTGGTGCTGGTGCCACAACACTGCAACCCCTCACAGACACTCTAGTTGGAATGCAAGAACGAGCCCTGCTGCAAAGTATTACATCAAAAATTGTAATTACACGCCCCTGTTAAACAGGGGCTGAAAAATTGGGCCTTAGGCACTGGTGCTGGTGCCACAACACTGCAACCCCTCACAGACACTCTAGTTGGAATGCAGGAACGAGCCCTGCTGCAAAGTATTGCATCAAAAATTGTAATTACACGCCCCTGTTAGACAGGGGCAGAAAAATTGGGCCTTAGGCACTGGTGCTGGTGCCACAACACTGCAACCCCTCACAGACACTCTAGTTGGAATGCAGGAATGAGCCCTGCTGCAAAGTATTACATCAAAAATTGTAATTACACGCCCCTGTTAAACAGGGGCTGAAAAATTGTGCCTTAGGCACTGGTGGTGGCGCCCAGAACCAAAAATGTTCTTACAAGCTATCAGCGTGATGATTGAGGAGGAAGAGGATAATTACTCAGGGATAGTCACTCAGCATCAGCATAGGCAGTCTTTGAAGGGATCTGAGATTTCAAAAAAAATTATTCGGTTACATCAGCATCAGGTGCTTGGTAGCTGGTGGTGATCCAAGACTGATTCATTTTTATGAAGGTCAGCCGATCGACCGAGTCGGTGGACAGACGCACCCTGTGATCGGTTACCACGCCTCCAGCAGCACTGAATGTGCGTTCCGAAAGAACGCTGGATGCAGGACAGGCCAGTAGCTCAATTGCATACTGTGCAAGCTCTGGCCAGTGATCCATCCTCAAGACCCAGTAACCCAGAGGATTTTCGGTGGGAAAGGTGTCCAAGTCTGATCTTGCCCCTAGGTATTCCTGCACCATGTAAAACAGACGCTGGCGATGGTTGCTGGAACCGATCATACCTTGGGGCTGCGGACCAAAAAATTGTCTGAACGCATCGGTCAGACGGCTACCTTCTCCACCGCTCCTTCTTTGACTGACCGAAGCCTCAGCAACACGTTGTCCAGAAACAGGAGTTTGTAACCTCCCAGTCTCTGGGAACGCATTGCACAGACCTTTCTGCAAGGCCTCCCGAAGATGTTTCATCCTCTGCTCCCTCTGCGATGGCAAGATAAGGTCCGCAACCTTACCCTTGTAACGTGGATCAAGGAGGGTTGCCAGCCAGTATTGGTCCTTCTCCTTGATACCACGAATACGAGGATCCTTACGCAGGCTTTGCAGGATCAGGGAGGCCATGCAGCGTAGGTTTGCTGAGGCATTCGGTCCGGAGTCCTCTGGGTCACTAAGGACGACAACGTCCGCAGCCACCTCCTCCCAGCCACGTACAAGTCCATGTGTTTCTTGGGACTGATCCCTTAAAGACTGCTGCTGATGCTGAGTGCCAGGCTCCACCTCCATACTGACACAATCTTCCTCCTCCTCCTCCTCGTCCTCTTCCTGTGTGATCGGCGGGCACGCAGGAACACTGTCTGGATAAAGGGGGCCTTGAGAGCTAAGGAAGTCCTCCTCTTCCTGCCTCTGTTCTGCCTCAAGTGCCCTGTCCATTATTCCACGCAGCGTGTGCTCCAACAGGTGGACAAGGGGGACAGTGTCACTGATGCATGCACTGTCACTGCTCACCATCCTCGTGGCCTCCTCGAATGGTGACAGGACAGTGCATGCATCCCTGATCATGGCCCACTGGCGTGGGGAAAAAAAACCAAGCTCCCCTGACCCTGTCCTGGTGCCATAGTCGCACAGGTACTCATTGATGGCCCTCTGCTGCGTGTGCAGCCGCTGCAGCATGGCCAACGTTGAGTTCCACCTGGTGGGCATGTCACAGATTAGGCGGTTCTTGGGCAGGTTAAACTCCTTTTGGAGGTCCGTCAGCCGAGCACTGGCATTATATGACCGGCGGAAATGCACACAGACTTTCCTGGCCTGCCTCAGGACATCCTGTAAGCCCGGGTACCTGCCCAAGAACCGCTGCACCACCAAGTTAAGGACGTGAGCCAAACAGGGCACATGGGTCATTTGTCCCTGTCGGAGGGCAGAGAGGAGGTTGGTGCCATTGTCGCAAACCACCATTCCTGCCTTAAGTTGGTGTGACGTCAACCACCTCTGAACCTGCCCCTGCAGAGCTGACAGAACCTCTGCCCCAGTGTGGCTCCTGTCCCCCAAGCACACCAGCTCAAGCACCGCATGGCATCTTTTGGCCTGCGTACTTGCGTAGCCCCTTGAACGCCTACGGAGCACCGCTGGTTCCGAGGAAGAGGCCATGGAGGAAGAAGAAGAGGAGGGGGTGGAGGAGAGAGGTGTGTCACAATCAGCATTTTGGAGGCGTGGTGGCGGAACAACCTCCAACACTACTGCACCTTGTCCTGCATCCTTCCCAGCTGCCAGCAGAGTCACCCAATGCGCCGTGAAACTTAGGTAACGTCCCTGTCCATGCCTGCTGGACCATGAGTCAGCGGTAATATGCACCTTACCGCTGACCGCCCTGTCCAGCGAGGCATGGACATTGCCTTCCACATGCCGGTAGAGAGCCGGAATCGCCTTCCGTGCGAAAAAGTGGCGTTTGGGTACCTGCCACTGAGGAACCGCACATTCCACAAACTCACGGAAGGGGGCAGAGTCTACCAACTGAAAAGGCAGCAGTTGAAGTGCTAGCAATTTTGCCAAGCTA
The DNA here is from genome assembly GCA_037952835.1 of Lithobates septentrionalis. Classification (NCBI taxonomy): domain Eukaryota; kingdom Metazoa; phylum Chordata; class Amphibia; order Anura; family Ranidae; genus Lithobates; species Lithobates septentrionalis. The sequence continues at coordinate 3,527,067 of JBBDGP010000561.1, read as the reverse complement.
GCATTCAACCGCTGGGCATGTGGATGGCTGGGAGCAAACTTCTTTCGGCGGTGCAGCAGCTGGGGCAGGGAAATTTGCCTGGTACAATCTGACGTCGGTGTACCAAAAGCAGATTGCCCACAAGTACTTGGCTGTGACACACCTAATTCTACACCTTCATTCCTCTCACTGCAGGTCTCAGAGAGGACTGGAGGTCTAGTGGGGTTGGAAATCTCAGCTGATGAGGAGCAAGGAGAGATCCTCTTTGTTCTTTGGTGTGGGTCTTTTAGATACGCTTGCCAACGAACTGCATGGCAGGTCAACATATGTCTGGTCAAGCATGTGGTACCCAAGCGGGAGATGTTTTGGCCACGCGAGATACGCTTGAGACATATGTTGCAAATAGCAGCGGTGCGATCTGATGCACTCGTCTCAAAAAAGGCCCACACCAAAGAACTTTTTGAATAACGCGCAGAGACTGCAGCGCCCTGCACATGTGGAGCTTTGGGGTGTGATGCAGTCAATGTGCTGCCCTTAGGCTGGCCCCTGGAGGTCATCCTGCCTCGTTGGTGATGTGCCGCCTCCTCCTCCTCCTCCTCCTCCTCCTCTCTCCTATCAGGCACCCACGTTGAGTCAGTGACCTCATCATCCCCTCCCTCCTCATCACTGGAGCAAACCTGGCAGTATGCTGCAGCAGGGGGAGCATGACTGCCAGATTGCTGTCCTTCTTGGGCACCCCCTCTGTCCGTGCTCATGTTACTGCCTTCATCGAGCTCAGTATCATCATCAGAGCCTTCCAAACGCTGGGCATCCTCCTGGAGCATGTACCCAACACTGTGGTCAAACAGTTCGAGGGAATCCTCAGGAGGACATGGTGGAGCTAGGGAAGGAGTCACTGATGACATTGAGCTGAGGGAAGAGGCCGCTGCTTTGCCAGACAAAGCACCCTGGGTGAGAGAGGATGAGGAGGATGAGGACGGCTTGGTCATCCACTCGACCAAGTCTTCCGCATGTTGCGGCTCAACACGGCCAGCTGCCGAAAAAAAGGCCAAGCGTGTCCCATGGCCACGTGCTGATGAGGATGCACCGTCTCCACGACCAGCACTAGACACAGAGCCTGCTTGCCCTCTCTTATTGGCTTGTGACTGTCTGCCTCTCCTTCTTGGCCTTCCAGACATACTAATGGCCTGTAGCTGCACTAAGCTGGGATAGAACACCAGTAATTTTCTTCAGGTAGCTTTATATACTGTAACCAGACAAGCCTGCCTGTCAGTAGGAAGATAACAGGAACGGATCTAGCTGAACACTGTGAGCAGGACGCACTGTACTAAATGTAAATAGTCTAGCTGCCTGACCGTGGTACTAATAGGATCAAATAGAACACCTGTAATTTTCTTCAGGTAGCTTTATATACTGTAACCAGACAAGCCTGCCTGTCAGTAGGAAGATAACAGGAACGGATCTAGCTGAACACTGTGAGCAGGACGCACTGCACTAAATGTAAATAGTCTAGAAGATAACAGGAACGGATCTAGCTGAACACTGTGAGCAGGACGCACTGTACTAAATGTAAATAGTCTAACTGCCTGACCGTGGTACTAATAGGATCAAATAGAACACCTGTAATTTTCTTCAGGTAGCTTTATATACTGTAACCAGACAAGCCTGCCTGTCAGTAGGAAGATAACAGGAACGGATCTAGCTGAACACTGTGAGCAGGACGCACTGTACTAAATGTAAATAGTCTAGCTGCCTGACCGTGGTACTAATAGGATCAAATAGAACACCTGTAATTTTCTTCAGGTAGCTTTATATACTGTAACCAGACAAGCCTGCCTGTCAGTAGGAAGATAACAGGAACGGATCTAGCTGAACACTGTGAGCAGGACGCACTGTACTAAATGTAAATAGTCTAGCTGCCTGACCGTGGTACTAATAGGATCAAATAGAACACCTGTAATTTTCTTCAGGTAGCTTTATATACTGTAACCAGACAAGCCTGCCTGTCAGTAGGAAGATAACAGGAACGGATCTAGCTGAACACTGTGAGCAGGACGCACTGCACTAAATGTAAATAGTCTAGAAGATAACAGGAACGGATCTAGCTGAACACTGTGAGCAGGACGCACTGTACTAAATGTAAATAGTCTAGCTGCCTGACCCTGGTACTAATAGGATTAAATAGAACACCTGTAATTTTCTTCAGGTAGCTTTATATACTGTAACCAGACAAGCCTGCCTGTCAGTAGGAAGATAACAGGAACGGATCTAGCTGAACACTGTGAGCAGGACGCACTGTACTAAATGTAAATAGTCTAGCTGCCTGACCGTGGTACTAATAGGATCAAATAGAACACCTGTAATTTTCTTCAGGTAGCTTTATATACTGTAACCAGACAAGCCTGCCTGTCAGTAGGAAGATAACAGGAACGGATCTAGCTGAACACTGTGAGCAGGACGCACTGCACTAAATGTAAATAGTCTAGAAGATAACAGGAACGGATCTAGCTGAACACTGTGAGCAGGACGCACTGCACTAAATGTAAATAGTCTAGAAGATAACAGGAACGGATCTAGCTGAACACTGTGAGCAGGACGCACTGCACTAAATGTAAATAGTCTAGAAGATAACAGGAACGGATCTAGCTGAACACTGTGAGCAGGACGCACTGCACTAAATGTAAATAGTCTAGAAGATAACAGGAACGGATCTAGCTAAACTGAATACAGTGTATATATATATATGCAACACCTGGGATGCATATATATATATACACAATACACTGTAAGTGCAGCTAACTGACTGACTGTTCTGCCTAATCTATCTAACTCAAATCAAATGACACTGTCTCTCTCTCTCTCTATCTCTCAGCACACCGGAACACACACTACACAGGGCCGCCATGCAGGCGGCCTTATATAGTGTGGGGCGTGTACTAAATCCCCTGAGCCATAATTGGCCAAAGCCACCCTGGCTTTGGCCAATTACAGCTCTCTCTACTGACGGCGCTGTGATTGGCCAAGCATGCGGGTCATAGTGCATGCTTGGCCAATCATCAGCCAGCAATGCACTGCGATGCCGCAGTGAATTATGGGCCGTGACGCGCCACACGAATTTGGCGCGAACGGCCCATATCGTTCGCAATTCGACGGACGGTCGAACAGCCGATGTTTGAGTCGAACATGGGTTCGACTCGAACACGAAGCTCATCCCTACTTGTCAGGCTCCGACTTACCAGACCGGCGACTCCACTCGGGCAGAGGGTAGGCTCCCTTACGCGTCCGACTGACGGCCCCTGGTAGAGTAAACAGAAGGCACGAAAGTACGGAGTGGTATGAGAGCCTGTATTCACTGTCCAGATACTGCAGGGTTAACAGATGGGAAGACTGAAGGTGGCTGGAGCACAGGCACAAGACTGAGCAGGTAGTTCTGGAAAGCAGGCTGGGTAGATAACAGACAGGCAACTTGGATCCAAGGGAGCAGGCAGACGGATGGTCAGGAGACAGGCCGGGTTCGTTAACAGGCAGACGGCAGCGGTACAGTGGAGCAGGCAAGCGGATGGTCAAACAAGCAGAAGTCAGGTACAGGCAGAGTTCAGAGAGAGATCGGGGGACAAGGCCGGGTCAGCAGGTAATCAGGAACGGACAAGGTACAAGGTCAGGCACTAGAACGACTAGCTGTTGATCAGGCAGCACTGGTCACAGGGGCACGCCGGCTTAAATGCAGCTTTTGGCGCCAAACGACGTGCACGCACGCGCCCCGGCACACACAGGCACGCGCACCCGCCGACGCCCGCGCGCGCGCCCCCGCACACCGGCGTGCACAGCAGGACGACCCCGGATACACACACCAGCACCGCGAAGAGCACGCACGGCGGGGTCTACAGGAACGCGCGTGCCAACGCGCGCTGACGCACCCTGCCGCACACCACCGCGAGCACCCTGCCTGCTGAGGTACGCCCTCTGACAGTGCCCCCCCCCTCAAGGGCAGTCTCCGGATGCCCAGCTGGGCCAACCTGGTTGCATGGGAGTCCTTGAAGGCTTGTAATAATTCTTCAGCATGGAGATTACTTTCAGGCTCCCAAGAGTTATCCTCGGGTCCATACCCCTTCCACTTAATGAGGTACTGGAGTTGGTTCTGCCTCTTTCTACAATCCAGGATTGCCTCGATTTCGAATTCCTCCTCATTGTTGACCATGACCGATTCCGGAGGCTTGGCCTTACGGTCAGGAAAGGAATCCGGGGTAACTGGTTTCATTAATGACACATGAAAGACCGGGTGAATTCTAAGGGACTCCGGTAGCTTAAGTTCATATGCGACATCATTCACTTTCCTGTTTACCAGAAAAGGACCCATAAACTTAGGTCCCAACTTCCTGGAAGGACAGGCCAACTTTAGGTTACTTGTGGAAAGCCACACTTGGTTACCAGGTTCAAGGACAAGTTCTCCTCGTCTTTTCTTGTCGAAAATCTTCTTGAAGGATGCCTGGGACTGGGCCATGGTCTCCTGCAAGATCTTACAGTTTTTTGAGAAGAACTCCATTGTTTCAGTTACCGCAGGTAGGGTGCATTCTGGAATAGAGCTGGGAAGGAAGGAAGGGTTGAATCCATAATTGGCAAAGAAAGGAGTCTGGTTGATAGCTGAGTGTAGGGAGTTGTTGTACGAGAATTCAGCGACTGGTAACAGGGAGACCCAGTCGTCTTGCGTAAACACAGAAAAGCAACGGAGGTATTGCTCCAGCGTCTGGTTAGTTCTTTCCGTCTGGCCGTTTGTCTGAGGCTGGTAGGCCGAGGAAAATGCCAATTCAATTTCCAGAGCACCACACAGTGCCCTCCAGAACCGGGAGGTGAACTGGACACCCCGATCCGATACGATATTCGCGGGTACCCCATGTAGTCTCACTATTTCCTTGACAAATATCTTCGCCGTTTCTACGGCTGTGGGTGTACCCTTCATGGGGAGAAAGTGTGCCATCTTGGACAGTCTATCGATCACCACAAAGATGGTCGAGAAACCTTCAGATGGAGGTAGCTCCACGATGAAGTCCATTGATAACATTCTCCAAGGCCTGTCAGGAATCGGTAAGGGTCTCAACAAACCCCAGGCCCTTGAGCGGTTGCATTTATTCCGGGCACAAGTGTGGCAAGAACCCACATACTTTTTACAGTCCTCCAATAATCGTGGCCACCAAAAGGTGCGTTGCACCAATTCCGTCGTTTTCCGTGCCCCGAAGTGACCCGCCAGCTTGTGGTCGTGGCACAATTCCAATACCAGCACTCTAAGTTTTTCAGGTACAAAAATCTTGCCTTTGTGCCAGAGCAACCCATCACTTAGACTGGTCCCAGTAGGTTGAGGAACTTCTGAGGAGGCTAGCTTAATTCTGGAAATTAAATCTCCCTGGAGGAGTAAAAAGTTTCCCACTGGCAGAATAGTATCTGGAGGAGCAATTTTCTTGGAATCATGGAACATTCGAGATAAAGCATCAGGTTTTCCATTCTTGGATCCGGGTCTGTACGTGATGTGAAAGGAGAAGCGGGAAAAAAAAAAAGTGCCCATCTAGCCTGTCGTGGTTTAAGTCTCTTGGCTGACCTTAGGTATTCCAAGTTCTTGTGATCGGTATAGATGAGAACAGGATATACAGCACCCTCCAGCAGATAGCGCCATTCCTCCAGAGCCGCCTTGATGGCCAAAAGTTCCCGATCTCCCACATCGTAATTTCTTTCTGACAACGAGAGTTTGCGGGAAAAGAATGCTACCGGGAACAAAAGGGCTTTGGGGCCCTGGCGTTGAGAAAGTACTGCCCCAACTGCGATCTCCGAAGCATCAACTTCCAGCACAAACGGTAGCGCAGGGTCAGGATGTTTAAGGATGGAGGCAGATGTGAACAGTTCCTTTAATTTCTCGAAAGCTGCTTGTGCTCTGGACGTCCAACAGAATCGTGCTCCCTGTTTTGTAAGTTCCGTTATTGGCGAAATGATTTTAGAGAAGTCCTTAATGAATTTCCTGTAGAAGTTAGAAAATCCTACGAAACGTTGGACCCCTTTTTTGTCTGTAGGTGCAGGCCAGTCCAGGATGGCAGACACTTTTTGTGGATCCATTTTGATACCTTTCACAGAAATAATGAGTCCCAAAAACTGGATACTTTGAAGTTCGAACTCACACTTGTCAAGTTTAGCGTATAGACCATGTTGCCTGAGCCGAGCAAGGACATTTCGGACGTGCCTGCGGTGATCAGCCAAGGAGGGGGAGAAGATGAGTATGTCGTCCAGGTAAACAATGACGTAGAGGTCTAGGAATTCTCTAAAGATGTCGTTCACAAAGTGCTGGAACGTAGCTGGGGCATTACAAAGACCGAAGGGCATGACCAGGTACTCGAAGTGCCCGAACCGAGTGCGAATGGCGGTCTTCCACTCGTCACCCTCTCGGATGCGAATTAGATTGTATGCACCCCGAAGATCCAATTTAGTGAAAATTCTGGCAGTGCCCAGCCTTTGGAATAACTCAGGTACCAGGGGAAGCGGGTAACGATTCTTAATTGTTATCTTGTTCAATTCGCGGTAATCGATACATGGCCGCAGAGAATGGTCTTTCTTTTCTACAAAAAATAGGCCAGCACCGGCCGGTGACGTGGATGGACGGATAAATTTCTTCTTCAGGTTCTCATCTAGATACTGCTTCAGGGTGCCCAGCTCCTGCTCAGTCAATGGGAAGATCCGGCCGAACGGTACCTCGGTTCCTGGAAGCAGTTCAATAGGGCAGTCGTAGGGCCTGTGTGGAGGTAGTACTTCTGCCCCCTTCTTGCTAAACACATCCGCGAAATCTTGGTAAGGTTCAGGAATAGCTTGAAGTAGATAAACATCTGGATGTAAACAGAGAAGTTGGGTCTCCTCACGGCCGACCCCTTGTAGACAATGTTGTAGACAATATCCTGAGAGAAACTCAACGTTACCAGCGGCCCAGTTGATTTGAGGGTTGTGCACCTGTAGCCATGGTATTCCTAAAATGACTGGGAAAAGGGGTGACGAGATGGCGTCCAAACAGAGATATTCCCGGTGTTGATGGCCCGTGATAGTTTCTAAGGGAACGGTTTCTTGAGTGACTGGACCGGAGCGGAGAGCAGAGCCATCTGCAAGATGAACAGCCAGGCTTTGAGTTTTGGGTTGGAGAGGGATGTCATGTTGGGAAGCGAAGGTCCGGTCAATAAAACAGCTGCAGGCTCCTGAGTCAATGATGGCTGGGACTTGGATAGCCTTTCCGAGAAGCTGAAAAGTGATAGAAATAGTTAGGTGGGTGCCAACAGTGGGTACAATAGAAGCACAGGTGCGATCAGCAGAGCGACACTTACGCGTCTTGTTGGGGCAACTGCTGGCGTAGTGCCCGGGTTCCCCGCAGTAGAGGCAAAGGTTATGTGCCCGTCTGCGTAATTTCTCTTCAGGGGTCAAGGAGGGACGAAGTAGACCAAGCTGCATAGGTTCTGGTGCATCACTGGCCGAGGCTGGTGAGGGAGTGGGAGATCTGCTGGGAGGACAGGATACTTGTGGGAGCATCCAGGTGGGACGAAAGGTACTGGTGGTTCTTTCGGTACGTCGTTCTCTCAACCTATGGTCTATTTGGATGGCCAGGTTGATAAGCTCTTCCAGGGTCTGAGGTACCCCTACCCGTGCCAACTCATCCTTGAGAGGATCCGACAACCCCATCCTAAACTGGTGGCGCAAAGCAGCGTCATTCCACGCCGTGTCAGAGCTCCAGCGTCTGAACTCGACGGCATAATCTTCTGCCGCTCGACGGCCCTGATGAAGGGCATGTAAGGTAGCTTCCGCGGTGGCGGTAAGCTGGGGGTCTTCGTATAGTTGGGACATAGCCTCGAAGAAGGCATCCAGGCTTTCCAAGACAACTGACTTCTGCTCCAAAAGTCGGTGGGCCCATGTTTGGGGTTCGCCAGAAAGTAAGGAGATAACGAAGCCCACTTTAGTGGCTTCTAGAGAGAATGTGCGTGGCTGAAGGGCAAAGTACAGATTACAGGCATTCCGGAAGGCCCGATATCTGCTTCGGTCTCCAAGAAATCTTTCTGGTACTGGTACATTTGGCTCTGGAGGTAACATGACCACGGAGGGTGCTGAGGTGGCAGCTGTGGACCCCTGCGGGCCGGAAGGTGCGGATAAGGCCTGTACACGCTCTTCCAGGCTGGAGTATCCCTCTTGTAGGCTCTTCACAGCCTGGGTTAGACCCGCCAGATGTCTGCAGAGTTCATCCATGGGAGAGGCCCCCTGCCCGGACTCGGTCATGGCTGCCTGATACTGTCAGGCTCCAACTTACCAGACCGGCGAGTCCACTCGGGCAGAGGGTAGGCTCCCTTACACGTCCGACTGACGGCCCCTGGTAGAGTAAACAGAAGGCACGAAAGTACGGAGTGGTATGAGAGCCTGTATTCACTGTCCAGATACTGCAGGGTTAACGGATGGGAAGACTGAAGGTGGCTGGAGCACAGGCACAAGACTGAGCAGGTAGTTCTGGAAAGCAGGCTGGGTAGATAACAGACAGGCAACTTGGATCCAAGGGAGCAGGCAGACGGATGGTCAGGAGACAGGCCGGGTTCGTTAACAGGCAGACGGCAGCAGTACAGTGGAGCAGGCAAGCAGATGGTCAAACAAGCAGAAGTCAGGTACAGGCAGAGTTCAGAGAGAGATCGGGGGACAAGGCCGGGTCAGCAGGTAATCAGGAACGGACAAGGTACAAGATCAGGCACTAGAACGACTAGCTGTTGATCAGGCAGCACTGGTCACAGGGGCACGCCGGCTTAAATGCAGCTTTTGGTGCCAAACGACGTGCACGCGCGCGCCCCGGCACACACAGGCACGCGCACCCGCCGACGCCCGCGCGCCCCCGCACACCGGCGTGCACAGCAGGACGACCCCGGATACACACACCAGCACCGCGAGGAGCACGCACGGCGGGGTCTACAGGAACGCGCGCGCCAACGCGCGCCGACGCACCCTGCCGCACACCACCGCGAACACCCTGCCTGCCGAGGTACGCCCTTTGACAATACTACATTACACTGACCACTACACTACACTACACTGACCACTATACTGACCACCATACTACACTGACCACTATACTACACTACACTGACCACTATACTACACTATACTGACCACCATACTACACTGACCACTATACTACACTACACTGACCACCATACTACACTGTCCACTATACTACACTACACTGTCCACTATACTACACTATACTGACCACCATACTACACTATACTGACCACCATACTACACTGACCACTATACTACACTACACTGACCACTATATTGACCACCATACTACACTGTCCACTATACTACACTACACTGACCACCATACTACACTGTCCACTATACTACACTGTCCACTATACTGACCACCATACTACACTGTCCACTATACTACACTGACCACTATACTACACTGTCCACTATAATATACTGTCCACTATACTGTCCACTACACTACACTGTCCACTATACTGTCCACTACACTACACTACACTGTCCACTATACTACACTATACTAACCACCATACTACACTACACTGACCACTATACTACACTGTCCACTACACTACACTGACCTCCATACTAAACTACACTATACTATACTACACTGTCTGTTATACTACACTGTCCACCATACTACATTATACTGACTACCATACTACACTGTCCACTATACTACACTGACCACTATACTACACTATACTGACCACCATACTACACTGTCCACTATACTACATTACACTGACCACCATACTACACTGACCACTATACTACACTACACTGACCACTATACTATACTGTCCACTACACTACACTGACCTCCATACTAAACTACACTATACTGACCACTATACTAACCACTATACTATACTACACTAACCACTATACTGACCACTATACTACACTGACCACTATACTACACTGTCCACTATACTGACCACCATACTACACTACACTGTCCACTACACTATACTGACCACTATAATGTCCACTACACTACACTGACCTCCATACTAAACTACACTATACTGAGCACTATGCTAACCGCTATACTATACTACACTAACCACTATACTGACCACTATACTACACTACACTGTCCACTACACTGCCCCCCATACTGACCACTACACTACACTGACCTCCATACTATACTACACTACACTGTCCTGCCTACAGTCTCTCTCTCACCCCCCCCCCCCTCCCAGTAACAAGACTCTCACTCACCTTCTTATCCTGGCCTGCATCGGTCCGGAGGAGGAGGAGGAGAAGACAGCAGCGGCTCACGTTGTTTCTTCTCTCCCCTGCGCTCTGCTTGCTGCCATGTTCAGTATCCAGCACCCTGTGATTGGGCGTATGGGGGGTCATGTGCGGAGGCGGGACTTCAGGAGCGATAAAGAACAGGCCAGCCCTACGCCTCACATGACCCCCATACGCCCGGACACTTAACATGGCGGCCGGGGACACAGGAATTAGAAATTAGGAGGAGGCAGCCAGTGACACATACTGGCGCCCCCCTAAATGTCGCGCCCGGGGCCATGGCACCCCCTGCACCCCCCACGCTACGCCACTGCTAAGGACACGGCAGGTACCAGTATCCACTACAACCATTGACAGATAGGAAGCTGTCATAGATGTGAGAGAAAATGTAGCGCATAAATTATGCAAAAAGTTTTCAATCAGGAAAACAACTGAAAAATAAATATCAATGAATAGTGAACACAGCCATGATATCACTCAAAAAGTCTCTCAAATGAAGGTAAATAAAGTCCCGTGAGGTGAAATGTCCCACTGGAAGGTGTATATAAACGTGTGACAGCCAATGCTCAAACACAGGTAGATCGTCAAATCATCGAACAACAGTATCCAATAATTGCACGTATTCGCATTCGGTGAGAATGGTGTGTAAGAAACTCTTACCAGATAAATTGGACTCCCTTGTCAGCGACAGGGAATCACTCGAGCGTGTTGCCTCTCAGGGCCTGGAAGCGGACATCACGACTCTGCGAACCTTGTGGGTCAAACTCTGCATGGATCTCCCGGGGCCGCCAGGTGGGTCCTCCCAAAGGATGGCCAAGGTGCGAATCAGAGGGATCAGTGCATCACGCCTCAAACTGGAGTGGAACTTGATTATATCTCTCAGATGGTATGTGGAGAAAAAATAAACAGGCTCCACATAGTGTAGATGAGCAAGTTGGGATTTTTTATTGCTAAAAAAGCCTGATTACAATAAAAATGTGATCACAGGATATAAAAACAAGAATGGGCAACAAGAAGGATGCTGAAAGCGCCCGACGCGTTTCGATCAATCGATCGTCTACTGGGGCATACAGCATCCCCTCCAAGTTGCCTTATATTTATAAGAAAAACATTCAAAAAACCAAATAGTATGAGGTATCAAACAGCCTTCCTCATTGGATGGATGGGGTCACCTGATCGTACCTGCCTGACCAGGTGTAAAACTTCATTCATTTGCACTGATGATGTGTGGTTAACCTGTTATATGTTGATAAACGGGCCCCACACTGAACGGTGCATAGATGGTGTAACTACTCTGAAAAGAACACCAAGTAATGGGGAAGGATTGAATTAAAAACCAGACCGTCTTGTTCAGTACCCCCTTTGCTGACACTTCTGTGTCAGCTTAAGGCTGAGGGGGAATCTGTACCAATCCGGGACGGTGTGTCTATGAGGGCGGGCGGAGCCGACAGCCAATCGCTGAGAAGACAGGAAGTCTCCGTCAGCGCCGCCCTGCCACCACAGGACGAACACAGGGAAGTGACGTCAGGATAAACAGCACATCCGACGTCCCTCCCCTGTCACATGTTAACGTGGGTGCATCAGGGGAACAGAGGGGGAGGCGAGATGTGCGCCGAACCGAACGTGCCCGACGCACACTCGCACGCTCCTCCCCCGTGTCCCCGGAGGCAGCATTCAATACAGGCAATGCCGCAAGTCCCCCCACGGAGGGGGGAAGCTGGTAAACACCGCCTGTAGGAGAGGGGATGAGTGACACCACCCGACAAGGGGCGGGGCATGAAGGGGGGGGGCCGTGTAACCCAGAGACATGCCTCTAGATAAGACGGCACCCGACTCGCTCCTGTCAATTTGGAAATAAAAAGGCAAAGAGACAACCATTTAGTAAATTAAGTGTTGATAATGGCAAATGACCCCATGATAAATTGAAAATCACTTCCGGTCAAATAAATGAACAGGGTGAGGTGGTTCAAACATAACAACTAATGAAATTCTTCAAGAACATATGGTAAAATAAACTGAGCTCATGAACATTACAACCCAAATGGGTGTGCCGTCCGAAGGGTATTGTTTATATATCAAACACCCTTAAAACCTCATGTGCGCACACCCCCTTGGGAATGCACTGGCATAAGGAAATCTGGGAATATACTGGTATAAATGATTAGAAATGTGTAAAAAGAGATGTGTAAAAAAAGAGAATATATAAAAAAAAAAAAAGGGAATAAATAAAAAAGGCCCCTGAACCTGCATGGTGTATTACAATCCAGGTACTCAGTGAGTGAAGAAAAAACGGTATAGAAATGGTCCATTTTCAAGATGAATTGATGAACGAGTTGAGGTCCCACTCCACGTTCAACCCAAACGGGAAGAAGGACCTCAACTCGTGGATCCAGTACGTCTCGAGGCGTGAAACGCCACGCAAACGAGACTCGCCCCTCCAGTGCGGAACGAACCTATCAATAACTTGGAACAAGGTTCCCGTAGGGTCCCTGTCGTGGTGTTCCAAGTAGTGTCTTGGCACTGTATGTTTGTCTTTGCCTTTTTTGATCGCAGCCACGTGTTCGTTGACGCGAACAGAAAAAGTTCTGATCGTGTGACCCACGTATTGCTTGCGGCAGGGGCAAGTTATCAGGTATACAATGTATTTTGAAGAACATGTGGTGAAGTGCTTCATGGAATAAGTACGGGAAGTGACCGTCGACTGGAAGGTGGTACTCTTGCGTCTTCCCCCGGTATTGTGAAGGCAAACTTGACATTTACGGCAGGGGTAATAACCCTTGCACTCCTGAAAGAAAGATACCTTTTTGGGGGGGTCTATTATGTTTGGGGCGATCTGTCCCTGAATGGACCGAGCGCCCCTAAACACTACAGAGGCTTGTTTGGGTAAAACAGAGCCAAGGAATCTGTCGTTCTGTAGTATTCCCCAATGTTTTTTAATGATACCTTTAATCTGTTTGGATTGAATAGAATGGGTGGTGAAGAAGGCTAACTTTGCATTAAATGCAGTGTTGTCTTTGGGGTGTTCTGTGAGCGTAGCATTCCTTTCCGTGAGAAGGGCTCTATTGATTTCGCTGTCTAAAAGGTGAGGGTCGTAACCCTTATCCAGAAATCTGCCTCTGAGGATTTGGGATTGTGATATAAAGTCTGAAGTTTGGGTACAGTTGCGCCTCAGTCTCAAGAACTGGCTGCGGGGCACTGACCTAAGCCATTGTTCACGATGGCAGCTGTCGATCGGAATGTACCCATTCTGATCTGTGGGTTTAAAGTAGGTACGAAACTCCAGATGTTGGTGCACAACTACAATTTCAAGGTCAAGGAAGTGCACCTGGGTTGTACTGGCCTCATAGCTTAACGATATCCCCCTATCGTTAGCATTGAGAGTGTTCATGAAGGCCTCGAGGGATGCCAGATCTCCCTCCCAAAGGAGGAGGATGTCGTCTATGTACCTGGCCCAAAGAACCAGTTCGGGTCTCTGGGCAGCATAGACGACATCCTCCTCCCACTGTGCCATGAAGAGGTTGGCGAGGCTGGGGGTTTCTTTGTTGTTGTCACTTCGTATGTAGCTGCTCCTCACCATATACTTTTAGATTTAGCGCAGTGTATATTTATATATTTTTTGGCACCTGATTTTTTGACCTTTTACACAGCAGCTATCTCATTACCCTCCATATTTATGGATGTGTTCAAATATAGGACCTCTAGGTCCTTAAACACAGATGGCGTATTCACGAACACTAATCCAAACACGGAATTAGGGGGTATGTTCATCAGACTTAAAAATCTGATGATCAGCGAACTTCACCTCCAATGGGACACCGCTTTCCTGGAGCAATACGTTAAGGAACAGATGGTCCCTAGAGGTCTGAGGTGGGATATCCACCCTCAGCAAGACGAATCAGATCTAGAATCATGGTTCAAATTTTTCAATGAGGAAGGCCTAAAACTACTGAGATTCCTATTAGACAAAAAACAGATTAAATTGTCCCTTATTGATATTGAGATCAGGGAGTTGAAGGACAAGTTAACTCCACATAAGACAACTGCAGAATATATTTCACTATCCACTAGTTTGAGAAACACTTTAGAAAAAGAGGAGACGGAACAAAAGAATAAAAAACAAAAAAAGTATAATAGAGACTACACAGACTATACCACACATTCGGTCTTCAATTGGCAGAAAAAGCTCAATACTCCTCCAGTGGCTAATGGAGACCCTCCACCCATGGAAACCTCCACGGCAACAGCAACCAATTTAGACCGAACACTGGTTTATCAACCTCCATGCAAACCAGAATCTAGAGAACCCCCACCTCCTAAGAGAGGTGTAGAACAGGGACAATGTCCCCTACGAAAGGTACGGAGGGACATATTCCCATTATGAAAGAGATGATGATCATTACCATCGTTCCCCTTATATATACAATCAAAGTAGGCCAGGCCCCAACCAACCCCAGGATTTTCAGAGAGTTACAGACTACCATCTAGGAAATTCAGACAGAAAAGAGGGACCAGAGGGGGGAGGAGGGTCCAACGCCAAAAGAAAAAGAACATAAGGGGAACGGGTTATTTTAATTTGAGTTCAGCTGTACTAACAGAAGCTGAGAAGTCAGTTCTGGTCAGAGGACTCAAATTTGTACCACCCAAACCACTCAACCATTTTGCAACATTTATCGATGTACTTAAATTCACCCGAAAGCTCAGTGTTCAGAGACACTTTTTAACCACAAGCACTTCCTCCACCCAACGGATCATTGTGCCAGTCACTACCCAAGTATCAACATCATCCCATAATGGAACTCTACCCCCCACAGAGGTAATGTCTTCACACCCTCGGGTAGTCCATTCGGGATTGTCCAACCCATCCCTATTTATTCCCCTGGTACCCTAGCCCCCTCTATCCAGGTCTTCAAGAGTTTGGTCCTGGAAGACCTGGACAAACTAGCCAAACGTCAAAAACGTCTTCATGTCAAACCCGACATCAAGACAGGTTTAAAATCACTTTGTGAAAACAAGAACCTTGTCATCCGCCCGGCGGATAAGGGCGGAGGCATTGTTGTCCTTGACAAAGCAGATTATCTCAAAGAGATGAACAGGATTCTAGGTGATTCGGATACTTATCACTGTATCCCCAGGGATCCCACAGTCACCTTTAAAAAGGCCTTAGTAGAATTGATAGAGGAAGGTTTTTCCTGGGGAATTCTTAACAAAAAAGAAAAAAGCTTTTTGGTCCCCCAAGTACCACGGATCCCCGCCATATACTACCTTCCCAAGGTTCATAAGAACCCCACCAATCCTCCCGGCCGACCCATCGTCAGCGGGATTGATTCGGTAACGGCGAGGATTGGCAAATACGTGGACTATTACCTACAACCCCTGGTCCAAACCACCCCCTCCTATCTGAAAGACACCAGAGACACAATCAAATTATTGGAGTCGGTTTCAATTAAAAAAGGTACCCTTCTAGTTACAGCTGACGTAGCAGCGTTATATACGTGCATACCACACAATCTAGGTTTTGAAGCAGTTGAAAATCATCTCTCCAGAGATGGCAGACTCCCTACATTACAACAGAATTTCATTATGCAGCTGTTAAAATTTGCAACCAGGCACAACTACTTCTGGTTTCAGGATCGATTCTTTTTACAGAAGAGGGGCGTGGCTATGGGGGCCAAATTTGCCCCCAGCCTCGCCAACCTCTTCATGGCACAGTGGGAGGAGGATGTCGTCTATGCTGCCAAGAGACCCGAACTGGTTCTTTGGGCCAGGTACATAGACGACATCCTCCTCCTTTGGGAGGGAGATCTGGCATCCCTCGAGGCCTTCATGAACACTCTCAATGCTAACGATAGGGGGATATCGTTAAGCTATGAGGCCAGTACAACCCAGGTGCACTTCCTTGACCTTGAAATTGTAGTTGTGCACCAACATCTGGAGTTTCGTACCTACTTTAAACCCACAGATCAGAATGGGTACATTCCGATCGACAGTTGCCATCGTGAACAATGGCTTAGGTCAGTGCCCCGCAGCCAGTTCTTGAGACTGAGGCGCAACTGTACCCAAACTTCAGACTTTATATCACAATCCCAAATCCTCAGAGGCAGATTTCTGGATAAGGGTTACGACCCTCACCTTTTAGACAGCGAAATCAATAGAGCCCTTCTCACAGAAAGGAATGCTACGCTCACAGAACGCCCCAAAGACAACACTGCATTTAATGCAAAGTTAGCCTTCTTCACCACCCATTCTATTCAATCCAAACAGATTAAAGGTATCATTAAAAAACATTGGGGAATACTACAGAACGACAGATTCCTTGGCTCTGTTTTACCCAAACAAGCCTCTGTAGTGTTTAGGGGCGCTCGGTCCATTCAGGGACAGATTGCCCCAAACATAATAGACCCCCCCAAAAAGGTGTCTTTCTTTCAGGAGTGCAAGGGTTATTACCCCTGCCGTAAATGTCAAGTTTGCCTTCACAATACCGGGGGAAGACGCAAGAGTACCACCTTCCAGTCGACGGTCACTTCCCGTACTTATTCCATGAAGCACTTCACCACATGTTCTTCAAAATACATTGTATACCTGATAACTTGCCCCTGCCGCAAGCAATACGTGGGTCGCACGATCAGAACTTTTTCTGTTTGCGTCAACGAACACGTGGCTGCGATCAAAAAAGGCAAAGACAAACATACAGTGCCAAGACACTACTTGGAACACCACGACAGGGACCCTACGGGAACCTTGTTCCAAGTTATTGATAGGTTCGTTCCGCACTGGAGGGGCGAGTCTCGTTTGCGTGGCGTTTCACGCCTCGAGACGTACTGGATCCACGAGTTGAGGTCCTTCTTCCCGTTTGGGTTGAACGTGGAGTGGGACCTCAACTCGTTCATCAATTCATCTTGAAAATGGACCATTTCTATACCGTTTTTTCTTCACTCACTGAGTACCTGGATTCAGTGGCGTAGCGTGGGGGGTGCAGGGGGTGCCGTGGCCCCGGGCGCGATATTTAGGGGGGCGCCAGTATGTGTCACTGGCTGCCTCCTCCTAATTTCTAATTTTGTGTCCCCGGGCTCCGGCCGCCATGTTAAGTGTCCGGCGCCCTGTGATTGGGTGTATGGGGGTCATGTGAGGCGCCCCACCTCCGCACATGACCCCCATACACCCAATCACAGGGTGCTGGATACTGAACATGGCAGCAAGCAGAGGCAGGGGAGAGAAGAAAGTGAGCCGCCGCTGTGTTCTCCTCCTCCGGATCGATGCAGCCAGGATAAGAAGGTAAGTGAGAGTCATGTTACTGGGAGGGGGAGGGAGGGGGGCGAGAGAGAGAGACTGTAGGCAGGACAATGTAGTGTAGCATAGTATGGAGGTCAGTGTAGTGTCACTATGGGGGGCAGTGTAGTGTCACTATGGGGGGCAGTGTAGTGTCACTATGGGGGGCAGTGTAGTGTCACTATGGGGGGCAGTGTAGTGGACAGTATAGTCAGGGCCGGATTAACATAGGGGCTGGTGGAGCTGCAGCTCCAGGCCCCTCCCTCAATATAGGCCCATGGCAGTGGCTTGTCAATTCCTGTGTGCCTTCCTGAAGGAAGAGGAGCCCTCTGTGCACACATGGAGGAGACAAGTGTTAGTGCAGCCAAGTCCTGTCTCTGCCGATGCCTGACCCCTATCACAGGATCTGTTACACTCACACAGATCCTCTGTGTCTGGGGGAGGGGCGCTGATGTCCTAACCAGCAGGAGCCCGGGAGGAAGGACATCTCCCATGCTGTTATGATAAGGTCAGTACATTTGTTAGGGAGATGTGTAATTATTGTGCTAGGGGACAGACTGCTGCTTCCCCCATGTAATGTGCTCTCTTGTGCCCAGTGCCCACCATGTCATGTGCCTTGCAGTGCCCCCCCATGTAATGTGCTGTGCCCACCATGTCCTGTCATGTGCCTTGCAGTGCCCCCCCCCATGTAATGTGCTGTGCCCACCATGTCCTGTCATGTGCATTGCAGTGCCCCTATGTAATGTGCTGTGCCCACCATGTCATGTGCATTGCAGTGCCCCGCATGTCATGTCATGTGCCTTGCAGTGCCCCCCATGTAATGTGCTGTGCCCACTATGTCCTGTCATGTGCCTTGCAGTGCCCCCCCATGTAATGTTCTGTGCCCTCCATGTCCTGTCATGTGCATTGCAGTGCCCACTATGTAAAATTCTGTGCCCACCATGTCATGTGCATTGCAGTGCCCCCCATGTAATGTTCTGTGCCCACCACGTCCTGTCATGTGCATTGCAGTGCCCACTATGTAAAGTTCTGTGCCCACCATGTCATGTGCATTGCAGTGCCCCCCATGTAATGTGCTGTGCCCACCATGTCATGTGCCTTGCAGTGTCCCCATGTAATGTTCTGTGCCCACCATGTCATGTCATGTGCCTTGCAGTGCCCCCATGTAATGTGCTGTGCCCACCATGTCATGTGCCTTGCAGTGCTCCCCATGTAATGTGCTGTGTCCAGTATGTCATTTGCTGTACGTTGCAGTGCCCACCATGTAATGCGCTGTGCTGAACAATGTCATGTGCTGTGCATTGCATTGCCCTTCATGTGATGTGCAGTGCCCACTATGTCATGCTGTGCCTTGCAGTGCCCACCATGTCATGTGCAGTTCCTAACATGTAATGTGCAGTTGCATTTCCCACCATGAAACGTGCTATGCCATGCAGTGCCCACCATGTAATGTGTTGTGCCCACCATGTAATGTTATGTGCCATTCAGTGCCCACCATGTAATGCGCTGTGCCCACCATGTCATGTCATGTGCCTTGCAGTGCCCCCCATGTAATGTGCTGTGCCCGTCATGTCATGTGCCTTGCAGTGCCCCCCATGTAATGTGCTTTTTCCAGTATGTCATTTGCTGTACATTGCAGTGCCCACCATGTAATGTGCTGTGTCCAGTATGTCATTTGCTGTACATTGCAGTGCCCACCATGTAATGCGCTGTGCTGACCATGTCATGTGCTGTGCATTGCATTGCCCTTCATGTGATATGCTGTGCCTTGCAGTGCCCACCATGTAATGTGCAGTGCCCACCATGTCATGTGCTGTGCCTTGCATTGCCCACCATGTAATGTGTAGTGCCCACCATGTCATGTGATGTGCCATCCAGTGCCAACCATGTCATGTGCAATGCCCACCATGTCATGGGGAGGAGCGTGCGAGTGTGCGTCGGGCACGTCCGGTTCGGCGCACATCTCGCCTCCCCCTCTGTTCCCCTGATGCACCCACGTTAACATGTGACAGGGGAGGGACGTCGGATGTAATGTTTATCCTGACGTCACTTCCCTGTGTTCGTCCTGTGGTGGCAGGGCGGCGCTGACGGAGACTTCCTGTCTTCTCAGCGATTGGCTGTCGGCTCCGCCCGCCCTCATAGACACCGTCCCGGATTGGTACAGATTCCCCCTCAGCCTTAAGCTGACACAGAAGTGTCAGCAAAGGGGGTACTGAACAAGACGGTCTGGTTTTTAATTCAATCCTTCCCCATTACTTGGTGTTCTTTTCAGAGTAGTTACACCATCTATGCACCGTTCAGTGTGGGGCCCGTTTATCAACATATAACAGGTTAACCACACATCATCAGTGCAAATGAATGAAGTTTTACACCTGGTCAGGCAGGTACGATCAGGTGACCCCATCCATCCAATGGGGAAGGCTGTTTGATACCTCATACTATTTGGTTTTTTGAATGTTTTTCTTATAAATATAAGGCAACTTGTATGCCCCAGTAGACGATCGATTGATCGAAACGCGTCGGGCGCTTTCAGCATCCTTCTTGTTGCCCATTCTTGTTTTTATATCCTGTGATCAAATTTTTATTGTAATCAGGCTTTTTTAGCAATAAAAAATCCCAACTTGCTCATCTACACTATGTGGAGCCTGTTTATTTTTTCTCCACATACCATCTGAGAGATATAACCAACTTCCACTCCAGTTTGAGGTGTGATGCACTGATCCCTCTGATTCGCACCTTGGCCATCCTTTGGGAGGACCCACCTGGCGGCCCTGGGAGATCCATGCAGAGTTTGACCCACAAGGTTCGCAGAGTCGTGATGTCCGCTTCCAGGCCCTGAGAGGCAACACGCTCGAGTGATTCCCTGTCGCTGACAAGGGAGTCCAATTTATCTGGTAAGAGTTTCTTACACACCATTCTCACCGAATGCGAATACGTGCAATTATTGGATACTGTTGTTCGATGATTTGATGATCTACCTGTGTTTGAGCATTGGCTGTCACACGTTTATATACACCTTCCAGTGGGACATTTCACCTCACGGGACTTTATTTACCTTCATTTGAGAGACTTTTTGAGTGATATCATGGCTGTGTTCACTATTCATTGATATTTATTTTTCAGTTGTTTTCCTGATTGAAAACTTTTTGCACAATTTATGCGCTACATTTTCTCTCACATTGTTTCTTTGTTGTTGTCACTTCGTATGTAGCTGCTCCTCACCATATACTTTTAGATTTAGCGCAGTGTATATTTATATATTTTTTGGCAGCTGTCATAGATAGTAGTGGTAGAAATACTTCTACTTTATATTGTATGATGTTTGGTGAACAGGATAACAGGATAAAAAAACTATAAGCTCATCTTTACTTGTGAGCAAGATCTTTTTTTTTATGTGTAGTAGCAGTCTATTTTTTATTGTCACAACCATGTATTTTATTATAAAGCACTGCATATACTGTACTGTGCAGTTCCTTTAAAATACAGTGCTGTACTAATGCCTGCATAATAATTTGGTCACTTTAACCTGTTCAATACAGGGCATTTTCCCCCTCTTCCTTCCCAGGCCAATTTTTAGTTTTCATCGCTGTCGCACTTTAAACGACAATTGTCGTGTGACGTTGTATCCAAAAAAAATTGACGTCCTTTTTTCCCCACAAATAGAGCTTTCTTTTGGTGGTATTTGATCACCTCTGCTTTTTTTATTTTTTGCGCTATAAACAATAGAAGAGCGACAATTTTGAAAAAAACACAATATTTTTTACTTTTTGCTATAATAAATATCCCAATTTTTTTTTTAAAAAACTAATTTTTCCTCGGTTTCGGCCGATACGTATTCTTCTACATATTTTTGGTAAAAAAAAATCGCAATAAGCGTATATTGATTGGTTTGCGCAAAAGTTATAGCGTCTACAAAATACGGGATAGATTTATGGCATTTGTAAAGAAAAAATATTTATTTATTTTTTTTACTAGTAATAGCGGCGATTGCGATTTTTTTTCGTGACTGCGACATTATGGCGGACACATCGGACACTTTTGACACATTTTTGGGACCATTCACATTTATACAGCGATCAATGCTATAAAATTGCATTGATTACTGTGTAAATGTGACAGGCAGTGAAGGGGTTAACCACTAGGGGGCGGGGAGGGGTTAATTATGTTACCTAGGGAATGATTCTAACTGTAGGGGGCGGGGACGTATAAGGGGAGGAGACCGATCAGTGTTCCGCTGTTCTGGGAACACAGATCGCTCTCCTCTCACCTGACAGGCTGTGGATCTGTGTGTTTACACACACAGATCCACGGTCCGGCCCGGTTAACGGGCAATCGCGGGTGCCCGGCGGACATCGTGGCCGCCGGGCACACGCACCGGGTCCCGAGCAACGCGGCGGGCGCGCGTGCGCCCCCTAGGTGGCCGGGAACTCGAGGCCATCATATGACGTCCACCCAGGATGGGAGATCCCATCTGTGGACGTCATATTACAATAGCCAGGTATTGAAGTGGTTAAAGAGGTTGTAAACACTATTAAAAAAAAAAAATAATCTGTTGAACAAAGCCATACTAGCTCATTGTGAGATACTTATCGCCATTCGTAGCCCAGGGCTCTGAAGAAATGGCACGGGCGGCCGTTTCTTCAGAGTGCATGCACCGATGACGTCGGTGGCAACGTATATAGTAAATATATCCTAGACGGTGCAAGTTTAAGAGGTATTTACAGTACCTAGAGGTAAGCCTTATTATAGGCTTACATGTAGGTACAATTAAAAAGGAAGACTTTACTTCCTCTTTAAATAGGTCAGTGAAGGGGCAGTGCTTGAAAGGCAAGGCAGTGTTGGGTGGTGCTTTGGAGGTGGGACAGGAGAGTATGGGCACCTCTACCGAGACAAAACAAAAAAAACACTTGTTATAAACAATGTACAATGTAGCACTGGTGTTAGTTAGACAGAAAGGCATTCTATTGTGGAATATCTGCTGATTGAAACCGAAATTGGAGGATGAAAAGTTGCTAGCCTTATCCGTCTTGGACCCTTGGTATGAAACAGTTTTTTGCTCTATAATTTCACTACTTCCAGAGAAGAATCCAGGTTTCACTTTCATTTATCCAGAAAAGACTCAGGTAATTCTCACAGCCGTATCACCAATAAACTTTGAACCTACTCAATCAATAAGAAGGAAAAAATGGACGAGGACACTTGGAAAGAAATATTTGAAAATGAAATGCAAGATGGAGGAATCCTTGATCTGTGGGTCTTTTCTGTAGATGAAAATTTCCAGGCACAGAAGGGCTGGCTTCAATATTCATTGTGCTGCTTTGCCAGGTGAGCTCATATCAAATCAATTGCTTTTAACAGTATAACAATTACACTTGTTATTCTTCTCATGTGTCAAAACCATAATAATGTACTGTATATAAAACTAAATATACTGTATATTATTATGCATGTTAGGAAATCACTAATAAAGAGTTTTATGATATCATAATCTATGCCTAAACACTGTGCGTTTCAGTTTGCAGGCCAGAGAATGCTGTAAGCAGGCACGTAGGTGTATTTTATTGCAGAGAAGACATTGCGTATCTCTTCTGCAATAAAGTTTGTGATAGCAGCACTTTAAATTCCCCTTTAACAACATCACAAGTAAGTGAGGAACTACTGAAACAATTCACAATATAAAGAGGAATTCAAAGATTCAAAGGGGAGTCAACAGTGTTTGTGTTTCTGAGTTGCTGCGAGCCAATAACATACATCTTGTTAAAGGGGTTGTAAACCCTCATCTTTTTTTAAATAAAAATTACAAACATGCCTATACGTACCTGCTCTGTGTAATGGATTTGCACAGAGCAGCCCCAATCCTTTTTTTTACTGGGGCGCCCCACTGGCTGCAAGTCCCTCCACTTCATCAGGTGCCCCCACGGAAAGGTGCTTTCCCTGGGGACACCTGTGTGGGCTCGCTCCCTTGTCTCACTGCTGCATCCATTGACACAGACAGAGAGACTCGCCCCCCGCTCCCGTGTCACTGGATTTGATTGACAGCAGCGGGAGATAATGGCTCCTGCTGCTATAAATCTGTCCAATGAAGAGCGAGACAGCGGCTGGAGCCACTGCGCTCGTGCACATCACTGGATTGGATGGGGCTCAGGTAAAAAAAAGAGGGGAGGTCTGGGGGGAGCTGCAGCACAGAAGGTTTTTCACCTTAATGCATAGAATGCATTAAAGAGGAACTACAGTCTGCTCACATAATTTGTAATAAAAACATATGTGCCATTCTGAAGCTTCCCTCCAACCACTTTACATATTGTTTTATATATACTGTGATTCTGTACTTGCCAAATATGCTGCAGAAATCTCCCACCACTGAGTCTGGCTGCAATAATTTTAACTGTGGGCAGCTGAAGCTGCTGCCTGTTCACTTCCTGGATTTACACACACAGAGGCACACCTCCAACTCTGCAGCTCTCATTGGCCCTCTTATGACTCATCCCTCTTCTCTTCCTGGCAAACTCTCACCAGAGTAAGAGAGAGCTGTGCATGATGTCATAAGCCTAGGCTTTTTTCCAGAGAAAAAGCTGGAAGTGGGCTGTATAAGGTGTTTACTGGCAGAAAAAAAAAATGTTTTACTATCCAATGTTAAAACAACAAGGGCAGAAGATTTAATAGATGGAACGTTGAAAAAATGACTGAAGTTCCACAATAAGGTGAAAAACCTTGAGGCTTTACAACCACTTTAAAGGGGTTGTAAAGGTTCATTTTTTATTTTCTTATTAGGTTCCTTTAAGCTAGTGCATTGTTGGTTCACTTACCTTTTCCTTCGATTTCCCTTCTAAAAGTATTTTTTCTTTGTCTGAATTTCTCACTTCCTGTTCCTCCTCTGTCAGCTTGCCCCCATCATCTGAGCCGTTCTGGCTGAGGGTTAGTCAGCGTGCTCGCCCCCTCCCTTGGGACTACATCCCTGCGGGGAGACGCTGTGTACGTTCACAGGCACGGGAGGCAGGGGATCCGCGGGCGTGTCTAAGACGCTGTGACTCTGCCTCCCGTGCCTTGTTATTGTACTGAATGACCATCTAAGCTGCACAGCCCCACCTTAACTCCGCCCCCTTATTTGCTGCATTAAGAGTTGGACTCAGGATCGTCGGCTCGGCTGCAGAGTTTGATTGAAAGGACAGCAGCAACTAGTAAACGTTTTAAACAATATATATAACAATATATAGCCAGATATTGAAACGAGACCTAGGCTCGTTTTCGTTATGTGACACAGCGAAAAAGCGGCACTGCGCATGCGCGCTGCCACTAAGCCTCAAGGGAATCGTAGTTCCTTTGATACCGTGATGTAGATTTATTGAACGCGTTCCAAAACCCGGACGTTGAGGAGAGAATCAAGAGAGGGAACGAGGAAGTGGAGAAATAGCATAATTATTTAACAGGTAGCTAAATATTTTAAGCAGAAATGACAACTATATTCACTATGTATATAGCACAGAGAACACATATTGGCTAAAAACTTTTTACCTTTACAACCCCTTTAAATCTGAGATTAAAGGTCACTGTACTGCAGAAATCTGCATAATAATGCTGTGCAGAAAAAACAGTGAAAATAGTTTCCTGAATAGTTTCCAGCTCCAATATACTCCTTATTTACTTATAGCATTTACTACACTGACACTCCTTGTGAGTTGGCCAGTGTATGCAGTCTCTCACAACCACATAATTATCTTCTGTGGACATTTTGAACAAAATGCAAATATTAAAGAGCATTTTTGGTAAAATATAAAATCATAAATACTTTCAATTATTTATAGCCTACTCCTATTAATCTGAACCATCTTGAATTTTGCAAACTTGCTTGTGAAGTTCCCTACACATTTACCTATTTGAATTCTGTGACGCGTGTTTACTATGTCCTCTGAGTAGGCATTGCTGTGTCACACATTTCACAGAGCCTGTCTTCAGAATGACAGAGATGCTGAGAGGGGGAGTTTCTGGAGGCAGAATCATTACAAGAATCACTGCTTGCAGGGAGCAAGGGACCATTGGGGTATGTAGTCCATAGAAATGAAAAGTATACAGCAGAGGAGAACCTGCAAAACATACAGGAAATCCAGAAAGTTGTGGAAAGTGATGGCCAGCAGACAGGCAGCACTCACAGTTGGATGGAGATTTAGCAAATGAGCTTATAATGTTTTGTCAATTATAACTACTGTTTGTATTGCTAATAAAATGCTGATGTTAAAAAATGAAAATTTATGCTGAGACCATAGAACTCCTTTAAACACTTTAAGGAATAGAAAACCCACAAGTTGGAAACAAATTATTTTTACAACATATTAATAGTCTGCATGCAGTCTAGTCTTGTTCTGTGCAAAGCCAATATTTGTGGATAACTGCATTGTTTTACAAAGTCAAATTAGCCATACATATGTAGAAAACTGCAGCAACACTTTGAAGTAACAACAGTATTCATTCTGAAGTCTTAGTCCCCACTGATTATCCTGAAATTATTATGTTCCATTTTTCTGCCAGTACCAAGAAATCTAATACAATAGTTATCTGTTTCAGGTTTTACTGCTCAATTTGCGGCCGCAATTGGGCATCTTCAAAAGTGCACCTTTTATTCCACATGAAGCTGAAAATGTCTATTGGGCAGGTGAGGATGCAAATCTTCAGGCAAAAGTGCAAAGTATGTAGCTATGGCGAGTATGAGGAACCCATCATCTTAGTAGAGAATGCTGAGATAACTATAAAGTGCTTGGTTAACAGGATATGTCAGAAATTTTACAAAATGCCAATAGAAAACTTCCCAAAGACCTTTGTGAAAGATGGATTTCAAAATGGCCCACATGATCGGAATAATTGCGAAGCCTGCTCAAGAGGAATTTGCAACTATGTAAAAATCCAAGAAAATAAGGCAAAGCACCAAGCATTCAGGAACCGGGAAGCATCAAGATATTCAAGGCAATCAGTTAGGCCACTCTTAAAAAATAGGAGTGTGCCACAGCAGGAGCCACAATCAAATTGTTGCTGTATAATATTGTGAAAAGATGAACATGAACATGAAATAAATCAGCATTTGTCTCTGATTAGAGTTCAATTGTGAAATTAGAATTAAAATTATAATTAAATAATTACATTTTTTTAAATATAGCAAACACTTTAAAATTTTATAGACCTTAATAATAATCTATCCGCTAAAAACTTCCTACCCATGTTACAAAAATTAAGAATGATGATGAAATTATGGAAATTATTTGATATATCATTTTTGGGCAGAATAACGACGATAAAAATTACAATTCTACCAAAGCTACTATACTTATTTACTTTGTATTTCTCTCGATATATGATATCATGCTTTCATGCTTTTTGTTTACAAACTTTTTACAAACTAAAAAGTTTGTAAACAAAACATTTTATAGACCTTTCTTAAAGTGATGGATTCTCATTGATTAACATCATCTTTTGGAGGGCACTGACCAATCAGAATCACCGTGGTCTGTCCTGAAAGTACTGTTAGAGAAGAGGGAGAACAGAGGGGATTTCAAATCCCTGGATCACTGCAGTGGCTGTGGGAGCCCTGACAGCTCAGGATCACTGCAGGTAAGTACTGCGGGGACTGAGGGGGTTGGTAGGCGTCCAGTGTTAGTTGACCCTTACATTTTTTTTGTAAAGGTGAACTAACCCTTTAAAGAGACACTGACATTAAATAAAGATATGTAAAGTATAGCCATCTATAGGCAAAACTATGATTTTTCTGGATAGAATTGGGGATTACAATTACCTTACACACATTCCAATTTCCATAGTATATTTAGTTAAAGAGGAAATAAACCCTGATGGGTTTTACTTCCTCTTTTGTTCCCTGCAAAGTAAAAGCATAAAGGGCTAGTATGCATTGCATACTAGCCCATTATGTGGCATTTACCTGCAATCGAAGCCCACGCTGTCCCCACTGGAGGCCGCATCCCACTTTGCCCTTCTTCTTTCCGGGGCCACGGACTCTGGCTCTGTGACTGACCGGTGTCACGTGACGTCACTCCTGTGCATGCACACGGGAGCCGTCAGTCACGCCACTTGCTAGTGAAGAAACGGCAAACGACAAATTTTTCAAATGTATGCCTTCCTTCTAAGTTACCTACGTTGGGTACACTAAGGAAATGGGATATCATTAGTTGTAACCTCAGAACTTTACTTTTTCCATTCTTCGTTGACTACTAAATATTTAACGCTGATTTGATAACTATTTTTCCGATATTTGTCTAATGTTGTAAATGTCAATTGAGGGTGCATTATAATGTACAATAGCATGGTCATACCAACCTATGCAATAAAAACATTGAAACTGAAAAATCAAAATGTCTGTATCACATTTTATTACTTGACAAAAATTCACCTCCTTCTTCTTCAGACTGGCAGCATATTGTTCTGATGAGAACTGATGAGGGCCAGATATATTTCTGATGTTAGAACCAAGCAGATTTTCAAGGACTGTTCTTTGAATGCTTTCCTACCATGAATCTTTCCTGGTTTTTCTTTCCTATGTTTTTCCATAGCACCCGGCCCCACAATTCAATATGGACACCTTCCACAGGGGCATTATGGCTTTGACAAATGATCATTTTTAATATAAATGTTCAGCCTCAAAGCGGTTGTACAACCGCTTGGTTATTTTTACCTACAGGTAAGCCTATGATAAGGCTTACCTGTAGGTAAAATGAATATCTCCTAAACCTGAACGGTTTAGGAGATAGTCACCCTGCATGCAGCCGCTGACATCAGCGGCACATGTGCTCTGAAGGTCCGGCATATCGTTCCGGAACTTCAGAGCTCCTTGCCGGAACAGAGGGCTCCCGCGCGTATGCATGGGAGTGACGTAATCGCGGCTACGGCCATTGAGTAAAACTAATAATATTACCTGTGGTACCTGCATCTCTTATTAGGAATTTCTTTAATGACCTCTTTTTTATACATGTATCTATTTCTCGTATGGTAATCTACACAATGTGGTATTGTGTAGACACTGGATTGCCTGGACAGGTAAGTGTCTCCACACTGTCTCCACACTGCTAGGCAGACCTATTTTATAACTCTCATTAACACCTTCTCATCCAGTCGCCGTCAAATCTCCTCTACCTTTAACTCTCTACTTCATCCTCCACTACCTCCACGCTCTAACTCACTCACTGCCCAGGAGATTGTCAAACACTTCAAAAATAAGATTGATATACTGTATACCTTCCCCACTTAAAGCGGTTGTATACCATTATTTTTAACTTTTACCTACAGGTAAGCCTATAATAAGGCTTACCTGTAGGTAAAAAAAATATCTCCTAAACCTGTAAGGTTTAGGAGATATTCCCCTCGCACATGCGCACAGGGGATTCTCGGCTGACAGCCCAGCAAACTCCGGAGCTTGCCGGGCAGAAGTCTCCCGCGCGCATGCGCGGGAGTGACGACATCGCGGCTCCGGCCACTCACAGCGCCGGAGCCGCGATACCCGGAAGGCACGCCGAGGGGAGATGTCAGCTCCCTCGGCGTGGACCAGGTGAGATGCCGGCGCCTCGTTCTAAGGTAAGTATCTCATAATGAGCTAGTATGCGGTGCATACTAGCTCATTACGCCTTTTCCCTTGCAGGTGTAGAAAAAAAAAAAAAGACAGCGGGTAAACAACCGCTTTAACACTCCGGGGTTGATTTACTAAAACTGGAGAGTGCAAAATTTGCTGCAGCTGTGCATGGTAGCCAATCAGCTTCTAACTTCAACTTGTTCAATTAAGCTTTGAAAAAAAAAAACCTGGAAGCTGATTGGTTTCTATACAGAGCTACACCAGATTCTGCACTCTCAAGTTTTTAAAATGAACCGGTACACTCATTACTTCCCTTATTCAACCCTGCTACTACAAACAAGGCTGCTAACCTTTTTTTTAGGTTGAATACATTTTTATTCATGTATTTTCAAGCTTTGAAAAGTTATAACATAAAGGGGTAGATAAAATAGAAAAAGGGAAGGGGAAAGAGGGGTAACAAATATCAGAGTAGTATAGAGTGCTAAACTCTTTTTAAACGCCCTCCTAACCACCTAACTACCTGCCTCCGGACACTGTTCCCTTGCAAATACTATGGTCACCCTCTGGTTTCACCCTACACTCTCTAACTCACATCTTGAATCACTCCCATTGATGGGCACTGATAAGGCTACACTGATGGGCACTGATAGGCTGCATTGATGGGCACTGATAGGCTGCACTGATGGCCACTGATAAGGCTGCACTGATGGCCACAAGGCTACACTGATGGCCACTGATAAAGCTACACTAATGGGCACTGATAAGGCTACACTGATGGCCACTGATGAGGCTGCACTGATAAGCTGGAGTGATGGGCACAGATGAGGCTGCACTAATGGGCACTGATAGGCTGCACTGATGGACACTGATGAGGCTGCACTAATGGGCACTGATGAGGCTGCACTAATGGGCACTGATGAGGCTGCACTAATGGGCACTGATAAGGCTGCACTGATGGCCACTGATAAGGCTACACTGATAAGGCTACACTGATGAGGCTCCACTGAGGGGTATGAATATGCTTTATGTTAATATTGTTAAAGTTGTTGTTGTTAATATTTATTTTTGTAACTTAATTCTGCATAAAACATTTATGTCAGGTCACCTGAGGCCAGGTGACAGATGCACACCGTTGGGGTCAGAAGTGCATCGTTATGGTAGTGGACCCTATGGCTCACTGCTGCGGATGGAACTCTGGGTGGTTCAGAAAAGCAGGTCCACTGGAGCACCAACACGGATCCCACTGGGAGCTAGATCATAAGATTCCCCAGGGCGCGGAGTCTAAGAGCCAACAGGTGTTCACCAGAGCCTCTAGTGGTGAGGATGGACTGCGCTGCAACTGGCTCCAGGTCACGGCCCCCAGGGTCTCCCAGCTCACGCTCACGGTAGACTACAGTAGGATAGAGAGGAAGCAGCCCAGGATACCAAGGGATAGTCAGGAGATAAGCCAAAGGTTGGGGCAACTAGCAGACAAGGATAAACAGAGAACACACCAAAGGTCAGGGTAACAAGCAGGCAGGGATGGTCAAAGAACAAGCCAAGATCGGTAACAGAAACAGACGTAGAGCACAAGGCAAGCAGGAGACAGGAAACCAAACACACAATATTGCTCGGGCAAGGCAGGCTTGGACATCACAGTGTTAAATAGTGTATCCTGTAGAGCCTAGGGTGGATCCATGCTGAGGGAAGATTACTTAACCATGCAGGTGGAGTGCAGCCCAAGGCTGACACACAGACCAGGTAAGCAGACAGACAGGATATGAAGGTATTCATGACAATTTATCAGTGTCATTTCATGAGATAATTTACAAGGGCGTGTTCAGGGGAGGAATTAGAGGCGGGGCAGGGTAGGGTTGGGTGGGCAGCTGGTGGCGAGTAATTTTTAAGGTCTGGCTAGTAGCTCAGGACTTGAAATTTTGACCCCTGGTCTGCTACCCCTCTCTGCCGATCCCTCCACTGGGATTCTCCTCACCCAATGAATTAACCACTTGCCGCCCACCCACTGTACATTTACTGCGGGTGGCAGCTCCAGGCTAAGAGACATATGGATATGTTGTGGCACTTCCTGGCTTTCAGGAGCGCCGCTTGCTCCCTCTACTGATCTGTGCTGTGATTGGCCACAGCACAATATCTGTCAGCAGGCTAGAGCCAATGATTTTGGCTGTATACCTGTTGAACGGCTGTGGCCAATCACAGCACAGACCTGTGTGTTTGTAAACAGAACACGCAGGATCTGGCTGGTTTCTTCCTCTGAGCTCTTTTAGTTCAGGGAGAGAAGCCTGCCAGACTCTGCGAGTGTACAAGCAGCACATATACACTTGCATACACTTGCTAGGCACATTTAACCCCTTGATTTACCTCTATAGTACAGTGACAGTGTACAGTATTATCATTGATCACTGTATTAGTATCACTAGTGATGTCAGTGTCAGTTAGTGTCCCTCCAAGCCACTGTCATTGCTTGCCACACTGTCACAGTCACACTATGGGGTTGATTTACTAAAGGCAAATAGACTGTACACTTTGCAAAGCTTAGTAAATGAGGTAAAGATTCACTTTGCAAAGAATACCCAATCATATGGAATAGAAATAAAAAAAACAGCACTGATGCTTGCACATGATTGGATGACAGAAGTCAGCAGAGCTTCTGCTCACTTACTAAGCTCTGGAGCAACTTTACCTTTAGTAAATAAACCCCTATAATTCAATAATCACCACTATTACTAGTATAGTGTCTGTACGAATCAGTATCTTAATTACAATCAGAACTATACTAGTGTCCCCAAAATCGTAGTTTGGATTTTACCAAAGACATGTAGCAGAATACATGTTGGCCTAAATGTATGAAGAAATTTGAATTTATTAGATATGTTTTATTACAGAAAAATAAAATATGTTTTTTTTTCCCCAAAAGTTTTGATATTTTTTTCATTTATACTAGAAAATAAGAAACCCAGTGGTGATCAAATACCACCCAAAAAAAAAGCTCTATTTGTGTGAAAAAAATTATAAAGATTTAATTTGGGTACAGTGTGGCATGACCAAACAATGGCCAAAGTAGCACAGTGCTGAATAGCAAAAAATGCCCTGGTCATAAAGGGGGTAAGACCTTTCAGAGGTCAAGTGGTCAAATTTAAAATACTAACAACAACTTACAAAGCCATCCACAACTCGGTCCCCAGTTACATCATTAACCAAGTCTCAAAATTCCAAACAAATCGGTCTCTTCATTCCTCCGAAGACCTCCTGCTCTCTAGCTTCCTTGTCACCTCCTCCCATGCTTGCCTCCAGGACTTCTCCTAAGCCTCTCCCATCCTATGGAACTTCCTACTTTAATCTGTCTGACTATCTCCTACTCTGACCACTTTTGGGGAATCCCTGGAAACCATTCTCTTCAGAGAAGCCTATTCTGCCCCCACCTAACAACTGCGCTTTTATTTTCCCCATCAGCTCATCCCACACAGTTAATATATTTTGTATCGCTTGATCCTCCCTCTTAAAGCTCTAACAGGCAGGACCCTCTGATTCCTCCTGTATTGAATTGTATCGCAACAGTTTTGTCTGCCTTCATGCTATAAAGCGATGCGTGAACTGTTGGCGCTATATAAATCCAAAGTAATAATAATAATAATAAAAATCATAATAATACTTTTTTTTTTTTTCAGTTTCTGAAAGTGTGCCTGTTTTTAGATTTATGAGAGCTAGTGGGATATTTTCAGCATTGTTATGTCTGTGCCTGTGATTGGACACAGAGAACAATTATTAGGAAGGGAGAGGCTTTGAACCTCTTTCATATTTTGTGTCCCAGTTGTGGAGATTTCCCTTTTTCCTGTTCTGTCTCCAGTGCAGGAAGTGAGAGGGACTCTTCTCAATGGGGGCACTCAGCAAAACAAGACAAGGATTGGGATCTTTCTGTAATCTGTCTGGATGTAAAAAATCCTATACCTCTCTTTCCTGGGTCCAGGAAAAAACTTGTAAACAATAAACACGTGACTGCAAAATGGCGAAAAAAAGTGAAGTTGTCCATCTACAATTAACTCTGGCATGCATAAAATAGCTATTTTCTGTTAAAAATGTGAATATGGATTCTCTGGACACTGAATTTGATATAGGAAGGAAGACTTTAAACACAATTATAGCTACTACATTCTTTGGGCTTACATCAAAGGTTTTAGTTTGTGTCAGAACTGCTGCTCTCCCCATATAGGTCTATTGGACTCCAGCTTGAAGCAGGTCAAATACAGGTCAGAAAGGGGTTAACTGTGCCTGTCAGTTAAAGTATATTTACAGTAAACATGTAAAATCTTATATTCACTTCTACATTGGATTTTAAATATTTCTAGCCTCTTCCTTTTAATTTGAACCATCTTGAAGTTTGTAAACTTACTTTGTGAAGGTCCCCACAAATTTACTTTGAATTCTGTGACATATATTCACTGTGTCCTGTGAGTAGGCATTGCTGTGTCAAACATTTCACAGATCCTGCCAACTACAGAGGTGCTGAGAGGAGGATTTTCAGGATGAAGTGTTAGTACAGGAATCTCTTCTTGCAGCGCGGTACCATGGGATATGTAGTCCTTAGAAATTAAATGTAAACAGCAGAGGAGAAGCTGCAAAGCATGCGGGTAATCCAGGAAGTTGTGGGAAGAGAGAGTCAGCAGACAGGCAGTACTCACAACACAAAATTAAAGTTTGCAAGCAAGCTTAAATTGAATTGTCTAAATTGTGGATGCAATTAAGTCTCCTCCACGTCAAACGGGCCCTGGACTGGATTGTCTTCAACACAATTACTATAAAACCTTCTTGACGCTCCTACTCACCTACATGACCACACTATACTATAGTTTTCGTCACAAAGATCCTATTCCCCATGACATGCAACGTTCTGTTCGCGAATGCAAGTGATCTTCTCCTATCCAGGTGTATCTCTTGTACAAAAACTATGTGTGCTAAATACCGCCAAAACTCTTTCAGTGCCAGATGTGGCTTATAATTAGAACTCAGGCCACTGACATTTAGAGACAGAACCTTAACCATGTTTTAATTGGAGAATAAAGAACTTGATATTCAACTGGTACATCATGCTAACATGTCCATCCACCAAAAAAATAGTTGACCAGATCTGGAATACTGGTCCATGTTAATCTGGAGTGCGGAGAGAGGACCAGCTAGAAGGAGAATAACAAGGAGAGAGAACTAAAGGAAAGCACAGAAAACATATGGGCAATGCACCTACGTGGTTACAACATTTCAGATAAGGGGAGGACCTGTACCACCTCCTACAGACCCTTCAATGCATCTACCAAAGCATTATAATGAGATTGGGCAGGGGAGAAAGAGATGCAACTGGTGAAAAAGTCATCATGTTTAAATGACAGTGAAACATCTTAGGTCAACTGAGCTGGGGTAACTCTTAAAGTTGTTAACCCACTTTGACAACTTAATATAATCCTTAGATAAAGAAATGCGCTGCGCTCAGGTATGAGACTATATATGCATTCACCTTATCAGTATAAAGGTGCCTAGTACCTGTGCTTCAAATCCCAAACCAAACCATATACCCAAAAAATAGTGCTATTATATATCCCATCCAAAAGCACACTGTGCCAAATATTAAATAGTTCTGTATAATTAAATATATTGTGCTACTGGATATCACACTCCAAGTATATTGCGCTTATGGTAAGTGATCTTATTCATGCACAAAAAATAAATAAATAAATTGTTCATATACTAGTCAATAAATAAAAAACGAATAAACGTGCCTAAAAATTGTATCAAAGTGCCATACATATATTCAATCCAAAGTGCAATGTGCTAATACAATCTCCTTATAATCAATAATGGTAAGCAAAAAAACATGCACTATAAATATGCACTATAAATATAGTAACTATTATATACAGACTGTAATAAATCATAGAAGTGATGAGTGGTGAAAAAAGCATAGATAAATAATATGCAATCCTTAAGGTGATAATAGTCCTTTAAACGTGAAAAAATCTTCCAAAACTGTGTCACACAGCGATGTGTAGTGGGAAAAGATTCCAAAGGTGAGCTACAGTGCTTAAGGTGCTTCACATGAAAACCAAATCGTTGAACCACGGTGCCCAGATGTGCCTTGGTGACCCCCAAAGTAGTTACGCTCACCTCAGAGCGTGTGACACAGGGTCTAGCTGTGTCCAAACACGCTTTGGAGCCACCCCTGGGCTCAGTATTAGGACACCAGAAGATCTCCCACCAGGTTCTTTAAGACTCCATAGGCATCAAACCAAAAAAGAGAAGGGACTGCATAGTGTAATATCGCCAAAACTTCTAATAATAATATGTATAAAACAATCCCCACACTGGGGTACTCACATTGTGCAGGTGCTTAATGTGCACCAAACAGTAAAAAGCAGGATATAAACCGAGTGCTGCTATCCGACTTGCTGTGGGTTGTTAGAGGTTCCCAGCCCAGCTCAGTGCTGCTCGCTCCGTCCTGGCCCCTCCCCTACGCGTCTTCGACACAGGGAGTCACGTGTCTTCATCAGGGGGATTTCTTTATCTACACTTAATGCACGGCTTTGAATACGTGACCTGCGTTTGCAGCTGGGTATATATATATATATATTTTTCTGTATATATTTTTTGTTATATCGTTTATTTCTGCAGTAAGGCATAGGGTTATTGTGGCTCGCAAGACTTCTTTTCTCTTGCTTAATATAATCCTTGTTTCCTAATGACAGGTGCCTTCTTTACCTGATTTCAGAACACCGCTCATGTGACCGGCCGGCTCTCTACTCTCCTGGTCTGAGAGCTGCAGCGGGCGGGGCCAAGATTTACCCTCTGACGTCAGTCAGGACGAGAGGAGGAGTCATGTGAGCGCCGGGAGACGCTCTGAAATCAGGTAAAGAAGGCATTTTTTTTATAAAACACAGAGACAGGAGCATCTGTCATTAAGAAACAAGGAGGATTATATAGGACAATAAGAGTAATTTTAGCAGCAAAAGGGGAGGGGGTGGGCACTGACACAGGAGCAGACAGGCAGGGAGGGTGGGGGGAGAGAGGACACAGGAGGACAGAGGAGAGCTGCGTATGACAGAGGCACGTAAACTGAACATGTTGTCAGGGCATGGGAGGGCATAGCCAGGCAGGATCAGCCAGGTTTTTTAGGTGATAAGGGGGGCCAAATTACACAGCACAAGCACTATGCTGCGTGACATGCTTTAAAGTAACAGGATCTTTTTATTTTTTTGGTTAACAAACACTTTAAAATAAGAAAAAGGGTAGCCCAGTGCAGTATAGCATGGACACATCATCCTCAAAATAATAAAAAAAAAACATTGGAGGGGATGGGAGGATAGGAGAAAAAGAGAGGAGACCCCTATTCAGGAGCTTGCATAATATGAAGAACGTCAACATTACAGCGTCCTAGAAAAGGGTGCAATCTCCGAGCAGAGTAACCAGGAAGTTATGGAGAAGCAATAACAAAGAGATGGCCCACATGGAAGGGCAAATGAATGAAAGACAAAACCAGAGAAAATTCCCAGCTCAACTCACCAACCAGTCTGCTTACCAATACACGGTGCAGTGAAGGGCCTTGCAGCTTATGCATTCGTTTGCAAATGTGTCCTAACTAAACCCCTGTTTTTAACGCATACTGTTTGGTGGGTTGAGCTGGGAATTTTCTCTGGTTTTATCTTTCATGCGTTTGCCCTTCCATGTGCTCCTTGCT
Source organism: Lithobates septentrionalis (assembly GCA_037952835.1). Taxonomy (NCBI): domain Eukaryota; kingdom Metazoa; phylum Chordata; class Amphibia; order Anura; family Ranidae; genus Lithobates; species Lithobates septentrionalis. Next base: position 3,490,231 of record JBBDGP010000561.1, on the reverse strand, counting down.
GTGAAGGCCATTTATAGATGAGGTCAGGGGCCATCTCTTTGTTACTTGTGTAAATATTGGTGAGGGAACACACTGGACACCTTTGCTGCCAATGTGCTATGTACTGGGTGTCCAATGTGCTGCTGCGCCTTTAAGGAGGATTGGACTACCTCCAGGCCCACCTGTCCTTTATCTACCCATTAGAATACATGTGCTCCCACTGTGGAGACTCTCATAAATTTATAAGTGTTAGGACTACAAGTAATACAGGGTGCCGTGAAGGGGCCTTGCAGCTTACGCATGCGTTTGCAAATGTGTGCTAACTAAACCCCTGTTTTTAACGCATGCTGTTGGACAGGTTATTTCGGTTGGTAAGCAGACTGATTGGTGAGTTGAGTTGGAAATTTTTTCTGATTTTGTCTTTCAGGTATGGAGAAGCAACATCAGATATAAGAGCAAATCATCCGGTGTGCTTCATTTTGGGGTTCTCGTACCGAGATTCAGTGGAGTGTAGGTGCTTTCCAGGTAAGACCCTTTGCCAAAGGACTGGGGGTGCTGATGGCGGGGGGAAGAAAGTTCCAACCCAGCAGGTCATGCCACAAAAAGCCTGGTGATTCATTTCAGGGTGTTGTCAGGCAACAACCACACTTAAAAACAACCACACCATTTTTTCCAGAGCAGCCTGTACTTCTCCTGAGGTTACCTGTGGCTTTTGCCAAATCAAATAGCACAGAGTGGGCTCTGCCCTGTAGAATATGTATCAGAGCAAAAAAAAGTGCAAAAAAAAATTTGGCCAGGAACAGTGGTTTTTAACCACTTGCCGCCCACCATATAGCAAAATGACGGTGGCAAAGTGGTTTCAATATCCTGACTTGGCGTCATATGACGTCCGCAGGATATTGAGGGGGCGCGCATCGCGGCGATCGTTGTTGCGGGGTGTCAGTCTGACACCCCGCAACACCGGTCTAGGTAAAGAGTCTCTGACGGAGACTCTTTACCACATGATCAGCCGTGTCCAATCACGGCTGATCACGATGTAAATAGGAAGAGCCGGTGATCGGCTTTTCCTCACTCGCATCTGACAGACGCGAGTAGAGGACAGCCGATCGGCTGCTCTCCTGACAGGGGAGGTCTGTGCTGATTGTTTATCAGCACAGCCCCCCCTCGGATCCTACCCAGGACCACCAGTGAAGCCGCCCAGCACCACCAGGGAAACCATCCACACTGGACCACCAGGTATGCCCCCTAGACCCCCAGGGAAATACTAATCAGTGCCCAGGCAGCTGCCAATCAATGCCCAGGCAGCTGCCAATCAGTGCCCACTCACAATGCCTACCACTGCCAGTGCCACCAGGGATGCCTATTAGTGCCACGTATCAGTGCCGGGTATCAGTGCCCGTCAGTGCCACGTATCAGTGCCCATCAGTGCCGCCTATCAGTGCCCAGCAGTGACGCCTATCAGCGCCCATCAGTGCCACCCATAAGAACCTATCTTTGCAGCCTTTCAGTGCCCATCAGTGTCGCCTATCAGTGCCCATCAGTGCCCACCAGTGCCACCTATAAGTGCCCATCAGTGCCGCCTACCAGTGCTGCATCAGTGCTGCATATCAGTGCTACCCATCAGTGCCGCCTACCAGTGCCCATCATTCCCGCATATCAGTGCCCATCGTCAGTGCCTGTCAGTGCCCGCTCATTGGTGCCACCTTATCGGTGCCGCCTTATCAGTGCCTGTCAGTGCCGCCTTATCAGTGCCCATCAGTGAAAGAGAAAACATACTTATTTATAAAAAATTTTAACAGAAACAAAAGCAAAACTTTTATTTTTTTCAAAATTTTCGGTCTTATTTTATTTGTTTTGCAAAAAATAAAAACCGCAGAGGTGATCAAATACCACCAAAAGAAAGCTCTATTTGTGGTAACAAAATGATAAAAATTTAGTTTGTGTACAGTGTTGTATGACCGCGCAATTGTCATTCAAACTGCGACAGCACTAAAAGCTGAAAATTGGTCTGGGCAGGAAGGTGTATAAGTGCCCTGTATTGAAGTGGTTAAAGCACTGACATTCACAAAGAAAAATGGTTTTATATTGCTGTCAAATAGCAAAACATTTTGGGGACCATTGGAAGGACATGGACTCCCACCCGGCAATTAAGGCCCGCGCTGTAAACGTCTTTCGGCTATAGCGCGGGTGTGAGGTGGTTAAAGAACATTCTCTGCTGGACGCACACAAAAAAGTGTCCCTGGATATTCTTTTGAAATGTTGGCAACTATGCTCTTATGATCACGAACACTGATACTGTCAAAGTGTGAAAAATATTACAGTGAGTAGGGAGTTCATCCTACTGCAGACTGAACTAATAACAAGCTGTATCATCCGGTTTAACAGAAACTGGCTGACATTCAGCCAGTGTGTACAGCAGCCTGTCCAGCTTCTGTCCAACTGGCACGCTGGAAAACCAGCAGCCGATCAGTCGTGTCAAAACATATAAGCTCAGTGGGGAGATCGCTGTACTAACATTGCATAGTTTGCATAGTTAGTATAGCAAGCTCCTCAGGTTTTTTTTGTTCTGTCTGCTGGGTTGAATGGAAAAAAAACAACATGTGTGTACCAGACATTACTCGCTGATTGCCTATCAATGTCATTAACAACTGTTTTCCACCATATTTTGTTTTGAAACAACCCCAAATGCATTTATACAGCAGAATGGATTTCATGTTTTTTTTTTGTTGTTGACATTCATAACTGCAAGCTGCATGCAAGCAAAAGATAAGTATACCAAGATGTTCTCAAATGCAAACAACAATAGCCGCTGGGGACTAATTTGTGAACTTCACTGCAAGCATTTATGGAACTCATATTAAAGACAAAAAAAATAAGTTTACATTTTTTAAGTTGACTTGATAGTGAATTCCCAGTGCGGTTGACACATGCATTCCAATTAGCAACATGTGCATTAGCATCAGATAGTTACTGCTGCTCCCCAATCTGTATTACCAGTAAAAAATTAGATACTTGAGTCTCCATAGCTCCTAACTGTCCCTGATTTCGAGGGACTGTCCCTGATTAGGAACAAAGTCCGTATGTCCCTCTTTCCTCCTCATTTGTCCCTTATTTGGTCTGATCTATATAGTTGTATATAAAATGCACTACTTATCTATCAAAAAGTGTTTTATAGTGCTAAACCTTTCATCCAATTTCTAAATTGCTGCAATTGTAAATTCCAAAAGCCAATATAAAGGAATAATGGTGGTAAAAAAGCACTTGTGGTTTTAACCAATCATTTTTTTTTGTACAACTCTCCTTTTAAAAAGGGGGGGGGGGGTGGCAGGGGGTGTGTCCTTTGCCTACATACATTTGCTAATAGGTGTTGTTCTGTCCACCGGATGTCTTGCTGATTATTTGTACCTTATTTGTACCTGTGTTAAATTTACATGCAAAATGTGTAATTTACTTAAATTTACTTAAGACAACCATATGTGGTGTGCAGGCTCCATCTAGCATTCCTTTTTGGTATTGCTGCAGTTCTGTTTATTTGTTTTAATGTATGTGTAATTAAGAAAGTTGTCAGCAAGCAGGGAATTCTGGGTAGAATCTTAACAGAAAGTGAACCATCTACCATTCTTTCCAACACATTGCAGGAATCAAGACATGTCTTTCTCAATCTATCCATCACATCTTGTATTGTACATTGCCGTTTCTGCGATGTATGCTGTATTGTATGCAGTATTATACTTATTGAGGTTTATTTCTGTTATTTTGTAGTTTCACCTGGCTTGTTCTAATAAAACTGAGATCAAAGAAATATGGTATCTGAAGTTATTGGGATAAGAAGGTTTAGCTATCTGTCCCAGAGACAGAACAGGTGTCCCTCATTCCCATCTCAGAAAGTTAGGAGTTATGGGTCTCAAAGCAGCTGAATACCAATTATCTCTGCTATCCTAGTATCATTACAGGATAAAGGGGCAGCACAGAAGCTTAGTGGTTAGTATTTCTGCCTTGCAGTACTGGGTTTCCCAGTTTGAATCCTGGTCAAGTCACTATATGCATGGAGTATATACTGTATGTTTTGCTGTGCTTGTGTGGGTTTCCTCTCACACTTCAAAGATATGCTGGTAGCTAAATCGGACCTAGTATGTGTATATATGCATGATATATGGCCTTGGATTGTAAGTTCCTTGAGGGTAGGGACCAGGGCTTTTTTTCAGCGGGAACCCTATTTTACTGTATTTCTTGTCATTAACAAATTCCATACAAATTACTTAGCACCGCAAAATGATTCTTGGTTCTGTATTCTCTAAAAGGGGCGGTACTGGGAGGTGGGGTGGGGATGGAACCAAGGAACAGTGCTCAGAGGTGGGTACGGGGCAGGGACAAGAGGTGAGTTCCTGCACCTATCCTCTGAGAAAAAAAGCCCTGGTAGGGACTATCGCAAATGTACAGTATATTAAGTGCTACAAAAATCAGTTGTGATATATAATTATAATATTCCTTAAAATGTGCTCATGCACACATTTTTTTTAAATGTATCTTATATAGTATAATGTCAACATATTGTGAAGCACTTTAAAAAGAACATTCAATTATTCACATATATCTATGGCACAAGGAGTAACCAGTGAGATTATAGTGGTGCCAAGCAAAAGAAATGATTTCAAATATAAAACTTAACGTTTATTTAATACATATTAGAAATTATATAAAAAATCTGTATTATTTTTATATACATATCCAGTATCAGGTCACAATACACAATCACTTTGGGCAAAGTGGGCAAAGTGAGTAAGATTGGTTTGGTGTTAACAGAGCAAACATGATGCAGTGAATATTTTTTGTGTATGAATGTTGTACATTAGGCTGCCTTGTTAATCACTGATATTTTTTATGTATGTATTTTTGTTATAGTTGGTTGACTATTAGTGATCTTCAAAAATCCCCTGAAGAAGCCAATTATGGCGAAACATGTTGGGGTCAGACACTAAATCACAACTATTTGTCCAAAGTGATCTTGTATTGTGACCTGATACTGGATATGTATATAAAAATAATAATACAGATATCATTTCTGTTGCTTGGCACCACTATAATCCCACTGGTTACTCCTTGTGCTATCTACATAATTTTAGGGATGAGGTGCATATTACAACATTGTCACCTAGCCACAATATTACTCATATTCACATATATCCTTACCATGAAAGGATCATATTGTCTAATGTCTCAACAACAAATATACAGACATACAGTATGCAATAATTTGATTATTGACTAGTAGCAGGTTAAATCGTGCTAGGAAATTCCCATTATTGCCTATTCACACATCACGGACTGTTTGCAAACATCATTACAGCATTGGAAAACTGAAAGCTGACAGTTTCATTTTCCTAAGTCATACTACAGATGATAGACGGGAGGGAGGAGATGGTGGAATGACAATGCTAAAACCTACTCTATATAACAGCTGATTTTCTGGTGTGTATGTACCATTCCTAACCATCAGACGGGTAAGTGACCATCTATAGTGACTTAATAGAATGCCTGATCTGTTCATGTAATTATATACAGTATATAAATACTTCACTTACATATGTATTTATGTGAGCTTGACAGGTACAATATTTGTTAAATGTGGTTTTGCTTTGCAATTATTTTTTTTTTAGATTTCTGTTCTCAGTGTGCATGAAGTAACCATTACATGAAGTATAATATGTATGCACATAATCTATAACATAAACTCCAGCAGATGGTTGACTTTTCTGCTATATTAATATATATTTAAGTTTTTTATTTGATGTTCTCTCATAATTCTGTTACCTTTAAAAAGATAGTAGGAAATAAAACTACAGCACCTTTCAGTTTTCTATTGTTGTGATGTTGTCTGTATACCTCAGAGAGTGAAAACTATGTATAAACTTTTATTCAAGCGGAACTTTGTGAGTTCTGTTTGTAAGAAACGGCGAGCAGGCAGGCTTGGAACACAGTAAAAAGCATCAAAAATGCACTGGAATGCATCTAAAACACACCGGACCCCAGTACAATATAAAAAAAAATAAAATACAATTAAAAAAAACAGGAAAAAGAAGAAAAAAGCATCTGAAATGCATTTGAAAATGCATAAAAAATGCAACAAAAATGCACTGGAACACATCAAAAACATGTTAAAAACACACATGCAGAAACACATCTGGAGTGCGTTTTTGTGTGGCCCTTAGTTCCTTTTCCCCTGCCAGTAATGCAGTTTTTGTATTAGGATGACAACGCTCACTCTATCTTTTGAGCTGCAGTATTTTCACCCGATATCTAATTAGTATTACATTTTGTATGTAGTTGTAATTTAATATGCAGCTTTCATAAACTGTAACACTATCTAAAGAGCAATAGAAACTTGAGCCATACATATATGTTATAGGGTTCCATAACAAAAACACCATGTTTCCATCTAAAAGGCAATCTCCCTAATGATAGAAAATCCTGCTTTTTAACATTTTTAGAGGTTTATACACTACATATACAATCAACTTATCCATACTTATCTATATTTAGTTGTCAAATACAATTGTCACTTGCATAAATTACTATAATGCCACTAGTGCTAGTTCCCCAATGCTGCTGGGCTCCATAGAGGTCACATAATTTTCTATGGTAATGCCCTTGATAGAGATATACAATTTGCATCAGTTTAAGACAAGCAATATAGTATTCTCACTTTAAAAGGTAGGACTTGGGCCTTAACAATAAACACATTTATAATGGTTTGTCCCAGACAGGCAGATATCCCCAAGGTTGACAGGGTAGGAGATGACTTATCCTGCTGCCATCTTTAACCACTTAAGGACCGAGCCTCTTTCTAAGATTTGGTGTTTACAAGTTAAAATCATTTTTTTTTGCTAGAAAATTACTTAGAACCCCCAAACATTGTTAATTGTTTTTTTTTTTCTAACACCCTAGAGAATAAAATGGCGGTTGTTGCAATACTTTCTGTCACACGGTATTTGCGCAGTGGTCTTACATGCGCACTTTTTTATGGAATTTAATTCAATTGAATTGAATTTTTTGCATTAAAAAATAAGACAACAGTAAATTTAGCCCATTTTTTTTCATATTGTGAAAGATGATATTACGCTGAGTAAATTGATACCCAACATGTCACGCTTCAAAATTGCGCCCGCTTGTGGAATGTCGACAAAATTTTACCCTTAAAAATCTCCTTTGGTGATGTTTAAAATATTCTACAGGTTGCATGTATTGAGTTACAGAGAAAGTATAGGGCTAGAATTATTGCTCTTGTTCTAGCAATTGTGGCGATACCTCACATGTGTGCTTTGAACACTGTTTTCATATGCAGGTGCTACTCACGTATGCGTTTACTTCTGTACACGAGCTCGACAGGACGGGGTGCGTTAAAAATTTAATTTTTTTTTCTTATTTATGTTACTTTTTATTTTTTATTTTTACACTGTTCTTTAAAAAAATGGTAAACATCTTGTAATAGAAAAATAGCATGACAGGACCTCTTAAATATGAGATCTGGGGTCAAAAAGACCTCAGATCTCATATTTACACTAAAATGCAATAAAAAAAAAAATGTTGTTTAACCGGTTCAATACAGGGCAATTTCACCCCCTTCGTTCCCAGGCCAATTTTTAGTTTTCAGCGCTGTCGCACTTTAAACGTCAATTGCGCGGTCGTGCAACGTTGTACCCAAAAAAAATTGACGTCCTTTTTTCCCCACAAATAGAGCTTTCTTTTGGTGGTATTTGATCACCTCTGCGGTTTTTATTTTTTGCGCTATAAACAAAAGAAGAGCGACAATTTTGAAAAAAACACAATATTTTTTAAATTTTGCTATAATAAATATCCCAATTTTTTTTTTTAAAAACTAATTTTTTCCTCAGTTTCGGCCGATACGTATTCTTCTACATATTTTTGGTAAAAAAAATCGCAATAAGCGTATATTGATTGGTTTGCGCAAAAGTTATAGCGTCTACAAAATACGGGATAGATTTATGGCGTTTTAAAAAAAATATATTTATTTATTTTTTTAGCGCCGATCGCGATTTTTTTTCGTGACTGCGACATTATGGCGGACACATCGGACACTTTTGACACATTTTTGGGACCATTCACATTTATACAGCGATCAATGCTATAAAATTGCATTGATTACTGTGTAAATGTGACAGGCAGTGAAGGGGTTAACCACTAGGGGGCGGGGAGGGGTTAATATGTTTCCTAGGGAGTGATTACTAACTGTAGGGGGAGGGGACGTACAAGGGGAGGAGACCGATCAGTGTTCCTCCGTTCTGGGAACACAGATCGCTCTCCTCAGAGCTGACAGGCTGTGGATCTGTGTGTTTACACACACAGATCCACATGCCGGTCCGGTTAACCGGCAATCGCGGGTGCCCGGCGGACATCGCGGCCGCCGGGCACACGCACCGGGTCCCGAGGAACGCGGCGGGCGCGCGCGCGCTCCCGGCGGCGCGCGCGCGCCCCCTAGGCGGCCGGGAATCCCAGGGCGTCATATGACGCCCACCCAGGATGGGAGATCCCATCTGTGGACGTCATATGACTATGAGCGGGTATTGAAGTGGTTAAAAAAAAAAAAAAATTCCCTTTAAGAGCTATAGGGGGAAGTGACATTTTTGATATCGCTTCCACCCTGAAATGGTATGGAGCTGGGTGGGGGCCATCTTCCCCTCACTCAGCTCGGTACCACACACGGAAAAGGACCTGAACGCCTCCGCCGCTGCTGGCGGCTCCGGTAGGAGGCAGAGGGCACCGGAGCGTGGCGGGAGGAGGGGGACCCTCTCCCGCCACCGATAAAAGTGATCTCACGGTGAATCCGCCGCAGAGACCACTTTTATCTGAAACTGGACCGCTCACTGAAGAAGAGGATACCAGGGTTATGGCAGCTAGCTGCTGCCATAACAACGATATTCCTCTTCAAAATGCCAACGTATAACGGCGTGAGCCGGTCCGGAAATGGTTAAACATTTTACACACATCTGGTGGAAATGTAATGCTTATGTTCTGTTTTACTCCAGGAAGAAAACAAGAGAAAGTACACAAAAAGAGTTGAAAATGGGTGTGGCAGTGTGGAAAGAAGAGTTTGTGAATAAGATCCAGGAAGCAGACATTAAAGATGAGTGGAAACTCGTAGTTGATGAAAATCTTCTAAAGGGGGATAGAGGACTGTATTATACACAGAACACATTTGCCGGGTAATTATAGCACATGCATGTTTGTAACAGCACATTTATAGTAAAGTATGAACAGATATCAAGCATGGTTTATTAATAATGCATTTAGCTACTCTACATCTGAGCACCATAAACCAAAAACACTATTTAATTCATGTTTGTTGTTAAAAAGCAAACACACCCATCCATCCATGTCGCCATGCTTTATTTTGCTAAAAAAAACCTTTGAAAAACACCCTTATCATTTATGGTCATGGCCATCTTGAGTAAGGGCATATGATTCGTGTAGCAGTTACTTCCTGGAATCCATCTGCTCTTAGCTCAGGCATGGAGGCAGGAGGGTGTCCTTAGCGGAGAAAACCCCTCCTCCCCACCTGGGATGTATGACATCATTTGCCTAGGCATAATAACCAGGAAGTAACTGAAGAAATGTAAAAAAAAGTTTAAAACAAGTATATATAATATACCTTCCTATCTATTTACTAATGCTAGCAGCATAAGGATTAAAATACTGTTGAATAAGAGAGTGAAGTTCTGCTTTAACTAAACAATCGGGCCCAGTCAGATACAAATACAGCTCTCCATTAAGTAGGAAAGATGAGCATTGTAGTACACTATATCCATGTCTTCATGGACCTTGCTTTGTGCACTGGTCCAAATCATTTGATGGAAGGGGATTATGGCGCGGGGTTGTTTTTCAGAGGTTGGGCTTGGCCCCTTAGTTTCAGTGAAGGGAACTCTTAAGGCATCAGCATACCAAGGCATTTTGGACAATTTCATGCTCCCAACTTTGTGGGAACAGTTTGGGGATGGCCCCTTCCTGTTCCAACATGACTGCGCACCAGTGCACAAAGCAAGGTCCAGAAAGTCATGGATGAGTGGTTTTGGGGTGGAGGAACTTGACTGGTCTGCACCTGACCTCAACCCAATAGAACACCTTTGGGATGAGTTAGAGCATCCACATAAGTGCCTGACCTCACAAATGCTCTTCTGGAAGAATGGTCAAACATTCCCATAGACACACTCCTAAACCTTGTGGAAAGCCTTCCCAGAAGAGTTGAAGCTGTTATAGCTGCAAAGGGTGGGCCAACTCAACATTGAACCCTACGGACTAAGACTGGGATAAGACTGGGATACCATTAAAGTTAATGCGCGCATAAAGGTGATAGTACGTCCCAATAATTTTGTTAATATAGTGTAGCTGTGACTGTACAGCAGGTGTGTCAGACCTCTACTCTCAAATAGAGCACAGTGGTCTCTTTAAAAGTCCCATGGGCAAAATGTTTTTTATGGTGTGCATAGAGCACAGTGGTCCTCATCTTCAGCATGCTGCTGGGGAAGGGAAGTCTAATTGGTGGAACTGGAGCAAATCCTAAAATAAGGCACAAGTTTAGATTCCTACTGGAGTCTGTTATGTATGTGTTTTATTTCTCTGTGATAGTAACTTGCTCTGACATATGCTTTTTCTTCTCTCTTTTATTTAGATTTAATTGCTCAAAGTGTAGACACCACTGGAAATCATCAAAGGTCTATATATTATTCCTGATGAACCAAAATAAAACCTCCAAACAAGGAAATGTAAAAATGAGGATTTTCAGGCAGGAATGTAAAACCTGCACGGCTGATGTATTCGAAATCCCCAAAATCGCACATGAAAATATGAAAAGAGTTGTCAGCAATGTGGTCACTAAAATCCAGAGGAAATTTTATAGCATGCATGATCCAAATGAAGACTTAAGACCAGAATCATTTGGGAGGTCGGAAGGTCCACATGATAAAGAACATTGTGAAGCCTGCAAACATAACTTGTGTGACTGGCAGGTGCAGCCTGGTTAATATCAAAAGGAATTGGAACCCCAAGGATTATATTCATCCTATGTTTTATCCAGCAATGTTCTAGATATTCGATTAAAGTATATGTAAACCTTTACCTTGTAAAACAACATTTTCAGTTTAATATTGTGCATATATTTAAAAAAAAGTTATTAATACCTTTGTTTTCTTTTTTTTCTATGTTATCATATGACTTCTGTTCTTATCTGTATAAAAGGCTTAGATAGGTGGGGATGGCAACTCCTTGAGATGATGGGGGAGCTTGGCAGCAGCAGCTTGAACAGAACACGGTCACACTGCAGTGTAAAATACAGAGACAGAAATACACTGTAAGGAGCAGGGCAGGGGCCTGTCAGCAGGAGGCAGAGAAACAGCAGTACACTGTGTGGCGGGGGGGGGTGTCAGCACAAGTCTGTCCACTGGAGTACAGGCAGGCTGTGCTCCCAGGTAGAATGCATAGAAAAAAACCACACAGTGGTAAAAATGTGCTTCTATGCCTAGTGTGGTCAGTTTGAAATAGGAAAGCAGGGGGACTGACAGGAGCACCAGGGACCTCACACAAAGAAAGCAACGCAAAGAGATCAGGATGCTTTTTGTTACAAGTACATGGTAACACAGGCACATGTCAGAAATATGAAATGTTGGGGTAAGACACTTTAAAACTAAATGACAATTACTTGTAAACAATAAAAGTAGCACCCTCCAAAGGAAAGTATTTATAAAATCACAGCATTACACAATAACACGTTATATAATATCTGTTGTTCAACAACTGTTGTTCAATTTTTTTAGCTTTGGCCCAAATGGGGAAAGGTTAAAACCGCTGTAAGGTTCTGTATATTCTGTTTTATTCATATAAAGAAGATCATTTGACATCAATAAAAGTTACCTTGCTGACACTTCATTTGAGTGTTTTTGTTTTGCTCAATAAAATGTATCTGTCTAACCTGAATGTGGATATATGGCATTAGGAATGAATGCATACTGTAAGTGCCTTATACATACACTAGACAGGAGTTAAAGTGGACCTTCAGTCATTTTTACATCTTTCCATCTATTAAATCTTCTGCCCTTGTTGTTTTAAGTTTGGATAGTAAAACATTTTTTTTCGGCCAGTAAATACTTTATACAGCCCACTTCATGTTTATTGTCTGATAAAAAGCCTAGGCTTATGACATGCACAGATCTCTCTCTCACTCTTGTGAGAGTTTGCCAGGAAGAGAGGGGGGGATGAGTCATAAGAGGGCCAATGAGAGCTGCAGGGCTGCAGAGCTGGAGGTGTGCCTCAGTGTGTTTGTGTAAATCCAGGAAGTGAACAGGCAGCAACTTCAGCTGCCCACAGTTAAAATGGATGCAGCCAGACTTAGTGGAGGGAGCTTTCTGCAGCATACTTGGCAAGTACAGAATCACAGTATATATCAAATAATATGCAAAGTGGTTGAAGGGAAGATTCAAAATGGCAAATATTTTTTTTATTACAAATTATGTGAGCAGACTGCAGTTCCTCTTTAAGGAAAGAAAATGCAGGTTCTTGAATACTACTACTACATGATGCTGATGGAAACTAACTGGAAGCAGGACATTTATGACAGTTAAAACTATTGCTTACAACAGTGATCATCACTGTTATAAGCAATAACAGTGTAAAAAAATCCTGATCACTCCCACCCCCCGCTATGAAAAAAGAAATGTTAAAGAAAATTAATAATAAAAAATGTTTATTTTTTTTTACATACTTTTACCAGTCAGTATCCCTGAGCACCACCACACCATTTATGACCCAACCAGTCATATGATAAAGCTGTACTGCAATGGTGACAGAATGTGATATGACAAAGCTGTACTGCAAAATGTGAAAAAAATCCAAATTTTATTATTTCTTTCTTTTCCAAAAATTTTTAAAAAAAATTATAAGTGAAAAAAACTTGTAGTGCCTCCTACTAAATATCTTTGACTATCTACTTTCAAAAAAAGGGTCATTTGGGGGGTATTTTTTACTATCCTGGGTCTCAAGAAATTAGATATGCCATCAGTGCAACAGGTTGATCAATTTTCAATTATATATACCATAGCTAATAGACTCTATAAGTTTCACACAGAGTAAATAATAATTTGGGTTATTTTTACCAAAGAAATGTAGCAGAATAAATTCATGAAGAAAGAAAATGTGTTTGCAAAATTTTACAACCGAAACTAAGAAAAAATGTGGTTTTTTTTCAAAACGTTTGGTATTTTTAATTTATATAGCAAAAAACAAAAACCCCAGTGATGATTAAATACCACCATAGGAAGCTCTATTTGTGTGAAAAAAATGATATAGCTTGAATTTGGATACAGTGTTGTATGACCGAGCAATTGTTAGTTAAAGTAGCACAGTGCTGAACAGCAAAAATTGCCCTAGTCATGAAGGAGGTAAAGCCATCAGGTGGTCAAGTAGTAAAAAAAAAAATAATAGATTTAAAAAATATAACAAAACAATGAAAAAATTGTAAAGCTAGCCTCCCTCCAACCCTACATACAGTATATACTATAACATATTACAAGTATCAACACACGTGTCAGAAGTACTTTTGGGGCCATCTTTTCATAGATTTTATAACCATTTCATAAAAATTTGCACAGATGTCATGTGGCAAAAATTTTTGAGTTTCACAGCGCTACCCCTTATGTCGGTCATAAACATTTATACATGCACAAGGGCATAACTATAGGGGTCACAAGGGTCACCATTGCGACCCGATCCCATACTCCAGGGGGCCCTTGCAGTTCCCTGGGGTAATGATGGGGTAGCTTGGCAGCAGTAGCTTGAACAGAACACGGTCACACTGCAGTGTAAAATGTGAGGAGCAGGGCAGGGGGCGTGTCAGCAGCAGGCATAGAAACAGTACACTGTGCAGGGGGGGGGTGTGTCAGCACAAGTCTGTCCACTGGAGTACAGGCAGGCTGTGCTCCCAGGTAGAATGCAAAAAAAAAAACTGGCCACACAGGGATAGATGTGCTTCTATGCCTAGCATGGTCAGTTTGAAATAGGAAAGCAGGGGGGACTGACAGGATCACCAGGGACCTTACACAAAGGAAGCAATGCAAAGAGAACAGGATGCTTTTTATTACAAGTACATGGTAACACAGGCACATGTCAGAAATATGAAATGTTGGGGTAACACACTTTAAAACAAAATGACAATTACTTGTAAAGTAGCACAGTGCTAAACAGCAAAAAATGCCCTAGTCATGAAGGAGGTAAAGCTTTCAGGTGGTCAAGTAGTGGTCAATAATAGATTTAAATATAACAAAACAATGAAAAAATGGTAAAGCTAGCCTCCCTCCAATCCTACATACAGTATATACTATAACATATTACAAGTATCAACACACGTGTCAGAAGTACTTTTGGGGCCATCTTTTCATGGATTTTACAACCATTTCATAAAAATTTGCACAGATGTCATGTGGCAAACATTTTTGAGTTTCACAGCGCTACCCCTTATGTCGGTCATAAACATTTATACATGCACAAGGGCAAACCTAAAGGGGTCACAAGGGTTGCCATTACTCCAGGGGGCCCTTGTAGTTCCCCTCTGCACCTGGACAGGAGGGGTGGCATACAGAGGAACCGATGCCCTACATATTCCTCCTGCAGCCGCTGAATGCCTGCTTCTCCTCCTCTACCTCCCGCAGGCATTCAGTTGGTGCAGTAGGAAGATGGAGGGCATCGGTTCTTCTATATGCCGCCCCTCCTGTCCAGCTTTCTTCTGTTACCCATGGGCCCCACTGTTCTCTCATGATCCCCCTGTGATCTTCCCTGGCAACTTTTAAGCTCTCTCCTGACCCCCCCCCCCCCCCGTGCTCTTCTCCAGTCCCTGTGCTCTTCTCCTGCTGTTCACCAGTACCAGTACTCCTCTCTGATCCCCTGCTGTTCTCCGGTCCCCCTCTGTGCTCTTCTCTGGTCCCCTGCTGTTCTCCAGTCCCCCTCTGTGCTCTTCTTCAGCGCCCCCCCCCCCATAAGCTCTCCTACCCACCCAAGCTCTTTCCCAGTCCCTTATTTGCTCTCTCCTGGTGCCCCCCTCCTGCCCCCACAGCTCTGCCAGGTTCCCCTCTCCCGCCAGCTGCTGTGGGGGATATGTCAGGATAAAGAGCGGGGAAGAGGCCAGTAAATTACATTTACTACTCCCTTCCTTGTCTGAAATGAACTGATCACTGACTCTGTCATAGATGCTGAAGACTTATATTGATGCTACCTTGAGCTTCAGATCATCGAATTGCCCATTTGTAATTCCCACAAGTTTACACAAGTTGGCCAGATCCTTGAGTAGAGTGATTGCTTCTTGGCTTGTGAATGTGATCTTTCTGGCATATAAGGATAGGGGGTTGGCCCTATCATTAGGAATGACATCGCACTCCACAAGAAGCGTCTCACCCACCTGGGCAGCCATCTGTAGAGTTTTGCAGGAGGCAATTTTGTGAGGTGGCAACATGGTCATCCCTACACACCTTTATTTCTCATTATCACAGAGATCTGTCATTGTTGACAATTTTTAATTTTGGTAAAACAGTTATCTCTTCAGCCTAAGGCCATATTAATCCTTATTTTGTTTTTGCGTCATCCCACCCTAGTTATCTAGCTACTTCCCTGTGGTAGGCTGACATGAAGACTTCAGGAAAACGGAAAATTGAATCAAATACTTACCGCAATTTTCCTTTCCTGATAAGCTCCATGTCAGCACAAACTCCCGCCCAGGTGTGGAAATCTAGCTACGTAACACTGGGGGAGGGAGTAAAATGTATGAGTTGGGTCCACAGGTGGGGCATACCCAGTGGTAGGCTGACATGGAGCTTGCAAGGAAAGGAAAAGTGTGGTAAGCATTTGATATCCAATTTTCCATTTTTCAATAAATGTGCCTTTTAGCATGTGTGTGACAAATTTGAAAATTGGTCAGGCACCTAAAGGGTTAATGAAAATTTAGTCTGTGTAAGACCTTTTACACATGAAGACTAATATGAAGCGTTAAAGTGGATGTAAACCCTGCATATACCCAGGGAAGTGAACAGCCTCATCTACTGTTACAGTACAGGTACTTATATAGTGCTGTCATTCCCACATACTACCTGCTACTGCTTCCTTGATGTGGGAGTGGACCTTGTGAGCCTCTGTCTTTTTGTCATTGACCAGCTCCTTAAAAAAGGTACATCAAAAATTCTTCCAAGGGAGGGAGGGAGTTCCACAATCTCTACACATTTCAGAAGCTGGCCTGCTGGCTTGGTTGGGAGATGATGACCTTAAGTGTTTCCGATGGGATTTCTTATGGATATTTAGCCATGCAATGCATGTGCTCTCATTTATAATAGGGGAATCCAGTTGGCAGCATGAGGGGCAGATGAGTGGTCTGTCAAATTCTTTTACTGTACAATCCTCTTCCCACTTCTGACCGGGGCACTTCCTGCAAGAACACATAGGGACCACTAAGCATCCTTTTAGCCTTTGAAAGGAGAATGGTAGTTTTGGTTTTTTTTTAAATTGCAGACTCCTCTACCTTCTTTTAAGAATCCTTGATGCATCAAGAAGCAGGGATGGCAAGCTCATTATAGACACCAACAGCTATGACAGATATAGGCAAAAGAGCAATACAGGTGAAAATAGATATAATTCTGGCATCAAGTATGGCCGCCAACCAGAGGTTTTTTTTTGTACACGGTGCTGAAGCTTTGAGAAGCTAATGGTAGAGAGGAAAGCAAAATACTTTTCCATAAGGGATTGTCCCAAAGTGAGGACAGAAAATTAATGGTCTGCTGAAAATTGAAAGGGCTAGTTGGGTTTTTTTTTCCTGGGGATGGGGGGCACGGGTGAGCCGATCCACAATAGGCTGACATGAGGATGCTCCAGCATACAGTATATCAAGAAGAAAATCTCAATTCTGCTCTTCAGCTGCAAAGCTTTAAATAAAAAAGTGATATTTGTTATCAAATTCTCTTTTGTTAGTACTTGCCCCTGCTTGTGCCATATGCCATTGCAGCTTTGTGATACTCATGCTACTGTTCCCAATGGAAGGAGATAAGGGAATAATAACACCCAGGCGGTGGACAGGACTGATTTGCCCTGTAAATTGCAATGATAGGAGAAACTGCTGTCAATCGAACATTCTTACTTGCCTTGTTAGGCTCCCAGCTGCCTAAGTCACCAGCACCACCGCCTTACAGGGTTGGTAAGAGTATCTGTTTGACAGTGGCTCCTCCTGTCATTACATTAACAGTAGATTGCACTGGTCCTACCCACCGCCCCAGCCATTCAGTTCATAAAAGAGCAAGGTAGAATAAGGCATAGCCTTGGCATGAAGCACAAGCAGTGGTAATGCTGCAGAGGGTAGATGACCCTGCAGATTGTTGCCATCTCTAACAAGCATAAGTAGGTCCAATGCAAGATTTTTTTTTCAAAAGCAAATGTTTTGTAGATACTTTTTTTTTTTTTTTTGGGGGGGGGGGGGCGCATTACCAACACTAACATTTTCAAGTCAATCTGAATTTTAGCATGTGTTAATTTTATCTATATTAAGTTGGGCAGGGTCAAAGGGGTTAAACTAGATACAAAAAATACATTTTAAAGTGCAGGAAGTAAATGTTGCATTCATTTTGCTCTGCAGCTGCAAAGTTTTAAAGGAAACAGTAATATTTGGTGTCAGTCTCTCTTATGTTAGTATGTGTCTCTGCCTGTGCTAATGATTGCAACTATCTGTCAGTTTGTATGGTATCATATTTTTTTACTGTAAGGATTTATGTGCGTGCATATGTACATGGGCCTTGTGACACTCTGCTGCAGGGCATTTGCTATTCTAATAATATAAAGCTGACATACTTTCTATGGTCTGCCACAAAATTGGTAAACAGAGAGTCGTTCCAGTTTCGTTTCTCAGACTCATCCTGCTGTCTTAATGGGAGAGATAAGAGAATGAGGTCATGGGAATATATATAAACAGAATACCTGGAGCAAGTTGTTATATTATATATTATAACATGGATTTATACTGGTATGTATATGTGAAATCATGACACTATTTTTTTTCCAAATTTAAATGGTATTAAACCCACAAACAAAAAATATATATTTATACCAAATAATCTCTGCATAACCGCTTCAATATTATATTCATAAAATTGAATACATCAATAATGTTGCTGCTTACAGTGTTCTCACGTCTAAAGTGATCAATATTACCCAAAATAGTACTGCGGAGCAAAAAAAAAAACAACCTTATAACTAGAAATATATTCACCACATAATCGCTGTGTAAAAGAACTAATATAATTAAATCTAATTAATTATAAATTTTCAACACATATAAAAACCCTGCAATTCCTGTATATAAACTGTTCAGTTTAATAACAATAAGTGGTTATTATATTATAATATATTATATATTATAACATGGATATTTATACTGGTATGTACAGTATCTCACAAAAGTGAATGCACCCCTCACATTTAAAAAAAATATTTTATTATATCTTTTTAATGTGACAACACTGAAGAAATGAAACTTTGCTACAATGTAAAGTAGTGAGTGTACAACAGTGTAAATTTGTTGTCCCCTTAAAATAACTCAACACACAGATATTTTTGTCTAAACCGCTGGCAACAAAAGTGAGTACACCACTAAGTGAAGATGTCCAAATTGGGCCCAAAGTGTCAATATATTGTGTGGACACCATTTTTTTCCAGCACTGCCTTAACCAGAGTTCAAAAGAGCTTCACAGGTTGCCACTGGAGTCCTCTTCCACTCTTCCATGAGGACATAACCGAGCTGGTGGATGTTAGAGACCTTGCACTCCTACACCTTCCGCTTGAGGATGCCCCATAGATGCTGAATAGGGTTTAGATCTGGACACATGCTTGGCCAGTCCATCACCTTTACCCTCAGCTTCTTTAGCAAAGCAGTGGTTGTCTTGGAGGTGTGTTTGTGTCATTATCATGTTGGAATACTGCCCTGCGGCCAAGTCTCTGAAGGGAGGGGATCATGCTCTGCTTCAGTATGTCACAGTTCATGTTGGCATTCATGGTTCCCTCAATGAACTGTAGCTCCCCAGTGCTGGCAGCACTCATGCAGCCCCAGACCATGACACTCTCACCACCATGCTTGACTGTAGGCAAGACACACTTGTCTTTATACTCCTCACCTGGTTGCCGCCACACACACTTGATACCATCTGAACCAAATAAGTTTATCTTGGTCTCATCAGACCACAGGACATGGTTCCAGTAATCCATGTCATTAGTCTGCTTGTCTTCAGCAAAGACAAGCAGTTTGAGCGTTTGAGCATTTTCTTGTGCGTCATCTTTAGAAAAGGCTTCCTTCTGGGATGAAAGCCATGCAGACCAGTTTGATGCAGTGTGCAGCGTATAGTCTGAGCACTGACAGGCTGACCCCCCACCCCTTCAACCTTTGCAGCAATGCTGGCAGCACTCATATGTCTATTTCCCAAAGACAACCTCTGGATATGATGCTGAGCACATGCACTCAATTTCTTTGGTCGAGCATGGGGAGGCCTGTTCTGAGTGGAACCTGTCCTGTTAAACCGCTGTATGGTCTTGGCCACCGTGCTGCAGCTCAGTTTCAGGGTCTTGGCAATCTTTTTATAGTCTAGGCCATCTTTATGTAGAACTTTTCAGGTCCTCAGAGAGTTCTTTGCCATGAGGTGCCATGTGGAACTTCCAGTGACCAGTATGAGATAGTGAGAGCGATAACACCAAATTCAACACACCTGTTCCCCATTCACACCTGAAGTAACACTAACGAGTCACTTGACACCGGAGAGGGAAAATGGCTAATTGGGCCCAATTTGTTGCCAGCGGTTTAGATATTAAGATGTGTGTTGAGTTATTTAAGGGGACAGCAAATTTACACTGTTATACAGGCTGTATAGTCACTACTTTACATTGTAGTAAAGTGTCATTTCTTCAGTGTTGTCACATAAAAAGATATAATAAAATATTTACAAAAATGTGAGGAGTGTACTCACTTTTGTGAGATACTGTACGTGAAATTATGCATATGTATACATGTCACTATTTTTTAAAAATTAGATTGGTATTAACCACTTGGCGTCCATGCTATAGCCAAATGACGGCCACAGCGCAGACCTCAATTTCTGAAAGGCCGTCATGTGACGTCCTCCCCTTTGCACGCTCTCCGCGCGCCTCCTGCAGGGCGCACGCGGCGCGCTGTGATCACCGAGTCACCGAGACTCAGGTGATCACAGATCCGAGTAAGGGGCCGTTCCCGGCCCCTTACCACGTGATCAGCTGCCAGCCAATGACAGCTGATCACGTGTGTAAACAAAAGCTTGGTAATCTTTTTTTTTTCTCCTCACGCTGAGGAGAAATGGAAGATTGTTAACTGGCCTCTGCCTGCTTAAAGCTTTGAAGAACCTAGCTACCCAGGGGATACCAGCTAGTGGTTTCTCCAGAAAAACACTCAGAGCACTTGACTTTTCAGAGTGCTAAGGGCCAGACCTTTGTCTGCCCCATACTTCAGAAATTCCAAAACTGCCGCTGGGCTGTGCACGTCGAAGAAGCTTTCTCTGCACCAGTTATTAAATCGTCTCCAAATCTTTAGGCAGATAGAGTGTGTTTCCTTTTTCCTGCTACTTACAAGGGTCACCACTAACTGGTCTGAGAATCCTTTGCCCCTCAACATTTCCTCCTCGGTAACCAGGCTGCAAGATTCCACTGCTCCAACTGGGGACAACAGATCAGACCCTGAGAAAGAAGGTCCGCCTGGAATGGCAGAATCCAGAGAGGCTCCATGGCCAGATCTTTCAGGATAGAGAACCATGGCCTCCTGGGCCAGTGTGGCGTGAAGAGAATTAGAGATGTGTTCTTTGTTTGAAACTTCCTCAGTACCGCTGGCAACAGTGTGTGGGGGAAGCCATAACACCTGAAAAAGTGTCAGCTCTGAGTGAGCACATCTACCCAGAGCGCCCCATTCCATCTTTTCAGGGAGAAGAAAAGATGCGTTTTCACATTCTTCCTTAAAGAGAAGAGGTCCACACATGGAACCCCCGTCTCCGAGTGACCAGCTTGTAGATGTTCTGATTCAGAATCCAGTCGCCTTCCCTCAACATCATCCTGCTGAGGAAGTCAGCCACCTGATTTAACTCCCCCTTCAAATGCACCGCTGAGAGGCATAGGACACTGCTTCAGCCCACTTGAGGATTTCTTCCACCAGGACCCACAGCGACCTGCTCCTCGTCCCCCCTTGCCTGTTGATGTAGGAAACAGCTGAAGAGTTGTCTTAGCGGACCTGCACATGATGCCCCCGGAGTTCTCTCTGGAACGCTGTGAGCACCAGTGCAATTGCTCTCAACTCTCTCCTCCGGTAATCCTGCACCAGCCAAAAACCTAGGTGCACCCCCTAACCTGTGCTACTTGCATCTGTGTGGGGGAGGTCTTTAAAATTCCAACCGGTAACCCCTTCTTACAATTCCCCAAATTTTTTCTGAGGGCGAGACTTCCTCTTAGCCTGCTCACCCGTTCTACGCTTGACGGGAAAATACTTTTTCTTGTTGGTTCTGATCCAAAACGGCCTCCAGTCCCGGGCCAAACAACAGGTCCCCTGTGAGTGGAAACCCACAGGGCTTAACCTTGGATGCCCTGTTCCCCTTCCAAGTTTTAAGCCATAAAGCCCTCCTTGCCGAGTTGGCCAGGATTGAAGATCTAGCTGGCATACACACTGATTCGGCTGAAGCGTCCTCCATATATGCCATTCCCCACAGGAGCGTGGGAAAGGATGCCAAAATTGTTTCCTTCGGGGTCTCCAGCTTCTATGTGTGCCTTAATCTGCGTTAACCAATACTCCAGATTCCGGGCCCCACTGTTACCGCCATGGCAGGTTTAAGGTTTCCTAGGGATAAGTCCCAGATCTTTTTCAGGAGCGAATCCATCCTCTTGTCCATGGGGTCCGACAGTGCACCCGTATCCTCAAAAGCAAGGTCCGTATGCCTGGAAACTTGAGGAAAGGCCGTGTCCAGCCTAGGAGTCTTAGTCCAGACTGATGCCTCGTCCTCAAAGAATTTAAGCCTGCATTTTAGAGCCCTCGAAAAGAAGGGTTTTCTTTCAGGGTCTTGCCATTCTCTTTTGACAGCTTCCACCAGAACCTTGTGAACCGGGAAAACCCTCTTCTTATGCTCCCCAAAGCCCTGGTACACCTGGTCATGGAGCAATATCGTCTTTTTTCTCCTCCTAAATTCCCAGGGTGGTATGGATAGCTCCCTAGAGATCCCCCCCTCTTCCAGGTAAAGCTTGTACCGAAAGGATCCAGTAGATACACCATCCACCCCCTCTCCCTCTGATTCTACCTGGGAGCCTGAGACCTCAGGTACCTGGACTGCTGCAATTGAGCGCCGCCCCAGCTTCTCCTTAGGGAGAGGTGAAGCTCCGGGGGCCCGCTTTCATGTACCCAGGGGGCTGCTGCCAGTGATGGAGCTCGGGGCTGTGCCAAATGGCGGGTAACATCACTTCTGCTGGATCTGCAGCTTCTGCCCACAGTCCCTGAAAGCGAGCTGGGCGCAGGGCTGGTGTGAGCCTGGAATGCTGTAGTGAGCTCTGGAAGGCTGGACCATCACGATCCTCAGCAGGGAGATGTCGGAAGTAGAGGAGACACAGGCAGCTCCTGGCGATGCCAGCACGAGCCACTCTAAGGTAAGGGGTAGTGTTCTATTATCACCTACCTGCTAGCTACATGAGTGTAGTCCCCCCCCTTGGTGGTTGGAGGGGGGAGAAGTGGTACTAGGACCCTAGTGGTGGTTGGTCCTGGGGGCACTCCCTGTGTCGCTCTGTGGGGTTCCCTGGCAGGGGGAGGAGCCCGGGAAGGCAATCATGGCTCTCTCTGTCACTACATTCAAGTGCGAATGCATACGCCAGTTTGCCCCCATTTTGGGCATCCACGATCTCCAAGCAACCAAAGAGCGGAGAAAAAAAGAGTTGAGAAATAAAGAGCGCCACCGCTGGGTGGAGGCCAGACACGCACCCCCACCAAATGCACTGTCCACCAATCCATCCACCAACTGGTGGACAACACTCGGCAGACAATTGCCTGGCAAAGTCAGCGACACACACAGACACCAGG
Organism: Lithobates septentrionalis; assembly: GCA_037952835.1. NCBI lineage: Eukaryota > Metazoa > Chordata > Amphibia > Anura > Ranidae > Lithobates > Lithobates septentrionalis. The sequence goes on along the minus strand of JBBDGP010000561.1, from coordinate 3,467,103 downwards.
ACGATTTGGCATGGGTAGGACCCAATATTACTATTGGGAGCAGACACTACTCCCTGGGCATCATAGGTGTGCGCAGCCTATTGTATTAGGGTGTGCACCTCAAAGCTCCAACACATATGCCTTCGTGACATATTAACCGGCCTCTTCCCCACTCATCATCCTAAAACAATGGGGGGGGGGGGCAGGTGAGCACACAGGGGGAAAAGGAAAGAAAGGAACTGGGACAAGAGGAGTGGCATAGATAGGTACCAATCCCCTGTATTTTCCTCCAATGGCAGCTGAATATCGGCGAGAGGAAGAGGAGGAGAAGCCTACTTTCAGCTGCTGCAGAAAACAATACAGATCGGTCCTTTAAGTTCCACTACAGCTGCCTATCCTGTCCAGGTTCTGGGGGTCGGCAAGTAAGGATCGCGGCTTACCTGTCACCTACCCACAATTGATGGGTTGCCAACTCCAGGATTAGGGTGTGCCCAGGCACACCTGGCACACCCCTTGCGCACGCCTATGCTGGGCATCCATGTGGCCGCAACCCACACCCATCGATCGCATCTGGAAACAAAGAGAAAAATTCCCACTCTGTAAGTACCTAAGATAATACAGTTGAAAATATATTTTAATTTGAGGGCAGCATAAGCAGTGATGTGGTTACAATTTAAATCCATACCTTTGGTTATAAAACAAAAATTGGACATATCAAAAATACAAATGAGCTTATATTTTGATGTCCATTATAGTCTATGGGCATTCCCATCTGTCATTCACCTTTGTCATTCCATAAAAACAATGATAACCCCACCTAATTTTAATATTATACAATGCCACTGAAGTTGAAGATTATGTGTGCTAAATAGTTATTGGTATGTCTAATGGTTCTATCACTAATTGAAATATTTTGTTTCCATTATTCTCTATGGGCATTCCATTCTGTTATTTCTTTTGGTAGATCCCTTTAAATTCCCATTATTGCAGTTTCACACATCACTGACTGCTTTCCAACAACATTACAGCATTGGGAAACTGAAAGCTGCCAGAGTTTCATTTCCCAAAGTCAGACTACAGATAATAGAAGGGAGGGAGGAGATTCTTGAATGATGATGCTAAAGTCTAATATAAATACCAGCTGACTTTCTGGTGTGCATGTACCATTCCTAACCATCAGACAGGTAAGTGAGATCTAATAGAAAGCTTGCTCTGTTCATGTTGAGTTTTAAGTATTGTATACAGCCATTATTTACTTCACATATGTATTTACATGAGCTTGACAGTTACAACAAGTTTTTTTAGCTTTGTAATGATTTCAGTCTTATTCCGAATTCTATTCTCAATGATCGTTCAGTTACAATTGTTTAAAGTATGAATATGTGCCTATACTGTAATCATGTCCTTGCAGAAGATCTCTGACATAAACTCCAGCAGATCTTTCATTCTGCTGTTATATACTATAAGTTTAGGCATTGTCATTTCGTGTTCTCCTCTCATCATTCTGTTATCTGTAGCAAGATAGCAGGCAATAGAAAACCGAAAGGTGCTGTAGTTTTATTGTTGTGATCTTGTCTGTATACCTTAGAGAGTAAAAACTATATATAACATTTCTTGATTCAATAATATAGAGCACTGTCTTGCAAGATAGCAATTGAGAGGTTTCCTTGATACATGGGTGTATTTAACCCAAGAACAGTATTTATTTATTTATTTATTACAGGTACCTACAGTATAAAGTGCCATCAATTTACGCAGTGCTTTACATATATATTATACATTCACATCAGTCCCTGCCCTCATGGAGCTTACAATCTAAGGTCCCTAAATCAAATTAATACATACAGTACACATACTAGGGACAATTTAGACAGGAGCTAATTAGCCTACCAGTGTGTCTTTGGAGTGTGGGAGGAAACCGGAGTACCCGCAGTAAACCCATGCGGCACAGGGAGAACATGCAAGCTCCAGGCAGGTAGCACCGTGGTTGGGATTCAATCCGATGACCCTAGTGCTACTAGGTGGAAGTGCTAACTACTTAGCCAATAACGTAGCACATTATAGTTTACCAGCACTAAGATATTGAAGCTGCATTAGTTTTTCTCTTTTAAGTTTTTTTTCCTGGTGGGTCCGCTAGTAACATAGTTTTGTCCTAGGGTAAAAGCACTAATTCACTGCAGTTGATTTACTAAAGGCAAATACACTGTTTACTTTGTAAGAGAAGTTCCACTTTTCAAGAGAATTTTCCGCAGAGTTTAGTGAATGAGGTGAAGTTCTGCTGACTGAGCTACTATTAAAAGTTTTGTTTACCTTAAAGTGGATGTAAACCCAAATTTTTTTTTTTTTTTTTTTGATGTCATAATGTAGAGTATAAGATTTCCTATCATTTGAGCCCAGTCTTGCCACAAAGAGTTAATCCAGCTCTGAGCAATCCTCTTTTATTGTTCAGTGAGATAAATCTTGACAGAGAAAAACTTTGTCAAACCCTCCCCCTTGCTGTGAGTGACAGGTGATTTACATATCTCGTGCACTAGCCTAAGACACAGGCATTATTTTTTAATTCCCACCCCCACTCCTTTCTTCAGCAGCTCTGCCAGGATTGGATGTTCCACACCTCGGCATGATTTGGCATGCTGAAGTCATGTGGTTACTTTCCTGTCTTTTCACTGGATGTTAGAGATCATAGCAGAAGTTCAGTGTTAGAAATACACAGAGAAAATGCATATTGACAAGGGGAGTGTAGAGGTGGGCGGGGAGTCTACTGACATCACGACTCCACCCACCGAGCTCCAGACAACAGACCCACCCACAGAATCTGCAGTTTTTCAGCTCTCATAACAGACAGAGGGGAGACATTTGACAGGTAAAGATACATGCAGGAGGCATGTATATACTTATAGATAACCCCTATGGCAGTAGTTTAGAAAGAATGACATTGGGTTTACATCCACTTTAATGCAGAGAATGCATTTGTTTAAAAAACCTTTTACTTTTATAACCACTTTAATCACTTCAGCCCCGGAAGGATATGCCCCCTTAATGACCAGGACATTTACGGCACTGCCTCGCTTTACCTGACAATTATGAGGTTGTGTGGTGTTGTACACAAACAAAATTGATATCCTTTTTTTCCCCACAACTAGAGCTTTCTTTTGCTTTTTATTGTTTGTGCTATATACAAATAAAGAGCGACAATTTTGAAAATAACCCTATTTTTTTTTGTTTTTGCTATAATAAATTTCCCCAATTTAAAAAAACAAAACAAATATCTTCATCAGTTTAGGCTGATATATATTCTTCTACATATTTTTGGTAAAAAAAAAAACGCAATAAGCATTTGATTGGTTTGCGCAAAAGTTATAGCGTCTACAGGGGATTGATTTACGGCATTTTTACTAGTGTAGCGGATGGTTGCTACTAGTTACTTACATCCACCATATCATCCTGCTGCCAGACCTTCATCTATCACCTCAGAGACAATGAACAGTCAATTTGTGTTGCTTTGTTTTTGTTTTATTAGGGGATATAACTCCGTTGTGGGAAAGGGAATATGGGATGCCCATAGATCATGTTGCTTTGCCATCTTATTTAAAGAACATCTTGGTAAATAGGTTGAGCCTTTAAGAATTGATGCACATCTAATATCTACAGTCACTTCCCCTGCATAACCCCATCCAGACTATTACACCTCCTCTGCATAACTCCTGCAGACTGTTGCTCCCAGGACATCTATCATCCTGCACAAAACTTCAATTGTAGATCATTAGTCTTCCTGTCACATCATCCTCTCTTGACAAAAGAGACCACTCTGAATAATCTCAGTTGCTGGCTGTCATTGGTTGTAATTTACTGTGCTGTTACTAGGCCAGAGGTCTGCAGAACCTCTCCCTGGCGGCCTAGAAATTTAGCAGCATATATTGGTTGGTGGACTACTGATCCCAGCTAATCCGGCCTGCAAATTCTGCACCCGCAGGCTGCATTGATTTGACACAAACCCCACAATCTCTCCTCTGGCCTCGCACCAAGCTCCCCTGGCACACCTCTTCCAGAAATCCACTGTGGTACACTCACCGACCTTCTCCTGCCCCGAGTCCATGATGGAGAACTTTAACTGGACATACGCTTCATCAGCCCCTCTGTTCCAGGACACCTCATCCATGACCGTTGGGGATGGGGCCCCTGCTGCTATCTAGTACGCCATTCTCCACATCTCCCGGCCGACAACTCCTCCCCTAGTGGACTGCGCCTCAGCTTGTACGGGAGGCCCACCCCTTGCCAATTCCAGTTGGGGATTGGTCAGGGCTCCTCACATGAGCTGCCTGTCGCTCCAGTCCTGTGCCCTGCCCCTCTTCCAGAACACTCTCCCTGGAAGCAGGAGAAGCGAACCAGAACCAAAGCACAGGTGGCTATACCCACTGCTACTCTAACCACTCCTTGCCCCCAGACCAAAACAAGTAGGCCTAGCCTAAAGCATAGGCCTGCCTAAATTTACCTGCGCTGGCAGCTCACCTCACAAAAATCCTACTCTAGCACCTACCTATGGTAGAGGGTGCTACAATAGTAATGGTGGCGATCTGCAATTTTTATCGGGACTGTGACATTGCGGCAGACATATCGGATACTTTTGACACATTTTTGGGACCATTGACATTTATACAGCGATCAGTGCTATAAAAATGCACTGATCACTTATTTAAATGTCACTGGTAGGGAAGGGTTTAACACTAGGGGGGGGCGATCACACGGTTAAATGTGTTCCCTTGTTTGTGTTTCTTACTGTAGGGGGATTGGAGTGATTGGAGGAGACATATCGCTGTTTCTACTTAGTAGGAGCGGACGATCTGTCTCTCCTCTCCTGTCAGAACAGGGATTTGTGCATTTACACACACAAATCCCCGCTCTGGCTCTCGTGCCCGGCCGGCGGACATTGCGACCACTGGCCACGTGCATCGGATCCCCCGCCACGCAGCAGGCACACGCGCGCCTGCTATAGCTGTTTAAAGGGCCGACGTACAGCATCGATTTGCGGGAGAGAGCCGACCTGCCGCAGTATAATGACGGTGGCTGGTCAGCTAGTGGTTAATATGCAGCTTTCCTAAACACGATCTAAAGAACGATAGAAACAAGGGGAATAAGGGCCCTTTCACACTGGGGCGGGGGCGGCGTCGGCGGTAAAGCGCCGCTAGTATAAGCGGCGCTTTACCGTCGGTATTCGGCCGCTAGCGGGGCGGTTTTACCCCCTGCTAGCGGCCGAGAAAGGGTTAAATACCACCGCAAAGCGCCTCTGCAGAGGTGCTTTGCTGGCGGTATAGCCGCGCTGTCCCATGGATTTCAATGGGCAGGAGCAGTGAAGGAGCGGCTAGCGCACCGCTCCAGTGTGAAAGCCCTTGGGGCTTTCACACTGGAGACAAAGCAGCGGCACTTTCGGGTTGGTTTGCAGGCGTTATTAGCGCAATAGCGCCTGCAAACCGCCTCAGTGTAAAAGGGCCCTAACTGGTATAGTATGATAGGACCTATAACAAATCCAGATGGTCCTTTGCCTCTACGCTTCATCTAAAGGGCAATCTCCTTAGTGATAGACAATTCTACTGCTTTCCTAACAATTTTTAGAGGTCAACGCACTATACTGTATGTACATTTAGTTTATCCTTATTAAGTTGCCAAATACCACTGCTACTTGCATACATTACTATAAAGCCATACAGTTCTAGGCCCCCAGTACTGCTGGGCTCCATAGCATTTGCATAATTTTCTATGGTTATGAAAGAGATATAAAATTTGCATTCATTTAAGACAGGCATTATAGTCTCCTTCAAAGGTAGGATTTGGCATTGCCAATAAACAAATTTAAAATGGCTGGCCTCAAACCGACAAATATCCGAAGGTTGACAGGGTAGGAGATAACTTTGGCCTGCTGTCTTTGAACCTATCACACACATCTGTTGAAAATTGAATGTGCATGTTCTCTTTTACTCCAGGAAGAAAACAAGAGAAATTACGTTGAAAGAAATGAAAATGGGTGTGGCAGTGTGGAAAGAAGAGTTTGTGAATAAGATTAAGGAAGCAGACATTACAGATGAGTGGAAACTCGTAGTTGATGAAAATCTTCTAAAGGGGGATAGAGGACTGTATTATACACAGAACACATTTGCCGGGTAAATACAGCATGGTTTATTAACATTTATTTACATTATTAACATTGCATTTAGATGATAATTAAACAATTGGAGCCAGTCAGACATGGACTATAAGCATTGCAATAATTGTGACTGTGCAGCGGGTATGTCAGACTGCTGAAGGTAGACCACTACTCTCAAATAGAGCACAGTAAGCTTCATCTTCAGTGCGCTGCTGGGAAAGTGGAGGCTGATTGGTGAAACTGGAGCAGAAACTAATATAAGGCAAAAGCTTACATTCCTACTAGGGTCTGTTATGTATGAGCTTTATTTCTCTGTGATACTCACTCTGACATATGCTTTTTCTTCTTTCATTAAGATTTAATTGCTCAAAGTGTAGACACCACTGGAAATCATCAAAGGTGTATATATTATTCCTGATGAACCAAAATAAAATCTTCAAACAAGGAACTGTAAAAATGAGGATTTTCAGGCAGGAATGTAAAACCTGCACGGCTGATGTATTCGAAATCCCCAAAATCACACATGAAAATATGAAAAGAGTTGTCAACAATGTGGTCACTAAAATCCAGAGGAAATTTTATACCATACATGATCCAAATGAAGACTTGAAACCAGAATCATTTGGGAGGTCGGAAGGTCCACATGATAAAGAACATTGCGAAGCCTGCAAATATAATTTATGTGGCTGGCAGGTGCAGCCTGGTGAATATCAAAAGGAACTGGAACCCCAAGGATTATATTCATCTAATGCTTTAACCGGTTTAGTTATGGATCTTGGGAGATTAACACTAAAAAACAAAATAAAATAAAAAATAAATACAGCACCCTCTAAAAGAATGTATCTTACAAAGTAACGCCAATACATAATTACACAATGTGCAATTTTTGTCGCTCAACTACTGCTGTTCTGTATTGTATATTAAAACACACATATTCTACTGTACATTGCAAAACGCTCGTTAACCGCATTACTCGCAATCCGAGGTTCCACTGTATGTAAAATGAATGGGATGTAGGTAGGTCCAACTCCATGGAGCTTTGTTTAGTTTTGGTATAAGTGGGGAAAGGTTATAACCTCTGTGAGGTTTTGTACATTCTGTTTGACTTATGAAAAGAAGATAATATGACATCAGTAAAAGTCACCTTCCTGACACTTCATCTGAGTTTTTCTCCTTTTTTCCTAATGGCACAATCAAGAGTATCTGTATTTGTATGTGTATGTATGGCATTAAGAATGAATGCATAAAAGTCCCATACATACACTGGTAAGATGTAAAGAAAAAAGAATGAGTGTTCTCGAATTCTACTTGGTGCTGAGTGAAAATTCAAAGCAGTTGGTGAACTGTATCCTGGATGGTGGTCTCTGTGTGATCAGCGTGCAAGATTCTGGATAACGTGTCTATTTTCTGGCTCACTGGTATAATATATGGATAACTCTGTTATAACTATGTAAGAATTAGTCTGCCAAACTTACAGTTGTGCTCAAAAGTTTGCATACCCTGGCAGAAATTGTGAAATTTTGGCATTTATATTGAAAATATGACTAATCATGCCACAAAACTGTCTTTTATTCAAGGATAGTGATCACATGAAGCCATTTATTATCACATAGTTTTTCGGCTCCTTTTAAAATCATAATGATAACAGAAATCACTCAAATGACCCTGATGAAAAGTTTACATACCCTGGAATGTTTGGCCTTGGCACAGACACAGAAGGTGGCACACACAGGTTAAAATGGCTATTAAAAGGTTAATTTCCCACATCTGTGGCTTTTTAAATCGCAGTTAGTGTCTGTGTATAAATAGTCAATGAGTTTGTTAGCTCTCACATGGATGCACTAAGCAGGCTAAATATGCCATGGGGAGCAGAAAAGAACAGTCAAAAGACCTGCGGAACAAGGTAATGGAACTTTACAAAGATGGAAAAGGATATAAAAAGATATTAAAAGCCTTGAATATGCCAGTCAGTACTGTTCAATCATTTAATAAGTGGAAAATTTGGGGATCTCTTGATACCAAGCCAAGGTCAGGTAGATCAAGAAAGATTTCAGCCACAACTGCAACAGGAATTGTTCGGGATACAAAGAAAAACCCACAGGTAAACTGGTTGTTTTTAAGGAGCACAATACAATGATACCTGAACAAAAAAAGGTGCATTGTCAAGTTTCCAGAAAGAAGCCTTTATTGCACAAATTCCACAAAAAAGCCTGGTTACAATGTGCCCAACACCTTGCTATGCCTCATTGGGATTTTTGTGGCATTAGCACAGTAAAGGCTTCCTTCTGGCAGCTCAACCATGCAGCTCTTTTTTTGTTCAAGTATTGTTGAATTGTGCTCCTTAAAAACAACCACACCATCTTTTTGGAGAGCCTGTATTTCTCCTGAGGTTACCTGTGGGTTTTTCTTTGTATCTTTGGCAATTCTTCTTATGGCTGCAATCTTTCTTGGTCTACCTGAGCATGGCTTGGTATTAAAAGAGCCCCGATTTATCCACTTCTTAATAAGGGATTAAATTTTGCGGGCAATTTGTCGGGGCAATGGCTGGTGTTGGCGCTTCAATCATCACAGCGCCATGGTTGATATGGTGTCAGGACGATTGAAGCGCATTATTTATCTTATTACATTGTAATGTAAAATTAAATCGTTTAACTCACCATAATGCAGAATCAGTGGGAGCTCAGCTGTATATAATCCTCCGCACTTAAAATACATATTATGAATCACATGCTGGCTTTGCCACCACACTCCAAAAATTGATCACAAAAACATAACTGTTAAAAATATTACAGTGGAATATCACAAGTAACTTTATTCATCCCTCTTTTGTCCACTGACTGGACATAATCTTTTCTATTAAATCACCTCAGTCTACAGAAAAAAACAAAAACAAAAAAACATCAAAGTGGACCTTCCATGCTAGACCTAAGGTCTGCTTTTTTACTAGCCTCCTACACCCCCCCATCACAAATGCCTTTAAAAAGCGATTTGTAAATGAACCCCCCCCCATAAAAATCACCTTGGCCTTGGTCCCTGAGGCTTCCGGGGGACTTGGGGGGCTTCTGGTAGAGCTGGGATTTTGAAATCCTGAGAGAATGCATACTTGCAATGGGCTGGGGGTGCATTTTTGGGGGATGCCAAGCTTCCAGCTCTGCTGGAAATCATGGTGATGTCACCTGCCACCTCCTGGAAGCACCAAAGGCCCAGAGATGAGGTAAGTTTTTTTTTTTTTTCTTTTACAAATTCCTTTTAAAAGCCATTTCTGTTGTGGGCAGGGGACTGGCAAAAAGTGAGCCTTCCCTTTGGCATCTAAGCCCCACTTTAATTTCAGCTCATCTGAAAAGGAGGAATGACGGGGGATCCAGGCAGACTGAATACAGAGACTGAATGTAAAGCTGACCAATCACTATAACATGATAGACAGTATTGCCTCCTACTTTGGTCCCTTCCCCTGGTCCCTGGGTCCTCTGTGAGCCCAGGAATATGAGAGGGGGATTCAGGATGGAGATTGGGAGCATTTCAGATCTGTCGGGATCTTGGCAGCTTTGGCCAATTAGGCAGTAGATAGGAAACTTTGTGTCCCTGAACTCTTTGGACAGCAGCTGGTCTGACTGCCGTGGTCTTATAGGCCCTAACAGCACCATAAAGAGAATCTTTGCCTTCACAATATTATCACATAAGCTGTAGTAATAATAATATGTAAATAAAAATATTTTGATAAATTAAAAAATAGTATAATATACTAAAACAAAGGTTGAGGGTTGACATATCAGGTATTTAAAGTGGAGCATTAGGAAAAGCAAAAAAGTGGGAAGCAGGCAGGATTTTTAATGCAGAGGAGACATACTATGGGGGTCATTTACTATAGCGCCAGGAAGTACTGGGCACTATTGCAAATAATAGCGCCCATTTTAGCCAAAATTTTAACAGGCGAATGTGCGCATGAAAAAGAGCGCTAGTAGCGGCGCAAAACAGTAAATTCGAAATCAGCGCTAGTTAGCGATTCCGCGTATATGCAAATGCCAATTTTCACTAAGTTGTTATATAGCACTGCACTGTAACCATGATCCATGTATGTGAAAGAAACGTTTTTATGTGAGGTGTGCTCTACCTCGTGTGCATCTATTGATGTATATTGCAAATAGTATTCCTAGTTTTTTTCCTTCTTTTGCTATCGAATGCAGTTATGAATGATTATTACATAGTAATGTCTGCTATTCTGTAAAGTTACATGTATTAAACATTTAGGTTACCTATTTGTTGTATGTTGTTTTTTATTTTTTATTTCTAATTTAGGTGACTATAAAGCGGTAATTATTTATGTTCATTCTTTAATCATACTACATTATTATGCAGGTCTCGTACTTAGCACAATGGCTTAGTGGTCTGCTTAGATGTCTCCACAGCACTCATGGTATAAGTTCAAATACCAGCCAACCTACCATCCAGCAGCTGTGTTTATTTTTTAGTGCACAAGCGAATTAAAATAAACAAACAAAGAAATGTAAACTGCCGTTAGCTAGTGTGTGGTGTTTGGAAATTCACACCATAATATTATTGAATACTTACATACCATTGCATGCATTTGAAGAGCTAATATAATAGAATCAGCCAAATTAAAGTGCATTGACATTCACCTATTTACAGCATATGCTGCTTTGGCTAATTGGCATTGGCCTTTTGTTCACCAATTCAATCCTTTAGTATTTCTCTGTGGGATTTGAACCCATGAGTCCTTCAAAGCCTGAGTTTTTCAAGGTAGAAGTGCTGACCACTAGCCTATTGGGCATAGCACAACCATATATCGAAAATACATTTACTAGTGTTTGATGTTTCTTCTCCCCGGTCTGTCTCTCCTGCCGCCGCCATCTTCTCCCGCTGATGTGTTCTTCTGCACAGCCGGTTACCCGCTAATAAAAAAAAGCCGCTCTTCTTTTTTTTTTTTTTTTTTGCCACATCAGCGAGAAGGTTTACCGTGGGAATAAGTCTTTTCAAATAAATATTCAAAAACACTTCCCATTAATCATCACATCATTATGGCTTTTGATCTGTTTCCTTAATTAGGATATTTCATATCACAAAAGAAAGAAAATAATAGGCCCCCATCTGTTTTTACTTTTTATTATTATTTTTCTTGCTCCCTATCCCTCCTCCCCCCTCCCCGCCCACCCACCCCGAGACCGTACCTCCTCCCTCCCTGCGATTTTCCTTTTAACTTCCCATTTAATTTTTCGTTTTCTCCCCTGGGTCGGGATCCGCCCTCTCTGTTACTTAGGTTGTCCACATCTCAGCTGCTCTCATAGATTTTTTAAATTTTTCCCATACTCCCCATTTTATCCTGTACGCCTCCATTTTTATCCCTTCACTGAACCTCAAGTACTCCAAATCCTGTATCTCATTTATTTTATTCATCCATTCCCTCATGGTTGGTCTTTCTTTTCTTTTCCAGTTTTTAGAAATTAGGCTTTTAGCTGCATCTATAAAATGGGGGAGAAGTGTTCCGAGATAAGCTTTAGTAGGCATCTCGCTCAAATGAAATAGAAGAACCCTGGGCTCCTTTGGGAGATCAAAGTTTGTGATCTCTTTGGTATATTTTTTAATCTCCTCCCAGAAATCTCCTATCTCAGGACACGACCACCACATATGAGCCATCGTCCCTATTTCATTGCATCCCCTCCAACAAAGCCGCGATTTCTCCCCATCAATTTTGTGCATCCTATCCGGGGTCATGTACATTCTCGTCAAACATTTATAGTTTAACTCTAGTAATCTATAATTGACTGACGTGGTCAGGAGTCGTTTCAGTATCATATCTGTCTCTGAGTCTGTCAATGTTAGTCCTAACTCCTTCTCCCATCTATCTATAAAAAACCAAGCTGTCTGTCCTCCTCAACTCTACCAATATTTTGTATATACGGGAAAATCCACCTTTCTTGTCTGTTTCCATGCAGATTTTCTCTAAAGGGAGTACGTTTTTTGTTGTCCTAATTGGTTGCGGTAGGGATTCCACAAAATGTTTTAATTGACCATATCGCCATGGGTTAATGTTTATTCTGTCTCCTCTATTTTTAAGCTCTTGAAATGAACGTATTTTACCCCTATCAACTACATCCTTCAATTGCACATTCTCGTCTAGGAGCCATTTACCAAACCACTCTTCCATTCCCGGAGGAAAATAATCTACATCCTTTAGTGACATTAACAGTGAATTATATTCCCAATGTTCCCTTTTGTGGATAAGATCCCATATTCTGAGTGCATGTCTAGTGATTTCATGTGGTTCTGTGTTATACTTTCTTATTTTTGGTGGACACCATATTATTTTGTGTAATTTTACATTATTAATTTTGTTTTCAATTTCTACCCACTGTTTTCCTTTATTTTTAACCCAATCTACCACTCTCGCAAGTGCAATGGCCTCGTAATATTTACCAATGTCAGGTGCTCCCCACCCCCCTTTACTTTTAATATTTATTAATTGAGTATATTTTAAGCATGGTGTTTTCCCTTTAGAAATAAACCTTAATATCATTGAATGTAATCTTTTGAGGTATGCAGGTGGGAGCGTGATTGGGAGCATTTGCATTTTGTATGTTATTTTTGGTAATAGAACCATTTTAAAAATATTGATTCTTCCCGCCCACGATACTTGCCCCTGCTGTATTCTATTTAATTCAGTTTTTACCTCATTTATGAGCGGCATATAATTCACTTGGTATAGTTTTTCTACAGATGGTGTGATTTTGATTCCTAGGTAGTTTAAAGCTTCCTTCTCCCACCTAAACGGGAAGTGCTCTTGATATGATTGGTCTCTTGTCTTATTGGGGTTTATGTCTAGTACTTCTGATTTGGTAGTATTTACTTTGAAGTTAGAGAGTTTCCCATATTCTTCCATTGTGGCCAGGACATTCGGTAGGGAGAGTCTTGGGTTTGTTATATAGAGGAGGATATCATCTGCATAGGCTGCAAGCTTATACTCAGTTCCACCTATATTTACCCCTCTAATATTCGGGTTCTGTCTTAACCTGGTAAGGAGGGATTCTAATGCCAACAGAAAGAGCATTGGGGACATTGGACACCCCTGTCTCGTTCCATTGTGCATATAAAAGGGATCGGACAAGGTCCCATTTATTTTGACTCTCGCTGATGGTTTTGTATAGAACGCCCTAATCCAACTACAGATCTTATCCCCATAACCCACTTCTTTGAGTGTCTCCATCATGAAGTCCCAGTCTACTCTGTCAAACGCTTTTTCAGTGTCTAATGACAGTAGTAGTCCTGGGACTCCGCTGTTTTTGATTTCTTGCGTTATCAAGAGAGTTTTGATGCTATTGTCCTTTCCCTGTCTACCTGGTATAAATCCCACCTGATCGGGGTGGATGATATTATTAATTGTTTGCTTCAATCTCCCCGCTACTACTTTTGCGAATAGTTTTGTGTCATTGTTTAAAAGGGATATGGGCCTAAATCTGGAGCATAATGTATCGTCCTTTCCTTCCTTCCTTCCAAAAGCCGCTCTTCTTCTGTGGTGGTCTTCTGTGGCCATCTGATAATGTCACCCGGAGAGTCCGCTCCATGGCTATGTAAGAGACGCCACACAGCGGGTGACAACACAGCGGAGGAAGACCGCCACAGAAGAAGAGCGGCTTTTTTTTATTAGCGGGTAACTGGCGGTGCGGAAAAACACAGCAGATGGAGAAGACGTTGGCGGCAGGAGAGATGGCTCTGGGAGAATACAGCTCTCAGAGAAGATGGAGGAGGGAGGGACAGCGTCTGGAGAAGACTGCTCAGGGAAGAAGACAGCCTGGAGCTGTTTTACAATAAAGGACTTTTCAAAAACCGGCTATTGATTTTTTTACATTTCACTGCTTTTTTTGGTGAACAGGTAGGGGTACGATGTACCCCATACCTATTCACATAGGGGACAGGATCTGGGAGCCCCCTTGTTAAATTCTGATAAACCCCCTGTCCGCAGACCGACAACCACCAACCAGGGTTGTCGGGAAGAGGCCCTTGTTTGGGGCATGTGGCCTGGTATGGTTCAGAAGGGGAGGGTGCTCGCTTGCCCCCCTATCCTGACCTCAAGGCTGCATGCTCGGATAAGGGTATGGTATGGACTTCGGGGGGACCCCACGTTAATTTTATTTTACATTTTGGTGTGGGGTTCCCCTTAAAGTCCATCGGGCCTGGTATGTACTGGGGGAGCCTACAATGTTTTTTTCCTTGATTTTTGGAATTCCACACCATAATATTATTGAATAAGTACATACCATTGCATGTACTTATTCAATAACTGCATGTACATTAGCTAATTATGCTGCTGAGTACAATGCACGCTTCCAGGGGGTGATGCTGTTAGTGGGATTTGAACTCATGGCTCGAACCAAACTGATGTACATTGGCTAATTATGCTGCTGAGTACAATGCACGCTTCCAGGGGGTGATGCTGTCAGTGGGATTTGAACTAATGTCTCGAACCTTTGAGGGCAGCAGGGCATACCGCTATTCTACAGAGCTGAGCACATACCTACAGAGAAAATACATCTACTAATGTTTGATTCTATACAATAATGTTTTGCATTCCAGGCATTAATATTATAGTAACAACCGTGCTCATGATGATGTGGCATTGGCTAATAGGCGTTTGTCTCTTTTCAGCATATGCTGCTGAGTCTAATGCAAGCTTTCAGTAGATGATACCATCTGTGTGATTTTCAGCCATTTGAGCACAATTATATTGAGAACATATGTTTACTAGTGTTTGATGGTGGGACTACTTTATATTCTAGGTAGAATAGTACTGAGCACAGTGACTTAGGCCCCTTTCACACTTGTGCGACCTAAAAGTTGCGTGATTTTGATGCGACTTTAAGCAATGCCTGTGTAATCTTGAGGTCTATGGACGCAGGAGTCGCAGGGAAAGGTGTGCAATTTCCCCACAATTTTGCGTTGGCAATTTTGCCGCGATTCCAGAGAATGCCTGTGTAAACTTGAGGTCTATGGACCTCAAATCGTATCAAAGTCGGACCAAAGTAGTACAGGGACTACTTTGAAGTCGGTGTGACTTGAAGTCGCACAGATATGAATGGTACACATTGAAAATCATGGGGTATGACTTGTCATGCGACTCTAATGTCCAAAGGCGCACAAGTGTGAAAGGGACCTCAGCCCGACTTTGTGAGCGATTTCAGAGACATCAGTGCACTTTCCTGCACAGATGTCCAGCAAAATCACATAGGTCCCAACTGTCTCTGATTTGGAACAAAGTCCCTCTGTCCCTCTTTCCTCCTCATTGTTCCCTCATTTTGCTCTGATCTGTATAGTTGTATATAAAATGCACTTTTTATCTTTCAAAAAAGGTTTCCCAGCGCTAAACCTTTCATCCAATTTCTAAATGGCTTTGTTTGTAAATTTCCAAAGCCAGGAATCCTAAAGGAATATTATTGGTAAAAAAAGAAGTGTCATAGATATGAATGGAAATCATGGGGGACAACTTTTCATGTGACTCTGAGGTCCAAAGCTGCATGAAAAATCACCCAAGTGTGAAAGTAACCTAACGACATTAATTGATAACACCTTTGAATAAGGCCCCATTTGCACTTGTGCGACCTTAAAATTGCACAGCTTTGCCATGACATGAAGCAATGTCTGTGTAATCTTGTGTTGTATGGCCCTCAAATCGCATCAAAGTCAAACCAAGGTAGTGTAGGGACGAATTTGCTACACTTTCAGGATGCACAAGTGACAATAGGGCCAAATTCAAAGCTGTTATCCATGAATCTCATTCACACTGCGGCGACCTGAAAGTCATACTATTTTGCTGCCACTTTGCCGCTGCAACTTGGCCCCAACTTCTGGGAATGCCTGTGTAATATTGCGCCCTATGTGCCTCAAGTCACATGAAAGTCACACCAAAGTAGTACAGGGACTACTTTGAAGTTGGTGCGAATTAAAATAGCACAGATATGAATGGTTGTCATTGAGAATCATGGGGTACAACTTGTCATACAACTCGGAGATCCAAATGTGCTGGAAAAGTCGCCCAACTGTGAAACAAGTCATATATATTTTAATAAAAGGAGCTGTCATTTATACTTGCATTTACATCATCAGAACAAATGCAGGAAGTGATGTGTGCACATGGGCCAGAAGCAAATGTGTGGTGATGCCAAACAAATCAATGAACCCCACCCACACCCCCACATTGCGTAAGCACAAGTACATATCCTACACTTACCCGTAAAATCAGCAGCACCTCCTCTTTGCTAAAGAGGGACCTCACCATGTCCACCTAGATGGAGATCCTGATCAGCACAGGAACTTCCGGGTGATTACAGTAACTCATTTCCGGGTCAGAAGGTGAAACCACGCTCTTTTGATCGCAACCACGATTAGTATTTTTTATTTTCGTTTATTTGCAGATATACAAATCTGTATTTCTACATATGCTGTTTGAAGGTAAACTTAAGGGAGTTCGATAAGAAATGTTGTCCCTGGGATAGCAGCAGGTGAATTACAAAGACAAAAGGCCCAGTTTGAGCCCTGGTTCACACTGACAGAGGGAGGAAATCATTTAGCTGAACCCACACAATTTCATTCCCACATGTCCGTCCAGACTGCGGGGGCAATAGCAGAGTCATCTGTGCAGGTTTCTGCCCTGATATCAATACAAATCGCACTCCAAAGTCGCACCAATTAGAACAGTGCAATTGCCACCGATTTGACATGTCAAATCGCACCAATGTGAACCAGAGCTGACACATTCAAACACTGCCTATCCACCAGCAGAATTCATTACCTGCAATTCTCCACAGTTGTTTTATATAAAGATTCTCAAAAGTACACCCAAGGGAGAGGAAAAATGGACTTTGTAGGCACCAATCATAAAATTCAATATAAGTATTTTATTATACAAAAAGTACAAAAAACCAAAAACACAAACATTTTAAAACATTGCAATACATTGCAAAGCAATAGCTGGTACTCTCTCAAACATGGGTCAAAGCATACAGAGGGGTATCCCTTAAAACAGGGGGAGACAAAGCCCTCTGTTCAGCCTATGAGACATCAAACTAATGTAGCTCTACATGTTTCGCAGTTGAATGCTTCTTCAGGAGCCCATTTGAGTCACCTGTAATTGGGAAAGAGAGAGAGAAGACAGACACCAAGATTATACAAAATGTTAGTATTAACTTTAAACCTTGTTAGTAACGCGTCTCAGTCAATATCAGTAAACACCATGAGGAAGCCAGCCAGAGGACCTGACAGCCAACAAGCATCAGGTGACAAGCACTCACATGCGGGGACGTGTCTGGTAAAAAAGCCATAACAGATGTAAACCACGGGAAGGCGGTAGAATGGAAAGTCCAGAAAAAAGAAAAAAAGGGGGGGAAGGAAGGGAAGGACGGAAAGGGGGGGGGGAGAGGGGGGGAAGGGGGAGGAAAAAGGGAAACGGGGGGGAGGGGAAACGGGAGAAAAGGAGGGAGAGGGGAAAAGACAAAATGAGGAGGTAAGCAAACAATAAAAGGAATAAATGAACTAGTAATGTTACAAATATTGAGTGAAGGAGACAGCGCTAGCAACAAATGGATCAAGTTAGAAACTATCGCTGCTGTAAAAAAGTATAAAATTTGTAAAGTGAAGATAAAACGGTTACAGCGCTGATAGACGTGAACAAACAATAAAGTGCTAAGTGCTAATAAATAGATAAAATGTGTAAATCCTAAATGATGAACTAAATGGCACATGTGATCAGAAATATGTAAAATAGTGGACTAATTATGTCACAAATATTGAGTAATAGGTGCAATCCAAACACAACTGCTGATCACCACAATAGATAGATAAATAAATATGAAAATCATTAATGCTGCCCAATTGAGAAAAACAAACTAAAATGAAAGCTACCAGAAACCAGTAGACTGTTTAGAATAAAATAAAGGTGACATCTGCTCACAAGATAGAAATATACAAATGGGAAATAGTTCCAAAATGACTAGCATCAGCTGGACACAGGAAACTCAGACAGACAGTTAGTGATGACACAGCGGCTCCTTAATCAATGGTGTCAGTCCGTCTCTATATCAGACAAAAGGTGCTTCTATAGTGGATAGATGGATAAAATAGCTGGCACTTTAAACAGTAGAGCCATGGACCTTGCAATTGGCCCCCCAAAATGAAGAAAGAAAAAGATATAATGAAGTACTGCGGGGTGTAAACGACACTTGCGCTGAAAGCTGCTACTCACGCTCTCCTAGATTGCAGTCAGGCATGTCAGATGCTTCCGCGATCGCCGCTGGTAGCGTGCGTTCCACGGAGCCAGGAAGGTAAAAAGCGTCACTTGGTTGTGTGAAGGCCGGATGTGACGTCGACGCGTTTCGCCCCTCCCCCAGGGCGTCATCAAAGGACTACACATCCAACCACGGCCATAAGATATATAGGGTGTATGGATCAAGTGACAGCCAATCAAGGCTAGTGGGACGCACTCACCACCACTCATCCTGAATCATCATATCCTGTTGCAATCCAAACAACTTTATTACAAAGGATGAACAGCATACAATTAATATACACAGAACTAGTCAATATATATGAATGCAAAATCACATTTAAAAAATTGTGTTACAATAATTCAATTAGAATAAACATACATTGCTTGGATAGGAATGATTATCAAAAGATAAGTGGATTGTAAAAAAATAGATGTAAAAAATAAATTAATGAAATATGAAAAAATAAATAAATAAATAAATAAATAAAAAAATAAAAATAAAAAATAAAAAATAAAAATAAGAATAAAAATAAGAAATAAAATATGAAAAATAAATAATAAATAAAAAATAAATAAATAAAAAAAAATAAAAAATAAAAAATAGGAAATGAAAAAATGATAAAAAAATATAATAATTAAAATATCCACTATAAGACATATATTTATTTTAATAACTAAAATTAAATGGAAGAACCCAATTCTTTCCCATTTCATAAACATAAAAAAATATAAAAAAATGTGTATAGAAGGAGGTGTAACCGTATTCCCATTCCCCTATCTCAGAAATAATCAAAAAGTATTCAAATTACCAATTGGATAAAAAACAATTTAGGTCTAATTCGACATTAATCCCATGAGGCTGTAAAGTGCGGAGTCTGTGGATCCATTGAGTTTCATTCTGTGATATGGCCCTCTTAAGATCCGAACCCCGCCAGTGGGCTTCCACTTTATCAATACCACAAAAAGTCAAAACACTAGGATCCCTATTGTGGAATAGTCTAAAGTGGTTGGAAAGACCATGATGTTTATAACCCTTCTTTATTCTATTAACGTGTTCTCTAAGTCTGACCCCTAACTGCCTAGTGGTCCTCCCCACATATTGTAAATTACATGGGCAGGATAATAGATAAGTCACATGCGTGGTGTTACATGTGATAAATTTCTTAATTTCGAAAACCCTGCCATCAGATGATGATGTGAAATGGGTAGTTTTCTTTTTCCGAAATTTTGAGGTCCTACACATCATGCACCTGCCACAACTATAGAACCCAACCTTATCCAGAAAGGTATACACCTTCCTGGGTGGGTTCACCACATTGTGTGCTAATTGTAGTCTAAGTGCAGGTGGTTTGGTATAAATGAAACTTGGTCGAGCAGGTAGGATTTTCTTCAGATCAATGTCTTCCAACAATAAAGGCCAATGTTCCCTAATAATTTTTGCAAACTGACGATAATGTCTATTAAACCCTGTCTTAAATGCTATACTATAGTCGTTGTCTTTTTTCACTTTAGGTTTAAACAACTCCTGTCTGTCCATCTCTCCAACTAACTCTTTGGTACGTTCCAAGTCTTCCAATTTGTATCCCTTAGCTCTAAAACGTTCCAGAATAACATTAGCTTGTAGGTTATAGTCATCTTCCTTACTGCAATTCCTTCTTACTCTGAGCATTTGGCTTTTGGGGATACCCCTCAACCATCTCGGATGGTGGCAACTGGTCAAGGGAATATACCCGTTCCTATCCACATCCTTAAAAAAAGTGCGCGTGCATAGTTTATCCCCCTCTCTGAAAATAGTGAGATCTAAAAAATTGATCTCCGTGCGACTCAAATTCTCAGAGAAGGAAATGTTAAAGGAATTCTCACTAATCTCCTTTAAAAAATCACAAAAAGACTCTGGTGATCCTGCCCAAATTATAAAAATGTCGTCAATGTACCTTTTGTAGAGTCTAAGCTCTGGTATATTGGTTTGATATATGACCTGGTTTTCCCAGAAACTCATGAAAATGTTAGCTACTGAGGGGGCATACTTAGCCCCCATTGCTACGCCTTTAATCTGTCTATAATACTCTTTTTCATGCCAAAAAAAATTATGGATCATTGCCATGTCTAGTGCTTTTAGAAGGAACTCCTTCTGTTTACATTTCATATTGGTACTTCCTAATGCCCACTCCACGGCTTGAAGGGCATGTTTTTGTTGAATGTTTGTATAAAGCGAGTTGACATCCATGCTCACCAACAAACAATCTCCAGGTACTATCATTGGGCTAATCAATTCTATAAGATCCTTACTGACTTTAAGATAGGAGGGATAACTTTTGATGAGTGGCTGTAGAAAATGATCCAAATACTCTCCCAATCTAGAGAATAAGGACCCAATCCCACTAACTATGGGTCGACCCGGCGGTTTCGTGGAACTTTTATGAATTTTCGGTAACTGGTAGATCACCGATACTCGTGGAGCACTTGGAACCAGATATCTTGCCTCCTTCTTTTTTAGAATTCCTTCTTCCTTGGCCTTATTGACTAGATCTTTTAGCTTGACTTTATATTTCTTTGTGGGGTTGCTCCTCAACTTCTCATATGTTGCTCGGTCCCCAACCAATTTGTTCAACTCTTCCAAGTAATCAATTTTGTTAAGTATTACTACTCCCCCACCTTTATCTGCCGACCTAATAACTATGTTTTTATTCTTCTCTAAGGCCTTCAAGCCTTTCTCCAAATCCCCTTTGTGTTTTTTTGGTTGTATGGCAAGCCTATCCAGGTCTCGCTCAACCAGGGACTTAAAGACACCAACAAAATGATTATTGGAAATTTGGGGATTGAAGATTGAATTGTTTCTAAGAGAAGTATGTAAATACTCTTCTGTCTGGATATTAGTAAGGGTGTTAGTATTGCAAAAAAACTTTTTAATATTAATTTTCCTAATAAACTTTTGGAGATCAATAAAAGCATCAAATTTATTAAAATTCCCATCCAAAGCAAATTTAAGACCTAAATCTAAAACCTTTAGTTCCTCCTGTGAGAAAACTACATCACTCAGATTGAAAATTCCTTCCATTAAGTTTCTCTTTTCCGCTTTCCTTTTGCCTCCTCTGCAACCTCTTGTTCTTCTTTTCAACCGCCCCGTTCAGGGGATGGATTTTGCGGCTCCAGGTTCAGGCCTGTGTCCCCTCCCCCTGGTTGTGCGTCGTGTACCTCCGTGTCGGGTGTTATAACATCTTTAGGCTAGTTTCATCTGCCTCCCACAGCGCTTTCAGCGCTGCTACCTAGGAGAAGCCACTAGAGGGAGCTCCCAGTCCTGTTGCCTCTAGGACTGAGCTCCTTCCACACGTCCGTGTCTATGGCAGTCGGCCCTTTGGTTACTGCGCATGCGCGGCTCGCTGTGGATGCGCGGCGCAGCCCTGCCTGGCCGAGTAACATGTTGCACTTGATGCACACCTGATTGGGGCATGTATTAAAGGCTAACTGCTTAGCCTACTACCACGCCACTTTTGCTCATGGCGCTCTGATCCCTGGGCGTCATTTACACCATCACAAGCTGTCTGGTAAGATTCTCCTCTGGCTCTACTTTTAGCTATAGCATACCTAATCAGGGTGGTTGCACCCCGTATATGGGGGTTGATTGGTCACACTGAGTTCTGTTCCTTCTTCTATAGATGGCTTTCGTTTGACTGCTGCTAAGCTGCTTATATTGGTACTTTTAAAATCCTAGTATAGCTCTGCCTGCTATGTCTGTATTGATGGTTGGTTTGTAAGGGAACAGCTTGCGACCGTTGTTCACAAGACTCGTTCTGCTTGCATTACCTCTCACAAGGTGAGACTCTGTTTTATACACATATATGGCGTTATTGGAGCCTTTGGAATATTTCTTTACTATTATTCCTTTTTGTGTATATATGTGTTTTCATATATACATATGGCTATAGCAAACTCTGTCTTACTATATATTATTTGTACTCCTTAGATTTTATGCTATTGATTATCCAATGTAGCTTGACTATCTGGAAGCCGACTATGGTAACATATACTTCCCAGCTATTTGCTGTTCCTATTTCTTTTTGAGGTAGGCTTAATTGTATATGTCTTTGTAACATTACTAGTCCCTTTATTCCTTTTATTGTTTGCTTACCTCCTCATTTTGTCTTTTCCCCTCTCCCTCCTTTTCTCCCATTTCGGTCTGTGTCCTGTTCTCCCTTTCCTGTTTGTTCCCCCCCTTTTTTGTTTCCCTCACACATGGAGTGTTGCCACAATTCTACCACCCTTTAAGCTTTATTTTGCTTTACATAATTCTTTCTTGGCAGCCGGGACTTTCCATTCTACCGTCTTCCCGGGGTTTACATCTGTTATGGCTTTTTTACCAGACACGTCCCCGCATGTGAGTGCTTGTCACCTGATGCTTGTTGGCTGTCAGGTCCACTGGCTGGCTTCCTCGTGGTGTTAACTGATATTGACTGAGACGCGTTACTAATCTTGGTGTCTGTCTTCTCTCTCTCTTTCCCAATTACAGGTGACTCAAACGGGCTCCTGAAGAAGCATTCAACTGCGAAACATGTAGAGCTACATTAGTTTGATGTCTCATAGGCTGAGCAGAGGGCTTTGTCTCCCCCTGTTTTAAGGGATACCCCTCTGTATGCTTTGACCCATGTTTGAGGGAGTACCAGCTATTGCTTTGTAATGTATTGCAATGTTTTAAAATGTTTGTGTTTTTGGTTTTTTGTACTTTTTGTATAATAAAATACTTATATTGAATTTTATGATTGGTGCCTACAAAGTCCATTTTACCACTCCCTTGGGTGTACTTTTGAGAATTTGTAGATTTAGGACGTTGGCACTGCTCTACCATTGAAGTCTCCACAGTCCATCCTGTGGTGAGATTTGGTACTCCGTTTCCTGCTCTATTATATAAAGATTCCACCTTTATCACTTACTTGCAGGTGTGCTGAAGCCTAGGTTTACGTTGGAGCAATTTGTCATGCGATTTGAGAGATCAAATCGCATGACAAGTCACAGCCTATTGGCGGCAATGGCACTGTTCCAATGGATGCGACACTGATTGCAAAAGTAGTTCCTGCACTACTTTTGCTGATTTCAGGTGTGACTTCAATATAAATCTATGGATGAAGCCACACAGATGTCTGTCAAGTAGCACCTAAAATCGCGCTGACCTTGCTACTTTGACATAGGGCTACTTCAAGTGACGTAGCCCGATTTCAAAGTAGCATCAATGTGAACCAGGGCGAAGAGACTAGTTTTTTTGGTGCACAAATACATATAGACATTATAAGGTATAAAAAGATATTGCACTTCCCCAAAACCACCACCCCCAAAACCAATTAAAAGAAAGAAAAGAGAAAAAATAAATAAAAATAAACACCACAACAAACATGCTCAATAATGTACTTTTATCTTGCCAGCAGAAACAAAATTATGTACATTCATTTATTAGCTTCAAAAAATAAATTCTACAGATATATGGTACTATATTTAGCAAAACAGTTAGCAATTGGTTTTTAAGGGCCCTTACAATCTAAAGTTTGTCCAAACCTTAGAGTGGACACCGCTTTACTTTCAGTGTATAATGGGCAACACATCACATTTTTATCTGCAAGATTATAGAAACATACTTGACAGTCATTATTCTTACAAAGCATTCCAACATAATATTAAAGAAGGCGCTTATTCAAAACACCCACCACCACCCCACAATCTACACATACATACATTGGTGACCATGTTCTGCTGGAAGCTGCATTTCTGTGTACATGATTAAGCAATGAGATCAAAGAGTAGAAGGTCAGCACATGCTCCCAAACCATGTTTGCATGTCAGACAGGAACAATACACACACAATATTGACAGCATGGCCACAAAAACCCACTTTTGATGGAAAAAATGCACAAGAATTTCAGCAAACAACCCTAGTTGGTCATTTGTCAATATGCACAATTTCATTCCTTCTCTCTCCACCCACCCACAAATCACAGCAAAAAACCTGACCTTTTCAGGCCAAATGAACCCCCCCCCCCCACTGCAGCCCTTTATATAAGAGAGGTTATATTGTTAGCACACTGACACACGCCCAATAGAAGTACACGCCCACCAGTATCTTTTAATCTGTCTCTTCGTGTATGTCTAAAGTGATTGCACCTGATGAGCAGGGACACATAATACTATTTGCAACTGTGTTAGCCCTTGGCTATGTGCATCAAATCTCCAACTACAGGAGAAAGATCGAAGTCCATTTGCATCCACATAAACAAAGCAACAGTTTTCTAAGCATATGTACCTGTGCAGTGCAAACCCTACAATTTTAAATGTCCAAGTCCCTGGGCATGATTAGTGCTAACAAACATTGGGGGTTAATTATGAAAGGCAAACTACAGGTGCAAAGTGCACTTGAAAATGCACTGAAAGTGCACTTGGAAGTGCAGTCGCTGTAAATCCGAGGGGGACATGCAAGGAAAATAAAAAACAGCATTTTAGCTTGCACATGATTGGATGATAAAATCAGCAGAGCGTCTCCTCATTTCAGCTCTACCCCTCAGATGTACAGTGACTGCACTTTCAGTGCAATTTCAAGTGCACTTTGCACTTGTAGTGCAAAGTGGATTTGCCTTTCGTAAATAACCCCCATTAACATCAGTCCCTGGCTGCAATGAGCTTCCAATCAAAAGTCCAAAATTAACCTTCCTCCATTAGAGACTATTTCGACAGGAGGTAAATAATATGCCAGCATGTCTTTGGATTGTAGTGAGAAACCCACACAGGGAGAACATATAAACTTCAACACAAGCATTAGAATGTTGGGGAATTGAACCAGCAAACCCAGTGCTGCCAGAATTTCTACCCACTTAGCCAGCCTCACACATGTTCTCTGCATCTCTGTGGTATGAACCAGCCCAAAGTCCAAAGCCATGCTCAGTGTCACAAGCAATATACAGTATATTGCCCTAAGTATTGGGACGCCTGCCTTTAAAGACACATGAACTGTAATGGCATCCCAGTCTTAGTGCGTAGCGTTCAATATTGAGTTGGCCCACCCTTTGCAGCTACAACAGCTTCACCCTTCTGGGAAGGATGTCCACAAGGTTTAGCAGTGTGCCTATGGGAATGTTTGACCATTCTTTCAAGTGCATTTGTGAGGTCAGGCACTGATGTTGGACGAGAAGGCCTGGCTTACAGTCTCCACTCTAATTCATCCCCAAGGTGTTCTGTGTTCTAATTCATCCCCAAGGTGTTGAGGTTAGGACTCTGTCCAGGCCAGTCAAGTTCCTCCACCCCAAACTCACTCATCCATGTCTTTATGGACCTTGCTTTGTGCACTGGTCCAAATCATTTGATGGAGGAGGATTATGGTGTGGGGTTGTTTTTCAAAGGTTGGGCTTGGCACCTTAGTTCCAGTGAAGGAAACTCTTAAGGCATCATCATACCAAGACATTTTGGACAATTTCATGCTCCCAACTTTGTGGGAACAGTTTGGGGATGGCCCCTTCCTGTTCCAACATGACTGCACACCAGTGCACAAGGCAAGGTCCATAAAGACATAAATGAGCGAGTTTGGGGTGGGGGGGACTTGACTGGCCTGCACAGAGTCCTGACCTCAACCCGATAGAACACCTTTTGGCTGAATTAGAGTAGAGACTGCGAGCCAGGCCTTCTCATCCAACATCAGTGCCTGGCCTCACTTCTGGAAGAATGGTGAAACATTGCCATAGACACACTAAACCTTGTGGACAGCCTTCCCAGCCTTCCAGAAGCTGTTCTAGCTGCAAAAGTTGGGCTAAATCAAATGCCAAGGCAGGTGTCCCAATACTTTTGGCTAGATAAGTGTATCTGGCAAGATTTACAATGGTGGTGGAACCCTCCTACACAAAAATACTACATTTAGACATAGTTTTAGGACCTGGGAGATGAGACAACTTCTCTACATGAAGCAACATGCTTGGGAATCAAACCCAGATGCTCAGGGAGGCTAAGCAGAAGTTCTAACCTCAAAGCCACAGAGCTGCTACATGTGAGAACCTCCTACACATAACTACACATAACTACACATAAATACACATAAATACTGCATTTCTCTGGACATACAGGTGATGGAATTACATTACTCAAGAGTTAGTCTTCTTGATTTATTCTGTGATATTTGGTGGTTCTTTGTGGGTGAGTGTATAGTGATATTAGTAGTGAATAATGATATTATCCTCAAATTTTTGGGAAGTACATTTTGATTTCTGATGTTGGTACAGATATCACATTTATTGGGGCTCAAATTATGAATATTTGGAAATAATAAAAAGCACAAAAAATTGTGATTCATTTTAAATTTGCATCAGCAATGGTATTGTTTGTGGATTGTAAAGACACCTGTGTGAGTTTGGGTAAAGATTGTTGTGAGATGGAGTGTAACAAGTGAAAGTGACAGAGAAAAATATATTTTACCAAAACATCAAAACATTCAACATTCTAGTATTCTTAAAAACAAAATAGATGAGAAAAATATAAGCAGCAACAATGTTGCAAGGAACATTTATTTCAGAGAAAGATACATTTCATTTCAACATTAAAAGTATTTATTTATTGTACCATTGGAATCAACTGGTGAAACTTGCATTGGACTATAATAGCGTCGATTTTCATTCTCAAAAACGCATTTTAGCCAATCGCTAATTTTGGTATTTACTATAGTGCCTGGTAAAAAAGACACTGGAGCTAAAATGAGAGCTATTTGCAGGTCTGAGCATGCTCAGTTGTCTTGGCACCTAGTTGTACAAAAACTGGGAATTTATCACTTCTCAGACTTTTAAAGATATTTCAGTGTAGAAATCACTTTTTCACACAGTTTAAAAGCAGATTATCTTTAAATAATGTACCGCATATTTCAGTACCATTTAGGCAATTTTATCATGCTTTAAACATTATTTCCTTGTGCAATTCTCCAGCTTTAAGCAGAGTAAGGGTTTGGGGCGCTATTTAGTTTCATAGAACTATAGTAAATTCAATTTTGGGAGTATTTTCTCCCCAGCGCTATAGTGAATACTGTTTTAGCGCTAATTAGTGCTAATTTGCGCAAGTTTACGCAAATTAGCGCTAATTCACGCAAATTTGTGCTAATTAGCGTCAATTCACGCAAATTTTCGCTAATTAGCACAGCGGCGCTATAGTAAATGACCCCCTTAGTGTTCAATTTGTCAGCAGCAATGTCGCAGTCCTGCTAAAAATCGCTGATCGCTGCCATTACTAGTAAGAAATAAAAAAAATTATAAAAAGTCCCTAAATCTATCCCATAGTTTGTAGACACGATAACTTTTGCTCAAACCAATCAATATATGCTAATTGGGATTTTTTTTTTACCAAAAATATGTAGCAGAACACAAATTGGCCTAAATTGATGAAGGAACTAGATTTTTTACATATTTTTATTGGATATGTTTTATAGCAGAAAGTAAAAAAATGTGTGTTTTTTTTTTCCAAAGTTTTTGTTTAAAGCGCAAAAAATAAGAACTGCAGAGGTGATCAAATACCACCAAAAAAAGAAAGCTCTATTAGTGGGGAAAAAAAGGACATCAATTTTGTTTGGGTACAGCGTCGCACGACCACGCAATTGTCAGTTAAAGTAACGCAGTGCCGTATCACAAAAAAAAGGCCTGGCCATTAAGGGGGTAAATTCTTCTGGGGCTGAAGTGGTTAAAAAAATTATATCATGTTTGGGCGCTTCTAAGTAACTTTCTAGCAAAAAAAATATACAGATTTTTACATATAAACAAAAAGTGTCAGAATAGGCCTGGTCTTTAAATAAATGTTGCAGGTATTCATTTTTGCTCTGCAGCTGCAAAGTTTTAAAGGAAACAGTAATATTTGGTGTCAGGGTCTCTTATGTTAGTACATATCTCTGCCTGTGCTGATGATTGCAGCAATCTGTCAGTTTGCATTTCTTTACTGTAAGCATTTATGTGCGTGCATATGTACATGGGACTTGCGGCAATTTGCTGCAGGGTTTTTGCTATTCTAATAATACAAAGCTGACATACTTTCTATGGTCTGCCACAAAATTGGTAAACAGCGAGTCGTTCAAGTTTCGTTTCTCAGACTCATGCTGCTTCATATGAGAGATAAGGGAATGATTGCATGAGTATATACTGTACATAAAAGCAGAATACCTGTAGCAGGTGGTTATTATATTATATATTATAATACGGATATTTATACTGGTATGTATATGTGAAATCATGCATAAGTATACATGTCACTATTTTTTCCTAAATTAAATCTGTATTAACCTAAAAAACATAACAAAATATATACTGCAGCTCACCGATGCTTAGATGTGATGGCTGCATTTGTTTTCTTTTTTTTTGGCCTTTTTTTTTCTTTTATATTCAACTGGTGATCCTGCCAGTAACACACTTCCTGTCTTGGGGTGTCTCCACTCTATGGAGAAGCAATAGAGACACCCTTGGACAGCAGCATTGGAGAGAATAGTGTTAGATGGATCAGCAGAATCAGTTTTACTTCTCCTATGGATCACAGGAGTATAATTCGGTTTTCACTCCTGTGACCTGTCAGCAGAGAGCCGACTTCAACCTGCTCTCTGCTGACATCACCAATGTCAGTCCAGGCACCGCATCATCCCGAATACGGAGTCTGGATCCGCCAGGTGCCTGGACTGACACCCGTCTCAGCCTCTCAGTGAGCCGCTGAGAGCCTGAGACGGCCCACTCCCCGCCCCTCCACAGCCCAGCGCTCCAATGAGCGAGGAGGGAGAAGAGCAGAGAGTTGTGACTGACAGTCTTCAGCTCTCTGCTCACTGAGCTGTGAAAACCAAGCGACCTGCGATGTTCAATCTCTCGGTTTTCAGTGCAGAGGCGCCAGGGGACAGATGCAGCATCCACCTACATAAGTACTAATCAGAAAAAATAATCTTTCCTTTACTTCTCTTTTAACTAACAAATTAAAGACAAATTTCAGCTAGCACTATTTAAAGGGGTATTAAATCCAATACCAAAAATCAAATATATTGCAGCTTACAAATCATTAGAAGTAATGGCTGTATTAATTTTCTTTTTTTAGGCTTTTTCCCTCTTTCACCTGCTGATCTGGCCAGTTACACACCTCCTATATTAAGGCGCGTACACTCTGGATGAGGGAGAGACACCATTGGACAGCAGAGACACCATTGGACAGCAGTATTGTCAGTCTGGGGGGAATGACTGTTAGATGCACTAGCAGATTAACCCCTTGGAGACTAAGCCTTTTTATGACACTTGTTACTAACAAGTTCTAATCAGTATTTTTTGCTAGAAAATTACATGGAACCCCCAAGCAGAGACACTAGAGAAAAAAATGGTGGTCGTTGCAATATTTTATGTCACACTATTTGCACCACGGTCTTTCAAACGCAAGTTTTTTGGAAAAAATACATTTTCATGAATTAAAAAAAAAAACACAACAGTAAAGTTATCCCAATATTTTTGTCTAATATGAAAGATGATGTTACACTGAGAAAATAGATACCCAACATGTCATGCTTAAAAATTGCACGCACTCGTGGAATGGCGACAAACTACGGTATTTAAAAATCTCCATAGGCGATGCTTTAAAAATGTTTAACGGTTACCACTTTAGAGTTACAGAGGAGGTCTAGTGCTAGAATTATTGCACTCGCTCTAAAGATTACAGTGATACCTCACATGTGTGGTTTGAACACTGTATTTGCGCACGCGATTTACGTATGCGTTCGCTTCGGTGCACGAGCACAGAGGGATGGGGCTCTTTACATTTTTTTTTTTTTTTTACACTATCCGTTTAAATTATTAGTTTTTTGATCACTTTTATTGCTGTCACAAGGAATGTATACATCCCTTGTGACATTGATAGTCATGTGTTTATAAGACCTCAAATCCCTCCTTTGCACTTAAAAGCATTCATTACACCAAGTTTGGCTGACATTTTTTTAAAAATGTGGTGTCTTTAAAGTGATTGTAAAGGCTCGTTTTTTTCCCCTATAAAAGTAACAAACATGTTATACTTACCTGCTCTGTTGCAGTGGATTTGCACAGAGCAGCCCAGATCCTCCTCTTCTCGGGTCCCTCTTCTGTGATCCTGTCCCCTCCCTCCTGTTCAGTGCCCCCACAGCAAGCAGCTTGCTATGGGGGCACCTGAGTTGAGTCACAGCACCCTGTGTCCATTCAGACACGGAGCCCTGACCTGACTCCGTCCCCTCTCTCTCCTGATTGGCTAGCTGACTTTGATTAACAACAGCAGGAGCCAATGGCGCCACTGCTGTGTCTCAGTCAATCAGGAAGAAGAATCTCGGATGGCTGAGACATTCGCTTGACAGAAAGGGACCTTAGGTAAGTATTAGGGGGTGCTTGGGCAGCTGTTACACACAGAAAACTTTTTTTGTTAACGCATAGAATTAGCCTATTACAAGAAAGCGGACTGATGGCTCTAAACAACGGCAGCTGCAGGCACCCTTTAAAGCAGAAGGCCGCATATTTGTGTTACGTTGGCGTAAAGGAGTTAAGGAACACTAACAAATTGAACTGAACTCCAGCTCACACTTTATAAGCATCAGAGATAAGGACTTTACATAAATAAATGCTGGTTATTATAAGCACCCCTGTCAGTATTAAAATGTTTGTCCCAACCTTCTTACTGCTACATCTACAGGGCAGCTTGTTCTGACAGACTGGCTAAATCACCTGGTATACAGTGCCTTGAAAAAGTATTCATACCCCTTGCCCTTTTCGACATTTTGTCATATTACAACCAAAAATGTAAATGTATTTTATTGAGATTTTATGTGATAGACCAACACAAAGTGGCACATAATTGTGAAATTGTAAAAAAAAAAAAAGAAAAACCATTTATAATTTACCTTCCAATAAATATCTAGAAGGTATGGCGTGCATTTGTATTCAGCCCCCTTTACTCTGATAGCCCCAACTAAAATCTAGTGGAACCGATTGCCTTCAGAAGTCATTTTATTAGTAAATAGAGTCCACCTGTGTGTATTATATTAATTAATATAAATACAGCTGTTCTGTGAAGCCCTTTGTTAGAGAACCTTAGTGAACAAACAGCATCATGAAGGCCAAGGAACACACCAGACAGGTCAGGGATAAAGTTGTAGAGAAGTTTAAAACAGGGTTAGGTTATAAAAAAATATCCCAAGCTTTGAACATCTCACAAAGCACTGTTCAATTCATTATCCGAAAATGGAAAGAGTATGGCGCAACTGCAAACTACGAAATATTGTGGGTAACCTTCAAATGTTTTATAAATGTGTAACAAAAGTTTTGCTGAATTGCTTGTTGCAGGTTTTATATTCAATCTTTAAAAGAAAACAGCGAGGAATCATTTTCACTTTTATTCTAACAATTACCTGCATGTGATTTTAATGTTACATTTACAGTATACAGCTTGATGTATCCTATAATTATGTTTATCTTGGTCAGCATTCCTGCTATACAAGTGCTGGAAGATTGGAATCAATTTACAGCCAACAGTCAGATGAGATCTGGCACAAAGGTAGGAAAGTGAGAGATGCTTTAGTTTCGTTTCTCAGACTCATGCTGATGATCCCATGGGTGGAGAAGAGGGAATGATGAAACAAGAATCTATAAAAGCAGAATAAAGGATCTACGTGATTATTAGAGAGCAGCTGGACTGTGCATGAGCAGATTCTGGACACTAAGAAGGTAATATTGTATAATAGATTATTAACACACTTGTATGTTGAGGTCTGACGGTTTTAACTAAATATGATTTTACTCTGTATTTATTGTATTAGTAGCACTATTACTAATGTATGTTGTAATATGGACATTAATGGTGACATGTATACGTGAAATCATACATATTTGTACATATTACTATTTTTTCTAAATTATTGTATACAAAATAACCTTTATATGTTTTTAGAGCCAAATGTGTTGCTGAATTATTTGCTGCAGGTACCATATCCAGCATTTAAAAGAAAAACTCAGCAAAGATTCATTTTAGCTTTATTGTAACAATTACCTGAATTTAAATATAATGTTATTTTCACTGTTTAGTTTCTTGATGTGTCCATAGTAATGATTGTATATTATATACAGGTTTGTAGACTCTCCCTGTAGGAGTGATCATCATTTTTGCTACATAAATGATGAAAGACCAAAACCAATTTACCAGCACAGAGATGATGTTAATTTTGGTTGAGCACCTACAGCTGCCTGAACATACATGAAACACCCTGTAATCTAATATAGGCAGCGCCAATATTTGTGAGAAACTCATTTCTAGGGTAACTGCCGGTTCACACTAGGACGACTTGTCAGGCGACTTAGCCGCCTGACAAGTAGCGTCCCGTTCTGTACAATGGAACCGTTCTAATCGGAGCAACGCAAGTCACTCCGACTTAGAAAAAGGTTCCTGTACGACTTTGGGGGCGACTTGCATTGACTTCTATACAGAAGTCGTTTTGCAAGTCGCCGCTCCTGTCATGTCCAGGTCGCCTGAGGCAGTCACGCTGCAAGTCGTGCTGCCTCAGTGTGAACCGACACTTAAGCACACAAAGGGCAAAATTAGATCCAAAATATCTGATGAGCACCTTGAGAATTCATTGAGAATTGCTACTACATCCATCCAAGCAGATATTGATGCGTTAGTTTATCAAAAACAGCGTCAAATATTGTACTCATTTTATGTTGCCCTCCTTTACTTTTATAAAAATTATTACAAAAAAATGAAGTTTTATTACTCAGATAGGTACATTATCTATATCAGTGATCATTAAAGCAGAGGTCCGCCCACCCCATGAAAAGTGAAAAGTCACCAGCTACAAATACTGTAGCTGCTGACTTTTAATATATGGACACTTACCTGTCCAGGGAGCCCGCGATGTCGGCACCGCAGCCGATCTTCGGATCGGCTATCTGGTGCAGGCGCTGCCATTGCCGGTAAGGGAACCTGGCAGTGAAGCCTTTCAGCTTCACAGCTGGTTCCCTACTGCCCATGCACGAAGTGTGCTGTGCTTTCTAATTGGCCCGTGGTGGAGAAAGGGGGCCGAGCTTCGCCGCGGCATCATCTCCGGAAGTGGGGAAAGGGGACCTGTCAAAAACAGGTCCCTGCTCCCCCTCCCCCCTGAACGGTGCCAAATGTGGCACCGGAGGGGGGAAGGAGACGAATAAGCGGAAGTTCCACTTTTGGGTGGAACTCCGTTTTAACTTCTGCTCATCAGCTATCCTAAAGCTCTGTTCACTTTTCCATGTTCTGAATCGTGGGCAGAATTGCCGCAATTTGAAATAGCGGGAAATCGTGGGACGGACGTGCGTTCCCTGTGACCTCCAATGGCACCCCAATTGTGACGTGTTTTTACTGTGATTTGGCAGGTGACAATTGTGGTAAAATTGCACAAACAGAATTGCAGAACGCCTGTCGCCCAAAAGAAGTGCAAGAGCTTCTTTTGGGCAACAGGTGTCCAGCGATTCTGTTTGCGCGATTGGAGTGCCATTGGAAGTCACAGGGAATGCACGGGCGTCCCGTGATTTGCCTCTATTTCAAATTGTGGGTGGAATCACGTCAATTCTGCCCGCGATTCAGAACATGGAGATGTGAACGGAGCCTTATTGTTAGGGGCCGGTTTCTGTGCAGAGCCCGGTGCAGTTTCCATCCAGCAGTTCAGGTGCGATTGAGGTGCAAATTTGACACTTAAATGGAACCGGACAGAGAAATGCACAGGACTCTTCTAATTCGCACTGCAACCGTCCCACATATATGTGAACCGGCTCCATTGAAAGCGCGTCTGGTTCACATTATTGGAATTGGATGCAGTTTAAAACGCATCAGATTCGCATATATGTGAACCAAGTCTTAGTGTATTTAATGTGTGGCCCAAGACAAATCCTCTTCTTCTAATGCGACCCAGGAAGGTCAAAATGTTGGACACCCCTGCTTTAATTCATTTGCCTTTATTGGCAAATCCCTGGCTTTTCTGCCAAAGCAATGACATTTTTTGATACCTCTAAGTACCTGTTCTTTCTATCTGCAGCATTTTTCTTTTAAAAAGACAGTGTCATATAGAAATATTTTTTTTTACTAAATCCCTCACCCCCTGTGCTCAGGCAGCCTGGGCTTATACTCACCTTCCTTTCCGATCCAATTATCTTACCTCTGACATAATCGCAGCAGACTCCTCTTAATGCTGCAGTAGCACAACGTGGCCTGTTTTTGTCCTATGGGGAAAGCCATACTCTGAGAGACCGCTGGAAGTCACTATAGGTATGGCTACCCATAGAAATGAATGTGCCTGTCCCGCTCATGAGAAGAATGAAGAGGAGCTGGCCAGGTCTATGTCAGAGGTAAGATTGCTGGATCAGGACTTCAGATAAGTATAAGCACAAGCTGCCAAGGAACACATGAATGTTATCACCCTTTTATACAGACATATACAATTTGTGACTAAAGTGCATTCAAAATTATTCTTTTTAATGAAGTCGCAACACCAGACACTGCTGGACCTTACAATAGGAAAGTATTTGCCATGAGGCTCTCACAGTCCACTGGCTCTCTAAAGGGAAAAAGCGAAATTATTAATTAAAACGTAACTTTACCCATAATAGTATAACAATTCTTTAACAAAAGAACATACATTCCACATACAACACAATTCAACAATTACAAATTACAATTAGTGTGTGCTGTAAATTGCATCCTGTATTGCTCCTGTTACTTCATGTTGGAGGCCACCATTTTGTTGAAGCCCAGAGCAGTCACTTTCTTATTGGAAACTCTCCCCCTCTCCTTGGTCTCAAAAACCATATGTCACTTTCTTCAATTAAAATATGTACATTTCCAGTCTTGATTGTATGCAGGGTGGATTTGATTTAAATCAAATCGATTGAAATCACAATTTAGATCACTAGTAAAAAAAAAGGCTTGATTTAAATCAACTTGGTTTAAATCATAATTTTTAAAGAGCCAATGTGGCTCCTCTTCTGACCCGCTGTTGGCTCACTGATAGTCCCATTCACTTTAACCACTTAAAGACCAGCCTCGTTTTGGATTTTAGGTGTTTACATGTTTAAAACAGGTTTTTTTGCTAGAAAATTACTTAGAACCCCCAAACATTATATATTGTTTTTTTTCTAACATCCTAGAGAATACAATAGCGGTCATTGCAATACTTTTTTTTGCACCGTATTTGCGCAGCGGTCTTCTAAGCGCACTTTTTTTGGAAAAAATTCACTTTTTTGAAAAAAAAAATAAGACAACAGTAAAGTTAGGCCAATTTTTTTTTATATTGTGAAATATAATGTTACGCCAAGTAAATTGATACCCAACATGTCACGCTTCAAAATTGCGCCCGCTCGTGGAATAGCGTCAAACTTTTACCCTTAAAAATCTCCATAGGCGACGTTTAAAAAATTCTACAGATTGCATGTTTTGCGTTACAGAGGAGGTCTAGGGCTAGAATTATTGCTCTCACTCTACCGGTCGCGGCGATACCTCACATGTGTGGTTTGACTCACGTATGCGTTCGCTTCTGCGTGCGAGCTCGTCGGGACAGGGCGCTTTAAAAAAATTTTTTTTTTTTTTTATTATTTATTTTATTTTATTTTATTTATTTTTTCACTGTTTTTTTAAAAAAAAAAAATTTGGATCACTTTTATTCCTATTACAAGGAATGTAAACATTCCTTGTAATAGAAAAAAGCATGACAGGTCCTCTTAAATATGAGATCTGGGGTCAAAAAGTCCTCAGATCTCATATTTAGACTAAAATGCAAAAAAAAAAAAAAAAAAAAAAAAAAAAAGTCGTTTAAAAAAATGACACTAAAAAAATTTGTGCCTTTAAGAGAGTGGGCGGAGCCGTCGAATGACGTCGCTCCGGCCGTCACATGGTATGGAGACGGGTGGGGGCCATCTTGGCCTCACTTGTCTCCATACCTCAGCAGGGAAAGGACCCGATCGCCTCCGCCGTTACCGACGGCTCCGGTAAGCGGCGGAAGGCGCGGGAGAGCGGCGGGAGGGGGGGTGGCACCTCTCCCGCCGCCGATAACGGTGATCTCGCGGCGAACCCGCCGCAGAGACCACCGTTATCGTGTACAGAATCGCTCACTGTAAAGATGGATATCTCGGTTGTGGCAGCAGCTGCTGCCGTTACCGAGATATCCATCTTCAAAAAAATGACGTATATATACAGTGAGCGGGGCTTAAGTGGTTAATGGGACGGCTGGTGATGTGGCATTGACACAACAAGGTGAGGGACGTGGCAGCAGTAAGTGAGTGGATGCCCACTAACAGGCGCTGCCATGATGGATCTCAAATCACCAGTGCTTTTTAAATGTAATGACTTATTCTTGCTGATAGTTAGAATCTTTAATATTTACAAACAAAATGAAGGTCTCCTATTTAGAATAATAAGCTGTCAGGTAGTAAAACGGCGATATCAGAACTGATATAATCATAGAGTTTGTAATGTTCATAGATTTGCAAAACAATGGGATAAAGGAATATTCCTAAACTTTGTTTTATCTCATGGTTACTGTGAAATTGTGTGAATGCATCAATGCAGTGCATGTTATCTCAGCTTGCAGAGCTTGGATTCATTGAATGAGTTTACCAAAAATGTAAATATTTCAGAATATACAGCTTCATGCTACATAACTAAGCTCCATTTCATGCTGAATAAACTAAATTATTAATCTATCTTAAATAGAAAACTATCTTTAGATATATTTTTACTCCAAAGGCATTTTATATTAAAAAAAAATGATAAAAAAATAAAAATCAAATTTAACTTAAAAAAAATCAGATTTAAATCCAAAAAATCTGATTAAAAAAAAAATCATTGATTTCTATCCACCCTGATTGTATGTCTTGGCTTAGATAGGCCCCTTTCACACGGGGTGTGCTCTGTGTGTGTGTGGGGGGGGGGAGGGGGAGGCAAGCAAGCAGAGCTTCCCCTTTTGAGTGGAGCTCCACTTTAAGTTCCACTTTAAAAGGATTTTAAAAATAGTTACAAAAGTAAAAGCTTATTAAAAGTCTAAAAGCTATTACTCTTTTTACCAAGGAATTATTGGTTGTTTTTATGCTGTCTTATTGCAGGAACACTACAAGTGCAAAAAATAACACTGAATGAAAATGAACGACTTTATGTGGAAAGAAGAATTTTCCAACAAGATTGAGGAATTGGAAGTTCCAGATAACTGGGATCTCCATGTTGATATGAACCTTGAGAAGCAGAAAACAGGACTGATTTATACACAGCAAACCTTTGGCAGGTATGTACATTTTGGTAAACCTTTATAATGATATTATATCACTTATATAACAAACAAATGAATATCTTAAAGCATACTTAAAAACAAAAACATAAAATATTGCAGCTTACAAATCTTTAGATATGACTGCATTAGTTTTCTTTCCTATTCTTTTTTTCTCTTTTGACCTGGTAATTCTGCCACTTCTCATCTTTGTCCACACCCTTGGGACAACAGCATTGAAAATCTGTGGGTAGGGAAGTGTTATGTTACACACGAGCGGACTTTACGGCGGACTTTTCCCGGCGGACTGGATTTCGTCGGACAATTCGATGTGTGTGGGCTCCAGCGGACTTTGTTTTCTCAAAAGTTGGACGGACTTAGATTTGAAACTTGTTTAAAATGTATCCGTTGAAATCGAGTCCGGTCGAAAAGTCCGCCGTCTGTATGCTAGTTCGACGGACATAAAGCCACGCTAGGGCAGCTATTGGCTACTGGCTATGAACTTCCTTGTTTTAGTCCGGTCGTACGTCATCACGTACGAATTGGACGGACTTTGGTGGATTGTGTGTAGGCAAGTCCGTTCATTCAGAAAGTCCGTCGGAAAGTACGTCGAAAAGTCCGCCGGGCAAAGTCCGCCGTAAAGTCCGCTCGTGTGTACGCGGCATTAGATGTCCTAGCAGATTTAGATGGACTTAACTAACAAATTAAAACTGAATTTCAGCTAACACTTTTTAACCACTTCAGCCCCGGAAGAATTTACCCCCTTCCTAACCAGAGCACTTTTTGCAATTCGACTGCGTCGCTTTAACTGACAATTGCGCGGTCATGCGACATTGCACCCAAACAAAATTGACGTCCTTTTTTCCCACAAATAGAGCTTTCTTTTGGTGGTATTTGATCACCTTTTTATTTTTTGCGCTATAAACAAAAGAAAAGCGAAAATTTAAAAAAAAAGCAATATTTTTTACTTTTTTGCTATAATAAATATCCCCAAAAATATATAAAAAAACACATTTTTTCCTCAGTTTAGAACAATATGTATTCTTCTACATATTTTTGGTAAAAAAATCGCAAAAATCGCAACAGTTACGTCCCTTTGCGCAGACGTGCCATTCTGCCGATGTAAATCTACAGGCGGCGGTCGGCAAGTGGTTAAGCAGTTACAGTAACAGTTTTTTTTCTTTGGGATAAATATTTTGCATAAATGACCATTGTAAGTATTTGTCAGAAATAAATAGTTTGTCTGAACCCTCTAACTACCACTTCTGCTGAACAGTTTGGTCTGTTTAAGGAAGTTGAAAAATAACAGACTTACCCTGGGTTCACATATGTGCGATGCGGGAACCAGCACAATTCCAGCTAAGGTTCCCGCATCGCTCCTCTCCTGCAGGCAGTTCACACTGCCTTCTGCGAACCGCTGCGGGTGTCAATACATTGTTAATGAAACCCCCAGATCGGTTCACAGATTGCAGTGCGAACGGTGAACTCGCACAGAAATCGGATCGCATAGGTGAGAACACCCATCCAATCCGATTCTAGTGCAGGGAAAGTCCCTGCACTATTTTCTGTATGAATCCAATGCGAGTTCAGCCATACAACTGTATGGCTGAACTTGCTTTGCTCAGAGATCGCATGTGATTGGTACCTGTGGTGTGGGTGCGAATCACATGCGATCTCTGAGATCGCACTAGTGTGAACCCAGGCTTAATGGTCGGAGCAACAGGTGAAAGTAAAGCCTAAGAAAGGAAACAAATGCAGTCACCACTTCTAAAGCTGCATACACACTATACAATTTTCTGTAGATTTTTTCCTTCAGACTTACCAAAACCATATAATATGAGGTCAAAGCTTAAGAGTTTCAATTTGTATGCAATCAGGCAGGCCCTTATACTACATGGTTTCGGTAAATCAGAAAATAAAAGTTGTATAGTGTGTATGGGGTCTAAGAATTGGTAAGCTTTAACAAAATAAATGTTTGTTTTGGGTTTTATTGCTTCTTTTACTAGGGTTGCCAATCTCCAGAGCCAATTTTTTGACTGAAAGGCACAAAAAATTTACTGACAGAGCCACATTTTTGCTGACAGTTCAAAAAGTTAGCCAGAATGACCGTTTTCAATGCAAATTTCAATAATTAAGCTACAAACATGTAGCTAGTGCAATTAGCAATATGCTTAAAGGGGTTGTAAACCGCTGGGTGCCTTTTTTTTCTGACCTGCAAGGTAAAGTTATAATGTAATGCATCGCATACTAGCACATTATGTGAAACTTACCTGAAAACGAAGCCTCGCTGGAGGCCGCTTCTATCTTCATTCGTCTTCCTTTCGGGTCCGCAAACCCCAGCTGTGTGACTGGCTGGAGCCCGGATGGCTTCACTCCCACACATGCGCAGGGGAGCTGACATTTACGGCACCGGATTCTGAAGGGACGGCCTGGGAGGCTGTTCCTTCAGAGCGCATGCACCAATGACATCATCGGCTTCATATATAGTAAAAATCTCCTAAACAGTGCACGTTTAGGAGATATTTACAGTACCTATAAGTAAAAGCGTTATTATAGGCTTACCTATAGGTACAAGTAAAAAGATTGAAGTTTGCAACCAATTTAAGGGATAACAACAGACATAAAACATATTTCTCCTTGTCAATGAAGGTCAGGTTAACATAATCCAGCAAAGAGTTCCCTCTCACATCAGAGTCTGCAGGTTTCCCCTTTACAGTGCAAGGGGGAAGTCTGCAGACCCTGATGTGACCCATCATTCATAAGCGACAATCGAGGAGCCGCTAAACAAAAAACATTTTGCTTTCCACTCAGTCACTACTAATTATTTTTCCTCAGTCGTTAGCAGAATGTAAACAAAGGAGCAGGGTAACTCAGGTCACATCATTGACCAAACATGGATATGACCATATTTGGTCAATGATGATACTCAGGGCCCCCTGTGACATCTGTAGCCATATATGGTCATGCCCATATTTGGTCAATGATGTCAACTGGAATACCCCCACCTCTTTGTTTACATTTAGCGGTGGGGCCCTTAGTTGCAGGCATGTCACACTCAGCTGAATCCTGAATCAAGAAGTCAACGATTATGGATCGTTCAGTGATAAGAACTAGAAGGATAGTTGACGCTCTTTTACAGTACTAATCCTGCTGAATCTGCCAACACTGAGTAGCCTCATTCACAGCTCCTATGAGAAT
Organism: Lithobates septentrionalis; assembly: GCA_037952835.1. Lineage (NCBI taxonomy): Eukaryota > Metazoa > Chordata > Amphibia > Anura > Ranidae > Lithobates > Lithobates septentrionalis. The sequence goes on along the minus strand of JBBDGP010000561.1, from coordinate 3,426,267 downwards.
TTACAGATGGCCTAATACAGATTAAGTAGTAACAGAATTCATAACCATACCAAAGTTGTACATATTTAAGAAGCTGAACATCATATGTTTACTGATTGAACAGATGCAGACTATTGCAAAACATTCTGTTGATTACTACTGGTGCTCCTTATAAACTATTTATTGTTTAACCCCTGTATTACAAAGAGAGCTCCAGTTGTGACCTATTGTATTTTTCTTCTCGCTTCAGCTTCCATTGTTCACGTTGTGCACGCAGCTGGAACTCATCAAAAGTATATTTATTGTTCATTATAAATCTAAACAAACGTCTGAGACATGGAACAGTAAAAATGAGAATTTTCAAGCAGGGTTGTGAACGTTTCACCCGTCACGAGGAAATGATCCCAACGGTGACATCTGACAACATTGAAAGAGTTGTTTGTAATTTAGTCCATAAAATCAGAAGAAAGTTCTATGAGGTGAACGATCAATATCAAGATCAGAAGCCAAAAATCTATGGCCCCTTGGAAGGTTTACATAACAAAGAGCGTTGTGAGGCATGCAGATATGGTTTATGCGAACAACAGATACTGTCTTGCAAATCTGAACAAAATAGGGAGCAGGGAGAATCAGCTGCACCTGCTGCTTTGGCTGTCATGGGCCTGGTCACGGGTGTAGCATCGATAGCACTAATGTATTTTGCAACTAAATGATTATTTTGAGAAAAAATATCAGTCTTGTACAGACATAGGTACACGGGCATGTGAAACATAAAGTGTATGTATAGCCAATTTTTTCTGTTTCATATGGGATAGGGAAGGGTTACATTTTTTTGTTGAATGTTTACCATTGGGGAAATTGCCCTTTACTTTCTGTGCCAGAAACACAACAGGAAGTTAGTGGATATCTCCCAAAATGAGGGGAATTCCCCTCTTAGACCGTTGTCCCTGGAGCAAGTGTCCCTATTTGAAGATTTTTCCTCACTTCTTGATCTCAGGACAACTCATGCACAAAGGGCATCTGTTTAGCCCAGGGGTCTCAAACTGGCAGCCCTTCAGCTGTTGCAAAACTACAAGTCCCATCATGCCTCTGCATGTGGGAGTCATGCTTGTAACTGTCAGCCTTGCAGTGCCTCAAGGAACTTATAGTTTCGCAACAGCTGGAGGGCTGCCAGTTTGAGAACCCTGGTTTAGCCCCTCTGCAAGCCTTTTCTCCTGGCAGGAGTAAAAGCTGCTTAAAAACGTGCCTAAAGTTGTGTATAGCACAATCCTATAGGCGTGTTAGGTGTTTGAGCATAAATGAATTCCATTTGCCAGAATAATCATTTTTTAGGGCCATTGGAATGCCTTAATGCTCAAACATACCCAAATGCGTGTGTAATATGTTTACAGACATTTAAATGTGTTGTACATTTTTTTCAGCCCTTCAGCTCCTCTCCTGAACACGCGTTTGGTGCTTTTTTTTTTCTGCCTGTAAACACTCCTCTTCTTATATGCTTATAAAATGTGTGCATTGGACACATAGGATAACATAGAGGTGCTTTTACAGGCTGAAAAAAACAAAAACAAAAACGCCAAATACCTTTAAAAGTGGGGTTTTCCAAGCCCAGTGTGCATGAGGTCTAAAAGTTTGGATTCAACTTTTTTCTTGGTCACCAGTACAAATAGAATGGTGAATCTCCTCAATGGGGGCCTCCAGACAGAAAAACAGAAGCCTTTCCCACTCTATTTAAAAAAACAGAAGGTTTGGTATAGAGATACACTTAAATGGGTTTTAAAGGTTCGTGTTTTTTCACCTTAATGCATCCTATGCATTAAGGTGAAAAAACAACTGTCAATGACCGGCCCCCCAGCCCCCCCACCCCGCTTTACTTACCTGACCCCTCGAACTTGACCCACAGGACGCGCTGCCTCTGCTCGGGGTTCGCGGCTGTTGATTGGATAGATTGATAGCAGTGCAGCCATTGGCTCCCGCTGCTGTCAATCAAATCCAATAACACGAGCACCAGGGGGCGGGGCCAAGTCCTGCATTCGGCCTCTATGGACACCAAATGCTGGACTAGGGAGCGCGCCCGCAAGGTAATCCTCTCGGAGAAGCGTTTCCCAGAGGGGGTTATCAGATGTGGGGAGGAGCTGCGAGAGCCACCGAGGGACCCCAGAAGACCAGGTTCGGGGGCCACTCTGTGCAAAAGGAGTGGCACAGTGGAGGTAAGTATGATATGTTTGTTTAAAAAAAAAAATATCTTTACAATCACTTTAATATTAAATATTAAATATTTAAATATTAATATTATTTTTTTTTAATAACAAACATGTCATACTTACCTCCTCTGTGCAAGGGTTTTGCACAAAGTGGCCCCGATCCTCCTCTTCTGTGGTCCCTCTGCGGCGTTCCTGGTTCCTCCTCTTCTCGAGTGCCCCCACAGAGAAGCGTTTTCCATAGGGGCACTCGCGTGGGCGCCGCTCCCGTGTCCTGCTGCTGCATCCATTGACACAGGCAGCAGGACTCGGTCCCACCCCCGACTCCCACTTCACTGGATTTGATTGACAGCAGCGGGAGCCAATGGCCAATGGGTTTGGCCTTCTGCATGTTTTTGGAAAGTAGAGAGCTGCGAGAGTCAAATCTACGGAATTTATATTTATATGGTCCTAGCATATCCCTGAGGGAAGGTGCCCAGTAGGTGGCTGAGAGGGAGCATAAATAAATTGAGGCCTGAAGCAAAGGGGTTCTTGTCTGTTCTGGGCAGTCCAGCTGTGCTTCTTCATTTCCTCAATGAGGTCCCAGCTGTGCTAGCTGAGGGGGCCTATTCTACTGAACCTTGCAGGAGCTGCATGAGGGACTGGTCTGAAGAGTTCACAAGAGAAATGATTGGCTGATATTGGAAGGAAACATCCAAACATTCAGGGACATTTGTGAGTGTAGATCAATGTGTAGGATTCCAGTGACTGTGTGCTGCTGCTATCCCTCATGCATCAGAGTCAACCTGTACCTTGAGTACTGGTTATCCTGCACCCATCCAAGTTCAAGTTTTCAATAAATCAATTAAAAAGGATACCCCTAGACTAATCATTGAGCCAGAAGAGTGACTGAGACTGTGTGCCTGCCCGCTAGTGCACTTATTTTGGAAAGAACCTTGGGACCATTTAGCGGACTATTTAGAGGGTGAGCACAACATGAGGCTCGTGCATCACATAGCAACTAGATTTGGTACTTGTTTAGACTGTCATACAGGAGCCTTTAGGCTCAGTTCACACTAGTGCGACTTGTCAAGCGACACAAAGTCACATGACAAGTCAAACCTCATTTGTTTCAATGGCACCCGTTCCAACCTATGCAACTAAAATTGCAGCGTCTTTAAAAAAGTTTCCTGCGCTAGTTTATTGCAACGCTCCTTCGACTTTAGTGCCATAGAGTATAATAAGTCTCATGAAAGTCACACTGGAAATAGTGTGACTTTAGAGTCACTCCAGTGTGAACTGAGCCTTAGGTGTAAAATCATAAGTGCCGATATAAGAAAACATCAGAATATCTGATGGTACAAACAAATTCTCTCCATTCTATGTAGCTGATCTGGGAATTTAGTTTAATTCTAAATATATACCGCTATTTAAAATATTGTACTGTGTGCATGTTATGTAAATCAATTTGGCTGTGTACATCAAATATCATCAATAAATGTTTTTTTTCTATGCTTATGTATGTCCTTGTTTACTAAATATGTATAAAAGTAGTACCTGTGAGAGTATATCTCTATAGAATTCAAATTCTATGTTTTGGATGGTCTTACAGTCGCTTTTTTGAGCGTTTTTTGCAGCTTAAAAATGCCTCTCCATGTTAGCCTATGGCCTCATGCCCACCATGGCGTTTTTGAGCTGTAAATGGCATAGGCTTTTTTGAGCTGTAAATGGCATAGGCGTTTTTGAGCTGTAAATGGCATAGGCGTTTTTAAGCTGCAAAAAAAACCCCAGGACCAGTGCGTTCTGAGGCTCCAGCGCTAGAGCTGTAAAAACGTCAGGCAAAAGGTGTTAAATGCGATTTAACGAGGCTTAACGCTGTGTTTCTGTGTCTATTCAAAATCAATGGTTCCCTATGGGAGTCCAAGTTGTGTACTGAGAATCTTGAGGGGGGAACCCAGCGAAAATGTAAAAAAAATTTGCGTGAGGTTCCCCCCCAAGATGATACCAGACCCTTCGGTCTGGTATGGATTTTAAGGGGAGCCCCCACACCAAAAAAAATGGTGTGGGGGTCCGCCCAAAATCCATACTAGACCGGTGTCTACCGACTCCGCCCCTTATGACGTCACTGTCCCGGGGCATGATGGGACTGTGACATCATTAGGGGTGGGGTCACCGGATGACCCAGGGCCCCCCTGCCCCAAAACACCAACCCCCCCATGTTGAGGGCATGTGGCTTGGTATGGTCCAGGAGGGGGCACTTTTTTCCTGGCGTCTGTACTGGCTTTACAGCCCGTTTTTTAAAACGTCCGTGGGCATGTAGCCTAAATGTAAAGACATGTCCTAACTAGGGATGAGCCAAGCATACCTGGGTGAACGTCACCGATATTTAAACCAGTGTTTCCCAAACCATTTTCAGTCAGAACACCCTTTAGAATTGTGCACAATCCCGTGGCACACCAGTCTGTTGGCTCATTCACACCAGGAGGTGCATTTGATCACACACTTTTTTTGCGCATTCCCATACGTCATGTTTTTAATGTGCTGCTCTATGCATGTGAAACACGCAAAAAGATGCCGACATGATTTTTAAGATCGTGCCACACAAAAAACGCATGGTACTGCATTTTAGCAGGCGTGATTGTTCACACATTTGCTAGATGTGTGGGATGCCTTTAGGAATGAATGGCACTTAGCCCAGGTTCACACTGCTGCGGGATTGAAAACGCCCGAGTTCAGCTGAACTCACACGATTTCATACCCGCATGTCAGTCTGACTTCGGGGGCGATTTCAGAGACATCTGTGTGGGTTCCTGCACTTATGTCTATTGAAATCACACCTGAAGTCCCAGAAGTAGTACAGAAACTACTTTTGGGAATCAAAGTCGGCATCGCACAGATTCGGATGGTGCTATTGCCGGCAATAACCGCAGATTTGGCATGCAATTTGACATGTCATGAGCACTAACGCTGGAGCATTTTTCCTCCCACTGACACAGGGGGCATTTTTTTCCTCTGACTGACATCAGGGTATTTTTTCTCTACATACTGACCACTGATTGGAGAATATTTTTTTTCCTCCTACTGACCAATACCACCAGGACATTTTCTCCTCCTACTGACCACTGACACCAGGGCATTAGTTTCTTCATACTGCACATTGACACCTGGGCATTAGTTTCTTCATACTGACCACTGACACCAGGACATTAGTTTCTTCATACTGACCACTGACACCAGGACATTAGTTTCTTCCTACTGACCACTGACACCAGGACATTAGTTTCTTCATACTGACCACTGACACCAGGGCATTAGTTTCTTCCTACTGACCACTGACACCAGGACATTAGTTTCTTCCTACTGACCACTGACACCAGGGCATTAGTTTCTTCCTACTGACCACTGACACCTGGACATTAGTTTCTTCCTACTGACCACTGACACCAGGGCATTAGTTTCTTCATACTGCACATTGACACCTGGGCATTAGTTTCTTCATACTGACCACTGACACCAGGACATTAGTTTCTTCATACTGACCACTGACCCCAGGGCATTAGTTTCTTCCTACTGACCACTGACACCAGGACATTAGTTTCTTCCTACTGACCACTGACACCAGGACATTAGTTTCTTCATACTGACCACTGACACCAGGACATTAGTTTCTTCCTACTGACCACTGACACCAGGACATTCGTTTCTTCATACTGACCACTGACACCAGGACATTAGTTTCTTCATACTGACCACTGACACCAGGGCATTAGTTTCTTCATACTGACCACTGACACCTGGGCATTAGTTTCTTCATACTGACCACTGACACCAGGGCATTAGTTTCTTCATACTGAGCATTGACACCAGGACATTTGTTTCTTCATACTGAGCATTAACACCAGGACATTAGTTATTTCATACTGGCCACTCAAACCAGGGCATTCGTTTCTTCATACTGAGCATTGACACCAGGGCATTCGTTTCTTCATACTGACCACTGACACCGGGGCATTAGTTTCTTCATACTGAACATTGAAACCAGGGCATTCGTTTTTTCATACTGACCACTGACACCAGGGCATTCGTTTCTTCATACTGACCACTGACACCGGGGCATTAGTTTCTTCATACTGAACATTGAAACCAGGGCATTCGTTTTTTCATACTGACCACTGACACCAGGGCATTCGTTTCATCATACTGACCACTGACACCAGGGCATTTGTTTCTTCATACTGACCAATGCCACCAGGGCATTAGTTTCTTCATACTGACTACTGATACCAGGGCATTAGTTTCTTCATACTGACCACTGACACCAGGGCATTCGTTTCATCATACTGACCACTGACACCAGGGAATTTGTTTATTCATACTGACCACTGACACCAGGGAATTTGTTTTTTCATACTGACCACTGACACAAGGGCATTCGTTTCTTCATACTGACCACTGACACCAGGGAATTTGTTTCTTCATACTATGCATTGACACCAGGGCATTCGTTTCTTCATACTGACTATTGACACCAGGGCATTCGTTTCTTCATACTGACCATTGACACCAGGGCATTAGTTTCTTCATACTGACCATTGACACCAGGGCATTTGTTTATTTATCTTGAACACTGACACCGGGCATTTGTTTCTTCATACTGACCATTGACACCAGGGCATTAGTTTCTTCATACTGATCACTGACACCAGGGCATTTGTTTTTTCATACTGACCACTGACACCAGGGCATTAGTTTCTTCATACTGACCACTGACACCAGGGAATTTGTTTTTTCATACTGACCACTGACACCAGGGCATTTGTTTATTCATACTGACGACTGCCACCAGGGAATTTGTTTCTTCATACTGACCACTGACACCATGGAATTTGTTTCTTCATACTGTGCATTGACACCAGGGCATTCGTTTCTTCATACTGACCATTGACACCAGGGCATAAGTTTCTTCATACTGACCCCTGACACCAGGGAATTTGTTTCTTCATACTGACCACTGACACCAGGGCATTTGTTTCTTCATACTGACCACTGACACCAGGGTGTTTGTTTCTTCATACTGACCATTGACACCAGGGCATTTGTTTATTCATACTGACCACTGCCACCAGGACATTAGTTTCTTCATACTGAGCATTGACATGAGGGAATTTGTTTTTTCATACTGACCACTGCCACCAGGGAATTTGTTTCTTCATACTGACCACTGCCACCAGGGAATTTGTTTCTTCATACTGACCACTGCCACCAGGGAATTTGTTTCTTCATACTGACCACTGACACCAGGGAATTTGTTTCTTCATACTGACCACTGACACCAGGGAATTTGTTTCTTTATACTGACCATTGACACCAGGGAATTTGTTTCTTCATACTGACCACTGCCACCAGGGAATTTGTTTCTTTATACTGACCATTGACACCAGGGCATTAGTTTCTTCATACTGACCATTGACACCAGGGCATTTGTTTCTTCATACTGACCACTGACACCAGGGCATTAGTTTCTTCATACTGACCATTGACACCAGGGCATTTGTTTATTTATACTGACCACTGACACCAGGGCATTTGTTTCTTCATACTGACCATTGACACCAGGGCATTAGTTTCTTCATACTGACCACTGCCACCAGGGAATTTGTTTTTTCATACTGACCACTGACACCAGGGCATTTGTTTATTCATACTGACCACTGCCACCAGGGAATTTGTTTCTTCATACTGACCACTGACACCATGGAATTTGTTTCTTCATACTGCACATTAACACCTGGGTATTAGTTTCTTCATACTGACCACTGACACCAGGACATTAGTTTCTTCATACTGACCACTGACACCAGGGCATTAGTTTCTTCCTACTAACCACTGACACCAGGACATTAGTTTCTTCCTACTGACCACTGACACCAGGGCATTAGTTTCTTCCTACTGACCACTGACACCTGGACATTAGTTTCTTCCTACTGACCACTGACACCAGGGCATTAGTTTCTTCATACTGCACATTGACACCTGGGCATTAGTTTCTTCATACTGACCACTGACACCAGGACATTAGCTTCTTCATACTGACCACTGACACCAGGGCATTAGTTTCTTCCTACTGACCACTGACACCAGGGCATTCGTTTCTTCATACTGACCACTGACACCGGGGCATTAGTTTCTTCATACTGAACATTGAAACCAGGGCATTCGTTTCATCATACTGACCACTGACACCAGGGCATTTGTTTCTTCATACTGACCAATGTCACCAGGGCATTAGTTTCTTCATACTGACTACTGATACCAGGGCATTAGTTTCTTCATACTGACCACTGACACCAGGGCATTCGTTTCATCATACTGACCACTGACACCAGGGAATTTGTTTATTCATACTGACCACTGACACCAGGGAATTTGTTTTTTCATACTGACCACTGACACCAGGGCATTAGTTCCTTCATACTGAGCATTGACACCAGGGAATTTGTTTTTTCATACTGACCACTGACACAAGGGCATTCGTTTCTTCATACTGACCACTGACACCAGGGAATTTGTTTCTTCATACTGTGCATTGACACCAGGGCATTCGTTTCTTCATACTGACTATTGACACCAGGGCATTAGTTTCTTCATACTGACCATTGACACCAGGGCATTTGTTTATTTATACTGAACACTGACACCGGGCATTTGTTTCTTCATACTGACCATTGACACCAGGGCATTAGTTTCTTCATACTGATCACTGACACCAGGGCATTTGTTTTTTCATACTGACCACTGACACCAGGGCATCAGTTTCTTCATACTGACCACTGACACCAGGGAATTTGTTTTTTCATACTGACCACTGACACCAGGGCATTTGTTTATTCATACTGACCACTGCCACCAGGGAATTTGTTTCTTCATACTGACCACTGACACCATGGAATTTGTTTCTTCATACTGTGCATTGACACCAGGGCATAAGTTTCTTCATACTGACCCCTGACACCAGGGAATTTGTTTCTTCATACTGACCACTGACACCAGGGCATTTGTTTCTTCATACTGACCACTGACACCAGGGTGTTTGTTTCTTCATACTGACCATTGACACCAGGGCATTTGTTTATTCATACTGACCACTGCCACCAGGACATTAGTTTCTTCATACTGAGCATTGACATGAGGGAATTTGTTTTTTCATACTGGCCACTGCCACCAGGGAATTTGTTTCTTCATACTGACCACTGACACCAGGGAATTTGTTTCTTCATACTGACCACTGACACCAGGGAATTTGTTTCTTCATACTGACCACTGACACCAGGGAATTTGTTTCTTTATACTGACCATTGACACCAGGGAATTTGTTTCTTCATACTGACCACTGCCACCAGGGAATTTGTTTCTTTATACTGACCATTGACACCAGGGCATTAGTTTCTTCATACTGACCATTGACACCAGGGCATTTGTTTCTTCATACTGACCACTGACACCAGGGCATTAGTTTCTTCATACTGACCATTGACACCAGGGCATTTGTTTATTTATACTGACCACTGACACCAGGGCATTTGTTTCTTCATACTGACCATTGACACCAGGGCATTAGTTTCTTCATACTGACCACTGACACCAGGGAATTTGTTTTTTCATACTGACCACTGACACCAGGGCATTTTGTTTATTCATACTGACCACTGCCACCAGGGAATTTGTTTCTTCATACTGACCACTGACACCATGGAATTTGTTTCTTCATACTGTGCATTGACACCAGGGCATTCGTTTCTTCATACTGACCATTGACACCAGGGCATAAGTTTCTTCATACTGACCCCTGACACCAGGGAATTTGTTTCTTCATACTGACCACTGACACCAGGGCATTTGTTTCTTCATACTGACCACTGACACCAGGGTGTTTGTTTCTTCATACTGACCATTGACACCAGGGCATTTGTTTATTCATACTGACCACTGCCACCAGGGCATTAGTTTCTTCATACTGAGCATTGACATGAGGGAATTTGTTTTTTCATACTGACCACTGCCACCAGGGAATTTGTTTCTTCATACTGGCCACTGACACCAGGGAATTTGTTTCTTCATACTGACCACTGACACCAGGGAATTTGTTTCTTCATACTGACCACTGACACCAGGGAATTTGTTTCTTCATACTGACCACTGACACCAGGGTGTTTGTTTCTTCATACTGACCACTGACACCAGGGAATTTGTTTCTTTATACTGACCATTGACACCAGGGAATTTGTTTCTTCATACTGACCACTGCCACCAGGGAATTTGTTTCTTTATACTGACCATTGACACCAGGGCATTAGTTTCTTCATACTGACCATTGACACCAGGGCATTAGTTTCTTCCTACTGACCACTGACACCAGGGCATTAGTTTCTTCATACTGACCATTGACACCAGGGCATTTGTTTATTTATACTGACCACTGACACCAGGGCATTTGTTTCTTCATACTGACCATTGACACCAGGGCATTAGTTTCTTCATACTGACCACTGACACCAGGGAATTTGTTTCTTCATACTGACCACTGACACCAGGGCATTAGTTTCTTCATACTGACCACTGACACCAGGGAATTTGTTTCTTCATACTGAGCACTGACACCAGGGCATTTGTTTCATCATACTGACCACTGACACCAGGGCATTCCTTTCATCATACTGACCACTGACACCAGGGCATTCCTTTCATCATACTGACACCAGGGCATTCGTTTCTTCATACTGACCACTGACACCAGGGCATTCCTTTCATCATGCTGACCACTGACACCAGGGCATTCCTTTCATCATACTGACCACTGCCACCAGGGCATTCTTTTCTTCATACTGAGCATTGAAACCAGGGAATTTGTTTCTTCATACTGACCACTGACACCAGGGCATTCTTTTCTTCATACTGAGCATTGAAACCAGGGAATTTGTTTCTTCATACTGACCACTGACACCAGGGCATTCTTTTCTTCATACTGTGCATTTTACACCAGGGCAACTTTTCCTCTCAGCACGATATATCTCATGTTCACTTTTTAAAATATTGCATGAGCACTGTGGACTGTATATGTTGAGATTTATTATATCAACAGTGATAGATATATGTAATTTTAGAAGTGGTTTGCACGGTTCATATTATATGTGAAAGTGGGAACTCCTGCGCTGTCAGAGAGGGCCTACACTAAAAGGACACTGCTGCAACACCTGTGTACTGATCCAAACAGACAAATAAGGCTAGTAAAAGAGGTGGTAGTTGCCCTATGATAAAGGGAAAAAGGGGATGGGGGAGGGGCTACATAAAAAAGTATATAAAGCAGGGTGACCTGAAAAGTGAGCCAAACGCACTGATAGGCTTTAGATGCTAGAAAACATAAATGAGTGGAAATACAATACAAAATTGCTGACATCAAAAATATTGAATATTAAATTGCAGGCAAGAAATACGTGATGCATAAATATAACACTGGTGAAACAGTGAATCAAATACAAGTGACTGCCTGAATAAAACAGACCTTCAACATGGATGAATAAAATTGCTGACAAAATAAAAAACACCAAAATACAATGGGCACAAATGAATGTGAGTGAGTGAATAACAGTCTAAAATAATTAAAACATAAAATGAGTCCAGAATGAATATGGGGTGGTATCACACTAGCACATGAATGACAGCTCTGACGAGCTGCGAGTGACAAGTCCCTAGGAGTAACAGTCCCGTCACCGTAGTTTCCTACGAGTTTTTCACTTGGTGACGGGAGCTGTCATTCATGTGCTAGTGTGATACTAGCCCATATTCATTCTGGACTCATTTTATGTTTTAATTATTTTAGACTGTTATTCACTCACTCACATTCATTTGTGCCATTGTATTTTGGTGTTTTTTATTTTGTCAGCAATTTTATTCATCCATGTTGAAGGTCTGTTTTATTCAGGCAGTCACTTGTATTTGATTCACTGTTTCACCAGTGTTATATTTATGCATCACGTATTTCTTGCCTGCAATTTAATATTCAATATTTTTGATGTCACAATTTTGTATTGTATTTCCACTCATTTATGTTTTCTAGCATCTAAAGCCTATCAGTGCGTTTGGCTCACTTTTCAGGTCACCCTGCTTTATATACTTTTTTATGTAGCCCCTCCCCCATCCCCTTTTTCCCTTTATCATATTATATGAGCACTGTGAATTGGGCACGGTGTGATCTATTTTATAGAGAGACGTGTTAGTATGTGTTTAGAAGTGTTTTTCAGGGTTAATTTAGAGCACTTTAGAAGCGCAGCACATTGCTTGAAGTGCAGAACATATCAACACCATAAAAGATCAGGGTAAGTTGGACACAAGTGACATGGAGAAAACAACAATATTAAATAGATTCTTCTCCTCAGATTATACAAGAAAAAGGAGGGGGTCTAAAAAAGTTAATAAAAAACAGTAATGTTAATACCATTACATTAAGTGTACTCTTGTGGCTGACAGAGACCAAAGAAACTTAATGTGAATAAATCACTATGACCAGATGGCCTACACCTGAGAGTTCCCAAAGAATTTAGCCATGACATAGCCAGACCATTATTCCTTATTTGTAGGGCAGCTTACTGACTGGAATAGTACAGCTGATTGGTAAAAAACAAACACTGTACCAATATTCAAAGGGGCTGAGATATAAACCTGAAAACTACAGACCAGTCAGCCTTACATTAATAGTATGTAAACTATTGGAAGGAGTGATGAAGGACCACATCCAAAAATTTGCTGATGAAAATAGTAATATCAGTAGTAACCAACATGGATTTATGACTGATCGTTCCTGCTAGACCAACCATTTAAAGTGATTGTAAACAATGAACTTGTAAAACAACCCATTCAGTTTAAAATAGAAATGAAAGGCAAAATATTTTTGTTTAGATATAAAAAAGGTATTTATAATGTTTTTTTTTTTAATAAGTGATCACATTCCTTCTGTTCTCAGCTGCATAAGAGCTGGGGGGGAAGCAGCATCACACTGAGCTTCCCAGTGAATGGCTGTGCAGCGGGGTGGTGTCAGGACAAATCTGATCATTGGAGGAGAGCATACTGAGTTCCCAGGATAGCTAGAGAACTGACCACAGTGTGTTCTCCTGCTTAGTGTGGTCAGTTTTTAATAGGAAAGCAGAGGGACTGGCAGGAACACCAGTTATTTTACATAAAGGAAGCAATACAAAGAGAACAGGATACTTTTTCATACAAGTACATGGTACAGCAGGCACATATCAGGAATATCAAGTGTTGGGGTAACAAACGCTTTAACATTCTAAGAGAAGGGGAGCTGTAATTTGGATAGAGGAAGGTCTATGGACATAGTGTTTTTCGATTTCGCTAAGGCATTTGATACAGTACTCTATAAAAGCAAGTGAAGGTCTTTTGGAATTGGTGATATTGTATCTACCTGGATAGATACCGTATATACTCGAGTATAAGTCGACCCGAGTATAGGTCGAGGCCCTAATTTACCACAAAAAACTGGGAAAAACGTATTGCCCCGAGTATAAGACGAGGGTGAGAAATGCACCAGCTACTGTAAGTAGAAAAAGAGGGTCAACAATGCCCATCTGCAGCTGCATAACTCCCTGTGTCCTGTGCATGTGTCCTGTGCAGCCTACCTGTATCCTGTGCATGTGCATGTGTCCCTGTGTCCTGTACATGTGCACTGTGTCCTGTACATGTGCATGTGTCCTGTACATGTGCATGTGTCCTGTGTCCCTGTGTCCTGTACATGTGCATGTGTCCCTGTGTCCTGTACATGTGTCCTGTGTCCCTGTGTCCTGTACATGTGCATGTGTCCTGTGTCCTGTACATGTGCATGTGTCCTGTGTCCCTGTGTCCTGTACATGTGCATGTGTCCCTGTGTCCTGTACATGTGTCCTGTGTCCCTGTGTCCTGTACATGTGCATGTGTCCTGTACATGTGTCCTGTGTCCTGTACATGTGCATGTGTCCTGTGTCCCTGTGTCCTGGATATGTGCATGTGCATGTGCATGTGTCCTGTACATGTGTATGTGTCATGTGTCCTGTGTCCTGTGTCCCTGTGCAGCCTACCTGTGTCCTGTGCAACCTCCGTGTGGCGATCTCCATCCTCCCTGTGGCGACCTCCATCCTTCGATCAGCGTGTGATAATACAGTTTGGCGGCCATTCCACTGTTCAAAAGCCGTGCCTCCTCCTCGTCTGTGATAGGCAGAACACTCAGCAGTCAGCGGTCAGCCTATCACGGACATTCTCTCATTCTCATACCACAGACGAGGATGAGAGGATGTCCGTGATAGGCTGTACACTCACTGCTGGGAAATGGATTGTTCAGCCTATCACAGATGAGGAGGAGGCGTGGCTTTTGAAAGCTGGAATAGCCTCCGAACTGTATTATCACACGCTGGCCACCGTCTGCCTGCATGACATTCTGATCATGTAGGCAGATGGCGGTGACTCGAGTATAAGTCGAGGGGGGCACTTTCAGCCTAAAAGAAAAGTCTGAAAATCTCGAATTATACTCGAGTATATACGGTAACTGGTTACAGAAGCTTTTCCAGAGGGTGGTAATGAATTGCCTGGATTTGTGAGCAGGGTACCTCAGGGCTCTGTCCTGGGACCAATTCTGTATAACTTGTTCATATATAATATAGAGGTTGGAATAAATAGTTCAATCTCCGTGTTTGCCATTGATACAAAGCTAAGCAGGGCAATAACTTCACAACAAGGTATATCAACTTTACAAAAAGACCAAGTTAAAATGGAGGGGTGGGCAGCTAAATGGCAGATCAGTTTTAATGGGGAAAAATGTAAAGTAATGCACTTGGGAGCTAAAAATAATAATGAAATTACTCACTAGAGGGAAAATCTCTGGGGGAATCAAGACTGGAGGTCCTGGTAGATCCTAGACTTAGGAATGGCATGCCATGCCAAGTTGCAGCAAGCAAGGTTAGCAGATTATTAACTTGCATAAAATAAGGAATTTACAAAAGATAAAACAATAATTTTATAACTTTACAAAACTCTGGTTCATCCACATCTTACGTATGGCATTGAGTTCTGGTCACCAATCCTCAAGAAGAATCCGCTGGCAATGGAAAGAGTCGAGAGAAGGGCAACAAAGCTAATAAGAAGACCTCAGTTTTGAGGCACGACTGCAAACATTAAAGTGGTTGTAAACCCTTTCATTTACTCAGTAAAGTGACTGGCCTCGGACAGAGATGAAACAAATCCTCCTACATAAGTTGTACCTGCTTATCTGCAGTCTTCTCTTCCCTACATCCATTCAAAGTCCAGAATTGATAAAGCTTGTCTGATCTTTCAGACGACAGGGGGTGGAGAGCTGAAATTACAAACTGCAGAGCTCAGTGGGGAGAGCTCTGAAAGCTGATTGGAGGGAAGTGACACACCTCCTTCACACAGCAAAGAGGAACAGAGCTGAGGCTGTCAATCACAAGCTGTGTACTGGAGCTCCCTCTCTGTCACCTTTTTTCTTCTCTTGGTGTCAGCAAAACTTGTCAGAAGTGATTAATGCTTATAGCAAAGAAATGAGGCAACAGACAGAAATTACACTTATGCCCCGTACACACGGTCGGATTTTCCGACGGAAAATGTGTCATAGTGACCTTGTTGTTGGAAATTCCGACCGTGTGTAGGCTCCATCACACATTTTCCATCAGATTTTCCGACACACAAAGTTTGAGAGCAGGCTATAAAATTTTCCGACAACAAAATCCGTTGTCAGAATTTCCGATCGTGTGTACACAAATCCGACGCACAAAGTGCCACGCATGCTCAGAATAAATAAAGAGATGAAAGCTATTGGCCACTGCCCCGTTTATAGTCCCGACGTACGTGTTTTACGTCACCGCGTTCAGAATGATCGGAATTTCCGACAACTTTGTGTGACCGTGTGCATGCAAGACAAGTTTGAGCCAACATCCGTCGGAACAAATCCATGGATTTTGTTGTCGGAATGTCCGATCAATGTCCGACCGTGCGTACAGGGCATTAGTGCCTCCTCCTAATTTAGACAAGTGCACACTATAAAGGGCTATGCTTTGTTCATAATTTATGTCTTAGGTTTACAGCCACTTTAATCTTCTTCTCTCAGAAGAGGAGATGTTTGAGAGGGGATATGCAATCACAATATACAAATCTTTAAATGGTAACTGTATCATTGGGAGAAAACGAATTAATCTTAGGTCTCTAAAGAAGTCATGCGACCACACAATGAAGCTGGAGGAGAAGCGGTTTAATCTTAAACTGCATAAAGGGTTCTTTATTGTGAGGGAGGTAAGTTGGTGGTGACAGTAGGAAGTATAGATAAATTCAAGACATTTTAGATGTGTTTCTTAGCGTACACAACGTACAATCATGTAGAAAATGGTAGTGACATAAACAAACACGTTGAACTGAATGGACCAGTGTCTTTATTTAAGCTTACCAACTACACAACTATTTATCTGTGAATTCCATTGGTTTTATTCTCTTCTGAATTACTCTCCATTATTTTAAAGGCAAATAGAAGTCAAAATACATTTTTAACAGTGCCAGTTTTAAAACAACTATTGTTGCTATAGATTGTTACTACAAATACAAAGTACAAAGTTCAACGTATATGCAGCACATTGTCCTGCTTCAACACTAATAATTGCAGTACAAAGCATGTTAGTAGTAATAGGCATTATACGAAGGAAATCATGTTTTTGTTTATTTTATTCATAAGCAAAGCTACAAAAAACAAATATGCAGAAACATTTTTATAGGCAAATGAAAAATGAAAACATGCTATGGAGAAGGATGAAGCTAATTAGGACCAATTACAGTTAGGTGAGTGTTAAATAGGAAACAATTTTATTTAAAGTGGGTTTGGAAGGCAGGTTTTTTTTTTCTTACCTTAATGCACTCTCTGCAATGAGGTGAAAAACCTTCTGCAAACAGCTCTCCCCAGCGCCCCCCTTATACTTGAGCCTGATCTTGACCCAGCAACATGCATGACAGCAGAGGCTTTCTCAGATCTCTCCCTTCTTATTGGCTCAGACACGGCAACGGGAGGGGGCGGGAGCGAGCATACACAAGTGCTCCCAAAGCTAGCAGGGGGAGGGGCCAGGAGCGCCAGGACCCAAGAAAAGGAGGATAGGAGTTGCTCCTTGCAAAACCATTGCACAGAGCAAGTAAGTATGACATGTTTGTTATTAAAATATATATATATATATATATATCCTACCTTGCAATCATGGGTTAACATGTTGTGGCTGCAGTCTGTAGCACATTTACCCTTTGCCAATGTATTAATTTGGTGAACTTGTCCATATCTGCTAAAGGGACAGGCAACTTCTTGTTCTGGGTCATACAGAGTCCAATTCATGCCTTGCCATTTCCTCTGTGTGGGTGGGGCCTCCACGCCCATGCATGCAGGGGTACCTCTCCTCTCATGTAAGTGCTCACCAATGACCAGGACCAGGCTGCATTCATGTAAAAGTCAACATTAAGGCTTCTAACTCACCTAACCCGAGTTAGAAATGAGCCATACGCGGTGTGCAGAAGTATGAAAAGGGGGCACAATATGGGCCCACTTGGGTGAGAGTGTGGCCATCCCACCCCCCGGTGCTAGTTAGTTAGTAAAGCTAAATAGGGTGAAAGGTATAGGAAGGATACTGCCCCTTTAAGGATAAGGAAAGCAGATTGCTGGCAGGATCCAATAGGAAATCAGGGAAGGTTCTGGAATAATGAGAGGCTATATAAGGGGGTTATGCAGAAGAATTTCCCCTCTTCCGGGAAACCAGCTGAGAAGACAGGAGCCCTGAAAAGAATGGAGTCCCTTATCAGGCAGCTCTTAGAAAAAGCAGGCGGTGAAGGAGGAGAGGTTTTGCTTCGCCGCTGCCTGGAGTTCATGAACAGTAATGAGGAGCAGCCGGGCAGTAGCGGAGCAGCTGTTTCAGCCGTGGAAGAAAGGAGGGAGCAGCTCAGGAGGCTGAGAGGAGCAGCGCTGGCACAGCATGACAAAGCCAGGAGAAGTACGCCACTGGAGCGGAGCCGACAGGATGCGGGAACAGCCGAAGAGGATAGAGAGCCGAGCGCAGCCGAAGCACAGGTCGGAGGTGTCACAAGCCGCAGCCGCCGTGCTGTGAAGAAGAGGCGGACTTTTTCCCCATCGCCAGCGTTAAGTAGAGGACACAAGGACCACAGGAGCCAGCAAGCCAGCGCAGCAACAAGGGGGCGGATGCCCGCCCAGCGCCATACAGGTCAGCATGAGATGGCATCTTTCCAGCATGACACTCCTCAGATAGAGGTGTCCCGCGGTGTGCAGGTTGGGCAAGAACTACAAGTCCCAGACCCCATGGTGCTGCTGGAGGAGAGTCAGCATGCAGTAGTTCAGCCTCCAGCAGCGGGTGAGTTATCACAACTAAACGTTTTATCTGGTTTGGTGGGGTCTCTGTCATCTTTAATACAGTCACTTTCTAGTATGCCTGTCCCACAGCTAATGTACCTGCACTACTTCCTGCTACTTCTATTACTGCTCCAGCTGTTGTTTTGAATACACAAGGAATTCAAAGTGCTTCCCTCATTCCTGAGTCATTAACCCCAGCTGCGCCTGTCAGGGCGCCTGTGCCTGAAACCTGCATGAAAGATGTTATGCCCTGTGAAGTCTCCCCACTAGGTTTCCATTTGAGTCTAACGGTTAAGGAAAAGATATGGAAAGGGGAATTTATAGATATACTGTCACTTTTACCTTTACACAAAGAATTTATGGGTAGGAATGACAGAAAGGGAGATGAGGAGGATAGGCGTAGACCTTTACCACGGTCCTTTAATAATTGGCTTCAGGCTTTTCGCATATATGCTGGAGTACTGGCTGAAAAACACCCTGGGATGTGTGGGGGTCTTTTTCAGCATGTGGACCACATTCTTGAGGCATATAAGAATTTTGGTGGGCTGGGGTGGTTCTATTATGACGAATCTTTTAGACAAAAATTGTCCATTCACCTTAAGCTAAGCTGGGGAATGAAAGATGTAGGACTGTGGCTTAATCTGATATTGCCGCAGAAGCAGTTAGCTGTAAAGCCGCCCACAGTTAATGCTCCACATGCAACGTTTAGAAAAGGCTGCTGTTTTGCCTTTAATGAAGGACAATGCCGTTGGAATGCACTGTGTGTGCGGGAGCGCATCCGGCGGCAAAATGTTTTAAGAAACATGGGACTGTAGGAACCAGCCAAGCGCAAAAAGATATTTTTTCCAAAAGCCTGCACGCCTGTGAGGCTGGAAAGAATGCGCCCGTGGTTGGGCAAATACCCAGACAGGGAGAAGGCGTGTTTTCTTCTTGAAGATTTTGCAGAAGGTTTCCCATTACCTGTCTTTTCAGGAGAAGGGTGTGAAGTGGTTGGGAATCTAAAGTCTGTGGAATTATTTCCTCAAATAGTTAGAGATAAGTTGTTAAAGGAGTTGGCGGAAGGTAGGATTGAAGGACCATTTGCGGATCCGCCTTTTCAAAATTTTCGGATCTCCCCTTTGGGTGTAGTCCCAAAAAGGGAGCCGAATGAGTTTCGTATTATCCATCATTTATCCTTTCCAAAGGGTAGTTCTTTGAATGATGAGATCGATGGCGATTTGTGCTCAGTTTCCTATGCAACTTTTGAAGACGCATTAAGTAAGATCCGATCATGTGGCGAGGGGGCTTTGTTAGCCAAAGCCGCTGTGAAGTCGGCTTTCAGGTTACTGCCTATTTCCCTAGCAGCGTTTAATTCGCTAGGTTTTTATTTTGATGGATTTTTCTTTTTCGACAAGTGTCTCCCTATGGGATGCTCTTTGTCCTGTTCATATTTTGAGGCATTTGCCACTTTTTTACAGTGGGTGCTTTGTTTACAGAATGGTTCAGATAGTGTAATTCACTATCTGGATGATTTCTTGTTCATAGGTCAACATGATTCTTCGCTATGCTTTGACTTGTTGAATAACTTTATGGCCATGTCTCAGTATTTCGGTGTCCCGCTAGCAGAAGAAAAGACGTGTTTGCCTGCTACGTCATTAGAATTTTTAGGGATTCAAATAGACACTTGTGCCATGGAGTTTCAGTTGCCGGACGCAAAGCTTATTAAGTTGAGGTTGTTGTTGTCTCTGGTAATTAAAAAGAAGAAAATTCGGGTAAAAGAGATGCAGTCTCTTTTAGGTTCCTTGGCCTTTGCATGTCGGATTATGCCGGTTGGCAGAATTTTTTCTCGGCGGCTTTATTTGTCTACCGCTGGGAAAAAATCACCTTTTGCCCATATTAGGATCACCAGTTCTCTTAAAGAGGACCTTTTGGTTTGGGACAAATTTCTTGTCAGCTACAATGGGAGGTCTCTTTTCCAGTCTGAATTTATTTGTGCGCCGGATTTTCATTTTTTCACTGATGCGGCGGGATCAAAAGGCTTTGGTGCGGTTTGGCAGTCGCATTGGTGCTGCGCACCATGGCCAGAATCATGGGTCCAGAATCAGGCCACAAAAAATGTAGTTTTGTTGGAATTATTCCCTATCTTGGTGGCGTTAGTTATCTGGGGGCCACAGTTTGCGAATAGAAGAATTATGGTGGAAACGGATAACAAGGGTGTGTTGTACGCAGTAAATTGCTTGTCGTCTAGCTCGTTTTGGGTCATCAAGGTGTTAAGACAGATCGTTTTGTTATGTTTGCAATTTAATATTTGGCTTAAGGCCAAATATACACCGGGGATTTTGAATAATATTGCCGACTCGTTATCTCGGTTTCAGATGGACCGCTTTCAGCGTTTGTTACCAGAGGCAGACGAGTTGGGCATTCCATGTCCGGAACATCTGTGGGAAGTGATCTGACGGTGGCGGATGCAATTAAAGGTTCTGTCGCTCCAAAAACATGGTATAGTTACATGGCAGCCTGGAAAAGTTGGGTGTCATTTGCTGAGAATAAAGGTTTTAGTTATAATATCCCTTCTGAGACCACGATTTTGGCTTTCTTAGAGTTTTTAATGCAGCAGCAGTTTTCCAGTCATTATGTGATGAAAACTCTTGCTGGCATTTCCTTTTTCTTTAAGTTACGGGGATTGCTGCCTTGTTCTGGTTATTTCTCAGTTAAACAGGCTCTAAAGGGATATAGGAGAAGATCGTTAATCCCTGATAGTAGAAGACCGATATTGGTGGAGTTACTTGGGGGTCTGTGTGAAGCAACTAAACGAGTGTGCTTCTCAGAGTATGAAGCCTTGCTTTTCAATACAGCCTTTTCCTTTGCATTTTTTGGTGCGTTCCGTATTTCAGAATTGGTACCTGCAAAAAAGAAGGTATTATTGGGCATTTTGTATGAACAGGTGGCAATTGACCAATTTGGAGTGCATATTTGGTTGCAGCGTTCAAAAATGGATCAGGCCGGCAGAGTCTGTTTGGTCAATCTACATGCTCAAGAAAACGGGCTAGTTTACCCAGTGGCTTTGGTTCAGCGCTTCCTGGGAGTTAGGCCTCCAGTTGGGGGGCTATTCTTTATTCATGCCAATTCAGAGCCTCTTACTAAATATCAATTTGATTCAGTACTCCGAAAATGTTTAAATCATTTGGGCTTACAGAATTTTAGATTCTCCTCCCACTCCTTTAGGATAGGCGCAGCATCAGAGGCAGCCCGTAAGGGGTTATCAGAAATGGCCATTAAGGAGATGGGGAGGTGGAAGTCGAAATGTTTTCAATTATATGTCAGACCTAACCTGTTCATTTAATCCCTAGGTATGCAGCACACGGTATGGATCATAGGACACTCGTTTATATACTGGGCACGTAAGAGATCGGAGCACCGCTGTTACTCAGCTAATTTGTCCTTACAGCCTGAGCAGTTTAAGTTATTTTGGAAAGGAATAAGAGGCCTACAGTGGTATCAATTATTTTTTCATTTATCCAGATTGTACCAAGTTTGGCTCCCTCCTTCTATTTTGTTAATACACTTGGGAGGAAATGATTTAGGGAATGTTAGAACACTGGACTTGCTGGCCATGATCAAGTGAGACCTTCATCGTTTTCATATGTCTTTTGAGGGTACTACTATAATATTTTCAGAAGTGGTTCCTCGTCTCTCCTGGTTGTCCTCTGATCAGAGGAGGGTTATGGAGAAAATGAGGAAGAGAGTCAATAGGGCAATGGAGAAGTTCATGCCCTCGATAGGAGGCTTGTCTTATCGACACATAGATCTTGAAGGTGGCATTCCGGGCTTGTACAGGCAGGATGGTGTTCACCTTTCGGATGTGGGTCTTAATATCTTTAATACAGGCTTGCAGTGTGGCATTGAAATGGCCGCGGCGGTTGGGGTGGGCCGGGCTTGATTCTCAAGTCCGGCTGGTGGGGACTGGTTTTTGATATCATATTGTGGATGGCTGCTCGAGTTCTGATAACTGAGCAGATAATAATAAAATGATATTGGTTGATCAATGATGTTATTGTTTGTTAAAAAAAAAGAGTAATAAATATTTATGTGTTTAAACCAATAAAGGTGCCGCGGCCATATTTTTGCCATAATTCAATGTTTGGTGTTGTTTATTATGATGGTTTAATGGTTTTAGATTGTAGTTGGGTGGTGTGACCTACAGTCTCATGAAAAGGGGGCACAATATGGGCCCACTTGGGTGAGAGTGTGGCCAGTTAGTAAAGCTAAATAGGGTGAAAGGTATAGGAAGGATACTGCCCCTTTAAGGATAAGGAAAGCAGATTGCTGGCAGGATCCAATAGGAAATCAGGGAAGGTTCTGGAATAATGAGAGGCTATATAAGGGGGTTATGCAGAAGAATTTCCCCTCTTCCGGGAAACCAGCTGAGAAAACAGGAGCCCCCTCCCGCCCGCCCTTGTCGCGAGCACTTTTATGTGGTAGGGTCACCCTGGAAGTCAGGGGGGACTGGTTTTTGATATTATATTGTGGATGGCTGCTCGAGTTCTGATAACTGAGCAGATAATAATAAAATGATATTGGTTGATCAATGATGTTATTGTTTGTTAATAAAAGAGTAATAAATATTTATGTGTTTAAACCAATAAAGGTGCCGCGGCCATATTTTTGCCATAATTCATCGTTTGGTGTTGTTTATTATGATGGTTTAATGGTTTTAGATTGTAGTTGGGTGGTGTGGCCTACAGTCTCATTACTACACACCTTTGCTCAATGAATGTTGCATTAGAGCCTATGCCCTTTCCATCAATTCAGCATAACTCTGCCACTTCACTCTCAGTGGCAGAATGGGATCCCACTGTGAACTTGTACAGACTTTATGTGTGCACTTAATTAACTACTTCACTCTCCCGTACCATGTGGCTGGATACATGGGGACTCCGTACCATGGGTTCGGTTCCAGTTACTTTTCCTGGGGGAACTGCTAGGGAGGGAGGCAGAATACTGACCCCTTTGCAACCGTAGGACCTGTCACTCGAGCTGTCTGGTACTGCTCCTCGCTGGCTAGCTGCTACTTACTCTCACCAGCTAATGGTTACCTGTGGCAACTACTCTCTTACTACTCTCCTGCCAAGTTAACCCTTTGTAGTGACCTTCCCCCTGTGTGCTTTACAGGACATGTTTTTCTAGATACACCATATACCACCATGCACCCCTTTGAATAACTTTTATGCTTCCAATGCGTCTGGCTGGTGGCTCCTGAGCCTGGCCTTTCTCCTATTTATATATGGGTCAGGGTGGAGGGCAGAACCCAAAAAGCCCAGCAAAACACAGATCCCGTATTAACCCTCTCCCTATCTGGGCAATTTAAACGAACTAAACAATAGCTCACCATTTCAGACATCCCAACCTGTGAAAACTCATTTCAGGGAGGTGGCAAACTCATTTCAGGGAGGTGGCACTCCGTGCGCCCCCCCCCTCCCCAATTTAAACACAACTAGAGGATGATCAAATAAAATCAGTATACAGAGGTTTGCTTCTTCTGAGAGGTATTAAAGGAACACTCTAACCACCATGACCAGTACAGTGATTTGAAGTGGTCATGGTGGTAGGAGTCAGTATGTGCAGTTCTTCTGCTTGAAACAGGTAGGGGGGCTGAGAGAGAGACGTGGGGCTAAAAGAGGGGTAGGCTGAGAGAGGGGGGTGCTGAGAGAGGGGAAGGCTGAGAGAGGGGGGCGCTGAGAGAGGGGAAGGCTGAGAGAGGGGAAGGCTGAGAGAGGGGAGGACTGAGAGAGGGGAGGACTGGGGGGTGTTGAGAGAGGGGGTTGCTGAGAGAGGGGGTTGCTGAGAGAAGGGGTGTTGGGAGAGGGGGGTGCTGAGAGAGGGGGGGCTGACAGATGGGGTTGTTGAGAGAGGGGGTGCTGAGAGAGAGGGGGTTGCTGAGAGAAGGGGGTGCTTAGAGAGGGGAGGGCTGAGAGAGGGGGGTGCTGAGAGAGGCGGGCTGACAGAGGGGGTGTTGAGAGAGGGGGGTTTTGAGAGAGGGGGTGCTGAAAGAGGGGGAGTGACTGGGGAGATGAGAGAGATCCCTAGCCCTGTCCCTATCTGCAGTCTCTCCTCTGTCCCATTGTACCAGCGTTTATCTGCAGCCCTGTGTGTATGATGTTGGTACAGTACCTTCCATTCCATGGCAGTCTGTCTTCTTGCAAGCATCTGCTTTAAACCTTGCAGCTGCTCCCGACTATCCTCTGTGCCCCAAGTCAGCCTGTCCTCGCTCCAGGCTTCATTTGATGCTAGAGAGTGGAGGAAGTTGGAGCAATCCATGTTGCTCTGGATGCGCGGGGTACAGTACGCTGCGCCCGCCTCGCTGCTTCTCGCCTCTTCGGGGGCGGTGTCAAGGAGGAGGAGGCGGTGCTGGTGGAGCTCTTCTTTTGAGTCCCGGTCTCTCTCGGGCCCGCCAGCCTATCTGCCCTCGGCTTGCTGAATACTGCCGTGTGTAGCGATGGATGCCCGGCCAGCAGCCCTCTGCACCCCAAGGGCGATGCGGTGCTGATTGCTGCAGTAGTGCCACCAGCCCCACTCCTATTTTCCCCCATTAGATGGGCATCACACTGGGGACAGTACACCAGCAGCCCTGCAGCCGGGATATTGCCCCCCACTTGCGGGTGTCCGGGAGCCGCAGCTGAAATGCGGGAGGCTCCCGCACCTCGCGGGAGATTTGAGATCTCTGCCATTTGTAGGCACCTGCCTCCACTCTGTGTTGCAACACAAATATGGGAGTGCTAATATAATAAAACAGTGAGCTCTCTGTTTATTGCTCTGCCTGTTTGTATCAGTTTCAAATGTAATTATTGTTTAGCTCTTGCCTGCAGATCACTAGACTGAGATACCCAGATATTGTGAGATATATAGTTATATACAATTTTAGTCCTCAGACTAGAGGCAGAGGTCATGTGTTAACCTGTGCAGTGCCATTCAACAATACCTCATGTTTAAACATAAACTTTGTAGTATTCCTGCAAGGGCAGTTGCCAGAAAAAGCCTGCCATCTGGATGCATCTAATTGTAATGTAACAGTTGCATTGGATTTGTCATTAATCACTGTATTCACTGTACTGTGAGCAGTTATTGTACATGCAACAGGTTCTTGGCTGCCAACTAAACCTGGCCTATATAGAGCAAAATCACTCATTGGGTGGCTATATTGGTCCCCTTCTGTCCAACATCTTTCTATTCTGGTGGCTGAAGGCCTGCAGTATTACTAGCATGCCCTTGGCCCATAAGTAATTTAAAGTAATATTGTACAGGTGAAAAAAAAGGCTGTTTTCTATGTGGTTACAGGTTCTCTTTAAAGCGACCCTGTCACTATGTTGTTCTAAGAAAACGACACCAACCTTGTGAAAGGAGATGATATATAATTTGCTCTCTGGTGCTTCATGTCTTAAAACTCCACCACATTATTTAAATTGATACTAAACCTAAAAACGTTTTTTTTACCTTAATGCACTAAGATAAAAAAAACGTTTTCCGTTTCCCTGTGTGAAGGGGAAGAGAGGAGAGAAGAGATCAGTGCTGTGCACGGCTGCATCTATTCTCCCCTTTTTCTCTCTTTACACAGCATTCGAGCAGCAGCAGGAGCCATTGGCTCTTGCTGCTGCCAATCAAATGCAGTGAAGAGGAAGGGGGGGGGGGGGGGGCATAAGTCCTGCTGTGTAAGTCTATGGAGAGCAGCTCCATAGACACACAGGTCAGGGGTAAGCACGCATCATGTGTCCCCATAGCAAAGGGCTTGCTATGGGGACACACAAAAAAAGAGGAGGAGCCAAGATCACCATCAGGGACCCGAGAAGAGGAGGATCGGGGCCGCTCTGTGCAATACCACTGCACAGAGCAGGCGAGTATAACATGCTTGTTATTTTAATAATAAAAAAAACATCAGACTTTAGTAACACTTTACAGTAGTATTCAACCCTCAGAGTCTTTTTTTTAGTTTAACACATTCACAACAATTAAATAAACATTCCAAAGTAAACTATTTGTTGAAATTCTTACCCCAGCACTTCCGATCTACAATTTCCAATGCTGCTGGCTCCTGCACTCCCAGTGCTGCTTCCCTAAACTTCTAGTCTTCACAAGAAAAAAGTTAAAGCAGAGGTCCGCCCATTTTTTTCAAATACTGCAGTTGCTGACTTTTAAAATAAGGACACTTACTTGTCCAGGGCGCCCGCAATGTTGGAAACCAAAGCCGATCTATTCCTCGGCTGTTGGGGGCTGCCGCCGCCATCTATGGTAAGGGAATCAGGAAGTGAAGCATGCGCGACTCGCGCTGCACTATCCCACTGGTCATTGCTGTCTTCTGGGACCTGTGCATCTCTCAGAAGACAGCGGTGGGGGGGACAGAGAAGGTGCCGGAAGTTGTGTAGATACCCGTGGGTGACTCGGGTATCTATGCCCGGAAGTGGGAGCAAAATACCTGTATTAGACAGGTATCTGCTCCCCCCTGAAAGGTGCCAAATGTGACACCAGAGGGGGGAGGAACCGGAAAAGCGGAAGTTCCATTTTTGGGTGGAACTCCGCTTTATTGGTGGACAGTGCGGTCTCAAAATAATCAGTTTTTTTTTTTTTCTAAGCACGTGATTAGAGCTAGAGGCTCTAATAGGCTTCAAAAAAGGGTGGACTGGTCTCCGAGCCCACCCAGTTGTGTGACAATAGCGAATTAATATTCGCTATTATCACACTAATTCTCCTCCTAGCCAATCAGGAAGCGGGTCGTGAGACGCGTTTCCTGATTGTCCAAAAGGAGAAGCGATCTTATTGGCCAAGGGGGAGGAGGGAGGAGACGCAAGACCGGGGGAGAAGTAGGGGAAGACCGACTGACCCACCAGCCACCACAGTCACCAGACTCCAGGGATGGCTCACCATCCAGCTCAGCCATCTGTCTCCCGCAGGGTGTATTCGCCACATTTATGTCTGTCTCCCAAAGGGAGGCGGGAACGGCCTTGTCTAAAAAAAGAGGCCGTGGTATAAAAACAATTCAGTACTGTTCGTGATACTTGTTTTTTGCACTAGTGGTACTGTGCAGCATCCATATATACACAATAAGAACAGATACTAAGAATTACACCCAGCATAGGGGACAAGAGAAGTGGTACTATGCAGAGGGTGTGGCTGCTTGTGGAGTAGCTGAAGTCTGTGTGGTGCTGAGCTGCTCTGGCATACTTGCCAACTGTCCTGGATTTCCTGGGACATTCCCGGGACTTGGGCCCAATTCCCGAATTTCTGGTGTCCCGGGAAATGTCCCGAGAAATCCGGTTCTGCCACCGCCGCCGCTAGAGGTCCGTGGCCGGCGGAGACAATGTCTCCGCCGGCCGCCATTTTGATGAAGTTCAGGAAGACGGCTGGGGGGGGCTAGACGGAGCTCCTGCGTCGCCGCCCCACTCCACCTCACCCCGCCTACCCCCCCCTTTCCATATCAGACTGGCAGCGGGGCGGGGGGGTAGGCGGGGTGAGGCGGAGCTGGGTGGAGGGTGGGCGGCGATGCAGGAGCTCCGTCTAGCCCCCCCCAGCCGTCTTCCTGTCTGATGCTAGCCATGCTGCGGACACGTGACTACCAGGACACCTCTGAGGTGGGGGGGGGGGGGGGCGCACCGCTGTGGGACTCCTGATGTGAGGGGGGGCTCCTTTGGGGACACACACCTGATGAAAGGGGGGCTCCACTGGGGACACCTGATGTGAGGGGGGGCTCCACTGGGGACACCTAATGTGAGGGGGGGCTCTGCCGGGGACACCTGATGTGAGGGGGGCTCTACCGGGGACACCTGATGTGAGGGGGGCTCTGCCGGGGACACCTGATGTGAGGGGGGCTCTACCGGGGACAACTGATGTGAGGGGGGCTCTGCCGGGGACACCTGATGTGAGGGGGAGCTCCGCCGGGGACACCTGATGTGAGGGGGGGCTCTACCGGGGACACCTGACGTGAGGGGGGGCTCTGCCGGGGACACCTGATGTGAGGGGGAGCTCCGCCGGGGACACCTGATGTGAGGGGGGGCTCCGCCGGGGACACCTGATGTGAGGGGGAGCTCCGCTGGGGACACCTGATGTGAGGGGGAGCTCCGCTGGGGACACCTGATGTGAGGGGGGGGCTCTGCTAGGGACACCTGATGTGAGGGGGAGCTCCGCTGGGGACACCTGATGTGAGGGGGAGCTCCGCTGGGGACACCTGATGTGAGGGGGGGCTCCGCTGGGGACACCTGATGTGAGGGGGGCTTCGCCGGGGACACCTGATGTGAGGGGGGGCTCCGCCGGGGACACCTGATGTGAGGGGGAGCTCCGCCGGGGACACCTGATGTGAGGGGGAGCTCCGCCGGGGACACCTGATGTGAGGGGGAGCTCCACCGGGGACACCTGATGTGAGGGGGAGCTCCGCCGGGGACACCTGATGTGAGGGGGAGCTCCGCCGGGGACACCTGATGTGAGGGGGGCTCCGCTGGGGACTCCTGGTGTGAGGGGGGGCTCCGCCGGGGACTCCTGGTGTGAGGGGGGCTCCGCTGGGGACATCTGATGTAAGGGGGGCTCCACTGGGGACACCTAATGTGAGGGGGGGCTCTGCCGGGGACACCTGATGTGAGGGGGGGCTCTACCGGGGACACCTGATGTGAGGGGGGGCTCTGCCGGGGACACCTGATGTGAGGGGGGCTCTACCGGGGACAACTGATGTGAGGGGGGCTCTGCCGGGGACACCTGATGTGAGGGGGAGCTCCGCCGGGGACACCTGATGTGAGGGGGGGCTCTACCGGGGACACCTGACGTGAGGGGGGGCTCTGCCGGGGACACCTGATGTGAGGGGGAGCTCCGCCGGGGACACCTGATGTGAGGGGGGGCTCCGCTGGGGACACCTGATGTGAGGGGGAGCTCCGCTTTGGACACCTGATGTGAGGGGGGCTCCGCTAGGGACACCTGATGTGAGGGGGAGCTCTGCTGGGGACACCTGATGTAAGGGGGAGCTCCGCCGGGGACACCTGATGTGAGGGGGAGCTCCGCCAGGGGCACCTGATGTGAGGGGGGGCTCCGCCGGGGACACCTGATGTGAGGGGGAGCTCCGCTGGGGACACCTGATGTGAGGGGGAGCTCCGCTGGGGACACCTGATGTGAGGGGGGGCTCTGCTAGGTACACCTGATGTGAGGGGGAGCTCCGCTGGGGACACCTGATGTGAAGGGGAGCTCCGCTGGGGACACCTGATGTGAGGGGGGGCTCCGCTGGGGACACCTGATGTGAGGGGGGGCTTCGCCGGGGACACCTGATGTGAGGGGGGGCTCCGCCGGGGACACCTGATGTGAGGGGGAGCTCCGCCGGGGACACCTGATGTGAGGGGGAGCTCCGCCGGGGACACTTGATGTGAGGGGGAGCTCCGCCGGGGACACCTGATGTGAGGGGGAGCTCCGCCGGGGACACCTGATGTGAGGGGGAGCTCCGCCGGGGACACCTGATGTGAGGGGGGCTCCGCTGGGGACTCCTGGTGTGAGGGGGGGCTCCGCCGGGGACTCCTGGTGTGAGGGGGGCTCCGCTGGGGACATCTGATGTAAGGGGGGCTTTGCTGGGGGCACCTGATGCAAGGACGGACTCTGCTGGGACATCTGACGCAAGGACGGATGGCTGGTGGCAGGCGAAGTGGCTAGTGACACGCTCAGGGATCCCACTGATTCTGCATTATGGTGAGTTGAATGATTTCATTTCATATTACAATGTAATAATAGAAATAATGCACTTCAATCATCCTGACACCATAACAACCATGGTGTCGGGATGATTGAAGTGCTGACACCAGGTGTTTGGAGTATCTTTATCTGCTGATTGTTAAACTTTCTAGAATACACATATTTTTATTGTGTAGGATCTGGGGCTGCTGTCCCGTCATTTTCCTCCCCCCCTCTCCCCCTCTAATCCCTCTAATCCCTCTCCCTCTCTAATCCCTCTCCCCTCTAATCCCTCTCCCCCTCTAATCCCTCTCCCCCTCTCCCCCTCTAATCCCTCTCCCTCTCTAATCCCTCTCCCCCTCTAATCCCTCTCCCTCTCTAATCCCTCTCCCCCTCTAATCCCTCTCCCCCTCTCTCCCTCTCCATCCCTCATTTATCTCAGACTCTAACCACACCCTCTCGAGCCACGCCCATTAAGCCACGCCCACTGTGTCGCATAAACCACGCCCATTTTTCGCCACGGCGCGCTTCTCACGCCGCACTTGTATTTTTACCCTAAGCCACGCCTACAAACGAATGGCCCGCCCCCTAATTATTGTACGGCTCCGCCTACAGCCACAAAAGTGTCCCACATTTTTTTCTTTACAATGTTGGCAACTATGGTCTGGTGTCTGGTACAAGCTCAGGGTTGGGCCCCCCTGGGCTGGGATGTCTCCCAGGAGAGTCCCAGGCTTTCCGGCCTATGCAGGACTGTCAGGTGAAGCTGTGGTTGGTGGTGAAGCAGGAGGACAGAGTTCTGGGAATGGGAAGCAACTTACAGAGACTGTAAGTAGATGTGGAAATGTTTGTATGAAAAGTACTGATAATACTGATAAGAGGAAGTCTGGTAATGTTATTCAGCAAGTTCTCAATCCAGCCAGCCATTGCAGGCCCAGCACAGTGCAGCTCAGACTGTTCAGCAAAATAATATTATTGCTCAGCAGTCCAAACTCTTGAAGTGCAACTCAATCCAGCCAGTCATTACAGTCAAGGCAAACCCTGCAGAGTGGGGCTCTTTCAGTTCGGAAACATACTAATGCCACCCAGTACAATCCAATTTCTAGTCAGCTATTGCAATCACAGCAAGCTCAGCAGAGTGCAGCTCATAGAGCTCAGAGTGGAGCAGAGACATCTATTGCTCCCAGTACTCCTCGCAAATATACCAGAACTTCATTAGAACAGAAAACCATTAAAGAGAGCTTACAACAGTGTGTAATGGTGGGCAGCGCCCAGGAACGTTCATCTCGCTCTAAGCTGCAGCAGAATGAAGAGGAGGGTGGTAATAATTTTCCACAATCTGCCCCAGTGAAAACATCTACACCCAGCAGAGACCCTCAGCCCAGTACTGGTAATGGAAAGGTGGATCAAGATTTCAAGCATCCTGCAACCACGAAGCAGAAGGGGTTAAAGCCTGAACCTGTGCTGCACCTGGCTGATAAGATTCCTTTCCTGGTAAAAAGAATGGATACCCTGAGAAAAACCAAGGCTATAATCCAGAAGCAGATTGACTCTGTCTATAGACTTATGCCGGCCATACACGGTTCGAATTTCGAACGAATTTTCTTTTCAAAATAAGAAATTTCGTTTTTTTTGTGATCCGATGATGCCACCATTGATTTTCGAAATTCGGCCGACCAAGCCTTCAATTTCACCTCATGTTGCTACAGAAAAGAATTTTCTTGGCTGGGAATCTTCTTTTCTCTCCGTAAATTTTCTTTTCTTATTACATTTCTCGCACGATTCTCCCATCATTGATTAGAAAATCGTTCGTTTTTCGGAAAATTTCCAACATGTCCGATTCCTCAAATTCGATTGCCGCACGAAAATCGGCCGTTGTTGCAGCCCACTAATGATGCGAAATTCATACGAAAATTCTTTCATACGATTTTCGAAAGAAAATTCTTACGAAATTCGAACCGTGTATGGCCGGCATTAGGCTGGCCATACACTATTCAATTTTCCTGTTCAACTTTCCTTTTAGATTTACCAAAACCATATAATAGGAGGTCAAACCTAAACACTTTCAATTTGGATGCAATCAGGCAGGCCCTTGTACTACATAGTTGAAGGTAAATCTAAAGAAAATTGAACAGGAAAATTGTATGGTGTATGGCCAGCTTTAAAGTTGCCAACCCCAGGAAGGAAATTTTATATGACAGCAAACTGAACTCCCTGGGCATTGAACTGGCCAGTGTGTCAAAGGACATTGATGCTGTTCTGGAAGAACTGGGACCAGTGGCGGAGATGTACCGCAAGCGTGACCGATTTGAGGTGGGATTGAGCCTTCTACAGCGTCAGACTCTGGGGAACCAGTCCAACGCACGCAGCCACCAAATGTGTCTCCTGAAGGGAAGACTGTGCAGCCTCTGGAGGACAGTGAGGAGCAAAACCAGGTTGGAGCTGATTTTCCTGCTGGACTTCCAGCTCTGGAGGATAGTGGGAACATCAGTTTAACCCAGCAGACATTCACAGTACAGGAGACTCAGAGTAGTGACATGGTGGACTCCCAGCACATGGATTGTGAGAACAGTGTTGCTGCCACTAGTACTCCTGGTGGGAGCCATGCTGGGGTGACTGGTGTTCATGGAGGGAGTAACACTGGGGTAACTAGTAAGGATGCTGCTAGTAATGATATGATGCACAGTGATGATGTCACTAATATTGATGTGGTGAATAATACTGATGTTATTAAAACTAATGCTGGTATATCTGAATGGGTTCATCAGCAGTCTGAGAGCTCTGAGATTGCAGCGATGAAGGAGTCAGTTCAGAATAACTCTCAGGACTTCCCCCCTTTGGTGGATCCACCATCTGCTCCACAAGGGAATGCTGGTCCATCTGGTCATGTCCCTCCTTGGAATAACTGGAGCAGTGGGGCCACTTCTTTTTCCACCACTAACAGTTATACTGGTCAGGCCTTTAAGAGGAGAAATGTGGTCAGATTTAAGCATAGGGGTTCCAGAGAGGAGCTCCCTGATAGGAGGTTTGTAGTACGGGAGTTGCTGTGTCAGCAGATAGGGTTTTCACCTGCAGACATACTGGCAGTCATCAATCTCCCTGACAGACAAGGTTATGATGTCAGCTTTAAGCTCATGTCTGACTTAGACAGATTCTGGGCCAGCTTCAGTAGGTTGCGGGACAAAGAGGGTTGGAGGAATTTCATCTTTATTCCCATCTCCAAACCTGACACTGCAAATGTTAACATAATTTTCTGGAATGAGTCTGTGCCCCCCCAAGATATTGTCATCTGGCTTAGAAGACATTGTGAAATTGTTTCTGACTTGACAAAAACTAAAGACAGTGATGGGATCTGGACTGGTGGTTGGAGGGTTTTTGTTAAGTTGAGGAAAACTAACAATGTTACCCATCACCTGTCAAACTCCTTTTTCATTGGGTGGGAGAGAGGAGTTTGCTTCTATGCAGATCAGCCCAGGTTATGTTTTAAATGTGGTAAACCTTGCCATGTGGCGAGTGTTTGCACAATCTTGAAGTGTAATCTTTGTGGGGAGGTTGGCCACATCAGTTCTACCTGTGAGAAGGTTAAGTGCAATCTGTGTGGTAGGCTTGCCCATTTCCACAGGGATTGCCTGGAGGCCTTCAATAATATGGGTGGAGAATCTGCAGACAATGAATTGTTGGGTGCAGCAGAACTAGAGGAGGAAGCCTTAATGAATGGGGCTGTATTGACTAGGGAGGAGGTGGTCCCAGAGGTCCAGGAGACTACCCCTGGGCGGGCGGACAGTGTTCAGCAGGCTAAGGAGCAGGCGGCTGCACACTCTTCGTCTGTTCCGGTTCCTGTCTCTGTGAAGATCACTGGTCATAAAAGGAGTAATAAAAAGGATAAATCTACACATAAACCCGAAAGTGACTGGACATTTGTGCAGAAGCCAACTAAAAAAGTGAAAGGGGCACCAGAAGTGGGTATGGCAGTTTCTACCATTAGGTATGAAGCGTTATCAGATTCAGATGCCGACTCCTATTCTCTAGAGGCCCAGGAAATTGAGCAGGAATTAAAAAGAGTGGAAAAGGAGTATGCGACTGGCTCAGAGGATGACCCGTCCACTAAAAGGCGTCCACCCCCTGATCCTGTATCCGCAGAGTCTGATATGGAAACTGGTAGTCGGCAGACTGACTCCGATTCTGACTTATAATGATGGGGGTCTTAGTTTTTCTCCTCTTTGCTGTGATGGCAGGTTTTTCTCTAAACATTGTCTCCAGCAATGTGAACAGCATTAAAAACAGGAGGACAAGGCATGTCGTTTTGAACACCTCAGGCACCTGGACGTTGATGTCTATTTTTTACAGGAGACACATATGCCTACTTAGGCACTACACATTACATTAATATTTATATGCATTAACCTTGGCCACTTTTTCCCTCTTTCTACTTTTTTATCTCCTTTCCCCCCTCCAACTTGTTCCCCATTTCCTCCCCCCCTCCTTTTTCTTCCCTACCCACCCCCCCTCCCCTTTCTTGGTATAACCCTACATGACCAAAGGGCAGGGCCGGACTGGCCAACCGGGATACCGGGAAATCCCCCGGTGGGCCGGTGGTCTGGCTACCCCTGCGGCCGCCGGCCGCTGTGAGGGCAGGGGCGCCTGAAAGAAAAATGGCTGCGGGGGCCGGGCCGACGTGCAACTGCGCAGGCGCCAGCGCTGTTCCGAGGTTGGCCGTGCTCGGGAAAACCCGTACACGCTCGGCAATTTTCGGAAGTGCGGGCGCATGCGCAGTGACACGATGGCGCCGAGCGGCGCCATTTTTAAAGGTAAAGCGGTTGCAGCGCTCAGTGTCTGGCGTCTGGTGGCCTGTGCCTCTTCCTGCGTCCCCCCACAGCCTCTGACCTCCTGCCCGCCCCCCCCCTGCAGCCTCTGATCACCTGTCCCCCCCCTGCAGCCTCTGATCACCTGTTCCCCCCCCCTGCAGCCTCTGACCACCTGTCCCCCCCCTGCAGCCTCTGACCACCTGTCCCCCCCCTGCAGCCTCTGACCTCCTGTCCCCCCCTGCAGCCTCTGACATCATTGTCCCCCCCAGCCTCTGACCTCCTGTCCCCCCCCGCAAGCCTCTGACCTCCTGCCCCCCCCTGCAGCCTCTGACCTCCTGTCTCCCCCCGCAAGCCTCTGACCTCCTGCCCCCCCCTGCAGCCTCTGACCTCCTGCCCCCCCCCCCTGCAGCCTCTGACCTCCTGCCCCCCCCCCCTGCAGCCTCTGACTTCCTGTCTCCCCCCTGCAGCCTCTGACTTCCTGTCTCCCCCCTGCAGCCTCTGACTTCCTGTCTCCCCCCTGCAGCCTCTGACCTCCTACCCCCCCTGCAGCCTCTGACCTCCTGCAGCCTCTGACCTCCTGCCCACCCCTGCAGCCTCTGACCACCTGTCCCCCCCTGCAGCCTCTGACCTCCTGCCCCCCCCCCTGCAGCCTTTGACCACCTGTCCCCCCCTGCAGCCTCTGACCTCCTGCCCCCCCCTGCAGCCTCTGACCTCCTGCCCCCCCCCTGCAGCCTCTGACCTCCTGCCCCCCCCCCTGCAGCCTCTGACCTCCTGCCCCCCCCCCTGCAGCCTCTGACCACCTGTCCCCCCCTGCAGCCTCTGACCACCTGTCCCCCCCTGCAGCCTCTGACCACCTGTCCCCCCCTGCAGCCTCTGACCTCCTGTCCCCCCTGCAGCCTCTGACCTCCTGTCCCCCCTGCAGCCTCTGACCTCCTGTCCCCCCTGCAGCCTCTGACCTCCTGTCCCCCCTGCAGCCTCTGACCTCCTGTCCCCCCTGCAGCCTCTGACCACCTGTCCCCCCCTGCAGCCTCTGACCTCTTCTCGTCCCCTCCTCAGCCTCTGACCTCTTCTCGTCCCCTCCTCAGCCTCTGACCTCTTCTCGTCCCCTCCTCAGCCTCTGACCTCTCCTGTGGTCCCCTCCGCAGCCTCTGACCTCCCCTGCACCATCCGCAGCCTCTGACCTCCCCTGCACCATCCGCAGCCTCTGACCTCCCCTGCACCATCCGCAGCCTCTAACCTCCCCTGCACCATCCGCAGCCTCTGACCTCCCCTGCATCATCCGCAGTCTCTGACCTCCTGCCCCCCCTGCAGTCTCTGACCTCCTGCCCCCCCTGCAGTCTCTGACCTCCTGTCCCCCATGCAGCCTCTGACCTCCTGTCCCCCCTGCAGCCTCTGACCTCCTGTCCCCCCTGCAGCCTCTGACCTCCTGTCCCCCCTGCAGCCTCTGACCTCCTGTCCCCCCTGCAGCCTCTGACCTCCTGTCCCCCCTGCAGCCTCTGACCTCCTGTCCCCCCTGCAGCCTCTGACCACCTGTCCCCCCTGCAGCCTCTGACCACCTGTCCCCCCTGCAGCCTCTGACCACCTGTCCCCCCTGCAGCCTCTGACCACCTGTCCCCCCTGCAGCCTCTGACCTCTTCTCGTCCCCTCCTCAGCCTCTGACCTCTTCTCGTCCCCTCCTCAGCCTCTGACCTCTTCTCGTCCCCTCCTCAGCCTCTGACCTCTTCTCGTCCCCTCCTCAGCCTCTGACCTCTTCTCGTCCCCTCCTCAGCCTCTGACCTCCTGTCGTCCCCTCCTCAGCCTCTGACCTCCTGTCGTCCCCTCCTCAGCCTATGACCTCCTGTCGTCCCCTCCTCAGCCTCTGACCTCCTGTCGTCCCCTCCTCAGCCTCTGACCTCCTGTCGTCCCCTCCTCAGCCTCTGACCTCCTGTCGTCCCCTCCTCAGCCTCTGACCTCCTGTCGTCCCCTCCTCAGCCTCTGACCTCCTGTCGTCCCCTCCTCAGCCTCTGACCTCCTGTCGTCCCCTCCTCAGCCTCTGACCTCCTGTCGTCCCCTCCTCAGCCTCTGACCTCCTGTCGTCCCCTCCTCAGCCTCTGACCTCCTGTCGTCCCCTCCTCAGCCTATGACCTCCTGTCGTCCCCTCCTCAGCCTCTGACCTCCTGTCGTCCCCTCCTCAGCCTCTGACCTCCTGTCGTCCCCTCCTCAGCCTCTGACCTCCTGTCGTCCCCTCCTCAGCCTCTGACCTCCTGTCGTCCCCTCCTCAGCCTCTGACCTCCTGTCGTCCCCTCCTCAGCCTCTGACCTCCTGTCGTCCCCTCCTCAGCCTCTGACCTCCTGTCGTCCCCTCCTCAGCCTCTGACCTCCTGTCGTCCCCTCCTCAGCCTCTGACCTCCTGTCGTCCCCTCCTCAGCCTCTGACCTCCTGTCGTCCCCTCCTCAGCCTCTGACCTCCTGTCGTCCCCTCCTCAGCCTCTGACCTCCTGTCGTCCCCTCCTCAGCCTCTGACCTCCTGTCGTCCCCTCCTCAGCCCTCCTGTCGTCCCCTCCTCAGCCCTCCTGTCGTCCCCTCCTCAGCCCTCCTGTCGTCCCCTCCTCAGCCCTCCTGTCGTCCCCTCCTCAGCCCTCCTGTCGTCCCCTCCTCAGCCCTCCTGTCGTCCCCTCCTCAGCCCTCCTGTCGTCCCCTCCTCAGCCCTCCTGTTGTCCCCTCCTCAGACCTCCTGTCGTCCCCTCCTCAGACCTCCTGTCGTCCCCTCCTCAGCCCTCCTGTCGTCCCCTCCTCAGCCCTCCTGTCGTCCCCTCCTCAGACCTCCTGTCGTCCCCTCCTCAGCCTCTGACCTCCTGTCGTCCCCTCCTCAGCCTCTGACCCCCTTTGGTCCCCTCCGCAGCCTCCGACCACCCCTGCATCATCCGCAGCCTCTGACCTCCCCTGCATCATCCGCAGCCTCTGACCTCTCCTGTACCATCCGCAGCCTCTGACCTCTCCTGTACCATCCGCAGCCTCTGACCTCTCCTGTACCATCCGCAGCCTCTGACCATCTCCTGTCTTATATCACGTCTGCAGTCTGGAGCGGAGTCAACAGTGGGAGTGGCGCAGGGATGGGGGTCATGGGAGAAGTCAGACATGTATGGACTGTGGAGAGGAAACTACAGGATAAAACCAGAGCCACCGAGCTGGAGCCGACTGACTGAGCCCTGTACGGTGCACCTGAGAGGAGGTCAGTGACAGCGCCGCCAGGCCTACCTGAGAGGGGGGGGGGTCAATACAATATTGTAAGGGGGCACTGATATATAGGTTTCCCCTTATATCAGTAAACCCCCGTACCTTAGTGTTTTCTTTCTGCAGAAGGTGGTCTCTGGTCACCAGAGTCCTCCCCACATTCCCAGAGTTCCCCTTTACATCATAGTCTGCAGGATTCCACCTTACAGTGCAAGGGGGAACTCTGATGTAAAGGGCAATGCTGCAGACCCTGATGTAAGTGAGAACTCTGATGTAAAGGGGAAAGCAATGGACTCTGATATAAGTGGGGTCTCTGGTCACCAGTGCCCCCCTTTTATATCAGAGTTCCTGCTTAGATCATGATCTGCAATGTTCCCCTTTAAGTCAGAGTTCCCTTGCACTGTAAAGGGGAATCCTCCTGATGTATGGGGGAACTCTGTGCTGGGTTATATTAATCTGACCTTCATGTAAGAGGATAAATATGGTGTTTGACTTTTGTTTAACTTAACACATTGCTAATAGCAGTTTATAGCTTAAATATTGATATTTGCACTGAAACCTGCCATTTACGGCACCTTTTTTTTGCAGTATCAGTAAAAAATGTGCCAGTAAATGCCATGATTTTTGCCAGTAAAAAAATAAAAAATTGCTGCTGTTTGTAAATTCCATGTCTCTCTTATCTATAGATAATACACTCTTCAAATGTGCTTTAAAATGCATGGTTTTCCCTTTTGTGAACAAAAAAATAACGACGTTATGCAGTTGGGCTGGTATAAAAATGCTATGGGGCTGGTATGAAATTATTTCCAGGGCTGGTTTTTATTCCCAGTCCGGCCCTGCCAAAGGGCCCAGATTGTTATAATCATATTAATTGCATACATTGCACATTTAACATATATCTTCGCATGGATTTCTATTTTATGTATGGACCCTTGACATCTATACTTCAAGATTATTATTTCTTATATGTAGAGACGTACATTCCCCTTGTCTATTGGTTGTTCCTCGTGGACGCTGGTGGTTTGACGTGCCTTGCCGTACCTAATTGGCATCAATGACTTCTCCCTGCCACACATCAGAAAATCTCTATACCACCTTTGAGTTCAGACCTCCACCATATATAAATTCACATATGGCCTCCTTATCTGAATCTGCGATGAACCATGGTGATGACGACCTGAAGTACCTGTCAGCAGACTGTCAGACCATAGCCTGTTGCTCTGTATGCAGTTAATTGTTTGAACGAGTAAGTCCCCATAATGCTCTATACTATCTTGAATTTCTGGCGTATTTTAAGCTCCTATTATTATTGTTATTCATCTTCTCACATCCTCATCATTTTGTATTTCCCATTCCCATTTTAATTGATTTTTCATTCCATATATATGTTCTCTCTTTGCCTCCAACAATTCTGCTCTTTATACCCTTTATACCTATGATATACACTCATGATATGTATGTACATATGTGTGTGTATATATATACATATACTAATGACTGGTATGTTCTATTAATATACTTCCGATCATACAAAAAATCCTCACAGGAAACCCCTGAAGAAGGAACCTAATTTTTATTCCTATCCGCAACATGTTGGGCTCCTATATACCACGCATGTGTATGCTTCCTCCCACCAGTATGCACATTTGCGTGGTTTAGGTATTTTGTATGTATTGTTCACTATTTTTATAACCATTTTTGTATATTCTAATAAAGTATATTTTTCTTTTATTATTTCTGGGCATTTCTCATACCAATCACACCATTCAGTACGTATCTTTCCCATTTCTCTGATCTACCCATTTACTACTCCCTACCCCTTCACCCGTACCATCCCAGCGTTCCCTTCTTTTTATTATCTTTTGTTGCAATGTATTATTGGGATGTGGTGAACCGGGTATAAATTCACTTTTACACTCATATGTGGTAGTGCACCATTTTCTATTTTAACCATCTAACATCTGTTGGACTTTTGTGGGAGGCAGAGAGGGAGTGGCACACGGGACCCTCGTTTTGGTCTTTGGCTGTGGAGTCTAATGTGGGTGTTGCCATCCTTTTTAATACTACGGATGTGATGGTGCACAGACTCACTGAGGTGTCAATGGGAAGATGTCTTATATTGGAAGTAACCATTCATGGCAGGAGACTCCGATTAATTAACATATATGGGACTCAAATAATATCAGGAAGAATCGGGTTATTTATTGATGTGAAATCATATCTTTTTACATCAGTCCCTATGGTTATGGTAGGAGACTTTAATGTCACTAGGACACTAAGTGACAGTTCTTCTGGTAGGGTGGTGGGTAGTGACTCCAAAGTTCTTAATTGTATTATTTTGCAAACTGGTTTAAGTGATGTTTTTGTACAAAATGGCAGGAAGCCAGGCTTCACCTTCTTTTGCGGTAATAAATGCAGACTAGATATGGCACTGGTAAATCCTACAGAATTGGTGACCAATATGAGTGAGAAGCTGGTACCTTACTCAGATCATGTGGCCCTCTACTTTTACCTGGGAGCCTGTAAGCATCCTGATATGGGCAGGGGCTATGGAGGCTCAACTCTAATCTTTCAGAAGATGTATCTGGGCAGCAACAAGTACAGAACCTCTTGCAACACCAATGCGGAGAGACTAGACTTCTATGACTGTACTGCAGATTGGTGGGAGGATGTTAAAAAGGACATCTCTTCTGTCTTGAGGAAGTTGCCAGCTAAAATGGGGAAAAGTAGATATAGCCATTATCTCAGGCTGCAGAAAGAGCTGGAGTTGCTTTATTCAGGCGTGTTGGAGGCAGGGAGGAAAATTGATCAAGTAAAATCTGAGCTAATATCCTTTGGTGCAGACAAGACAGAGAAAATAAATCACCGCTCAGGAGAACTTGCTTTCAGGTGTGTGTTAGTGAATCCTTCAGAGGAGAGGAGTCCCAGGTGCTGGCTAAATGCAAATTGAAGCAGGGTTTGAAACAGGAAAATCTGGATGCTGCACACCGGATAAAGTAGAAAACATCTTCTTTATTGTAAAGCTTGGATCATAAAAAACAGGACAATCAGCTGTGTCTGTACCACCCGCCTGATTGTCCTGTTTTTTATGATCCAAGCTTTACAATAAAGAAGATGTTTTCAACTTTATCCGGTGTGCGGCATCCAGATTTTCCTGTTTCAAACCCTGCTAAAATCTGAGCTAAGTCAATATCAATATAGCAGATACAACTCCCTGGTATTTGAACGGGATTATGGATACCCAGGGACACCTGATCCTTTTGAAATTTGTAGGGACAAGGTGTCTAGAAAGTTAATAACGGGCCTGAAGGATTCCCAGGGGATTTTAAAGGAGCCTCAGGAGGGTATTCTGGGAGTGGTAAGATCATACTATGCTAACTTGTTTTGGGAGAAGGGTTTGGATAAGGAGAAGATGGAACAGTTCTTAGAGGCGGTTCAAGGTCCTGTTGTTGATAATTTGGACTTTTCTCCTTTGACAGCAGACATAACGGTGGAGGAAGTTAGGGAGGCTATTGATAAATTACGTCAAAAGAAGGCACCAGGACCCGATGGCATTACAGCTCAATTTTATAAGAGGTTTAAAGAGCTCCTAGCTCTGATTCTGGTGGATGTGTTTAAAAGTTGTTTGGAGAAACGCCTGATGCCTCCATGCGAGTATCATCCTTAGTTCTGCTGTTCAAGGGTATAGAACAGGGGTGTCA
This sequence comes from Lithobates septentrionalis, assembly GCA_037952835.1. Lineage (NCBI taxonomy): Eukaryota > Metazoa > Chordata > Amphibia > Anura > Ranidae > Lithobates > Lithobates septentrionalis. The sequence goes on along the minus strand of JBBDGP010000561.1, from coordinate 3,384,289 downwards.
AACTCAATTTCATCATGGGCCGCTTCAGCATTATGATTGTCCTTAAAAGGGCCGGTTGTATTTGTAAGATTAGATGTCCAGCGCATCCCCTCCCCTTACATTAGATGTCAAGAGCCACCCCACCATCAGAAGTTGAGTCCCCTACTCTCCCTAACATCAGTCTGACATCCCGCATCTCTGATTATGATAAGAAGCCTCTGTCAGAGGCTTCATACCACGTGATCAGCTGTGACCAATCACAGCTGATCATAGCGTGAACCAGGAAGTGCCGGTAAACGGCATTCCTCAGTTCGCGCTGACAGGTAGAGCCGATCGGCGGCTCTCCCTGTCGGGGGGGGGGGGGGCGTCTGTGCTGATAATCAGCACATTGATTATCAGAACAGCCCCCTCAAATGTACAAATAACCTATCAGTACCCAGCATTCCCCCAATAAAAAAAGCCTTCAAGTGCCCACCACTATGCCCACCAGAGTGTCAATCAGAGCCCACCAGAGTGCCAATCGGTGCCCACCACAGTGCCAATTAGTGCCCAGAAGTAACACCTGTCAGTAACACATCAGTACCTCATCATCAGTGCCACCTGTCAGTGCCCATCACACCTGCCTGTCAGTGCCCATCACACCTGCCTTCAGTGCCCATCAGTGCCGCCTGTCAGTGCCCATCAGTGCCACCCATCAGTGCCCATCAGTGCTGCATATCAGTGCCGCCTATTAGTGCCCATTAGTGCTGCATATCAGTGCCGCCTATCAGAGTCCATCAATTCTACATATCAGTGCCTCATCAGTGCCCATCAGTGCCATCTTATCAGTGCCAACTCATCAGTGCCCATCAGTGCCACCTCATCAGTGCCCATCAGTGCCGCCTCAGTGTCCGTCAGTGAAGGGGAAAACAAATTTTTTTGACAAAACCTCAGAAAAACTTTTTTCTTTCAAAAATGTTGATCTTTTTTTAGTTTATCTAAAAATAAAAACCCCAGAGCTGATCAAATACCACAAAAAGAAAGCTCTATTTGTGGGAAGAAAATTATAAAAATCTTGTTTGGGTACAGTGTTACATGACCGTGCAATTGTCATTCAAAGTTTTGACAGCGCTGAAAGCTGAAAATTGTCCTGGGCAGGAAAGGGCGAAAGTGCCTGGTATTGAAGTGGTTAAAGTATGGTATCCCAAGGTTATTTGTTGATTGGCTGAGAACTTTATACTGGAAGGCTGAGAGCTTTCCACTTATCAATTGGTGGCAGGGCGGTACCTTTGGGGTTGAGGCTGGGATGAGGCAGAGTTGCCACTTGAGTCCCCTCTTATGTTTTTGCCATTATCACGGAACGTCCCTCACTCCGCTTGAATGCTTCCGTCATATACCACTTCCTCCCAGTCTGTATACAGATATCAGATATTCCAACCTCTCTGAGCACAAAACAAGGCGACACTTGCTTGTTGCTAACATGGACTGACTTTATTTAGAATCAAAATACAGTCTTATATACATGAGAATGACTAAAACCTAACCTAATTAACATGAGCTAATTAACTAATCATTTACCCAGACCAGATGACTCAGAGACATGACCTGTAGGACAGACTTGTGGGCACCGAGCTTCACACAGTAGTATAAACACAATAGCAGGAGCTAATTACAATTAACAATACAAACAACAATCTCCCCCTCCTCAGCCTAGACTGTTCATCTCCTAGCCAGTGCTGGTGGCTAATGTGATCAGCTCATTCAATTAACACACATTACCATAAACATCAATACAGGGTTAATTAGAACAAACAACAATGAGTTGAATACCCCTAGAACCTAGACTAAACTCATTTACATTAAACACATTATAGCTGACATCGGACAGGTGAGTGGAGTTGATGACATTAGCATCTTCTCACAGTATGAGTCCCAACAGTATGACTCAGTCACTATTGCTACTGTGGCAAATACAGGGACCCCAGAGTCTATGTGTTTTGGGGGGACATGAAGCTGAATCCAAAGTAACACCAACCCCAGGGTCCCCAGGCATACAGCTCACAGAGAGCACCATTCCCCCAAATGCCAGGGCCCATAATCTGTTGGCAAGAGGCTAGCGTTCAGTCCCCTCCAATAGCCTCTTTCTTGGGTGAGTCTGTCACATTTCTCCCCCATCAAAGGTTGACTAACAAGGTCCCAGACCTCCACCTGGTCTGGACATGCGTTAGTCAGGCAGAGTGAACTCACATAGTCTTCCCGCATGATCTCCATTCTTGGCTGCAAGGAATAGTTGACCTCAGTAGGTGTGGGGCAGAGGTAATTTACTCTCTGTCTGGCTGCCAGGGCTTCAGCTAGATTGTTTTTAACATTCCTGGGCTCGGTCTGCTGCTGGGCAGAGGGGCCGATCACCCCTGCTTCTTGAAGCTGTAGAGAGACACTAGGTGCTAGGCAGAGGCCAGATGTGCTCTGCCCTGTTGTCAGTGATTCAGCTGGGAGTAGCAGCTCCACTACATCAGCTTGTCATCGGAGAGAGGAGCCAACTGCCCGGCTCCCTGGAACTCCACAGTTGTTGCCGGTGCTGGGCAGAGGTTGGTAGCACTGTGCCCTGTTGCCAGCACTTCTGCTGGGGACTCCGCATCCTCCGCTCCGGCTAACCGTTCAGGCAGGAGGCTGGCTTCCTCCACTCCCAAACTGTGTAGCTGCCATTGGAAAGGGGAGCCGGCTGCTTCCTTTTCCATTCCCTCATCTGGCTGCTGGAACGACATGTCTATGGTACTGTCTCCCAGGTGCACGGATCTTTGCTGGGGAGGAAAGGCCACTTCCTGCACCCTGGCCAACTGTTGGGGAGGGACAACAAACATCTCCTCTCCCTTCTCTCCCTGTATCTGCTGCTGGGAAGTGATTGCCACCTTCTCACCCTGAGCCTCCGAAACTGCCACAGGTGTGGGGCAGAGGTCTTGGACCCTCTGTCTGGTTGCCAGCACTTCTGCTGGGGGCTCATCAGGTTGTTCTTCCTCAGTAGAAAAGTCTATTAAATCCCCTACCTCTAAAACTGGTGTCTGTGGATAGAGGTTCACCATCTCTTGTCCATGGAACCCAGAAGATGTTATCAGTGCTGGGCAGAGGTTAGCAGAGCTCTGCCCTGTTGTCAGCACTTCAGGTTTGGGGATGGCAATTTTCAGATTTTCCACTGCCGATTCTCTGGCATGCTGCTGAACGTGTTCTAGCAGTTTCCTGTATGCCCTTTCCAGATGCTGTTCCTTCCTTAGCAAATGGTCCAGATCAGGTTTAAGCTCTGAAACCCCTGCAAGACCGAGCATAGCCTCTCTATAATCTCGCAGGTCCTCAAGGGTAGGTTCCCCTTCATCGCCAAACACAAAACGATCTGTAAGGCTCTCCCACAGCAATCCAGGGCCTCCAAAGTAATATCCCTCCGGAGAGCATTCTGTTGTCTCTCCTAAATATCCCTCTTCTGCGTGCCATTGCAGAGCCCGATAATGATTGTCCAGCTCTATTTCCTGCTGGACCAGCCTGTCCAACTCAGTCACCCATTGCTCCTGGGGCCGCTCTCCCAGGAATGCCATCCGCAATGCCTGTTGGTCACTGGCCCGTTGCTCTTGGGTTGGAAAGCACTTGCCCTGTTTTATACCAGCGAGCTGGACGGCTCCAATCCAGAGCTCCACCCGAATTTGCTGCCTAAGCTCCAGGTATTCATCCTCAGACACAGTCCTGGTGTATGTTGAAAGGATGATCCGCAGCAGCCCCGGGAACTCTGATGCCAGGTCCATATCTCCGTTGGGGTGACTGAAGTCTGCTATCCTGATCTTGGATCCAGATGGAGGTTTAGATTTGCCAGACTGCAGGAAGCTTTCCCGCTGCTTGCCACCAATGTCACGGAACGTCCCTCACTCCGCTTGAGTGCTTCCGTCATATACCACTTCCTCCCAGTCTGTATACAGATATCAGATATTCCAACCTCTCTGAGCACAAAACAAGGCGACACTTGTGGGCACTGAGCTTCACACAGTAGTATAAACACAATAGCAGGAGCTAATTACAATTAACAATACAAACAACAATCTCCCCCCTCCTCAGCCTAGACTGTTCGTCTCCTAGCCAGTGCTGGTGGCTAATGTGATCAGCTCATTCAATTAACACACATTACCATAAACATCAACACAGGGTTAATTAGAACAAACAACAATTAGTTGAATACCCCTAGAACCTAGACTAAACTCATTTACATTAAACACATTATAGCTGACATCAGACAGGTGAGTGGAGTTGATGACATTAGCATCTTCTCACAGTATGAGTCCCAACAGTATGACTCAGTCACTATACTGTGGCAAATACAGGGTCCCCAGAGTCTGTGTGTTTTGGGGGGACATGGAGCTGAATCCAAAGTAACACCAACCCCAGGGTCCCCAGGCATACAGCTCACAGAGAGCACCATTCCCCCAAATGCCAGGGCCCATAATCTGTTGGCAAGAGGCTAGCGTTCAGTCCCCTCCAATAGCCTCTGTCTCGGGTGAGTCTGTCACAGCCATCAATCCTTTTTTGAGATCACTGCAGGAGTGTGCCCAGTACCGATGTTGCATGCCTTGGGCCTATCTGTATTCGCTTATGCAGATGATGTCACTGTAGTGGTGTCTGCCTCCCATGAGGCCCAGTTGCTAGCAACTTCCATTGGAACTTACTCTGAGGCCTCTGGGTCTCTTGTCAACTTTGAAAAGAGTGAAGCTCTACGGACACTGCAGGGTGATACAGATTTTGATCTGCCCCAGTTTGCAATAGCTTCAAGTTGTCTTAAGATCTTAGGGGTTAAGTTTGGAAGGGAAGATAATACGGCTTACCTGTAGCTGATAGGGTAAATGGAATAACTATTTATTTATCAAATATTTAGTTATGATTATCAAAACATGTATTCTGATTAAGCAGAGGTACTTTTTACAAATGTTTAGAAGTCATATGAGTTAACAGCTGTTTTGGTGATCAAATGCCATTCATACCTTCAGCTGTGAAAAGTTCTATCTCTGGCTTTCTCACAGAACTTGGAAAGTGACGTGTATATGTGAAATGACCATTTGTATATCAATGAATATCACCAAAGAGTTGAATGGTACTTCAAAAGAGTCCTATTCAAGGTGCCACCCCTGTAGAATGTATAAATTGTACTAAGGCTCTCAGCCATTTCAGAACAATCATATTGAATGTCACCATGTACATACTCTATTGTTCTCCCTGCCTATAGCTAAAACTATGGGCTTGTATATTAAATACATCATCTATAATTTGGCTTCAGCAGTCAACGTTATTGAAAGTCCTTAAGTTCTGGGCTTTCCCTATCATAGCTATCCTGGATATCTCCTAAACCTGCACGGTTTAGGAGATATCCCCTGTATCAGCATGTGCCGACATCATCGGCACATGCGCACTGAAGCAATAGCACGTCTGTGCCGCTGCTTCATTTAGTGTGACATTACTGGCGGCTCCCGTGCGCATGCGTGGGAGTGACGTCATTGCGGCTCTGGCCAATCACATCGCTGGAGCCTGCAATACCCGGAAGTAACTCCGGGAGCGATGTCGCCAGCCAAAGCGGTGTACGAGGACTTCTGCGGGGGCTTTGATCTAAGGTAAGTAATTCATAATGAGCTAGTATGCTATGCTCATTATGTCTTTGTCTTGCACTTTTTTTGTTTTTTTTGGGGGGGGGGAGGGGGGGTGTATACAACCACTTTAAAAAAGCACTGACACCCACTGCAGTTTGCAGGGGGGGGGGGGGGGGTGCAATTTGAATGAGGTGCATGAAACGTGTGTGGATTGAGGGTTTCCTCCATTGTAGTGTACCTCTGCAAATCTAAGCAGTAGTGTGTTTATCCTCTGCCAGTGCAGGAAGGTATGCAATTACACACCTTGTACCTGCTTAGATGTGAACCTAGCCTAAAGAAAAGTCAGTGTATTCAAGGTTGGTCATTTTTTTAGTTGAGTGCTTTTTTTTATTTTTATTCTGTGATTAATTGAAAATGAAGCTAATGTGAACACAGTGAGTGTGCTGCCTTCCACAAGATGGTGCCCTTTGTAGCTTCCCAGTAAGATTGGCTATAACAGTGCACCATTCTGTGGTAGGCAGTGCATTCCCCCTTTTTTTTTTAAATCTGTAAAAGTTAAAAAAGTCAGTGAGTGCTCTGTCTGACACAACATGGTGCACTTTGCACCATATTAGCCAACCTTACTGAGGAGGTGCAAAGGGCACCATCTCCTTGTATATAGGCAGCACACTCACTTTTCACCTATTCCGTTTGGACACTAATACTGGATAATAGCCAATCTTACAGGGCAGCGTTCATAAAAACTGGAAGAAGGAAAAAAAACTAAAAACAGGTTCGATTTTCTAAAGGACCTGATAAAATACAATTAGGATGTGATTGCTTACTAGGGGCAACACATATTGTTTTTCCTTTTTCCAGTCTTTATGATTTTGGCGCAATTTATTTTATTTAAAAAGACTTTTACTTAGTACCTGCTGCGGAACCTCCCAGAACAAAAATGATCTACGTCCCTGTGTGCGTACATATGTACATGGGACTTGTGACACTCTGCTGCAGGGCTTTTGCTATCGTAATAATACAAAGCTGACATACTTTCTATGGTCTGTCACAAAATTGGTAAACAGAGTCGTTCAAGTTTCGTTTCTCAGACTCATGCTGCTTCATATGAGAGATAAGGGAATGATTACATGAGTATATACTGTATATAAAAGCAGAATACCTGTAGCAGGTGGTTATTATATTATAATACAGATATTTATACTGGTATGTATATGTGAAATCATGCATATGTATACATGTCACTATTTTTTCCTAAATGAAATCTGTATTAACCTAAAAAACATAAAAATATATATACTGCAGCTCACCAATGCTTAGATGTGATGGCTGCATTTGTTTTCTTTTTTTTTTTTTTTGGCCTTTTTTTTTTTTTCTTTTATATTCAACTGGTGATCCTGCCAGAAACACACTTCCTGTCTTGGGGTGTCTCCACTCTATGGAGAAGCAATAGAGACACCCTTGAACAGCAGCATTGGAGAGAATAGTGTTAGATGGATCAGCAGAATCAGTTTTACTTCTATGGATCACAGGAGTGTAATTTGTTTTTCACTCCTGTGACCCGTTTTCAGCAGAGAGCAGGTTGAAGTCGGCTCTCTGCTGACGTCACTGGAATCAGTCCAGGCACAGCATCATCCCGCACACGGAGTCTGGATCTGCCAGCTGACTGGACTGACACCCGTCTCAGCCTCTCAGTGAGTCGCTGAGAGCCTGAGACGGCCCGCTCCCCGCCCCTCCACAGCCCAGCGCTCCAATGAGCGAGGAGGGAGAAGAGCAGAGACCTGTGACTGACAGTCTTCAGCTCTCTGCTCACTGAGCTGTGAAAACCAAGCGATCTGCGATGTTCGATCGCTCGGTTTTCAGTGCAGAGTCGTCAGGGGGACAGTAATAGTTATGTGTCAGGTATTTTTTTTTGGAGGGATCTGGGGTCTATAAGACCCCAAATTACTCCTTTGCACTTAAAAGCATTGAAAACGCCAAGTTTGGCTGCCATTTTTTTTTAAAATCTGGTGTCTTTAACCCCTTCCCAACCAGCCGCCACAGTTGAACTGCGGTAAGTTGGCTCCCCTGGGCGAAACGATGTATCTGTACGTTGGTTCACCTTTTAACAACTAAGGGGCACGTGTGCACCACCGGAGGCACGCGCACATGCCCGCGGTGCAATGTTGGAGCCGATGCGCGTGTCCGGTGGTCGCAATGACCGGCGGGCACCCACGATCGCTTCACACAGAGACAATGTAAACAGACAGATCTCCGTACTGTCAGGGGTGAGGAGAGCGATCTGTTCATACTAAGAATGAACAACGATTGGTCTCCTCAGCCAGGCAGTTCCATCTCCCTACAGTTAGAATCACTCCCTAGGGAACACAGTTAACCCCTTGATCGCCCCCTAGTGTTAACCCCTTGCCTGCCATTGACATTTACACAGTAATCAGTGCATTTTTATAGCACGGATCGCTGTATAAATACCAATGGTCCCAAAAATGTGTCCGATCTGTCCGCCATAATGTCGTAGTCCTGATAAAAATCGCTGATCACCACCATTACTAGTAAAAAAAAGTAATAATAATAAAAATGCCATAAATCTTTCCCCTATTTTGTAGATGCTATAACTTTTGGGCAAACCAATCAATATACGCTTATTACCAAAAATATGTAGAACAATATATATCAGCCTAAACTGAGGAAAAAAATTAGCTTTTTTTAAAAAAAATGGGCATATTTATTATAGCAAAAAGTACAAAATATTGTGTTTTTTTTTCAAAATTGTCGCTCTTTTTTGTTTATATCGCAAAAAAAAAAAAAAAAAACTGCAGAGATGATCAAATACCACCAAAAGAAAGTTCTATTGTGGGAAAAAAGGACATCAATTTTGTTTGGGTACAACGTCGCACGACCATGCAATTGTCAGTTAAAGCGACGCAGTGCCATATCGCAAAAAATGGCCTGGTCATTGAGCAGCAAAATTTTCCGGGGATGAACTGGTTAAAGTGATTGTAAAGGCTTGTTTTTTTTTTTCCTATACAAATAAAAAACATGTCATACTTACCTGCTCTGTTGCAGTGGATTTGCACAGAGCAGCCCGGATCCTCCTCTTCTCGGGTCCCTCATCGCTGCTCCTGGCCCCTCCCTCCTGTTCAGTGCCCCCACAGCAAGCAGCTTGCTATGGGGGCACCCGAGCTGAGTCACAGCTCCCTGTGTCCATTTAGACACGGAGCCCCGGCCTGACCCGCCCCCCTCTCTCCCGACTGCCTAGGTGACTTTGATTGATTCGACTGATTCGAACGTGATGACGTACGACCGGGCTAGAATAAGGAAGTTCTTAGCCAGTAGCCAATAGCTGCCCTTGCGTCATTTTCGATCCGTTGGACTAGCATACAGACAAACATTTTTTTCGATAGGAATCGAGTCTGTTTGGAAAGATTTGAAACATGTTCTATTTCTAGGTCCGTCTGAATTTTCGACAGAAAAGGTCCGATGAAGCCCACATGATCGGAATGTCCGACGGAATCGTTCCATTAGACCCTTCTGCCGGACAGTCCGCTCGTGTGTACGCGGCATTAGAGTCTGCAGAAGACTTGAGACTGGGGCGGTGGTTCACCTTCCAGCAGGACAACGACCCTAAACATACAGCCAGAACTACAATGAAATGGTTTAGATCAAAGCATATTCGTGTGTTAGAATGGCCCAGTCAAAGTCCAGACCTAAATCCAATTTAGAATCTGTGGCAAGACTTGAAAATTGCTGTTCATAGACGATCTCCATCCAATCTGACAGAGCTTGAGCTATTTTGCAAACAAGAATGGGCAACAATGTCACTCTCTAGATGGGCAAAGCTGGTAGAGACATCCCCAAAAAGACTTGCAGCTATAATTGCAGTGAAAGGTGGTTCTACAAAGTGTTGACACCGGGGGGGGGGCTGAATACAAATGCAAGCCACACTTTTCACATATTTATTTGTAAAAAATCTTGAAAAACATTTATCATTTTCCTTCCACGTCACAATTATGGGCCACTTTGTGTTTATCTATCACATAAAATCCCAATAAAATACATTTACATTTTTGGTTGTAACATGACAAAGTGTGGAAAATGTCAAGGGGTATGAATACTTTTTCAAGGCACTGTAAATACATTGTAAAAGAAAGAAAGCCTTAAAGCGAAGTTCCAGCCTGTACAAATACTGTATCTGCTGACTTTTTATATAAGGATACTTACCTGTCCAGGGATCCCACGATGTCGGCACCCCAAACTGATTTGTTCATCAGCTTTGGGCACAGGCGACGGCATTGCAAGTAAGGGAAAACTACAGTGAAGCCTTCAGGCTTCACAGCAGGTTTCCTACTGTGCATGCGTGAGCTTTCTGAATTGTCCCGTCATCTTGTGGGTCACGCACAGGTCCCAGAAGGCAGCGGGGTGGGGGGAAGAGGAGGGGCCGGACGTGACACAGATCGCACAGTGATCTTACCAGGAAGTGGGGGCGGGTACCTGTCAAAACCAGGTAAATTCTGTCCCCTCCCCCCAAAAAGTGACAAATGTGGCAGTGGAGGATAGGGGGGAGCTCCACTTTAAAAAAGAAAGCCTTGACATCGTGTAATTAGTAAGCTGCCATATGTTAAATGTTTATTTTTGGATTTAATACCACTTTAAGACATTACAGCAACATTATTTTCCTTTTGAAATAAAAGATCTACATAAATGAATAAAAGCTGACTCCTATTAGTGGTAAACGGTTTGTCTCAATCCTCTAACTGATACTTTTGCTGGACAGTTTAGTCTGATAAAAGAAGTTGATAAATAACAGACCTAAGCTCATCATACACTATACAATCTGAATGTGCAATCTCCTTTAGATCTACCATTAACTATATAGTGCAAGGGCCTGACAGGCTGGATACAGATTGATTAGATAGATTTGGTTTGTTCATCTATTACATACAGCGTAATACCACTTTAAGGCTGGATTCACACCTAGGCATTTTTTAGTGCTTTTTGCGTTTTGCAGATTTGCACTACAGAACGTGTTCCATAGGAAACCATGTTAAATGGACTGTAGTGCAAATCTGCAAAATGCAAAAAGCACTAAAACTGCATAGGTGTGAATCCAGCCTAAATGTATCTAAAATATTGTGGGTAACCTTCAAATGTTTTATAAATGTGTAACAAAAGTTTTGCTGAATTGCTTGTTGCAGGTTTTATATTCAATCTTTAAAACAGCGAGGAATCGTTTTCACTTTTATTGTAACAATTGCCTGCATGTGATTTTAATGTTACATTTACAGTATACAGCTTGATGTATCCTATAATTATGTTTATCTTGGTCAGCATTCCTGCTATACAAGTGCTGGAAGATTGGAATCAATTTACAGCCAACAGTCAGATGAGGTCTGGCACAAAGGTAGGAAAGTGAGAGATGCTTTAGTTTCGTTTCTCAGACTCATGCTGATGATCCCATGGGTGGAGAAGAGGGAATGATGAAACAAGAATCTATAAAAGCAGAATAAGGGATCTATGTGATTATTAGAGAGCAGCTGGACTGTGCATGAGCAGATTCTGAACACTAAGAAGGTAATATTCTATAATAGATTATTAACACACTTGTATATTGAGGTCTGACAGTTTTAATTAAATATGATTTTACTCTGTATTTATTGTATTAGTAGCGCTATTCCTAATGTATGTTGTAATATGGACATTAATGGTGACATGTATACGTGAAATCATACATATTTGTACATATTACTATTTTTTCGAAATTATTGTATACAGAATAACCTTTATATGTTTTTAGAGTCAAATGTGTTGCTGAATTATTTGCTGCAGGTACCATATCCAGCATTTAAAAGAAAAACTCAGCAAAGATTCATTTTAGCTTTATTGTAACAATTACCTGAATTTAAATGTAATTTTATTTTCACTGTTTATTTTCTTGATGTGTCCATAGTAATGATTGGATATTATATACAGGTTTGTAGACTCTCCCTGTAGGAGTGATCGTCATTTTTGCTACATAAATGATGAAAGACCAAAACCAATTTACCAGCACAGAGATGATGTTATTTTTGGTTGAGCACCTACAGCTGCCTGAGCATACATGAAACACCCTGTAATCTAATATAGGCAGCGCCAATATTTGTGAGAAACTCATTTCTAGGGTAAAGCACACAAAGGGCAAAAGTAGATCCAAAATATCTGATGAGCACCTTGAGAATTCATTGAGACCAACCAGATATTGATGCGTTCATTTATCAAAAACAGCGTCAAATATCGTACTCGTTTTATGTTGCCCTACTTTACTTTTATAAAAATGATTTCCAAAAAATTAAGTTTTATTACTCAGATAGGTACATTATCTATATCAGTGATCATTAAAGCAGAGGTCTGCCCACCCCATGAAAAGTGAAAAGTCAGCAGCTACAAATACTGGAGCTGCTGACTTCTAATATGTGGACATTACCTGTCCAGGGAGCCCGCAATGTCGGCACCGCAGCCGATCTTCGGATTGGCTATCTGGTGCAGGCACTGCCATTGCCGGTAAGGGAACCTGGCAGTGAAGCCTTTCAGCTTCACAGCCGATTCCCTACTGCCCATGCACGAAGTATGCTGTGCTTTCTAATTGGCCAGCGGCGTAGAAAGGGGGCCGAGTTTCGCCGCGGCATCATCTCCGGAAGTGGGGAAAGGGGACCTGTCAAAAACAGGTCCCTGCTCCCCCCTCCCCCCTCCCCCCTGAAAGGTGCCAAATGTGGCACCAGAGGGGGGGGAGAGACGAATAAGCGGAAGTTCCACTTTTGGGTGGAACTCCACTTTAACTTCTGCTCATCAGCTATCCTAAAGCTCTGTTCACTTTTTATGTTCTGAATCGTGGGCGGAATTGCCGCAATTTGAAATAGCAGAAAATGGTGGGACGCACGTGCGTTCCCTGTGACTTCCAATGGCACCCCAATCGCAACGCGTTTTTACTGTGATTTGGTGGGCGACAATCGTGGTAAAATTGCACAAACAGAATTGCAGGATGCCTGTAGCCCAAAAGAAGTACAAGAGCTTCTTTTGGGCAACAGGTGTCCAGCGATTCTGTTTGCGTGATTGGAGTGCCATTGGAAGTCACAGGGAATGCACGGGCGTCCCGCGATTTGCCTCTATTTCAAATTGTGGGTGGAATCGCGGCGATTCCGCCCGCGATTCCGAACACGGAGATGTGAACAGAGCCTTATTGTTAGGCTGGGTTGGGTTCACATATATAAGGGCCGGTTTCTGTGCAGAGCCCGGTGCAGTTTCCATCCAGCGGTTCAGGTGCGATTGAGGTGCAAATTTGACACTTAAATCACATCTGAACCGCACTGAAAAATGCACAGGACTCTTTCAATTCGCACCGCAACCGTTCCGCATATATGAGAGCCGGCTCCATTGAAAGCCCGTCTGGTTCACGTTATTGGAATTGGATGCAGTTTAAAACACATCAGATTAGCATATATGTCAACCAAGTCTAATGCCGCGTACACACGGTCGTACTTTTCGTCTACAAAAGTCCAACGGACGCTGACGGACTAAAGCTGGCTGGTAATCCGATCGTGTGTGGGCTTCTCCGGACTTTCAACGTACTTTTTTAGCCTCAAATCCGACGTACTTTAGATTTGAAACATGCTTCAAAACTTTACTTCGTAACTACGACGGACCCCGAAATCCGCTCGTCTGTGTGCTAGTCCGACGGACAAAAAGCCACGCTAGGGCACCTATTGGCTACTGGCTATGAACTTCCTTATTTTAGTCCGGTGTACGTCATCACGTACGAATCCAACCGACTTTTGTGTGGTCGTGTGTAGGCAAGTCCGTTCGTTAGAAAGTAGGCCGCAAGTCCGCCGCAAGTCCACCGAAAGTCTGCCGGAAGTCTGTCGGACAGGCTGTCTGACTTTTGTAGACGAAAAGTACGACCGTGTGTACGCGGCATTAGTGTATTTAATCCTCTTCTTCTAATGCGACCCAGGAAGGTCAAAATGTTGGACACCCCTACTTTAATTCATTTGCCTTTATTGGCAAACCCTGGCTTTTCTGCCAAAGCATTGACATGAGAAGAATGAAGAGGAGCTGGCCAGGTCTATGTCAGAGGTAAGATTGCTGGATCAGGACTTCAGATAAGTATAAGCACAAGCTGCCAAGGAACACATGAATGTTATCACCCTTTTATACAGACATATACAATTTGTGACTAAAGTGCATTCAAAATGATTCTTTTTAATGAAGTCGCACCACCAGACACTGCTGGACCTTACAATAGGAAAGTATTTGCCATGAGGCTCTCACAGTCCACTGGCTCTCTAAAGGGAAAAAGCGAAATTATTAATTAAAACGTAACTTTACCCATAATAGTATAACAATTCTTTAACAAAAGAACATACATTCCACATAAAACACAACTCAACAATTACAAATTACAATTAGTGTGTGCTGTAAATTGCATCCTGTATTGCTCCTGTTACTTCATGTTGGAGGCCACCATTTTGTTGAAGCCCAGAGCAGTCACTTTCTTATTGGAAACTCTCCCCCTCTCCTTGGTCTCAAAAACCATATGTCACTTTCTTCAATTAAAATATGTACATTTCCAGTCTTGATTGTATGCAGGGTGGATTTGATATAAATCAAATTGATTTAAATCACAATTTAAATCACTGGTAAAAAAAAGGCTTGATTTAAATCATAATTTTTAAAGAGCAAATTTCATCTCTGTCCAGCGGTGGCTCCTCTTCTGACCTGCTGTTGGCTCACCGACAGTCCCATTCACTTTAATGGGACGGTTGATGATGTGGCAGTGACACAACAAGATGAGGGGCGTGGCAGCAGTAAGTGAGTGGATGCCCACTAACAGGCGCTGCCATAATGGATCTCAAATGACCGGTGCTCTTTAAATGTAAGGACTTATTCTTGCTGATAGTTAGAATCCTTAATATTTGCAAACAAAATGAAGGTTTCCTATTTAGAATAATAAGCTGTCAGGTAGTAAAACGGCGATATCAGAACTGATATAATCATAAAGTTTGTAATGTTCATAGATTTGCAAAACAATGGGATAAAGGAATATTCCTAAACTTTGGTTTATCTCATGGTTACTGTGAAATTATGTGAATGCATCAATGCAGTGCATGTTATCTCAGCTTGCAGAGCTTGGATTCATTGAATGAGTTTACCAAAAATGTAAATATTACAGAATATACAGCTTCATGCTACTTAACTAAGCTCCACGTCATGCAGAATAAACTAAATTATTAATGTATCTTAAATAGAAAACTATCTTTAGATATATATTTTACTCCAAAGGCATTTTATTAAAAAAAAAATTGATAAAAATTAAAAAAAAAATCTAATTTAAATAAAAAAAATCAGATTTAAATCCAAAAAAAACATTAATTTCTATCCACTCTGATTGTATGTCTTGGCTTAGATAGGCCCCTTTCACACGGGGCGTGCTCTGTGTGTGTGTGGGGGGGGGAGGCAGGCAAGCAAGCAGAGCTTCCCCTTTTGAGTGGAGCTCCACTTTAAGTTCCACTTTAAAAGGAATTTAAAAATGGTTACAAAAGTAAAAGCCTATTAAAAGTCTAAAAGCTGTTGCTTTTTTTACCAAGGAATTATTGGTTGTTTTTATGCTGTCTTATTGCAGGAACACTACAAGTGCAAAAAATAACACTGAATGAAAATGAACGACTTTATGTGGAAAGAAGAATTTTCCAACAAGATTGAGGAATTGGAAGTTCCAGATAACTGGGATCTCCATGTTGATATGAACCTTGTGAAGCAGAAAACAGGACTGATTTATACACAGCAAACCTTTGGCAGGTATCTACATTTTGGTAAACATTTATAATGATATTATATCATTTATATAACAAACAAATTAATAAATGTCATCTTAAATCATACTTAAAAACAAAAACATAAAATATTGCAGCTTACAAATCTTTAGATATGACTGCATTAGTTTTCTTTCCTATGCTTTTTTCCCTTTTCACCTGGTAATTCTGCCACTTCTCATCTTTGTCCACACCCTTGGGACAGCAACATTGCAAATCTGTGTAGGGAAGTGTTAGATGTCCTAGCAGATTTAGATGGACTTAACTAACAAAATAAAACTGAATTTCAGCTAACACTTTTTAACCACTTCAGCCCCGGAAGAATTTACCCCCTTCCTAACCAGAGCACTTTTTGCGATTCGGCACTGCGTCGCTTTAACTGACAAATGTGTGGTCATGCGACGTTGCACCCAAACAAAATTAGCGTCCATTTTTCCCACAAATAGAGCTTTCTTTTGGTGGTATTTGATCACCTTTTTATTTTTTGCGCTATAAACAAAAGAAGAGCGACAATTTTGAAAAAAAAGCAATATTTTTTTACTTTTTGCTATAATAAATATCCCCAAAAAATATATAAAAAAACAAATTGTTTCCTCAGTTTAGGCCGATATGTATTCTTCGACATATTTTTGGTAAAAAAAAAAACGCAATAAAGGTATATTGATTGGTTTGCACAAAAGTTATAGCGTCTACAAAATAGGGGATAGTTTTATGGCTTTTTTACTATTTTTTTTACTAGTGATGGCGGCGATCTGCGATTTTTATCTTGACTGCGACAATATGGCGGAAACATCAGACACTTTGGACGCTATTTTGGGACCATTGTCATTTATACAGTGATCAGAGCTTTAAAAATGCACTGATTACTGCGTCAATGACACTGGCAGGGAAGGGGTTAACCACTAGGGGGCGAAGAAGGGGTTAAGTGTGTCCTAGGGAGTGATTCTAACTGTGGGGGGGCTGGGCTACGAGTGACATGACAGTGATCACTTCTCCCGATGACAGGGAGCAGTAGATCACTGTCCTGACTCTAGGCAGAACAGGGAAATGCCTTGTTTACATAGACATCTCCCCATTCTGCAGCTCTGTCACATGATCGCGGGACACCGGCTGACATCGAGTCTGCAGATCCCGTGGGCACGGTCACAGAGCCCGCGGCAGAGGAACTGCCACTTCTGCTGAACAGTTTGGTCTGTTAAAGGAAGTTGAAAAATAACAGACTTACCCTGGGTTCACATATGTGCGATGCGGGAACCAGCGCAATTCCAGCTCCGGTTCCCGCATCGCTCCTCTCCCGCAGGCAGTTCACACTGCCTTCTGCGAACCGCTGCGGGTGTCAATACATTGTTAATGACACCCCCGGATCGGTTCACAGATTGCAGTGCAAACGGTGAACTCGCACAGGAATCGGATCGCATAGGTGAGAACACCCATGCAATCTGATTCTAGTGCAAGGAAAGTCCCTGCACTATTTTCTGTATGAATCCAATGCGAGTTCAGTCATACAACTGTATGGCTGAACTTGCTTTGCTCAGAGATCGCATGTGATTGGTACCTGTGGTGTGGGTGCGAATCATATGCGATCTTTGAGATCGCACTAGTGTGAACCCAGGCTTAATGGTCGGAGCAACAGGTGAAAGTAAAGCCTAAGAAAGGAAACAAATGCAGTCACCACTTCTAAAGCTGCATACACACTATACAATTTTCTGTAGATTTTTTCCTTCAGACTTACCAAAACCATATAATATGAGGTCAAAGCTTAAGAGTTTCAATTTGTATGCAATCAGGCAGGCCCTTATACTACATGGTTTCGGTAAATCAGAAAATAAAAGTTGTATAGTGTGTATGGGGTCCAAGAATTGGTAAGCTTTAACAAAATAAATGTTTGTTTTGGGTTTTATTGCTTCTTTTACTAGGGTTGCCAACCTCCAGAGCCAATTTTTTGACTGAAAGGCACAAAAAATTTACTGACAGAGCCACATTTTTGCTGACAGTTCAAAAAGTTAGCCAGAATGACCGTTTTCAATTCAAATTACAATAATTAAGCTACAAACATGTAGCTAGTGCAATTAGCAATATGCTTAAAGGGGTTGTAAACCGCTGGGTGCCTTTTTTTTTCTGACCTGCAAGGGAAAGCCATAATGTAATGCATCGCATACTAGCACATTATGTGAAACTTACCTGAAAACGAAGCCTCGCTGGAGGCCGCTTCTATCTTCATTCGTCTTCCTTTCGGGTCCGCAAACCCCAGCTGTGTGACTGGCTGGAGCCGTGATGGCTTCACTCTCACACATGCGCAGGGGAGCTGACATTTACGGCACCGGATTCTGAAGGGACGGCCTGGGAGTTTGTACCTTCAGAGCGCATGAGCCAATGACATCATCGGCTTCATATATAGTAAAAATCTCCTAAACAGTGCACGTTTAGGAGATATTTACAGTACCTATAAGTAAAAGCGTTATTATAGGCTTACCTATAGGTACAAGTAAAAAGATTGAAGTTTGCAACCAATTTAAGGGATAACAACAGACATAAAACATATTTCTCCTTGTCAATGAAGGTCAGGTTAACATAATCCAGCAAAGAGTTCCCTCTCACATCAGAGTCTGCAGGTTTCCCCTTTACAGTGCAAGGGGGAAGTCTGCAGACCCTGATGTGACCCATCATTCATAAGCGACACTCGAGGACCCGCTAAATGAAAAACATTTTGCTTTCCACTCAGAGTCGCTGCTAATTATTTTTCCTCAGTCGTCAGCAGAATGAAAACAAAGGAGCAGGGTATCCCAGGTCACGTCATTAACCAAACATGGATATGACCATATTTGCTCAATGATGATACTCAGGACCCCCTGTGACATCTCTAGCCATATATGGTCATGCCCATATTTGGTCAATGATGTCAACTGGAATACCCCCACCTCTTTGTTTACATTTAGCGGTGGGGCCCTTAGTTGCAGGCATGTCACACTCAGCTGAATCCTGAATCAAGAAGTCAACGATTATGGATCGTTCAGTGATAAGAACTAGAAGGATAGTTGACGCTCTTTTACAGTACTAATCCTGCTGAATCTGCCAACACTGAGTAGCCTCATTCACAGCTCCTATGAGAATTTACAGATGGCCTAATACAGATTAAGTAGTAACAGAATTCATAACCATACCAAAGTTGTACATATTTTAGAAGCGGAACATCATATTTTTACTGATTGAACAGATGCAGACTATTGCAAAACATTCTGTTGATTACTACTGGTGCTCCTTATAAACTATTTATTGTTTAACCCTGTATTACAAAGAGAGCTCCAGTTGTGACCTATTGTATTTTTCTTCTCGCTTCAGCTTCCATTGTTCACGTTGTGCACGCAGCTGGAACTCATCAAAAGTATCTGTATTGTTCATTATAAATCGAAACCACCGTCTGAGACATGGAACAGTAAAAATGAGAATTTTCAAGCAGGGTTGTGAACGTTGTGCCCGTCCCGAGGAAATGATCCCAACGATGAGATCTGACAACATTGAAAGAGTTGTTTGTAATTTAGTCCATAAAATCCAAAGAAAGTTCTATGGGGTGAATGATCAATATCAAGATCAGAAGCCAAAAATCTATGGCCCCTTGGAAGGTTTACATAACAAAGAGCGTTGTGAGGCATGCAGAGATGGTTTATGCGAACAACAGATGGTGCTTTGGGGATACGAACTAAATGGGAAGCAGAGAGAATATGTACAAAATAGGGAGCAGAGAGAATCAGCTGCACCTGCTGCTTTGACTGTCATGAGCCTGGTCACGGGTGTAGCATCGATAGCACTAATGTATTTTGCAAATAAATGATTATTTTGAGAAAAAAAATCAGTCTTGTACAGACATAGGTACACGGGCATGTGAAACATAAAGTGTATGTATAGTCAAATTTTTCTGTTTCATATGGGATAGGGAAGGGTTAAAACCCTGCCAGGTATTTTTTTTGCTGAATGTTTACCATTGGGGAAATTGCCCTTTACTTCCTGTGCCAGAAACACAACAGGAAGTTAGTAGATATCTCCCAAAGTGAGGGGAATTCCCCTCTTAGACAGTTGTCCCTGGAGCAAGTGTCCCTATTTGAAGATTTCTCCTCACTTCTTGATATCCGGACAATTTATGCACAAAGGGAATTTGTTGAGCCCCTCTGAATGCCTTTTTTCCTGGCAGTAGTAAAAGCTGCTTAAAAACGTGCCTAAAGTCGCGTATAGCACAATCCTTTAGGTGTGCTAAGTGTTTGAGCATAAGGCCGGGTTCACACCAGTCCGGTGCAAATTCCAGCTACATTTTCTCTGCGAAGAGAAAAAGCAGCTGTTCAGCGGTGTCTCTCCGTTCTATCTGTGGATCAGCTGAGCGGGGAGAGGGGGGAGAGGGGGGAGAGGGTGGAGGTGTAGTGAGGAGAAGGAGAGAATGCCTGTTTACAACAGAATGCATCTGCGAATCAGATGCGTTCCCATAGAAGATAATGGGCTTGTAATTCGCACCGCAATGCCCAAAAAACGCACACGTTTTTGGGCAACGCGCAGTGCGAATGCAACGCACATATGTGAACCAGATGCATTCAAATGAAGGTATTTTAAAATGTCCTGCGAATTGGATGCAGTGTAAGCCGCATCTAATTCGCATAGGTGTGAACGGGGCCTTAATGAATTCCATTTGCCAGAATAATCATTTTTTAGGGCCATTGGAATGCCTTAATGCTCAAACATGCCCAAATGCGTGTGTAATATGTTTAGACATGTAGATGTGTTGTGAATTTTTTTTCAGCCCTTCAGCTCGTCTCCTGAACACGCGTCTGGTGCTTTTTTTTTCAGCCTGTAAACACTCCTCTTCTTATATGCTTATAAAATGTGTGCATTGGACACATAGTATAACATAGAGGTGCTTTTATGGGCTGAAAAAACAAAACGCCAAACGCCTTTAAAAGTGGTGTTTTCCAAGCCCAGTGTGCATGAGGTCTAAAAGTTTGGATGTAACTTTTTCCTTGGTCACCAGTACAAATAGAATTGTGAATCTCCTCAATGGGGGCCTCCAGACAGAAACACAGAAGCCTTTCACACTATTTAAAATTACAGAAGGTTTGGTATAGAGATACACTTAATATTAAAGGGGTTGTAAAGTTTTTTTTTAAAATAACAAACATGTCATACTTACCTCCTCTGTGCAAGGGTTTTGCACAGAGTGGCCCTGATCCTCCTCTTCTGGAGTCCCTCCGCAGCGTTCCTGGTTCCTCCTCTTCTCGAGTGCCCCGATGGAGAAGCGTTTTCCATAGGGGCACTCGTGTGGGCGCCGCTCCTGAGTCCTGCTGCTGCGTCCATTGACACAGATAGCAGGACTTGGTCCCACCCACCGACTGCCACGTCATTGGATTTGATTGACAGTCGCAGGAGCCAATGGGTTTGGCCTTCTGGATGGTTTTGGAAAGTAGAGAGCTGGGAGAGTCAAATCTACAGAATTTATATTTATATGGTTCTAGCATATCCCTGAGGGAAGGTGCCCAGTAGGTGGCTGAGAGGGAGCATAAATAAATTGAGGCCTGAAGCAAAGGGGTTCTTGTCTGTTCTGGGCAGTCCAGCTGTGCTTCTTTATTTCTTCAATGAAGTCCCAGCTGTGCTAGCTGAGGGGGCCTATTCTACTGAACTTTGCAGGAGCCGAATGAGGGATTTCCTTTCGGGATCTGGTCTGAAGAGTTCACAAGAGAAATGATTGGCTGATATTGGAAGGAAACATCCAAATATCCAGGGACATCTGTGAGTGTAGATCAATGTGTAAGATTCCAGTGACTGTGTGCTGCTGCTATCCCTCATGCATCAGAGTCAACCTGTACCTAAAAGTGGACATAGTGTAAAGTGTCCCTGTGTAGCTCAGCCCATTATTGCTGCTGGAAAGACTGTGCTAAGAATCTCTGAGAGGAAGACAGGTGTCCTCTACTTCACGTTACTGGAGTACTGGTTATCCTGCACCCATCCAAGTTCAAGTTTTCAATAAGGCATCAAAAAAGGATACCCCTAGACTAATCATTGAGCCAGAAGAGTGACTGAGACTGTGTGCCTGCCCGCTAGAGCACTTATTGGGGAAAGGACCTTGGGACCATTTAGCGGACTATTTAGAGGGTGAGAACAACATGAGGATCGTGCATCACATAGCAACTAGATTTGGTACTTATTTAGACAGTCATACAGGAGACTTTAGGCTTGGTTTACATTAGTGCGACTTGTCAAGCGACACAAAGTCACATGACAAGTCAAACCTCATTTGTTTCAATGTCACCCGTTCCAACCTATGCAACTAGTTGCAGCGTCTTCTTAAAAAAAAGTTTATGGCGCTACATTATTGCAACATTCCTGCGACTTTAGTGCCATAGAGTATAATAAGTCGCATGAAAGTCGCACTGGAATTAGCGCGACTTTAGAGTCACTCCAGTGTGAACTGAACCTTAGGTGTAAAATCATAAGTGCCGATATAAGAAAACATCTGAATATCTGATGGTACAAACAAGTTTGCAAAATCCTCTCCATTCTATGTAGCTGATCCTGGAATTTAGTTTAATTCTAAATGTATATTTAAAATATTGTACTGTGTGCATGTTATGTAAATCAATTTGGCTGTGTACATCAAATACCATCAATAAATGTTTTTTTTCTATGCTTATGTATGTCCTTGTTTACTAAATATGTATAAAAGTAGTACCTGTGAGAGTATATCTCTATAGAATTCAGATTCTATGTTTTGCAGAGTTCACTTTTTATATTCCTTCAATCCTTGTTTTAAAACCCTTTCGCTGCCAGAGCCGTTTTTGCGTTTTTTGCACACATGTTTAAAAAATCATTTTAGGCCTGAAGATTACACAAAACCCCAAACATTATATATTTTCTGAAAGCAGAAACCCTAGAGAATAAAATAGCGGTAGTTCCAATATTTTATGTCACACGATATTACCGCAAAGGTCTAGCAAACGCAATATTTCAGTAAAAAACACACTAACATGAATTTTAGGGCAAACAAACGCAATACATTACACACAATTTTGGTAAAATATAAAATACGAGGTTACGCCGAGTAAATAGATACCCAACATGCCAAACTTTAATTTTTTTTTTCGCGTCAAACTGGCGCACCCTATATTTTCTATAGGCGACGGTTCAAAGGTCCCCTAAAGGTATCAGTTTAGTGTTACGAAGGAGGTCTTGTGTTAAAATGATTGCTCTTACTCTGGCGTATGCTGCGATATGTAACGTGTATCGCAATCGACGTTTTCATGTGTAGGCGCCCTGACGCATGTGTTTACGTTCGTGCGTGTGTTAAATTAAAGTAAAAATTTTTTGCAAAAAAATAAAGTTGCACCCAATCACATAAACCCCCCCCAAAAAAATGTTTTAAGGCCCCCCGCCTCAAAATTTTTTTTGGGGGGGAGGGGATTTTATGTGCTTGGGTGCAACTTTATTTTTTTGCAAAAAAAAAATAATTTTTTATTTTTTACTTAAAGCGTAGGTCCGCCGAATGTTCTTTTTTTAAAAAAAGTCAGCAGCTACAAATACTGCAGCTGCTGACTTTTAAAATAAGGACACTTACCTGTCCAGGGCGCCCGCGATGTCGGCACCCGAAGCCGACCTGTCCCTCGGCCCTCGGACGCTGACGCCGCCATCTTCGGTAAGGGAATCAGGAAGTGAAGCCTTGCGGCTTCACTTCCTGGTTCCCTACTGCGCATGCGCGAGTCGTGCTGCACAATCCGAATGGTCCCTGCTGTCTTCTGGGACCTGTGTGTCTCCCAGAAGACAGGGGGGGGGGGGGAGTGTATAATACAGGTATTTGCACCCCCCTGACAGGTGCCAAATGTGACACCGGAGGGGGGGAGGGTTCTGAAAAGCGGAAGTTCCATTTTTGGGTGGAAATCCGCTTTAACTTTTTTTTTTTCATCAAATGTGATGATTTTTTGGTGACAGGTTCTCTTTATTGAGATATGCAGGGTCTAAAATACCCTGCATGCCTCCCCTGCATTCCACTGAATGTTTTGCAATGCAGATCGCATTGCAAAACATCCTTTCTCTGCAAAACTAGCCGGGGACACCGAGAACATGACCCGGAAGTGACGGCAGAGATGTCGCTTTCCGGTTCACTGCAAGAAGGGGAGGAGAGTGGCCGTGTATCCGCTCTTCTCCTTCCCCTCCTTCCCCTCTACTCGCTGTCACCCGCCATGACTGTCCCGGGCCTGCGGATGGGCAAGCAGAGCCCGGTAAGCATGGTGGGAGCGCGCAAGCGGGGGGGGGGGGCGTCGTTACCGGAGGTGTGTGAGAGCGATTGGGCGGCAGAGGTGCCGTCCGAATGCTCTCAACTGAAAGGCAGGAGTCTGCCTGTCAGATTCACACACAATCCCGGTGTCTGCAGCCACCGGATTGTGTGCAATACCCCCCGCCGTGAGGTCCGTACAACGTATGGACCTGGCGGCGAAAAGGTTAAAATCTTCACATGGCAAGCACTGTTCCACATTTCAGACAGTGTTAAACATATTCAGCTTTAAAAGTAAAGACATGTCCTAACTAGGGATGAGCCAAGCATACCTGGGTGAACATCACCGATATTTAAACCAGTGTTTCTCAAACCATTTTCAGTCAGAGCAGCCTTTAGAATTGTGCACAATCCCATGGCACACCAGTCTGTTGGCTCATTCACACCAGGAGGTGCGTCTGATCACACACTTTTTTTGCGCATTCCCATATGTCATGTTTTTAATGTGATGCTCTATGCATGTGAAACACGCAAAAAGATGCCGACATGATTTTTAGAATTGTGCCACACAAAAAACTCATGGTACTGCATTTTAGCAGGCGTGATTGTTCACACATTTGCTAGATGTGTGGGGTGCCTTTAAGAATTAATGGCACTTAGCCCAGGTTCACACTGCTACAGGATGGAAATCGTGCGAGTTCAACTGAACTCACACGATTTCATACCCGCATGTCAGTCCGACTTCAGGGCGATTTCAGAGACATCTGTGTGGGTTCCTGCACTTATGTCTATTGAAATCGCACCCAAAGTCCCAGGAGTAGTACAGAAACTATTTTGGCAATCGGTGCGGTGCCGCAAAGTCAGCATCCCACTGATTCGGACGGTGCTATTCCCGGCAATAACCGCAGATTTGGCATGCAATTTGACATGCAAATTGCATGCCAAATCGCACCAATGTGGACCTAGGCTTACACGTGTCTGCAAAAGGCAGCACATTTTTTCTGAGGTGCAGGAAAACATGCAATTTCGCATGTGTTACTAGCACTGCACCTGGTTTGAATAATCCATAAAATGTACTCTAGGAGGCGAGTGCAGTGGTCTGTAGGTTGTAATACCTTTCAAATTCCCCCCAATTTCCATCCTATCCATAGGTGTGCGCACGGGGTGTGCCGGGTGTGCCTGGGAACACCCTAATCACCCCGTGCTGTCTCCAGAGATTTGGCCTAAAATGCTGCATCCAAGAGAGTGTGTGGTCCGTGCTGCCTGTGAAACAGTTTCACAGGCAGCAGATCGTGTTAATTGCCAGAGCTGTTTAGTGTATGAAACTGTCAAATAATGACACTGCATGCAGGGAGAGACACCAGCTGTCAAAATGTCGGGGTGATGTCGGGGGTGGGCGGGACCGAACGGCCATCAAACACCAGCCAATGGGATGGGATCTGGGCGGCCACTACATTTATGTGGCCCCACCCCCTCTCTAAAGCAGCTCAAACATTGGCTGGTGTTTATAGTGCTTGGTCCCGCCCACCCCCGACATCGCGGCTGAGTTGTAAGTCGTCACATGTCGGGGGTGGGCGGGATCAAGCGCCAACACCAGCCAATGATTGGGCTGCTTCAGAGAGGGGGCGGAGCCAGAGAAATGTAGCGGCCCGCCCAGACCAATCCTATTGACTGGTGTTTGGTAACTGTTCAGTCCCGCCCACCACCGACATCACTGCTGACTTTTAACAGCTGGTCTCTCTCCCTGCATGCAGTGTCATTATCTGACAGTTTCATACACTGAACAGCTCTGGCAATTCTCAGGATCTCCTGAATGTGAAACTCCCCCTCTCCCCTATCTGTGCAACCCAATGCTGCCAATCAGTGCCAACCAATGCTGCCTATCAGTGCCAACCAGTACTGCCTATCCGTGCCAGTGCTGCTTATCAGTGCCAACCAATTCTGCCTATCAGTGCAAACCAGTGCTGCCTATCAGTGCCAACCAGTGCTGCCTATCAGTGCCAACCAATGCTGCCTATCAGTGCCAACCAATGCTTCCTATCCGTGCCAGTGCTGCTTATCAGTGCCAACCAATGCTGCCTATCCGTGCCAGTGCTGCTTATCAGTGCCAACCAATGCTGCCTATCAGTGCCAACCAATGCTGCCAATCAATGCCAACCAATGCTGCCTATCAGTGCCAACTAGTACTGCCTATCCATGCCAGTGCTGCTTATCAGTGCCAACCAATTCCGCCTATCAGTGCCAACCATTGCAAACCAGTGCTGCCTATCAGTGCAAACCAGTGCTGCCTATCAGTGCCAACCAATGCTGCCTATCAGTGCCAGTGCTGCCAATCAGTGGCAACCAATGCTGCCTATCAATGCCAACCAGTACTGCCTATCCATGCCAGTGCTGCTTATCAGTGCCAACCAATTCTGCCTATCAGTGCCAACCAGTGCAAACCAGTGCTGCCTATCAGTGCCAGCCGATGATGCCTATCAGTGCCAGTGCTGCTTATCAGTGCCAACCAATGCAGCCTATCAGTGCCAGTGCCGTTTATCAGTGCCAACCAATGCTGTATATCAGTGCCAACCAGTACTGCCTATCCGTGCCAGTGCTGCTTATCAGTGCCAATCAATTCTGCCTATCAGTGCCAACCATTGCAAACCAGTGCTGCCTATCAGTGCAAACCAGTGCTGCCTATCAGTGCCAACCAATGATGCCTATCAGTGCCAGTGCTGCTTATCAGTGCCAACCAATGCTGCCTATCAGTGCCAACCAGTACTGCCTATCCATGCCAGTGCTTCTTATCAGTGCCAACCAATTCTTCATATCAGTGCCAACCAGTGCTGCCTATCAGTGCAAATCAGTGCTGCCTATCAGTGCCAACCAATGCTGCCTATCAGTGCCAACCAATGCTGTCAATCAGTGCTAACCAATGCTGCCAATCAGTGCTGCATATCACTGCCCATCAGTGCTGCCTATCAGTGCCAATCAGTGCCCATCAGTGCTGCATATCAGTGCCCATCAGTGCTGCCTATCAGTGCCAACCAATGCTGCCTATCAGTGCCAACCAATGCTGCCTATCTGTGCCAGTGCTGCTTATCAGTGCCAACCAATGCTGCCTATCCGTGCCAGTGCTGCTTATCAGTGCCAACCAATTCTGCCTATCAGTGCCAACCAATGCTGCCTATCAGTGCCAACCAATGCTGCCAATCAATGCCAACCAATGCTGCCTATCAGTGCCAACTAGTACTGTCTATCCATGCCAGTGCTGCTTATCAGTGCCAACCAATTCTGCCTGTCAGTGCCAACCATTGCAAACCAGTGCTGCCTATCAGTGCAAACCAGTGCTGCCTATCAGTGCCAACCAATGCTGCCTATCAGTGCCAGTGCTGCCAATCAGTGCCAACCAATGCTACCTATCAATGCCAACCAGTACTGCCTATCCGTGCCAGTGCTGCTTATCAGTGCCAACCAATTCTGCCTATCAGTGCCAACCAGTGCAAACCAGTGCTGCCTATCAGTGCCAGCCAATGATGCCTATCAGTGCCAGTTCTGCTTATCAGTGCCAGCCAATGCTGCCTATCAGTGCCAGTGCTGTTTATCAGTGCCAACCAATGCTGTATATCAGTGCCAACCAGTACTGCCTATCCGTGCCAGTGATGCTTATCAGTGCCGATCAATTCTGCCTATCAGTCCCAACCATTGCAAACCAGTGCTGCCTATCAGTGCAAACCAGTGCTGCCTATCAGTGCAAACCAGTGCTGCCTATCAGTGCCAGTGCTGCTTATCAGTGCCAACCAATGCTGCCTATCAGTGCCAGTGCTGCTTATCAGTGCCAACCAATGCTGCCTATCAGTGCCAACCAGTACTGCCTATCCGTGCCAACCAGTACTGCCTATCCGTGCCAACCAGTACTGCCTATCCATGCCAGGGCTTCTTATCAGTGCCAACCAATTCTGCATATCAGTGCCAACCAGTGCTGCCTATCAGTGCAAACCAGTGCTGCCTATCAGTGCCAACCAATGCTGCCTATCAGTGCCAACCAATGCTGTCAATCAGTGCTAACCAATGCTGCCAATCAGTGCTGCATATCACTGCCCATCAGTGCTGCCTATCAGTGCCAATCAGTTCCCATAAGTGCTGCCCATCAGTGCTGCATATCAGTGCCCATCAGTGCTGCCTATCAGCGCCCATCAGTGCTGGCAATTAGTGCCCATCAGTGCTGCCTATCAGTGCCACCTACCAGTGCCCATCAGTGCTGTCAGTCAGTGCCCAATCAGTGCTGCCTATCAGTGCCCATCAGTGCTTCCAATCAGTGCTGCCTATCAGTGCCAATCAGTGTCCATAAATGCTGCCAATCAGTGCTGCCAATCAGAGCCTATCAGTGCCCATAAGTGCTACCAATAAGAGCCCATCAGTGATGCATATCAGTGCCCATCAGTGCCACCTATCAGTGCCAATCAGTGCTGCCTATCAGTGCCACCTATCAGTGCACATCAGTGCTACCAATTAGTGCCCATCAATGCTGCCAGTCAGTGCTGCCAATCAGTGCAGCCTATTAGTGCCCATCAGTGCAGCCCATTAGTGCCCATCAGTGCTGCCTTAGCAGGGATGGTGGAAACCCCTCTACAGATAATTGCAATACAAATGACCTTCAAGTACAACAACTTTTTAGTTGGGAGGTTCACACAATTATAGCACTTTGGAATTTTTATTTTTTAGAGTGTTACACTTAATTGTATACATTTTAGTTACAGTTATAATGTGAAATCTTGGACTTGCAGTTAATTTCCCACCACCCCTGCTAAGTCCATGTTTTTATGGACATTGCTTTGTGCACTGGTGCGCAGTCATGTTGGAACAGGAGGGGGCCGTCCCCAAACTGTTCCCACAAAGTTGGGAGCATGAAATTGTCCAAAATATCTTGGTATGCTGATGTCTTAAAGCGGGAGTTCACCCACACCGCTGAAAAAAAAAATATTAAAAGCCAGCAGCTACAAATACTGCAGCTGCTGACTTTTAATACATGCCCACTCACCTGTCCCAGGGTCCAGCGATGTCGGCAGGGGACGCCGAGAACCCGCTCGGTTCTCGGCAGCTGGCGCCGCCATCCTAGGTGAGGGAATCAGGAAGTGAAGCGTTGCGGCTTCACTTCCCGGTTCCCTACTGCGCATGCGCGAGTCGCGCTGCGCGTCCCTAGTGGTCCCCACTCTCTCCTGGGAGCTTTGTGTTCCCAGCAGACAGCGCGGTCGGGACGGGAAGAGGCATAGACTCCCATGGGAGTCTATGCCGGAAGTGGGTGCAAATACCTGTCTTAGACAGGTATCTGCACCCCCCTCCCCCCTGAAAGGTGCCAAATGTGACACCGGAGGGGGGGAGGGTTCCGAAAAGCGGAAGTTCCATTTTTGTGTGGAACTCCGCTTTAAGAGTTCCCTTCACTGGAACTAAGGGGCCAAGCCCAACCCCTGAATAACAACCCCCACACCATAATCCCCCCTCCACCAAATGATTTGGACCAGTGCACAAAGCAAGGTCCATAAAGACATGGATGAGCGAGTTTGGGGTGGAGGAACTTGACTGACCTGCATAGAGTCCTGACCTCAACCCGATAGAACACCTTTGGGATGAATTATAGTGGAGACTGCGAGCCAGGGCTTCTCATCCAACATCAGCGCCTGATCTCACAAATGCCCTTTTGGAAGAATGGTCAAACATTCCCATAGACACACTCCTAAACCTTGTGGATGGCCTTCCCAGAAGAGTTGAAGCTTTTATAGCTGCAAAGGGTGGGCCAACTCAATATTGAACCCTACAGACTAAGACTGAGATGGCATTAAAGTTCATGTGTGTGTAAAGGCAGGCATCCCAATACTTCTGACAATATATATATGTATGTGTGCTTGAGCTTTCGGGTGCAAACCCTAATGCAATAGGCTGCGCACGCCTATGATCCTATCACACTCCCCCCACTCCCAAGTCCCCCCATCTAGCACAAACTCCCCTCATAGCACATGCCCACAAACCCCCCTTCTAGCATAACTCTCCCCCAATCCCCCCTCCTAGCCCAACTCTCCCCCACTCCCGAATGGTCCTCCTAGCACAACTCCCCTACCCCCACATTCTCCCTCATAGCACAACCCCCCCTCCTAGAACAACCCCTCCCAAATCCTCCCCCCAGCACCAGTGGCAGCTGGTGCTCAAAATTTTTTGGGGGGTGCAAACAAAGTGAAAAATACTGAAAAAAAGAAATGAATTGCAGCCTCACTGTGCCATCAATTGCAGCAACTGTGCCCATAAAATGCAGCCACTGTGTCCATAAAATGTAGCCACTGTGCCCCATCAAATGCAGCCACTGTGCCCCATCAAATGCAGCCACTGTGCCCATCATATGCAGCCACTGTGCCCTTCATATGCAGCCACTGTGCCCATCATATGCAGCCTCTGTGACCCCCCAGCTCGACATCTGACCGGCACACACGGGTCATATGATGGCGACGGCGGTGAGCTCCGTTTCCTCCTCCATGTTTCTCTGTCCTCCCGTGTGTGTCTTCTTCCTTTCTAATCAGGGTGCTTGTGCCTTCAGCCAATCAGGTGATGGGTATTAGATCCGCGCCTCCTGGTTGGCTGAGAGGCGGTTCAGTGTTAGAAAAGCAAATATTAATTTGCTTTGTTAACACACCTGGGTGGACTGCGAGCGCAATGCTCTGTGCTCGCAGTCCACCTTTTTTGAAGCCTATTAGAGCCTATGGCTCTAATCAGGTGCTTCAAAAAACACCCCCGCCGCTAGAATTCAGGTGCCCAGTGTCTGAAACGAGGCCGGACGCCTGAATAGGGGGTGACTACAGCGGCCATGGATAGATCTATGCAATGCATGAATCTATCCATTCTACACAGAAGGGGTGGCTTGACAGAGGGGGCGGCGCCCGTGTGCCCTTAATGGACACACCGCCACTGCCTAGCACAATATTTGTGCTGGAGTAGTGACAGCAGCAGAGCTCCTCTCCCTCCTGTCTGTAAACAGAAGTTAACAAAGGATTGCCCTCAAATACGACTGTACAGAGTGTAATTACCATCTCCCACCCACAATTTCTGCTGCTAGGACAGGAGCAGTGTGGGGAGAAGATAGGTGGTGACATACCTCCCAACTTTTGAACTTCCGAATGAGGGACACTTGAGGAAGGAAGTAACCTTGCAGAGCCCGCCATGGCAAATGTGGGTGTGGTCAAACTTCTGACAGTGGGAGAAGCTTAAGGGGCATCATTAAACAAAACTCGGGCTTCCTTGTACCTATAAAATATGCTTTTATTATTGTCCTGCAAGCAAGAGTCTCATGGATACATACAAACCCCAGCACATTCATTTAAAAAAAAAGGATAAAGGCATGCAGGGTTTGGAGTACATTATGTACAGAGTGCAGGGTTCTAGAATGAGCTATATACAGAGTAGGGATGAGCTTCGAGTTTGAGTCGAACCCATGTTCAACTCGAACATCGTCTGTTCGACTGTTCGTCGAATTGCGAACGTTATGGGCCGTTCGCGCAAAATTCGAGTGGCGCGTTACGTCCCATAATTCACTGAGGCATTGCAGTGCATTGCTGGCTGATGATTGGCCAAGCATGCACTATGACCCGCATGCTTGGCTAATCACAGCGCTGTCTGTACAGAGAGCCGTAATTGGCCAAAGCCAGGGTGGCTTTGGCCAATTATGGCTCAGGGGGTTTAGTATACGCCCCACACTATATAAGGCCGCCTGTGTGGGGCGTGAATTTCCTACACACAAAGTTTGAGATCAGGATATAAAATTTTCCAACAACAAAATCCGATTGTGTAAATTTCGATCGTGTGTACACAAATCCGATGCACAAAGTGCCATGCATGCTCAGAATAAATTAAGAGATGAAAGCTATTGGCTACTGCCCCGTTTATAGTCCCGATGTACGTGTTTTACGTCACTGCGTTCAGAACGAACGTATTTCCCGACAACTTTGTGCGACCGTGTGTATGCAAGACAAGTTTGAGCCAACATCCGTCAGAAAAAATCTGATGGATTTTGTTGTCGGAATGTCCGATCAATGTCCGATCATGTGTACAGGGCATAAGTGTACTGTGTCCTTTGCACAGAGTGCACCTAAAGCTATCTGAAGACAATTGCTGTT